>CM029666.1:26561009-27186009 GCA_017311315.1 Dendrocalamus latiflorus | reverse complement strand
TCCTACCTCGGCCTGTGGTAGTGCCTTCGGCTACGCTCTCCAAGCGACCGCTCCCGCTGGGCACTCCTTTTTGAAGGTGGGGGAACGGCGGTCTCGCCTCCCTACCTCGGCGTGCGTAGTGCCTTCGGCCTAGGCTCCAAGCGCCCGCTCCCAGCGGGCACTCTTTTTGAAGGTAGGGGAACGGCGGTCTCGCCTCCCTACCTCGGCGTGCGTAGTGCCTTCGGCCTACGCTCCAAGCGCCCGCTCCCAGCGGGCACTCCTTTTTGAAGGTAGGGGAACGGCGGTCTCGCCTCCCTACCTCGGCGTGCGTAGTGCCTTCGGCCTACGCTCCTAAGCGCCCGCTCCCCGCGGGCACTCCTTTTTGAAGGTAGGGGAACGGCGGTCTCGCCTCCCTACCTCGGCTGTGCGTAGTGCCTTCGGCCTACGCTCCAAGCGCCCGCTCCCAGCGGGCACTCCTTTTTGAAGGTAGGGGAACGGCGGTCTCGCCTCCCTACCTCGGCGTGCGTAGTGCCTTCGGCCTACGCTCCAAGCGCCCGCTCCCAGCGGGCACTCCTTTTTGAAGGTAGGGGAACGGCGGCCTCGCCTCCCTACCTCGGCGTGCGTAGTGCCTTCGGCCTACGCTCCAAGCGCCCGCTCCCCGCGGGCACTCCTTTTTGAAGGTAGGGGAACGGCGGTCTCGCCTCCCTACCTCGGCGTGCGTAGTGCCTTCGGCCTACGCTCCAAGCGCCCGCTCCCCGCGGGCACTCCTTTTTGAAGGTAGGGGAACGGCGGTCTCGCCTCCCTACCTCGGCGTGCGTAGTGCCTTCGGCCTACGCTCCAAGCGCCCGCTCCCAGCGGGCACTCCTTTTTGAAGGTAGGGGAACGGCGGTCTCGCCTCCCTACCTCGGCTGTGCGTAGTGCCTTCGGCCTACGCTCCAAGCGCCCGCTCCCCGCGGGCACTCCTTTTTGAAGGTAGGGGAACGGCGGTCTCGCCTCCCTACCTCGGCGTGCGTAGTGCCTTCGGCCTACGCTCCAAGCGCCCGCTCCCCAGCGGGCACTCCTTTTTGAAGGTAGGGGAACGGCGGTCTCGCCTCCCTACCTCGGCGTGCGTAGTGCCTTCGGCCTACGCTCCAAGCGCCCGCTCCCAGCGGGCACTCCTTTTTGAAGGTAGGGGAACGGCGGTCTCGCCTCCCTACCTCGGCGTGCGTAGTGCCTTCGGCCTACGCTCCAAGCGCCCGCTCCCAGCGGGCACTCCTTTTTGAAGGTAGGGGAACGGCGGTCTCGCCTCCCTACCTCGGCGTGCGTAGTGCCTTCGGCCTACGCTCCAAGCGCCCGCTCCCAGCGGGCACTCCTTTTTGAAGGTAGGGGGAACGGCGGTCTCGCCTCCCTACCTCGGCGTGCGTAGTGCCTTCGGCCTACGCTCCAAGCGCCCGCTCCCCGCGGGCACTCCTTTTTGAAGGTAGGGGAACGGCGGGTCTCGCCTCCCTACCTCGGCGTGCGTAGTGCCTTCGGCCTACGCTCCAAGCGCCCGCTCCCAGCGGGCACTCCTTTTTGAAGGTAGGGGAACGGCGGTCTCGCCTCCCTACCTCGGCGTGCGTAGTGCCTTCGGCCTACGCTCCAAGCGCCCGCTCCCCGCGGGCACTCCTTTTTGAAGGTAGGGGAACGGCGGTCTCGCCTCCCTACCTCGGCGTGCGTAGTGCCTTCGGCCTACGCTCCAAGCGCCCGCTCCCCGTGGGCACTCCTTTTGAAGGTAGGGGAACGGCGGTCTCGCCTCCCTACCTCGGCGTGCGTAGTGCCTTCGGCCTACGCTCCAAGCGCCCGCTCCCAGCGGGCACTCCTTTTTGAAGGTAGGGGAACGGCGGTCTCGCCTCCCTACCTCGGCGTGCGTAGTGCCTTCGGCCTACGCTCCAAGCGCCCGCTCCCAGCGGGCACTCCTTTTTGAAGGTAGGGGAACGGCGGTCTCGCCTCCCTACCTCGGCGTGCGTAGTGCCTTCGGCCTACGCTCCAAGCGCCCGCTCCCCGCGGGCACTCCTTTTTGAAGGTAGGGGAACGGCGGTCTCGCCTCCCTACCTCGGCGTGCGTAGTGCCTTCGGCCTACGCTCCAAGCGCCCGCTCCCCGCGGGCACTCCTTTTTGAAGGTAGGGGAACGGCGGTCTCGCCTCCCTACCTCGGCGTGCGTAGTGCCTTCGGCCTACGCTCCAAGCGCCCGCTCCCAGCGGGCACTCCTTTTTGAAGGTAGGGGAACGGCGGTCTCGCCTCCCTACCTCGGCGTGCGTAGTGCCTTCGGCCTACGCTCCAAGCGCCCCGCTCCCCGCGGGCACTCCTTTTTGAAGGTAGGGGAACGGCGGTCTCGCCTCCCTACCTCGGCGTGCGTAGTGCCTTCGGCCTACGCTCCAAGCGCCCGCTCCCAGCGGGCACTCCTTTTTGAAGGTAGGGGAACGGCGGTCTCGCCTCCCTACCTCGGCGTGCGTAGTGCCTTCGGCCTACGCTCGAAGCGCCCGCTCCCCGCGGGCACTCCTTTTTGAAGGTAGGGGAACGGCGGTCTCGCCTCCCTACCTCGGCGTGCGTAGTGCCTTCGGCCTACGCTCCAAGCGCCCGCTCCCCGCGGGCACTCCTTTTTGAAGGTGGGGGAACAGCGGTCTCGCCTCCCTACCTCGGCGTGCGTAGTGCCTTCGGCCTAAGCTCCAACCGCCCGCTCCCAGCGGGCACTCTTTTTGAAGGTAGGGGAACGGCGGTCTCGCCTCCCTACCTCGGCGTGCGTAGTGCCTTCGGCCTACGCTCCAAGCGCCCGCTCCCCGCGGGCACTCCTTTTTGAAGGTAGGGGAACGGCGGTCTCGCCTCCCTACCTCGGCGTGCGTAGTGCCTTCGGCCTACGCTCCAAGCGCCCGCTCCCCGCGGGCACTCCTTTTTGAAGGTGGGGGAACGGCGGTCTCGCCTCCCTACCTCGGCTGTGCGTAGTGCCTTCGGCCTACGCTCCAAGCGCCCGCTCCCCGCGGGCACTCCTTTTTGAAGGTAGGGGAACGGCGGTCTCGCCTCCCTACCTCGGCTGTGCGTAGTGCCTTCGGCCTACGCTCCAAGCGCCCGCTCCCAGCGGGCACGCCTTTTTGAAGGTAGGGGAACGGCGGTCTCGCCTCCCTACCTCGGCGTGCGTAGTGCCTTCGGCCTACGCTCCAAGCGCCCGCTCCCCGCGGGCACTCCTTTTTGAAGGTAGGGGAACGGCGGTCTCGCCTCCCTACCTCGGCGTGCGTAGTGCCTTCGGCCTACGCTCCAAGCGCCCGCTCCCCGTGGGCACTCCTTTTTGAAGGTAGGGGAACGGCGGTCTCGCCTCCCTACCTCGGCGTGCGTAGTGCCTTCGGCCTACGCTCCAAGCGCCCGCTCCCCGCGGGCACTCCTTTTTGAAGGTGGGGGAACGGCGGTCTCGCCTCCCTACCTCGGCGTGCGTAGTGCCTTCGGCCTACGCTCCAAGCGCCCGCTCCCAGCGGGCACTCTTTTTGAAGGTAGGGGAACGGCGGTCTCGCCTCCCTACCTCGGCGTGCGTAGTGCCTTCGGCCTACGCTCCAAGCGCCCGCTCCCCGCGGGCACTCCTTTTTGAAGGTAGGGGAACGGCGGTCTCGCCTCCCTACCTCGGCGTGCGTAGTGCCTTCGGCCTACGCTCCAAGCGCCCGCTCCCAGCGGGCACGCCTTTTTGAAGGTAGGGGAACGGCGGTCTCGCCTCCCTACCTCGGCGTGCGTAGTGCCTTCGGCCTACGCTCCAAGCGCCCGCTCCCCGCGGGCACTCCTTTTTGAAGGTAGGGGAACGGCGGTCTCGCCTCCCTACCTCGGCGTGCGTAGTGCCTTCGGCCTACGCTCCAAGCGCCCGCTCCCCGCGGGCACTCCTTTTGAAGGTAGGGGAACGGCGGTCCTCGCCTCCCTACCTCGGCGTGCGTAGTGCCTTCGGCCTACGCTCCAAGCGCCCGCTCCCCGCGGGCACTCCTTTTTGAAGGTAGGGGAACGGCGGTCTCGCCTCCCTACCTCGGCGTGCGTAGTGCCTTCGGCCTACGCTCCAAGCGCCCGCTCCCAGCGGGCACTCCTTTTTGAAGGTAGGGGAACGGCGGTCCTCGCCTCCCTACCTCGGCGTGCGTAGTGCCTTCGGCCTACGCTCCAAGCGCCCGCTCCCCGCGGGCACTCCTTTTTGAAGGTAGGGGAACGGCGGTCTCGCCTCCCTACCTCGGCGTGCGTAGTGCCTTCGGCCTACGCTCCAAGCGCCCGCTCCCCGCGGGCACTCCTTTTTGAAGGTAGGGGAACGGCGGTCTCGCCTCCCTACCTCGGCGTGCGTAGTGCCTTCGGCCTACGCTCCAAGCGCCCGCTCCCAGCGGGCACTCCTTTTGAAGGTAGGGGGAACGGCGGTCTCGCCTCCCTACCTCGGCGTGCGTAGTGCCTTCGGCCTACGCTCCAAGCGCCCGCTCCCAGCGGGCACTCCTTTTTGAAGGTAGGGGAACGGCGGTCTCGCCTCCCTACCTCGGCGTGCGTAGTGCCTTCGGCCTACGCTCCAAGCGCCCGCTCCCAGCGGGCACTCCTTTTTGAAGGTAGGGGAACGGCGGTCTCGCCTCCCTACCTCGGCGTGCGTAGTGCCTTCGGCCTACGCTCCAAGCGCCCGCTCCCAGCGGGCACTCCTTTTTGAAGGTAGGGGAACGGCGGTCTCGCCTCCCTACCTCGGCGTGCGTAGTGCCTTCGGCCTACGCTCCAAGCGCCCGCTCCCCGCGGGCACTCCTTTTTGAAGGTAGGGGAACGGCGGTCTCGCCTCCCTACCTCGGCGTGCGTAGTGCCTTCGGCCTACGCTCGAAGCGCCCGCTCCCCGCGGGCACTCCTTTTTGAAGGTGGGGGAACGGCGGTCTCGCCTCCCTACCTCGGCGTGCGTAGTGCCTTCGGCCTACGCTCCAAGCGCCCGCTCCCCGCGGGCACTCCTTTTTGAAGGTAGGGGAACGGCGGTCTCGCCTCCCTACCTCGGCGTGCGTAGTGCCTTCGGCCTACGCTCCAAGCGCCCGCTCCCCGCGGGCACTCCTTTTTGAAGGTAGGGGAACGGCGGGCTCGCCTCCCTACCTCAGCGTGCGTAGTGCCTTCGGCCTACGCTCCAAGCGCCCGCTCCCAGCGGGCACTCCTTTTTGAAGGTAGGGGAACGGCGGCCTCGCCTCCCTACCTCGGCGTGCGTAGTGCCTTCGGCCTACGCTCGAAGCGCCCGCTCCCAGCGGGCACTCCTTTTTGAAGGTAGGGGAACGGCGGTCTCGCCTCCCTACCTCGGCGTGCGTAGTGCCTTCGGCCTACGCTCCAAGCGCCCGCTCCCAGCGGGCACTCCTTTTTGAAGGTAGGGGAACGGCGGTCTCGCCTCCCTACCTCGGCGTGCGTAGTGCCTTCGGCCTACGCTCCGAAGCGCCCGCTCCCGCGGGCACTCCTTTTTGAAGGTAGGGGAACGGCGGTCTCGCCTCCCTACCTCGGCGTGCGTAGTGCCTTCGGCCTACGCTCCAAGCGCCCGCTCCCAGCGGGCACTCCTTTTTGAAGGTAGGGGAACGGCGGCCTCGCCTCCCTACCTCGGCGTGCGTAGTGCCTTCGGCCTACGCTCTAAGCGCCCGCTCCCCGGGGGCACTCCTTTTTGAAGGTGGGGGAACGGCGGTCTCGCCTCCCTACCTCGGCGTGCGTAGTGGCTTCGGCCAACGCTCCAAGCGCCCGCTCCCCGCGGGCACTCCTTTTTGAAGGTAGGCGAACGGCGGGCTCGCCTCCCTACCTCGGCGTGCATAGTGCCTTCGGCCTACGCTCCAAGCGCCTGCTCCCAGCGGGCACTCCTTTTCGAAGGTAGGGGAACGGCGGCCTCGCCTCCCTACCTCGGCGTGCGTAGTGCCTTCGGCCTACGCTCGAAGCGCCCGCTCCCCGGGGGCACTCCTTTTTGAAGGTGGGGGAACGGCGGTCTCGCCTCCCTACCTCGGCGTGCGTAGTGCCTTCGGCCAACGCTCCAAGCGCCCGCTCCCCGCGGGCACTCCTTTTTGAAGGTAGGCGAACGGCGGGCTCGCCTCCCTACCTCGACGTGCGTAGTGCCTTCGGCCTACGCTCCAAGCGCCTGCTCCCAGAGGGCACTCCTTTTTGAAGGTTGGGGAACGGCGGCCTCGCCTCCCTACCTCGGCGTGCGTAGTGCCTTCGGCCTACGCTCTAAGCGCCCGCTCCCCGGGGGCACTCCTTTTTGAAGGTGGGGGAACGGCGGTCTCGCCTCCCTACCTCGGCGTGCGTAGTGCCTTCGGCCTAAGCTCCAAGCACCCGCTCCCAGCGGGCACTCTTTTTGAAGGTAGGGAAACGGCGGGCTCGCCTCCCTACCTCGGCGTGCATAGTGCCTTCGGCCTACGCTCCAAGCGCCTGCTCCCAGCGGGCACTCCTTTTCGAAGGTAGGGGAACGGCGGCCTCGCCTCCCTACCTCGGCGTGCGTAGTGCCTTCGGCCTACGCTCGAAGCGCCCGCTCCCCGGGGGCACTCCTTTTTGAAGGTGGGGGAACGGCGGTCTCGCCTCCCTACCTCGGCGTGCGTAGTGCCTTCGGCCAACGCTCCAAGCGCCCGCTCCCCGCGGGCACTCCTTTTTGAAGGTAGGCGAACGGCGGGCTCGCCTCCCTACCTCGACGTGCGTAGTGCCTTCGGCCTACGCTCCAAGCGCCTGCTCCCAGAGGGCACTCCTTTTTGAAGGTTGGGGAACGGCGGCCTCGCCTCCCTACCTCGACGTGCGTAGTGCCTTCGGCCTACGCTCTAAGCGCCCGCTCCCCGGGGGCACTCCTTTTTGAAGGTGGGGGAACGGCGGTCTCGCCTCCCTACCTCGGCGTGCGTAGTGCCTTCGGCCTAAGCTCCAAGCACCCGCTCCCAGCGGGCACTCTTTTTGAAGGTAGGGAAACGGCGGTCTCGCCTCCCTACCTCGGCGTGCGTAGTGCCTTCGGCCTACGCTCCAAGCGCCCGCTCCCCGCGGGCACTCCTTTTTGAAGGTAGGGGAACGGCGGTCTCGCCTCCCTACCTCGGCGTGCGTAGTGCCTTCGGCCTACGCTTCAAGCGCCCGCCCTCAGCGGGCACTCCTTTTTGAAGGTAGGGGAACGGCGGTCTCGCCTCCCTACCTCGGCGTACGTAGTGCCTTCGGCGTACGCTCCAAGCGCCCGCTCCCCGCGGGCACTCCTTTTCGAAGGTAGGGGAACAACCGCGTCGGCGCGCCTTCGGCGCTCGACTCCGCCATCCGCCTCGTAGGCATCGCCTCGGCGGGACGGCACGTCTTCGGCGCTCAACGACACGTCTTCGGCCTCAACTCCGTCGTCCGCCTTGTAGGCATCGCCTCGGTGGGACGGCACGTCTTCGGCGTTCGACGACAAGCCTTCGACCCTCGACTCCGCCGTCCGCCTCGTAGGCATCGCCTCGGTGGGACGGCACGTCTTCGGCGCTCGACTCCGCCGTCCGCCTTGTAGGCATTGCCTCGGCGGGACGGCACGTCTTCGGCGTTCGACGACACGCCTTCGGCGCTCGATGACACGCCTTCGGCCTCGACTCCGCCGTCCGCCTTGTAGGCATTGCCTCGGCGGGACGGCACGTCTTCGGCGTTGGACGACACGTCTTCGGCGCTTGACTCCGCCGTCCGCCTCGTAGGCATCGCCTCGGCGGGACGGCACGTCTTCGGCGTTCGACGACACGTCTTCGGCGCTTGACTCCGCCGTCCGCCTCGTAGGCATCGCCTCGGCGGGACGGCACGTCTTCGACGCTCGATGACGCGCCTTCGGCCTCGACTCCGCCGTCTGCCTCGTAGGCATCGCCTCGGTGGGACGGCACGTCTTCGGCGCTCGACTCCGCCGTCCGCCTTGTAGGCATTGCCTCGGCGGGACGGCACGTCTTCGGCGTTCAACGACACGCCTTCGGCGCTCGACTCCGCCGTCCGCCTCGTAGGCATCGCCTCGGCGGGACGGCACGTCTTCGGCGCTCGAGGACACGCCTTCGGCCTCGACTCCGCCGTCCGCCTTGTAGGCATTGCCTCGGCGGGACGGAACGTCTTCGGCGTTCGACGACACGTCTTCGGCGCTTGACTCCACCGTCCGCCTCGTAGGCATCGCCTCGGCGGGACGGCGCGTCTTCGACGCTTGACGACACGCCTTCGGCCTCGACTCCGCCGTCCGCCTCGTAGGCATTGCCTCGGCGGGACGGCACGTCTTCGGCGTTCGACGACACGCCTTCGGCGCTCGATGACACGCCTTCGGCCTCGACTCCGCCGTCCGCCTTGTAGGCATTGCCTCGGCGGGACGGCACGTCTTCGGCGTTGGACGACACGTCTTCGGCGCTTGACTCCGCCGTCCGCCTCGTAGGCATCGCCTCGGCGGGACGGCACGTCTTCGGCGTTCGACGACACGTCTTCGGCGCTTGACTCCGCCGTCCGCCTCGTAGGCATCGCCTCGGCGGGACGGCACGTCTTCGACGCTCGATGACGCGCCTTCGGCCTCGACTCCGCCGTCTGCCTCGTAGGCATCGCCTCGGTGGGACGGCACGTCTTCGGCGCTCGACTCCGCCGTCCGCCTTGTAGGCATTGCCTCGGCGGGACGGCACGTCTTCGGCGTTCAACGACACGCCTTCGGCGCTCGACTCCGCCGTCCGCCTCGTAGGCATCGCCTCGGCGGGACGGCACGTCTTCGGCGCTCGAGGACACGCCTTCGGCCTCGACTCCGCCGTCCGCCTTGTAGGCATTGCCTCGGCGGGACGGAACGTCTTCGGCGTTCGACGACACGTCTTCGGCGCTTGACTCCACCGTCCGCCTCGTAGGCATCGCCTCGGCGGGACGGCGCGTCTTCGACGCTGGACGACACGCCTTCGGCCTCGACTCCGCCGTCCGCCTCGTAGGCATTGCCTCGGCGGGACGGCACGTCTTCGGCGTTCGACGACACGTCTTCGGCGCTCGACTCCGCCGTCCGCCTCGTAGGCATCGCCTCGGCGGGACGGCACGTCTTCGACGCTCCACGACGCGCCTTCGGCCTCGACTCCGCTGTCCGCCCTGTAGACATCGCCTCGGTGGGACGGCACGTCTTCGGCGCTCGACGACGTCTCCGGCGCTTCACCGGTTCCTTCATAAGCATGGCCTCTAGGGTCTACGAGCTATCAGTTGCATCTGCACCCTCGTGCTTGCTGTCAGGGAATGGGGGGCTGGGGTGGTTGATCGTGTCAGCTCGCCCATCGGGACCTCAGCGCTTACTGTCGAGGGAGTACTGTTGTAGGGGTGGCCCAACCCCCTGTGACTGGGCCGTGCAACTAGTCCAACATGTAATAGGCCCAATAGTGTAGAGGAATATAACAATGTAAATTTACCAGTATTCCCCCATCCTTTGTAGATACTAAGGGGTATAATGGGGATTTCCCATTCTACCCCACTCACATATATATAAGCCCCCAGGAGGGGCAAAGGGGGGATCCTCTCATTATTCTCCACATATCCTCCTTGCGGTAGCTCTCCTCTCCTTCGACTAGTCCCCTCTCTCTCTCTGTTTAGCCAGTAGCTACAACAATGTGTATCAGGCAAATCGTTACAGTACTAGAACAAGAAGTGCAATAATACTCTTGTTACTGAATTTCTCCAATGTTTATAGAAATTTGCTATAATTTTCAGTAACATGTTTTCCATTTACCTATAAAGGAATATTGATATTGTGTGTGTGTCTGTGTTTAGGATCAATCATCATCAATATGTAATTGTTTGACAAGAGGGAATCAGATCCTTCTGACAAACCAAGCATTTACTGATCTTGTACACAAAGTGTTTGGAGAGTCAGTTGAAGGAGAAGATGAACTTGTATATTCTTATGATGGCAAACTGAAGCTTGGAGTCCTACCGGCAAGTATATTCTGCAGCGGCCATACATACTTTGTGCAGGTAGTAGCTTTTTTTTGTTTGAGTTTGCTAATTAAGATTTAAGAATCTTTCTCCCACAATATTTTTTGTTATTTAATAGTTGTTTTATGTAGTTTTTGTTGCTCTTTAGATGAGTTCGCATTCTTTTGTTCCACCCGTTTTGTAGTTAGTGTTTATAGTGTGCTATTGATAACTAACTATCCTGTATATGCTATTGATAACTAACTATCCTGTATATTTTCTTGAATTGCCAGGGCATGCATCAGCAGCTTCGGCTAGAACCATATGCTGTGCATACCACTTTCCAATATGCAGGTACTGAAGGAAAGCGTTTTAGTCATGGGCGCCACATGTAAGTTTCAGTGTTGCACATCTTGGGCGATCACTCTGGTAAAGTGGGCAAGTAGCTTCCCGCAGTTTAGCTGCTTCGTTGTTCAGTTTAGTTGCTGCCTCGTTGCAGAGTTGTTTCGTTGCTTAATTTACTATCGCACCCAGGAAACATGTGTAGTGTATATATATTTATATGTATTAAAATAAGTTTCCACAAAATGTTTTGGTGTAAGAAAGTGTGTTGCTACTCATAATACAATGGTGTTACTATTGCTCCAAAATGTGTTACTGGGGTAGCTTGTTGTAGCACATATTTGTGTTACTAGGGTAGTTTGTTGTAGCACATAATATGTGTTCTTATAGATAAGATATGTGTTGCAAGGTAGTAACATGTTTTTAGACATGTAGTAGCACTTATCACGTGTTACTTCAAACCTAGCTAGTAACATGGGCTATAAGAACACTTAAAGATTGTGTTACTGTAAAGACTAGTAACACCTTTATTGACATGTAGTAGCACATAGATGTGTTACTATAGCTCCTTCCTGGTGTAGTGATCACGGCTATCTATGCATGAAGCTCCCGGGGCCGCGGGCAATTATCACTGTTCGGGGCGACCAGGACATGGCCCGGCGCATCGAGCACGGCACCAGATGCCCCCGTCGCGGTGAACGGCAGCACGCCTAGGATCGGCACCACCGCGCAGAGACCCGCGACGTCATTCGGAGGCCACTCGGCAAGCCCTACCGATAGTACAACCACTAGAGGCTCCGGCCGCCCCGAGCACAAATGGTCAGTACCTCTGCCATATGTAATCGCTTACCCGCGCAAACGGGAATGCAATAAAGTTTCGTTTGTTGCCAGCATATTACCACTGTGCAAAAATACGCGGCGAGAACGCACGCAGGCTTCGCCTACGCGCGTGTTCCCGCAGTATAAACCAAAGACGCACGTTCGCGTGTGCACTCTCCGTAGCCAAGGGCGCGGGCATGAGTATAAACCAAAGACGCACGTTCGCGTGTGCACTCTCCGTAGCCAGGGGTGCGGGCATGAGTATAAACCAAAGACGCACGTTCGCGTGTGCACTCTCCGTAGCCAGGGGTGCGGGCATGAGTATAAACCAAAGATGCACGTTCGCGTGTGCACTCTCCGTCAAAGACACGGGCATGAGTATAAACCAAAGACGCACGTTCACGTGTGCACTCTCCGTCAAAGACACGGGCATGAGTATAAACGAAGACGCACGTTCGCGTGTGCACTCTCCGTCAAAGACACGGACATGAGTATAAACGAAGACGCACGTTCGCGTGTGCACTCTCCGTCAAAGACACGGGCATGAGTATAAACAAAGATGCACGTTTGCGTGTGCACTCTCCGTCAAAGACACGGGCATGAGTATAAATAAAGACGTGTGGGGGGACGCCTCTGCACACACTCTACGGAGTATAAATAAGACGCGGATGTTCTCCCTGCGCACTCTACGGAGTATAAACAAGACGCGAACCCCACGCATGCCACGGACGTCGTCCGTGCGCATACTCCCCGGAGTATAAATAAGACGCGGACGTCGATCCCGCGCACTCTACGGAGTATAAACAAGACGCGAACCCCGCGCATGCCACGGACGTCGTCCGTGCGCATACTCCCCGGAGTATAAATAAGACGCGGACGTCGATCCCGCGCACTCTACGGAGTATAAATAAGACGCGGATGTTCTCCCCGCGCACTCTACGGAGTATAAATAAGCTGCGAATGCTGTTGTGCGTTTAGCAAAACGCAAGCGCGGCGCGAATCTTCGTGGCTAGCAATCCAATCGCGCACCTCCTCAGCGCGTAGAGGCTCGCCTTCGCACGTCACAGGAGGTGCACGCAGGGTGTATTAGGGAAACCAATTCCGAGAGCTCCAAGAAGTACCGAAGTGGCGCGCCAGAGCCTGGCCCCAGCGTCGGCGCGCCCGCGGCGCCAAGGGTACACCAGAGGCTGCCCCCACCTCGGGGTCGGGGGGTGGAGGCCCGCCTTCGCACACGCCAGTCCACGAGACTTTAAACAAGTCGCAGTGCGGAGGTCCGCCTCCGCACGCGCCAGTCTACGGACTTTAAACAAGTCGCAGTGCGGAGGTCCGCCTCCGCACGCGCCTGTCTACGTGATGAGGACATCACTTCGTCAGATACACGCAACACTCCTCCACTTGACATTCAAGGACCAATCACTAGAGCTCGCGCCCGACAATTGAATTTACAGGTGAGCTCGTTCCTAAGTACTTCTTTTTGTTCATTTGAGAATCGATTGCTACCTAATGATTTAATTATGATTAGGAACCATGGAGAGGACCTAGAAGTACTTGGAGAAGGGCTACGAAGCGCACAAGTCCAGCAAGGGTGGTCGAATCATGATGGAGGTCCAACTCAAGCCGACTTCGAATCCAATTCGGAGTCCAGGACCAGGCCGCACTAAAACGGACACCCAGATCGCATCCGGACTTCGTTTTGGACGTTCCACACATGTATGGAAAGCTAAAAAGACTACCTTTCCAATGGCTCTGGTCCCATGTCAAAATTCCTTCTGAGTCAACAGGAATCGTCGAAACAAGTGGGCGTTCAGAATCTGTCTGGGTGCTGCGCCACCGTCTTTGGGCCGTTCGGCTTTGTCAGGGTACGTACGTGAGAGCCTTAGTCCTTGTGCTGTTCCTGTTCTTTTGGTTCCCAAAAAAGATGGTTCTTGGCATATGTGTGTAGATTGTAGAGCCATTAATAACATTACTATAAGGTATCGTCATCCTATTCCTAGGCTGGACGACATGCTTGATGAGTTGTGTGGTGCTATAATTTTCACAAAGATTGACTTGTGTAGTGGATACCACCAAATAAGAATGAAACTTGGCGATGAATGGAAAACTACTTTTAAAACTATGTTCGGCTTGTATGAGTGGTTAGTCATGCCTTTTGGTTTAACTAATGCACCTAGCACTTTCATGAGATTAATGAACGAGGTTTTACGTCCTTTCATTGGCAAATTTGTGGTCGTTTACTTTGATGATATCTTGATTTATAGCAAGTCCATGGATGAACATTTGAATCACTTGCTGTTTTTAATGCTTTGAGAGATGCACGTTTGTTTGGTAACCTTGAGAAGTGCACCTTTTGCACGGATCGAGTCTCTTTTCTTGGCTATGTTGTGACTCCACAGGGAATTGAGGTTGATAAAGCCAAGGTGGAAGCGATATGGAGTTGGCCCACGCCCACGACGGTCTCCCAAGTAAGGAGTTTTCTTGGCCTTGCTGGATTTTATCGCCGCTTTGTCAAGGAATTCAGCACCATTGCGACACCGTTGATTGAGTTGACAAAGAAGGCCGTCGTGTTCCATTGGGGGCCATCACAAGAGGAGTCCTTTAATCTTTTGAAGGACAATCTTACACACGCACCATTGCTCCAACTTCCGGATTTTGGTAAGACTTTTGAGCTGGAATGTGATGCTAGCGGAATTGGTATTGATGGTGTTTTGATGCAAGAAGGCAAACCTGTTGCCTACTTTAGTGAAAAATTGAATGGTCCCGCTCTTAATTATTCCACGTATGATAAAGAATTGTATGCTCTTGTTCGTTCTTTAGAGACGTGGCAACACTATTTATGGCCTAAAGAATTTGTCATTCATTTCGATCATGAATCACTTAAGCATATTCGTAGTCAAACCAATTTGAATCGTAGACATGCTAAGTGGGTTGAATTTATTGAATCTTTTCCTTATGTCATTAAACACAAGAATGGAAAGGATAATGTGATTGATGATGCTTTGTCTCGACGCTATACCATGTTGTCTCAACTTGATTGTCGCATTTTTGGTCTTGAAACTATTAAAGCACAATATGCTTTTGATGATGATTTTAAGGATGTCTTGTTGCATTGTAAAGAGGGACAAGCATGAATTTTTGTTTAGAGCTAACCGCCTATGCATTCCAGTTGGTTCCGTTCGTCTTTTGTTGTTGCAGGAGGCGCATGGAGGCGGTTTGATGGGACATTTTGGTGCTAAGAAGACGGAGGACATTCTGGCCACACACTTCTTTTGGCCAAAGATGAGGTGAGATGTTGAGCGGTTTGTGGCTCGCTGCACTACATGTCAAAAAGCTAAGTCTCGCTTGAATCCACATGGGTTATATATGCCTCTTCCTGTTCCTTCTATTCCGTGGGCCGATATTTCTATGGACTTTGTTTTAGGATTGCCCAGGACTAAGAGGGGGAGGGATAGTATTTTTGTTGTTGTGGATCATTTTTCTAAGATGGCTCACTTTATACCATGTCATAAAACCGATGATGCCGTTCATATTGCTGACCTCTTTTTCAAAGAGATAGTTCGTTTGCATGGTATGCCTTCTACTATTGTTTCAGATCGTGATGCCAAGTTCTTGAGTCACTTTTGGCGTACTCTATGGAACAAGTTGGGTACAAAGTTGTTGTTCTCTACAACATGTCACCCACAAACTGATGGCCAAACCGAGGTGGTGAACCGCACATTGTCTACCATGTTGAGAGCTGTTTTGAAGAATAATTTGAAGCTGTGGGAAGAGTGTTTGCCGCATGTTGAGTTCGCATATAATCGAGCGGAACACTCCACCACCAAGGTAAGTCCTTTTCAGGTAGTGTATGGATTCAATCCCCGTGCCCCTATTGATATTTTGCCTTTGCCTACTAGTGAGAGAGTTCATAATGATGCTAAGGAGCGTGCTGATTTTATTGTCAAAATGCATGAGACTACCAAGGCAAACATTGAAAAGATGAATGAAAAATATAGGATTACTGGTAGTAAAGGTAGAAAGGAAGTTAAACTTGAACCGGGTGATTTTGTTTAGTTGCACTTGAGAAAGGATAGATTTCCTGAGTTAAGAAAGTCGAAATTGATGCCTAGAGCTGCTGGTCCTTTTAAGATAGTTGGGAAGATAAATGATAATGCATATAAACTTGAGTTGCCTCCCGAGTTTGGGGTTAGTCCCACCTTTAACATTTCAGATTTGAAGCCATACTTGGGAAAGGAAGATGAGGCCGAGTTGAGGACAACACCTTTCCAATGGATCTGGTCCCATGTCAAAATTCCTTCTGAGTCAACGGGAATCGTCGAAACAAGTGGGCATTCAGAATCTGTCAGGGTGCTGCGCCACCGTCTTTGGGCCGTTCGGCTTTGTATCGTGTTGGAGCCCATTAGGGGCGCATCCAGGGGTTTTGCACGCCCCTAACTCCTTTATATCCAGCCGCCACCCCCACCATTAGGGTTGGGTTTTGCTTAGATTAATTCTGTCTTGAACAGTTTCGCCGTTCATCGGTTTGTGAGACCCCAACTTTCGAGTGCTACATCAATACATCCGCAATTCAGTTGTGTTCTTCCTTGTTCTTGCTTGTGTTCTTCGATTCGCAGGCGAGGATTAGCCTTCTTGGCGAGGTCAACCGGGCCGCGCACGGTTGATAACCTGAGGAGACGTGGTGCTGCGATTGCGGGGTTCGGAACGTGTCGTTCGGAAGCCGGATCGATTTGTGTCGTGCCTCCACCAAATCGAACATATCCAGAACCTGTTGGAAGATCGGGACCCCATTCCCATCAAGTGGTAATCAGAGCTTCAGGTGTTCCTTCAGGTTCGCGTTACCCTCCTTTGTTGTTTTCGGTTTCATCCTAGAGTCCATGAAAAAGCCCTACAAAAAACAATTGTAGTCATAGGTTGTTTCCTATCCTAGATCTCGTTTAGCCTTTGCACAATTTGATTCCAGAGTCCGTAGTGTTGAGTTTGTGTCCTTAGTCGAGTTGTGTTGCTGGTTTAGATTGTGTTTTATTTCGGGTTGTCTTGCTTCCGCTTCATCCCATACAAACCCCAGCCGTCATCCATCGCGTTTTCCACCCTCTATTTTTGTTTTCCCACCCATATCCCACCCTCTGTTTGAGTCATCCTTCGTGTCTCGTGATCACACAGTATCATCCCCCACCATTCCCCGAGCTTCCGCCACCAATTTCCACCAATTCCCTCCACCCGATTTCGTTTCGGCCTCCACGGAAACCATAATTCGGAGTCCCATCTTCAAACGGCCATAACTTTTGCATACGGACTCGAAATCAGGCGATTTTTTTTTGAAATTGGGTGAAATTAAATTTTGCATCCGAAACCGACCTGACTCGGTCGGGTTTTGGCGAATTTATTTTGCCCAAATTCGGCCTAGACCTGGAAAGTGCAGTACTCGAGCTCCGAACTTTCATCACCAAATTTACAGCACATTCATCATTTTCTGTAGGCCACACCTTACATTAGATTGAGGTGAAACTTTGTGTGGTTCCTATTTCTATGCTCTTCTTTGTGAAAAAAATAACAAAAAAAGAAACAAAAAAGAAAAATGTCGGCACCTGGTTTTGCCTGAGAGCAAAGCCTTTGCTCTCAGGCAAAACCAGGTGCCGAAATTTTTCTTTTTTGTTTCTTTTTTGCAAAGGCACCTGAGTTCTGTGCCTAAAAAAAAGAAAAAAAAGAGCACAGTTTTAGGTGACAGAAATTCATTTGTTTTGTGCTTATGCTGCATTAAGTCTCTCAGTGATTGGCCATCTTTGTTGCTGTCTTTGCCTTACTATTCTGGTCTTGACTCCTTGTTCATCATATCTTAACTCTGATATAGGACACATTTAGACCAGCAACTAGGACCAGTGCTTTGGACATTTATTCAACATTACTATCTGTTATTGACTTGTGTTCCACTGACATATTTGGCCTACCAAGCTCCATATATCTACTTCTGGATAGCACCATTTTGACCCTTGCAATCGTACCCACGCTCGACATGGTTTCACGAACCAGCCACCGGTTGTACCACCTGCTGCTGTGGTAAGAACACTTGTAAGAGCTTGGTAAGCCACTTCCGTTGCGAGTTCCCCCCGCCCTTCATTTGTAGTTGATAGGGATAATCCTTTTGTTTTCCCTGTGTTTCCACTAACCATGGCAGGAGATGAAGGAGACGGGACACCGGTCGATTTCAACGAGTGTGTTAGTCGCGGCCAGCTACAAGCTGCACTCGACAAACAAAATGCTTCAATCACTGATCTCGGCGCGAGAATGGACACCATCATCGCCGCCATTGCCAAGTTGAACACCACGGAAGGCATTGAGCGGGTGGAGCGGCGGTTGGCTGACCTCACTGGTCAGATGGACACATTGGAGGCACGCCTGCCACCTGTCAATGATGGCCATCATCCTGATGAAGACGTCGTGTATGATGCAGATGGCAACATTGATTGGCGAGCGACACAAGATGCACGACTACGTCGGCGTCTTCAGCAAAACCAACAGGGTATGGGAGGTAATAACCAGAACCGTCATGGTAACGACGACCCTTTTGCTAAAGTCAAGTTTACCATTCCATCTTTTGCTGGTCTTTACGATGCTGATATATATCTTGATTGGGAGATGACGGTAGAGCAGAAATTTAATTCTCACTTGGTTCCTGAACAACATAGAGTTAGACAAGCTACTAGTGAGTTTAAGGACTTTGCTATTATCTGGTGGAATGAACTAAGTAACGTGCGCTTACAACCTGATACATGGGAGCGGTTAAAAGAAGATATGCGTAATCGTTTTGTTCCTCCCACATATAAACTTGATTTGAGAAAAAAATTGCAGCGCTTAGAACAAGGTGATCGTTCTGTTCAGGACTATTATGCTGAGCTTCAAAAGGGTATGATGCGTTGTGGGGTTGTTGAGGACACGGATGATAAGATTTGTCGTTTCTACGGGGGGTTACGGCGTGAAATTCAGGACATTGTTGATTATAAAGAATTTACTACTGTCAACCAGTTGTTCCAGCTTACTATGCTTGCAGAAAAAGAATTGCAGGGACGCAAGGAATCAGCGAAGGCAAGCACCGGACGACCCTTCTACACGCCGCGCACGACTACATCGACGGGACTGCCCAAGTCTTCTTTGAGTTTTCGTTCTCCTCCACCACCTATGAACAAGATTGCAGCAGCGCCACCGAAGCCACCTTCCACGTCACGCTTTGCAGATGCTTCAAAAACTTCCTTGCATGTTCCAGCCAAGAGTTCTTCTTCCGTGGCTTCAACGGGCCGCTCCTCCGACATTCAGTGCCACCGCTGCCATGGGCTTGGTCATGTGCAGAAGAATTGCCCTAGCCAACGGGCATACATCGCTACAGAAGATGGAGGTTACATCAGCACTTCGGATGTCGAGGAGGATGATGATGCTGTTGCTGCTGCCTCGAACGACAATGGTGGTGGTGATGACGACTTGGTCCTTGGTGGGGCGTCCACAGCGACGCTACGGAGCATCATTGTGCAGCGAGTCCTCAGCACACTGGTACAACAACCCGATAAGCTTCAACGCCATAATTTGTTTCAGACTTTCTTCGCAATCAAGAACCGTCGCGCACGTGTCATCATTGATGGAGGAAGTTGCAACAACTTGGTAAGTTCTGATTTGGTCAAGAAGCTTGGCTTGACCACACGACCGCATCCACATCCATACCATATTCAATGGTTAAATGACTCTGGAAAAGCTAAGGTAACACAAACATGTCGAGTCCATTTTTCCATTGGTGGTTATGTTGATCATGTTAATTGTGATGTGGTTCCTATGCAAGCATGCTCTCTTATATTGGGTCGACCTTGGGAATTTGATAATGATGCTTTACACCATGGTAGTAGTAACAAATACACTTTTATGCATAAGGGAAAGAAAGTTACTTAACTGCCTTTGACTCCAGCTGAGATTATAGAGGCCGATAGGGAGCGAGCTGCTGCTACTAATGATCCAAATAAACATGATAAATCTGAAAAACAGCAAGTACTCCATTTGAACAATTCTATTATGCTTGCCACCAAATCAGACCTTGCTGAAATTGATGATGTTAATGATATATGCTATGTTTTTGTGTGCAAAGATGCTTTATTTTCTCTTGATAATATGTCTTGCACTTTGCCTGCTCCTGTCACTAACCTTTTGCAGGAGCTTAGAGATGTTTTTCCTGATGAGCTTCCTCCAGGACTTCCACCCCTTCGAGGGATTGAGCACCAGATTGACTTGATTCCTGGAGCGAGCTTGCCAAACCGTGCGGCGTACAGGACCAATCCTGAAGAGACTAAGGAGATTCAGCGACAAGTCCAAGACCTTTTGGACCGTGGGTACGTACGTGAGAGCCTTAGTCCTTGTGCTGTTCCTGTTCTTTTGGTTCCCAAAAAAGATGGTTCTTGGCGTATGTGTGTAGATTGTAGAGCCATTAATACATTACTATAAGGTATCGTCATCCTATTCCTAGGCTAGACGACATGCTTGATGAGTTGTGTGGTGCTATAATTTTCACAAAGATTGACTTGCGTAGTGGATACCACCAAATAAGAATGAAACTTGGCGATGAATGGAAAACTGCTTTTAAAACTAAGTTCGGCTTGTATGAGTGGTTAGTCATGCCTTTTGGTTTAACTAATGCACCTAGCACTTTCATGAGATTAATGAACGAGGTTTTACGTCCTTTCATTGGCAAATTTGTGGTCGTTTACTTTGATGATATCTTGATTTATAGCAAGTCCATGGATGAACATTTGAATCACTTACGTGCTGTTTTTAATGCTTTGAGAGATGCACGTTTGTTTGGTAACCTTGAGAAGTGCACCTTTTGCACGGATCGAGTCTCTTTTCTTGGCTATGTTGTGACTCCACAGGGAATTGAGGTTGATAAAGCCAAAGTGGAAGCGACATGGAGTTGGCCCACGCCCACGACGGTCTCACAAGTAAGGAGTTTTCTTGGCCTTGCCGGATTTTATCGCCGCTTTGTCAAGGAATTCAGCACCATTGCGACACTGTTGATTGAGTTGACAAAGAAGGCCGTCGTGTTCCATTGGGGGCCATCACAAGAGGAGTCCTTTAATCTTTTGAAGGACAAGCTTACACATGCACCATTGCTCCAACTTCCGTATTTTGGTAAGACTTTTGAGCTGGAATGTGATGCTAGCGGAATTGGTATTGGTGGTGTTTTGATGCAAGAAGGCAAACCTGTTGCCTACTTTAGTGAAAAATTGAATGGTTCTGCTCTTAATTATTCCACGTGTGATAAAGAATTGTATGCTCTTGTTCGTTCTTTAGAGACGTGGCAACACTATTTATGGCCTAAAGAATTTGTCATTCATTCCGATCATGAATCACTTAAGCATATTCGTAGTCAAACCAATTTGAATCGTAGACATGCTAAGTGGGTTGAATTTATTGAATCTTTTCCTTATGTCATTAAACACAAGAAAGGAAAGGATAATGTGATTGATGATGCTTTGTCTCGACGCTATACCATGTTGTCTCAACTTGATTGTCGCATTTTTGGTCTTGAAACTATTAAAGCACAATATGCTTTTGATGATGATTTTAAGGATGTCTTGTTGCATTGTAAAGAGGGACAAGCATGGAATAAATTCGTGATCAATGATGGATTTTTGTTTAGAGCTAACCGCCTATGCATTCCAGTTGGTTCCGTTCGTCTTTTGTTGTTGCAGGAGGCGCATGGAGGCGGTTTGATGGGACATTTTGGTGCTAAGAAGACGGAGGACATTCTGGCCACACACTTCTTTTGGCCAAAGATGAGGCGAGATGTTGAGCGGTTTGTGGCTCGCTGCACTACATGTCAAAAAGCTAAGTCTCGCTTGAATCCACATGGGTTATATATGCCTCTTCATGTTCCTTCTATTCCGTGGGCCGATATTTCTATGGACATTGTTTTAGGATTGCCCAGGACTAAGAGGGGGAGGGATAGTATTTTTGTTGTTGTGGATCGTTTTTCTAAGATGGCTCACTTTATACCATGTCATAAAACCGATGATGCCGTTCATATTGCTGACCTCTTTTTCAAAGAGATAGTTCGTTTGCATGGTATGCCTTCTACTATTGTTTCAGATCGTGATGCCAAGTTCTTGAGTCACTTTTGGCGTACTCTATGGAACAAGTTGGGTACAAAGTTGTTGTTCTCTACAACTTGTCACCCACAAACTGATGGCCAAACCGAGGTGGTGAACCGAACATTGTCTACCATGTTGAGAGTGTAGGACTACGGGTAGGCTACGCTAGCGCAAATTAATAAAAATTCTACCCATAAACCAAGATCACTGCAGTTATAGATCACGGAATTACCACTAGACGCGCAGGTGCGGAATTGATGCAGCACGTCGGGGCAGAGTAGTCGTACTATGTCGATGCAGCACATCGGGGCAGAGTAGTCGTACTACTTCCTCGTCCTCGTCGCGGCGTCCAACGTACAACTCCTCTCTTGCGGTTCGTCCAAACGCTACAGATGCAGCGCCGCCAAAAGGTATCCACACGTACGGGAGGAAGCGACGCACGCCGGATTACTAGATCCGCGCGAGCGCCCAGGGCGTGGGAGGGGTGGCGGCCAGGGTTTGAGGAGGTCACGAAATTCTGACCCAACCCTGTGCGCCCTTGCCCTCCTTTTATAGACATCCTTATAATGGGCTTCAGCGAATGGAGGCCCATTAGGACTCAATACCCAGTCTAACCCAGATCCAATCCGAATTAGGCTTCAGCCCTTAAGTGTGTGACCCTATGGGTTCACGTATGTTTAGACATGACACGAGTTTACCTACTCGGTCAATAGTTGGTAGCGGCCTCTAGCAAGACGTGCCAACTTCTAAACATACACAAAGATCATATCGAACGAACCATCACAACTTTATGTACATGCCAATCCCTTTGCCTCACGATATTGGGTCGAGCTCCAAGCTGACCACTCTTTCTCGATCCTGTGATCCGGAATCCCTTACTAGGTTAATTCTTAACCTTAAGTAGCATGGCCATGCATTTCTGGATCCGATCACTCGAGGGGCCCAGAGATATCTCTCTCAGGTAGAGAGGGGAAAATCCCATCTCGACTGACCATGCCTCGTAGCATGCTTCATGACAAACCCCGAAAACTACCTTTATAACTACCCAGTTACGGAGTAGCGTTTGATAGCCCCTAAGTAGGTCGATTCACATCTCAAGTACATGCGACAATCTCAGGTCTAAGGACAAGGCGTACACATTGTGTAGAGAGAGAACCATAAGTATAATTGTTATGTCTCATGTTGGGTCGGTCCAACCCCATGTTCTAAACATGTGTCCACATTATTGGTTTGACATCTCCATGTCTATGACCTGTGAAACATGGTCATCAACCGATACATGTGCTAATCCATTATTCACGTGTGTCCTCACATGAACTCCGACTAGGGACAACTTTAGAATAACCATATAAGTAAAGAGTTTCACAAACAAGTCACATACTTGTTAATCAACACAAAGGCAATATTCAAGGAACATTTATTAAATCATGGATACAACGAAATATCATCATCTCTATGATTGCCTCTAGGGCATATTTCCAACAGTCTCCCACTTGCACTAGAGTCAATCTAGAAGATATCTAATACCCATAGCTCTTGTGTGCGCCTCATGCTTAGGCTGTGGGAGAGGCTTCGTCAAAGGATCTGAAATATTTAAATCCGTATGTATTTTGCATATCTTTAAATCTCCTCGATTGAGGATCTCTCGAATGAGATGAAACCGCCGCAGTATGTGTTTGTTCTTTTGGTGATTCCTTGGCTCCTTGGCTTGCGCAATGGCCCCACTGTTATCACAGTAAAGATCCAGAGGACTGCACGCACTAGGAACCACACCTAGTTCAGATATGAACTTCCTTATCCAAACACCTTCCTTTGCTGCTTCAGAAGCTGCAATGTACTCGGCCTCCGTTGTAGAGTCAGCAACAGTCTCCTGCTTGGAACTCTTCCAACTGACCGCACCACCGTTCAAAATGAACACAAAACCCGATTGCGACTTGTAATCGTCTTTGTCGGTTTGGAAGCTTGCATCGGTGTAACCATTTACAACGAGCTCTTCCTCACCTCCGTAGACTAGGAACACATCCTTAGTTCTTTTCAAATACTTGAGGATGTTTTTAACCGCTGTCCAGTGACTCTCACCGGGATCAGCCTGGTATCTGCTCGTAACACTTAGAGCATAGGAAACATCTGGGCGAGTACATATCATAGCATACATGATAGATCCAATGGCCGAAGCATATGGAATCTTACTCATGCGATCTCGCTCATTAGTTGTCGAAGGACACTGAGTCTTGCCAAGATTTATGCCATGAGACATGGGCAAGAACCCTTTCTTTGCCTCCTCCATGTTGAACCGTTTCAACACTTTGTCAATGTAAGTACTCTGGCTTAATCCTATTAGCCTTTTTGATCTATCTCTATAGATCTTAATACCCAAAATATATGCCGCTTCCCCTAAGTCCTTCATTGAAAAACTATTTTTCAGTGAGGTCTTAACGGACTCGAGCATAGGAATATCATTTCCAATCAGTAATATGTCATCTACATATAAGATTAGAAATACGAGCGAGCTCCCACTTGCCTTCTTGTAAACGCAAGATTCTTCTTCGTTTTTGATGAAGCCAAACCCTTTGACCACTTCATCAAAACGAATGTTCCAACTCCGAGATGCTTGCTTCAATCCATAAATGGATTTTTGAAGTTTGCATACTTTTCTAGCATTGATTGGATCGACAAAACCCTCGGGCTGTATCATATACACGTCCTCGGTTAAATTTCCATTAAGGAAAGCCGTTTTGACATCCATCTGCCATATCTCATAGTCGAAATATGCAGCAATAGCTAGAATGATCCGTATAGATTTAAGCATCGCTACAGGCGAGAAGGTCTCATCGTAGTCAACTCCTTGAACTTGCCGAAAACCTTTTGCGACAAGTCGAGCTTTATGGATATGAACGTTTCCATCCATATCAATCTTCTTTTTATAGATCCATTTGCACTCTATGGTTTTAACACCATCAGGCGGGTCAACCAAGTTCCAAACTTGATTGTCTCCCATGGATGCTATCTCGGATCTCATGGCACTTTGCCATTTCTCAGAGTCTGGGTCCATCATTGCTTCCGCATAGGTCGTAGGCTCATCATTGTCTAACAATAACATATCTCGCGCATTGCGGAGCCTTTCCGACCTTCGTGGTGGTGGTGCTTCCTTTGCCATGGGTTCCTCAACTTGTTCTGCCACGTGGGCATCATTCGTCGAGTCTTCCCCGATTGGTTCATCTTGAACCTCTTCAAGCTGCACCGTTCTTCCACTTGTCTCCCTGTTGAGAAACTCTTTCTCTAGGAAAACACCACTTCGAGCGACAAACACTTTGCCCTCTAGTCGGTTGTAGAAGTAATATCCAAAGGTTTCCTTCGGATATCCCACGAAAATGCATTTATCCGACTTGGGTGTGAGCTTGTCCGACTGTAGTCGCTTGACAAACGCCTCACATCCCCAAATCTTTAGAAAAGACAAACTGTGACTCTTCCCAGTCCATATCTCATATGGTGTCTTAACTACGGATTTAGACGGTACCCTATTAAGTGTGAAAGCTGCTGTTTCTAGAGCGTAACCCCAAAATGATAATGGTAGATCTGACTGGCTCATCATCGATCGAACCATGTCCAACAAGGTCCGATTACGCCGCTCGGATACCCCGTTTCTTTGAGGCGTTCCGGGCGGTGTTAGCTGTGGAACAATTCCGCAACTCTTCAGATGATTGCTAAATTCATGACTCAAATACTCGCCACCACGATCAGATCGCAGAGCCTTAATTTTCTTGGCACGTTGATTTTCAACCTCATTCTGGAACTCTTTGAACTTTTCAAAAGTTTCAGACTTATGCTTCATTAAGTAGACATAGCCATATCTACTAAAATCATCAGTGAAAGTTATGAAGTAATGAAAACCACCTCTAGCAGTCGTGCTCATTGGTCCACATACATCAGTATGTATGATTTCCAACAAGTCTGATGCCCTCTCAAAAGAACCTTTGAAAGGTGACTTGGTCATCTTACCAAGCAAACAAGCTTCACATGTCTCGTATGATTCAAAATCAAATGAAGTTAGAAGACCATCATCATGGAGCTTCTTCATGCGCTTTTCACTTATGTGACCCAAACGACAATGCCAAACATAGGTGGGATTCAAATCATTAGGTCGAAGTCTTTTAGCATTTATGTTAAAGATGGGCGCATCATCAAGATTTAAAATAAATAACCCATTCACAATGGGCGCAAAAGCCACAAACATTTCATTTTTAGAGATCAAACAACCATTGTCTTTACTTGCAAATGAATAACCATCTCTCATCAAACATGAGGGGGATAAAATGTTTCGACTCATACTAGGAACATAATAACAATTATTCAATTCCATAATAAATCTTGAAGGAAGCTGAAGTTGCATGGTGCCGACGGTCAACGCAGCAACCCTTGCTTTATTTCCGACGCGAAAATCAACTTCACCTCTTGCGACTCCTCTACTTCTTATTAGCCCCTGCATCGAGTTGCAAATGTGAGCAACTGATCCGGTATCAAATACCCAAGAGTTAATAGGAGAATCAGCAAGAAAAATGTCTAAAACATTTATGACAAGTGTACCATGGGTGGAAGTCTTACTTCCAGCCTTCTTCTTGCATTCCTCGGAATCCAGGTACTTCTTGCAGTTTCTCTTCCAGTGGCCAGTCTCTTTACAATAGAAGCATACTGTCTCAGCTCCAGGTCCAGCATTAGGCTTAGGCGTTGGCTTCGAGATCATATCTTTAACCTTGCCCTTATCCTTTGCCCATGACTTCTTACCCTTTTTCTTGAAGCTAGACTTGTTCTGCACAGCCATCACATGGCTAGGCCCTGCACACTTCTTAATGTCACTCTCTGCTGTTTTGAGCATCCCACAAAGCTCATTAAGGCCCTTTTCCACCCCATGCATATGGTAGTTCGAAATGAAATGTCCATAGCTAGGTGGTAGAGACGCCAAAATGAAATCAGTTGCCAACTCTTGGCTAATTGGAAAACCAAGTTTATCCAAAGTCTGACTGTAACCAACCATTTTGATCACATGTGGGCCTACGGGTGCACCTTCTGTTAACTTGCATTCCAGAAAAGCCTTAGAGACATTGAACCTTTCAGTCCTGGCCTGTGTCTGGATCATGTCTTTAAGCGCCATGATCATATCATACGCTTCCTGATCCTCAAACTGCTTTTGAAGGTCAGGTTCCATGCATGCAAGCATAAGACAACTAATCTCAAGAGAGTCATCACATGCTTTCTTGTAGGCATTTTTAACAGCAGCAGCCGCATTGTCAGCAGGCTCTTCTGGGATTGGGGTGTCCAGAACGTTTTCCTTTTTATCTGCCCTGAGAACAATTCTTAGGTTACGGACCCAGTCCGAATAGTTTGTTCCATTTAATTTTTCTTTCTCAAGAATCGATCGCAAAGCAAAAGGGTTTGCGCGGTTGTTAGATGCCATTGATCTACAACAGAAAATGCAAAATACTAAGACAAATAAAACCATGATAGAGTAAACCGTATTAAACAAATTTAATAGAATGTACTCCCACTAAAATCAATATCCCTCTATTGATTCTTAGCGATTCAAGATCCGCAATTAACTAGTCTACTAGTGAGCTTTTGCATCACCGCTAGGAGACAAGGTAATTCGGTAAGTAACACCTTACTAATCATATCTCTATATGACTCTTGTTGTTGGGTGACATCTCTATGCCTCGACGCCCAACCTTTATGCCCCAAGGCCCATAACCTTTATGATAACCTTGTTAAGTTCACCAACCCTTATGCATGTATGTATCCGATACAAACCCATCTAGTCAAGGAAAGTCGATGGAGCCCTAATTTTATAGACCCACCATCAATTTACAAGACATGGGATGGTGCAGAGTTTAGTTGGGAGGGCATATGTTCAACTTAACATTTTGTGAGGGATCGTTATACTTCTACCATTCAAACATGCATAGGAGTAAAACAATAGGAATAGCATTCACACAGTTGTGACTCAGTATGGCCCATTTTCTCATGGTGATCTCCATCGCCATAGAATCTGTCCACCATGATGATCTCCATCTCCATGGTCAATGTGTGCCATCCCTCCAAGTGATGTGTCCTCCAAGTACTAATATGAGCTATTACTCATAACAGCTAGTAATAAAATACATGGATACAAGGCATCATCACAAGTCGGCACGCAGGCCGTTAATACAATACTTTGACAACACAATGGCTCCAGCCGTGTTGCCGAAACCACGACACGCAGGTCATGAAAATATTACAAACATGCATCACATACACATTAGGCCATACTGGTCACATACATCCTGCAAAAACAAGTTATGCATAGATTCGCAATCTACCGGATAAGGGGGTCGAGGGGGTTTCCCCCCGCGGGGTTCGAAGGGGCAGCGCCCCTCGCGGTATCTTGATCGGCAATCTATGCAATTTTTACTTAGGATTTTGATCGGCAAATCATATTTACCCCAAATCGACTATTGTTCCGATTCGACCAATTTGCATTGATCTTCGCGTGCCGCAACTGGTTTTACGTGTCACTGTCTACCCCGATGGTGATACCGACCGGTAGGGGTATGTTGTGGCACGACCTTAGCAACACAATCACGGAATATCGATTATTAATCTAGGTTCCGATTCGACCAATCATATTGATCTTCGCATTCTGCAATCGGTTTTACGTGTCACTGTCTACCCCGATGGTGATACCGACCGGTAGGGGTATGTTGTGGCACGACCTTAGCAGCATGATCACGGAAACCAGATCTATCCATTACCAGAACTATACAATCGATCACATCGATCATACTGACTTACATATCACCATATGTAAATCACCCGAACCTATAACATGACAGCAATGGCTCTGATACCACTGTAGGACTACAGGTAGGCTACGCTAGCGCAAATTAATAAAAATTCTACCCGTAAACCAAGATCACTGCAGTTATAGATCACGGAATTACAACTAGACGCGCAGGTGCGGAATTGATGCAGCACGTCGGGGCAGAGTAGTCGTACTACGTCGATGCAGCACGTCGGGGCAGAGTAGTCGTACTACTTCCTCGTCCTCGTCGCGGCGTCCAACGTACAACTCCTCTCTTGCGGTTCGTCCAAACGCTACAGATGCAGCGCCGCCAAAAGGTATCCACACGTACGGGAGGAAGCGACGCACGCCGGATTACTAGATCCACGCGAGCGCCCAGGGCGTGGGAGGGGTGGCGGCCAGGGTTTGAGGAGGTCACGAAATTCTCACCCAACCCTGTGCGCCCTTGCCCTCCTTTTATAGACATCCTTATAATGGGCTTCAGCGAATGGAGGCCCATTAGGACTCAATACCCAGTCTAACCCAGATCCAATCCGAATTAGGCTTCAGCCCTTAAGTGTGTGACCCTATGGGTTCACGTATGTTTAGACATGACACGAGTTTACCTACTCGGTCAATAGTTGGTAGCGGCCTCTAGCAAGACGTGCCAACTTCTAAACATACACAAAGATCATATCGAACGAACCATCACAACTTTATGTACATGCCAATCCCTTTGCCTCACGATATTGGGTCGAGCTCCAAGCTGACCACTCTTTCTCGATCCTGTGATCCGGAATCCCTTACTAGGTTAACTCTTAACCTTAAGTAGCATGGCCATGCATTTCTGGATCCGATCACTCGAGGGGCCCAGAGATATCTCTCTCAGGTAGAGAGGGGAAAATCCCATCTCGACTGACCATGCCTCGTAGCATGCTTCATGACAAACCCCGAAAACTACCTTTATAACTACCCAGTTACGGAGTAGCGTTTGATAGCCCCTAAGTAGGTCGATTCACATCTCAAGTACATGCGACAATCTCAGGTCTAAGGACAAGGCGTACACATTGTGTAGAGAGAGAACCATAAGTATAATTGTTATGTCTCATGTTGGGTCGGTCCAACCCCATGTTCTAAACATGTGTCCACATTATTGGTTTGACATCTCCATGTCTATGACCTGTGAAACATGGTCATCAACCGATACATGTGCTAATCCATTATTCACGTGTGTCCTCACATGAACTCCGACTAGGGACAACTTTAGAATAACCATATAAGTAAAGAGTTTCACAAACAAGTCACATACTTGTTAATCAACACAAAGGCAATATTCAAGGAACATTTATTAAATCATGGATACAACGAAATATCATCATCTCTATGATTGCCTCTAGGGCATATTTCCAACAGAGAGCTGTTTTGAAGAATAATTTGAAGCTGTGGGAAGAGTGTTTGCCGCATGTTGAGTTCGCATATAATCGAGCGGAACACTCCACCACCAAGGTAAGTCCTTTTCAGGTAGTGTATGGATTCAATCCCCGTGCCCCTATTGATATTTTGCCGTTGCCTACTAGTGAGAGAGTTCATAATGATGCTAAGGAGCGTGCTGATTTTATTGTCAAAATGCATGAGACTACCAAGGCAAACATTGAAAAGATGAATGAAAAATATAGGATTACTGGTAGTAAAGGTAGAAAGGAAGTTAAACTTGAACCGGGTGATTTTGTTTGGTTGCACTTGAGAAAGGATAGATTTCCTGAGTTAAGAAAGTCGAAATTGATGCCTAGAGCTGCTGGTCCTTTTAAGATAGTTGGGAAGATAAATGATAATGCATATAAACTTGAGTTGCCTCCCGAGTTTGGGGTTAGTCCCACCTTTAACATTTCAGATTTGAAGCCATACTTGGGAGAGGAAGATGAGGCCGAGTTGAGGACAACTCCGCTTCAAGAGGGGGAGGATGATGAGGACATCACTTCGTCAGATACACACAACACTCCTCCACTTGACATTCAAGGACCAATCACTAGAGCTCGCGCCCGACAATTGAATTTACAGGTGAGCTCATTCCTAAGTACTTCTTTTTGTTCATTTGAGAATCGATTGCTACCTAATGATTTAATTATGATTAGGAAGCATGGAGAGGACCTAGAAGTACTTGGAGAAGGGCTACGAGGCGCACAAGTCCAGCAAGGGTGGTCGAATCATGATGGAGGTCCAACTCAAGCCGACTTCGAATCCAATTCGGAGTCCAGGACCAGGCCGCACTAAAACGGACACCCAGATCGCATCCGGACTCCGTGTTGGACGTTCCACATATGTATGGAAAGCTGATAAGACTACCTTTCCAATGGCTCTGGTCCCATGTCAAAATTCCTTCTGAGTCAACAGGAATCGTCAAAACAAGTGGGCATTCAGAATCTGTTAGGGTGCTGCGCCACCGTCTTTGGGCGTTCGGCTTTGTATCGTGTTGGAGCCCATTAGGGGCGCGTCCAGGGGTTTTGCACGCCCCTAACTCCTTTATATCCAGCCGCCACCCCCACCATTAGGGTTGGGTTTTGCTTAGATTAATTCTGTCTTGAACAGTTTTGCCATTCATCGGTTTGTGAGACCCCAACTTTCGAGTGCTACATCAATACATCCGCAATTCAGTTGTGTTCTTCCTTGTTCTTGCTTGTGTTGTTTGATTCGCAGGCGAGGATTAGCCTTCTTGGCGAGGTCAACCGGGCCGTGCACGGTTGATAACCTGAGGAGACGTGGTGCTGCGATTGCGGGGTTCGGAACGTGTCGTTCGGAAGCCGGATCGATTTGTGTCGTGCCTCCACCAAATCGAACATATCCAGAACCTGTTGGAAGATCGGGACCACGTTCCCATCACTACGGACTTTAAACAAGTCGCAGTGCGGAGGTCCGCCTCCGCACGCGCCAGTCTACGGACTTTAAACAGGTCGCAGTGCGGAGGCCCGCCTTCGCACACGCCAGTCTACGGACTCCAAACAGGTTGCAGTGCGGAGGTCCGCCTCCTCACGCGCCAGTCTACGGACTTTAAACAAGTCGCTGTGCGGTGGTCCGCCTCCGCACGCGCCATTCTATGGACTTTAAACAGGTCGCAGTGCGGAGGCCCGCCTTCGCACACGCCAGTCTACGGACTCTAAACAAGTCATGGCGTCGAGGTTCGCCTCCGCCGAGGAAGGCCCCGGGAGTGCTCGCGTGCCCACTTCGGCTAGGCAGGTGGGGCCCCCGCACAACTACTGTCAGACCACCCGAAGCACAACGCGCAGCGCATATCCTAGTTGCCAGCACATGTATACATCGGAAAAATTTTACAAGTACAGAGGCCCGCCAGCAATCTACCTCTCTAAGCCATTATTCGGTGAGCTCGTCCTTAACGCGCGCTAAGGCCGGGACTTCGCCCGAAGAACAGCCCGCCTAAAAGTTCAGCGACTCCTCGGCCCTTTGCCAGCGTCAAAGGCGCCGCCGGGTTGCAAGGTTGGACGCAAGCAGTCGTCCCCAGCAAGGAAGCTGCCCGGGGCACAGATCAAATAGTCTGTTCGTAGAACAAGCGCGCCTTTTATTCACAAAAAAGGGCGGACATTACAACGTACGCCTACACCTAGCCACCTCGGCATCGCACCTGCGAGTTCTCGGCGCCTTCGGAGGTCCTAGCGCCGTCCTCGTCGCGTCGGGGGACCCCGTCCAGAAATTGGCCGAGGCTCCCCCCCCCCCCCCCCCGTAAAGGGACTTCCAGAGCTCGACCTGTACGGCGGCCACCCCGGCGTAGTCCCAGATCCGCTCGTAGAAGTACTTTATGGAGAGGCGAACGGCGCGGACGGCGCCGGACATTACTCCAGCCCCTCCGGGCATCTCCAGATGGGGGTCCTCCAGCCCGGCGATGTGCGTGCAACCACGGTGCCGTAGGAGCGCGCACACCATACACGACGCCACGTAGGCACAGTGGTTGCCGAAGGACGTCGCGGCACCACGCGCAGCGTCGGCGGCATCTTTGATCCAGCGAAGGGTCCGCGACAGCTCCTTCGGGCCGAAGGCGTGGTCCGGTACTTTGGCCACAAGCCCTTCGAGATGGCTTTCCAGTGCTTGCATGGCATCCCATGCAATTACCGAAGCCTCGCCAAGCGCCCGGTCACGGTCCGCTAGAATCAGGGCGAGTTCGCCTTTTTCCTTCTCTGCCGCAAACTCCTGCTGCGCAGCCTCCGCGGCCGACTCCCGCGCCGACGCAGCAAGTCCCTCGGCGTGCGCCTTCGCTTCGGCGCACTCCGCTTCTAGCTGGCGGATGCGGGCATCCTGGGCAGAACGGGCTCCCGCGGCTTCGCGCAGGCCCTCCTCGGCGACCCGCAGTCTATCTTCAAGCGCCCTTTGCGCACAAACATAGGCCGTTTGCAGGGCCTGCCCCAGCACCAGTGTCTGCAGGGCAAACGACATAGCAAGCTCAGGATAGTCAAGCATTGTAACATAAGTAAGCACTTACCCTCACCCCCGACACCTCGAAGGCATCCCCGAGACGCTCCACCCCGTAGCGTCTCAGGCGGGGGAACGAAGTCTGCCGGACTAAGGCGCACGATGTTCGCGCCGCCGGCATTAGGGCCCTCGTGTTCCGTCAAAGGCCCCTCCGGGATAAGCGAGGCTGCAGACAGGGACGCAGGTGAGCACCGCAAGGTGCAATGAACACAACACCACGGAAGCCAAACCACCTTACCTTCGGTAGGGGAAGGAGGGCTCCGGGGGCCCGCCCCCCTAGTACCGGGCGGAGTAACGGTAGCGCAAGTCCCAACGCCAGGCGCGGTCCCGCCGAGAACAGAAGCCTCCGCGTTCGAGGCCGGCGCCGATTGTTCCTGCGCGGCAGACGGTGCGACCTGGAGGGCAGCAGGAGCGTGCGCCACAGGAACTTTGGCATATGCATCGGAGTCCCACAAGCTCCCGATGCCCGTCGCCATGACGAATCCCCTCGATGTCCGGTGGAGCTCTGACCGCAGACACATCCTCTTAGCCGAAGCTAGGGGCGGCGATGCCGCCCCAGCAGCCACTGCCGGAGAGGCCCCCGCGGCTGCAGCACCCGGAGGCGAAACCCCCTCCGTGCCAACCTCTGCGGGGGGCAACTTGGTTTCGGCCGCCACTGCTGGTGAAGACCCAGCTCCGTGCGCCCCCATGGAGGACGTCTCCGGCATTATGGCGGCCACGGCCGAAGGCTCCACCTCAGCACCGTCGGTCCTCTCGGGTCCTGTCTCAACGATCGCCGCGAATGATGAGACTTCTCCTCTCCGGCTGCTCGTGGCGAGCCTGCCATCCAGGGCATCCGCCGAAGATCCCTCGCCCCCGGCGTCCGCGCCATCCAAGCCCGAGTCGGTGTACCTCGCCGAATCCGACTCCGCGTCTGCCGTGCCCTCGGGAGCGCTGGCAGCAGCAGTGGCAGCTGTTACATCAAGCGCGCCAGACGCTCCGCCTCGGCCCCTCTTGCGAGACGGCGCCTTCCTCCTCGGCGCGCTGTCGTCTTGATCTTGCGGGGCCGGTTCAGCGCGGTCCGGTACGGCATGGCCCAGGGCCTCGCACACGCGGTTTATCCGCCCCAGCCCCGCCGGTGCTCGTGCTCCCTGCCGGTATACGGCCCGAGGAATACGCGCGCGGCCTGCTCAGCATCCTCCAGGCGAATCCCTAAAGCAACGCACGAGATAGCGTCAAAATGTAATGCACTCTGCGCGAGCAAAGGGGAGGGACGGTCGAGGCTTACAAGGACCAGGGGGCGCCGGCAGCACGCAAACCCATGGCAGACCATTGTCGTCTCGGCGCTTCTCGGCGGTGAGGCGCCAGTCGCAGGCGAGCGGCGCCATGCCGTACATCGTGTACTCTTCGGCGAGGTCGCGCATGTTAAAGCAGGCGGCCACGCCTACGAGCCGCCGGGCCCACCGCCTGTCCTCGCCATCGAGCGTCCGGCCGGGCGAGGTCTTGAACGCGATTGGCCGGCCCGTACACTCGAGGCCGCTTCCGCTCGCGACACGGTGATAGAACCACCATTTCATCCAGTGCGACTCCCACTTCCCGCGAGTGGAGTTCGCAGGGAAGAGCTTACCGCAGGTCGACCGGAGAATAAAGGTGACGCTGCCAAAACTCGACAGCGTCCCGTCCTTCCACCCCTTGGGCTGGCATCGTGCCTCGTGCAGGTAGGCAAATAACGAAGAGCTGGGCCAGCACGCTCCCGAGCGCAAGGCCCAACTATACACCGCCAGCCGGGCCAGGGCGTTCGGAGTAAGTTGCGCCAACTCCAGCCCGAAGGTCCGTAGCACGTCGCCCACAATCGCCGCCGCCGGGATGCGGAGCCCTGCGTCGAAGAAGGCGACGAATACGACCGCCTCCGACTCCCTGGGACGTGGTTCTGTCTCGTCGGCGGCGGGTAACCGCACCGCCTGGCGCTCGGACAGACTCCCCGCGCGTAGGAGCCCCTGGATCGTCTTCTCGGTCACAAGCGAGGGGCCCAACTCGCCGGAAAACGAGCCTTCCTTCGCCACCAGCCACCGCTTCTCCGCCACCGCCGGGTCGCGTTTGCTGAGCGAATACTTCACCTCTAGCGGCGAAGATCGCTGGCGAATGCCGCAGGCACTAGCCGCCTGGCCACGCTGGCCACTAGATGCCATTGCTTCCCGTGGAAGGAGTATAGCGGCGAGAATACTACGGGAGTATGGAAAGCGACGCAAGCAAGAAGGGGGCGTACAACTGCGGGAGCGTGGTCACGAGGGCTACTTCAAGCCACCTCGCCCCAATACCGAAGCATCGCGACGGTCCGCGTACGGGAAGCGACCGCAGTCGTACAAAGGCACGTCCCGCACAATCCCCCATAACCAAAGACGAAGGGCCACGACCGCAACACCAAGGACCGTCACACCACGACGCTCCAGTGGCCCCCCGCCGCGTGCCAACCCCCGCACGAAATAGCTGAAGGCCAGCCGTCGATGACTCCAGCCGCCATTAAAAGCGCACTAATGGGTCATGGGATCACAACAGCTTCGACGCTGCACCATTCATCGCCCGCCCCGTGTCCCTCCTCCCTAGGAAAGAGGCGAGCAGCCGCGAGCACGCAACCGTCACATCCCGCCGCGCACCAGTTATAAGCCGCCGCGTGCCCTACACGCGCCGAGGCGGGTCGCACGGTACGGCAACCTAACTCTGGCAGACCGGGGGCCGGCGTGATTCCAGGAACCTTTACAGCGCAGCACCGCATCGTGAGATCTCAATCACCGCACGCGTGGCGGTGTTCGCGATGCGATAGCAAGCGCGCGCGCCTACTTCGACTAGGCGCCAGCCCCACTGCCACCCGTTCGAAGGGTAGGGGACGGAGCGCGCGCGTCTACTTCGACTAGGCGCCAGCCCCGCTGCCACCCGTTCGAAGGGTAGGGGACGGAGCGCGCACGTCTACTTCGACTAGGCACCAGCTCCGCTGCCACCCGTTCGAAGGGTAGGGGACGGAGCGCGCACGTCTACTTCGACTAGGCGCCAGCCCCGCTGCCACCCGTTGGAAGGGTAGGGGACGGAGCGCGCGCGCCTACTTCGACTAGGCGCCAGCTCCGCTGCCACCCGTTCGAAGGGTAGGGGACGGAGCGTGCGTGCCAACTTCGACTACGCACCAGCTCCGCCGCCACCCATTCCAAGGGTAGGGGACGGCGCGCGCGTCTACTTCGACTAGGCACCAGCGCCGCTGCCACCCGTTCGAAGGGTAGGGGACGGAGCGCGCGCGTCTACTTCGACTAGGCACCAGCCCCGCTGCCACCCGTTCGAAGGGTAGGGGACGGAGCGCGCACGCCTACTTCGAATAGGCGCCAGCACCGCTGCCACCCGTTCGAAGGGTAGGGGACAGAGCGCGCGCGTCTAGTTCGACTAGGCGCCAGCGCCGCTGCCACCCGTTCGAAGGGTAGCGGACGGAGCATGCGCGTCTACTTCGACTAGGCGCCAGCCCCGCTGCCACCCGTTCGAAGGGTAGGGGACGGAGCGCGCGCGTCTACTTCTACTAGGCGCCAGCCCCGCTGCCACCCGTTCGAAGGGTAGGGGACAGAGCGCGCGTGTCTACTTCGGCCAGGCGCCAGCTCCGCTGCCACCCGTTCGTAGGGTACCGGACGGAGCACGCGCGTCTGTTCTGACTTGGCGCCATTTCTGCTACGTCAACCTCGGCAGCTTGGTACCGGCGAATCCCCGCTTTAGCTGAGATACTTTGCCGACCGCCTCAACCCTACGCCACTTAAACCATCAGGGATTCATGTGCGACAAGGTTTCGACAGGTTCTCATAAACAGATAAGCTTCACCACATCGATTTTCCTTGACGATGGCCCAGTTGGCACAGTCAGTGGATGCAGATGAGCTCAAGCATATCTGTCTACGAGAATAGGTCAAACCTTGCCACCTTCATACGAGAGCGTGGCGCGCACGTAGGAGGCCGTCTTCTCGATCGCCACACCAGCCTGGCCGCGGCTTCGGCCTGGACCTTCACTTCAAGAAATGGACCCGCGCGCATGAACTCGCCCGTTGGCACCTCCCACACACCGCAAAGGCGAGGGTCATGTCCCGCAAAGTCTGCCTCGTTCTCCTTAACAGGCCACCTACAGTGCATCAGCATTTTTCAAAGTGATGCGGACGGGCTCCACCAGGAGCACCGACTGAAGGTAGGTCTGTTAAGAAGAACCGGGCAAACCTTGCCGTCGTATGCAGAAACGCACCACGAGGGCAGGAAGCACCATTGGTCACCCATAACAGACGCTAACCAGGCTCCCGAGAAAAATGGACCTCCCTTTGTACATCAACATCCCTCAAGCCGCTCAGCGTCGCTAGGGAATGTTGATGCACGGAAGGGGCCCATTTTAGGGGAGCAGCTTCTATCAAAGCACATGCAGGAATAACGCCGCACCAGCGCCGTATATATACCCCATCGGCAGGGGAGCCAACCGGCGTAAGTCCAATCGGCAGGAGTCCAACCGGCGGAAGTCCAACCGCCGGAAGTCCGTCGTTACATTAATGGTCACGACGCCTCAAGGCCCGCACCACGCCCAGCACGCTTCGCCACGTGGACGGCCAGAAGAACGAGCGTCGTAGCGCGTTCCTCATCACTTAAGGCATATGCGGCGGCTCAGGGGCCCGCGCATTTACGTCGGCTACTTCAGCCAGCTCCGCTGCCACCCGTTCGAAGGGTAGCGGACGGCGCGCGCGCGTCTACTTCGACTAGGCGCCAGCCCCGCTGCCACCCGTTCGAAGGGTAGGGGACGGAGCGCGCGCGCCTACTTCTACTAGGCGCCAGCTCGCTGTCACCCGTTCGAAGGGTAGGGGACGGAGCGCGCGCATCTACTTCGGCCTAGGCGCCAGCTCCGCTGCCATCTGTTCGAAGGGCAGGGGACGGAGCGCGCTCGTCTACTTCGGCTGCGGCCTCGGCCCCTGGTCAAGTTCGGAAAAATTCACAGGCCGCAGGAACGGAGGGGGCCAAAGGACTCGGCAACATGGCTTCGGCCCTGTGAAGCCCTTTACCATGAGAGGCTCCTGTTGTAGGGGTGGCCTCCACCTAATCCCAGCAGGCCTGGTAGAAGGTTATAAGGCCCAGAATAGGCCATGTGTAATGACATAAGTGCCTCTGAAGGGGATACTCAAATGTAAGGGTATAATTGTAAAAGCACTCCCCATGTATATATATGGAATACAGGCCATGGGGGGACCTAGGTCATTACTCATCTCTCTCACTCTCCACTACCATCTCTCTCTCTGTTTGGTCTGTAACCACAACAGTTTTCAAGAAAAAGATAGACATAGATGGAAATGTTCACATCTATAAAGCGCGATTGGTGGCCAAAGGTTTCAAACAAATTCAAGGTGTTGATTATGATGAAACTTTTTCGCCCGTCGCAATGCTAAAGTCTATTCGGATCATTCTAGCGATTGCTGCATATTTCGACTATGAAATATGGCAAATGGATGTCAAAACAGCTTTCCTTAATGGAAATCTGAGTGAGGATATGTACATGACACAGCCCACGGGTTTTGTCGATCCGCAATCAGTTGGAAAGATATGCAAGCTGCAAAGGTCCATTTATGGATTAAAGCAGGCATCTCGGAGTTGGAACATTCATTTTGATGAAGTAATCAAAGGGTTCGGTTTCATCAAGAACGAAGAAGAGCCTTGTGTTTACAAAAAGGCTAGTGGGAGCGCACTCGTATTTCTGGTCTTATGTGTGGATGACATATTACTGATCGGAAATGACATTCCTATGCTCGAATCTGTTAAGTCTTCATTGAAAAATAGTTTCTCTATGAAAGACTTAGGAGAGGCGGCATATATTCTGGGCATCAAGATCTATAGAGATAGATCAAAAAGGCTAATTGGATTAAGCCAAGATACGTACATTGACAAGGTGTTGAAAAGGTTCAACATGCAGGATTCCAAGAAAGGCTTTCTACCTATGTCACATGGTATAAATCTTAGCAAGAATCAGTGTCCTAGTACACCTGATGAGCGGGATAAAATGAATGTGATTCCATATGCTTCGGCTATTGGGTCCATTATGTATGCCATGCTTTGTACACGTCCAGATGTCTCGTATGCTTAAGTGCTACAAGTAGATACCAGTCAGATCTAGGTGAAGGTCACTGGATTACCCTAAAAAACATCTTGAAATACTTGAGAAGAACTAAAGATGTGTTCCTCGTCTATGGGGGTGAGGAAGAGCTCGTTGTAAATGGTTACGCCGATGCTAGCTTCCAAACTGACAAAGATGATTTTAGATCGCAATCTAGATTTGTGTTCTGCCTGAATGGCGGTGCGGTGAGCTGGAAGAGTTCCAAGTAGGAGACGGTTGCTGATTCTACAATAGAAGCCGAGTACATAGCAGCTTCTGAAGCTACTAAAGAGGTTGTTTGGATCAAGAAATTTGTTTCTGAGCTTGGTGTGATGGCTAGTGCCTCCAGCCCAATGGACCTCCACTGTGACAATAGTGGGGCCATTGCGCAAGCCAAGGAGCCTAGATCGCACCAGAAGTCCAAGCACATTTTACGGTAATTTCATCTCATCCGCGAGATAGTGGAGAGAGGTGATGTGAAGATATGCAAAGTACAAACGGATTTGAACATTGCAGATCCGTTGACAAAGCCGCTTCCCCAGCCAAAGCATGAGGCTCACACTAGGGCAATGGGTATTAGATACCTACATGGTTGACTCTAGTGCAAGTGGGAGACTGTTAGTGATATGCCCTAGAGGCAACATGGAGATGTTATATATCACATACTATGTTTATGATGCATTACTTTGTTTCTTGAAATAGACATTATCATTATTGATCAATGAGTATGTGACTTATTCATGAGACTCTTAATGCTAAAATGTTGCTATTTCTAAATGATCCCTGATCATATATCATATGAGGAACAAATATGATTCAAAGATCAGCATATGTATTGATTGATGATCATGTCTCATGGATCATGGTATGGTGATACCAAATCAATAATATGGACATGTGTCAGTGATTCAATCAGCTCATGCTCTTCTTTGGCATGGTTCTCAACTACCTGCAAGTTGTTAGTCATAGAAAATGGCACAAACACAGGTTTGTTCTCATGATCATCACCATTACCTGCAAGGTTAGTTACAAGAGCATATTCATCCTCAACATCACTAGCACTTACATAACCACCATCTTCTGTCGCAATGTACGCCCGCTGACTTGTGCAATCTCTCATGACATGGCCCATCCCTTTACAACGGTGGCATACAATGCCCGTCGTACGGCCCATGGAAGCAACCGATGAAGAGCTCTATGCTGGTGCTTGCACACTAGTAGATTTGCTCGTCTCGGGTGCGCGTGATGGTGGCGGCGGTGCTGCTGAACGCGCCCTACTCACAGAGGGGGCAGCAGCTCGACAAATAGGAGGTGGGGCTATCTTGGCTTGCCCAGGCGTTGATCTCGATGTAGACGTACCTCCAAAGTTGCTCCTTGTCCTTTGTTGCCTACCCTGCAATTCTTTTTCTGCCAAACAAGCAAGCTGGAACAACTGGTTGACAGTAGTAAAATCTTTATAATCAACAATGTCCTGAATTTCACGCCGTAACCCCCCATAAAAACGACAAATCTTATCCTCCGTTTCCTCAACAACCCCACAACGCAACATGCCTATTTGTAGTTCTTGATAATATTCCTCGACAGATTTATTACCTTGGTCTAAGCAGTGCAATTTCTTATGCATTTCATGTTTAAAAGCAGGAGGAATAAATCTAGCACGCATAGCTCCTTTTAACCGCTCCCATGTATCAGGTTGTAAACGCATGGTACCCAGTTCATTCCACCAGATAATAGCAAAGTCCTTAAACTCACTAGTAGCTTGCCTAACTCTATGTTGTTCAGGAACCAAGTGAGAATTAAACTTCTGCTCTACCGTCATCTCCCAATCAAGATATATTTCAGCATCATAAAGACCAGAAAAAGATGGAATGGTAAATTTGACTTTAGCAAAAGGGTCATGATTAGAACGATCATTGTGGTGCTGAAAATTATTACCTCCCATACCGTGACGGTTTTGATGTAGGTGGTGTCGTGGGCTTGCATCTTGGGCAGCAAATGAAGCACTGGCGTCGCAGTTTTGTCTCTCATTATCATCTCCCTCCTCACGATCTTGGCCCGCATCGTGATCATACTCGCGTTCATTGTTTGGTGGCCGATTCACCATTCTTTCAAGGCGTGCAGTGAGTGTTGTAATACTCTCATTGATGGAACTGATGGAGCGCTGCCATGTGTCCGTCGAAGCTTGAAGCTTCCTATTGATGCGTTGTCCATCCCAGAGTGTCATGAGCTCTCCCTTTAAAACACACACTTGATCATCAGACGACCCACCTGTCATGGTTAGTAGAAAACAAAAGACAACACAAAGGTATTATCCCTATCCACTACTAGGTGGTGGAAGGTGGAATCACACATTCTCAAGCGTCTTACCACACTCTTACACGTGTTCTTACCAATGCAGCAGGTGGTACAACCGGTGGCTGGTTCGTGACACTGTGTCGAGCGTGGGTACGATTGCAAGAGGGAACCTGTTCTGATCAAGAGTAGGTGTAGCTTGGAAGGCACAATATGGTAGCAATGGAGAACAATCAGTTAATTTCAGAATTGCATAGAATTGAATTATAGTCTATATCTAGCACTTAGCCTATATTGCTGATCAACCAAGAATGGAAGAAGGCTAAAAACAAGTGTATGACAATGTGTATGAGTGGTAAATACAAGATAATTCAATCCAAAGCAATTTGGAATTGAAGAACACAAGGATTGACCCAAAACTAAAAACTGAAGATTTCTGTCCACTGGACAGCACGTCGGTCTTTTGGCCGTAACTTTTTTTCAGATGCCTCTTTTTCACTGATTCTTTTTTTCTATGTTTTCTGACGGCTCTTTCTACAGATTTTATTTTGGGCCAACTTCCGAAACCCAACACAGAAATTCGCACAAAAATCACAACTGCTGACAGTTGCAGATTCAAAACAGATAATTGGGTCAACTTTCACCGCATATATCTCTTAACTGCCTTGCTGGAATGATGTGAAATTTTACAGATATATGGATAAAGCATTTTTGAATCTAATGGCGGTGGTATCAATCAAAAATAATCTCGGAATCAAAAGATATGACATTTTTGGTGGCGGCTGCAGAGAAAGGAAAAATCAGCCGAATTTGGAAATTAGGGTTTGGGGTGGGGAATTTTTCTTTTGTTTGGATTTTTAATGGAACAAAGATATGACCTGCAACTAGACAATGCTAATATGGACAAAAATTCAATTTAACAAACCAAAACTAACAGATTGAAAGGCACAACGGGGTTTGGACAGCGAAATTAATTCTTTTTGTGGGGCAATTTTTTTTCTGGACTTTAGGAAATAAAAACCAATCTACTAACTAAGGATACAAGAATTATCTCATGGGCAACCGTTGCTCTGATACCAACTGATGTGACGATGGCCTGATCTTCCGAGAGGTACTGATAAGTCGATTGTGGAGATCTCGACGTTGATGATCCAAAAGCTCCAACCAAAATAGATCGAACCCCTCGCAATCACTACACCACTGCTCCGTTGGTTATCAACCGTACCGAACACGATTGACCTCGCCAAGAAGGTTATCTCCTGCAAGCGAATCGAAAACACAAGCAAGAGAGTACAAGAGGCAATCTGAAATTGCGAATAAAGATTAAGTTCACAAGTTGAGGTTTCTCAACCGAATATGCGGCGAAACTGCTAAGCAAAATAATCTCTTAAGAAAAACCCAAGGAAAACTAAAGGGGTGTGACCTCCTTAAATAGGAGAGGAGGAAGCCACACTTATCTAATGAAAAGGGATGTGGTACTATTCATGGTTACTATTCATGCGACCATGGTACTGTTCACATGAACAGTCCCGGCCCAAATAGCCCAAGTTACAAGGCCCTCGGCCCACTTTGACTCGGACTGGAAAAGTAATGTGACTTGTTTTGCCGTTTTTGATCTACTCGAGTGGAATTTGGAGGTGAGATTAGATCCATCTGAAAGTAGACTCCAGGAGCTTTCCAACGAGTACTCACGGGCCCCAAGAAGCCTTCTGGATCAAAAGATATGGTCGTTTGAAATTGTCCTGTCAGGCTGAATTCGAATTGATCTGGAGGCCGAATTGGATTCCAAAACCTGTCCAACTTGAACCCTTGCTTCAATTGGTTCCAAAGTGATGTGGTGCTACAAATATATATATTTTCATCATTAGGTAGCATCATATTCTCATTTAAAATGTGTTGAAGTTGAAGAAACGAATTCACCTTTAGTTCAATCTTGATATTGACCGCTATGGTCGTATGTGTTGGTGGCGTGGTCACATCATAGTGGGATGTGAATGGTCAAGATAGAATTTGCCCCTCCTTGTGGGAGAGATGTCTCTGGGCCCCTCAATGTAATGGATTATGAAAGTGCATGGCCATGCCAAGGTGATTGAGGAGTCAATCGCAAGTTTATAATCCATCACGGTATCGAGAGAGTGATTGAGCTATTAAGAGGATGACACAGGTCTCGCCTTGAGCTCAATCTATATCGTGAGGCAAAGGGATTCGTACATGAGAACATTACAGGTTCAGCCGATATGACCTTTACGTATACTTTGGGGTTAATATGTCTTACTAGAGGCCGCTATTAACAGGGTGACTAGAAAGGCGTTTCCGGGTCACGACCAAGTATACGTGAACCTACAGGGTCGCACACTTAACGGGTTGGAACACTAATTCGAATATGATTCGGATGTGGGCTCAATTCGGATAGAGATCCAAATAGACTCCTATTGGGCCTCGGTCTACAAGGCCCAAGTGAGGAGGTCTATATATATATATGGTGACGACGGGCTGAGGGGTACACGTGCTTCTGCTAACCTCTACAAAACCCCTAGCCGCCACCTCCCGAGCCAAACCCTAGCCGCTCGCGAGTGCTGGTACACTCGCGATCGGCGTTCCAGCCCCGGACGTGTGGATACCGGTGGAGGCGCTGCTCGTTGCGGCGTTGATCGGCATCAACAACCTACAGATTGGATCTGCTCGTGGTGTGGTTGATCGTGTGGAGGAGACGATCTGTTCGAGACGATCGGCTACTTCCACTACTACCTCGACGCGCGTGGTTGGATCGACTTCTCCAACTCTTCTTCCGCTGCGCTGCGCGTCTAGTGGTAACGATCCATGATCCCTCCTTAGCATGATGTCCTGGTGTGCGCGGTAGAATTTTTGTTTTCTGCTATCGTAGCCTACGCGCGTTCCTTCACTTGTCGGTGTAGTCGTTCTTGCCCGAACCGTCGTAGTCATTCTTGCCCTTCTCCATCTTGGGGCAGTTTGCCCGAATGTGGTTGGGGCCACCACACTCGAAGCAAATCACGGGTCCTCCTCTCTTTCTGTCCCTCCTCCTCTTGTAAGCATGAGTAAATTTTCTGACTAGGAGGGCCAACTGCTCATCCTCAAGCTGCTCTAACTCGTGACATAGAGCAGCAAGGGAGAATCCGCAGAGAGAATCAGAAGAAGAACCGGAAGCCAAACTGGGATCGGTGACTAAGGCCATCGACTGTGACTTCGACTTGCGAGAGACAATGTCAATCTCGTGAGTCTTGAGATGCGAGTACAGCGCATCAAGAGTCAAAGTCGAGAGGTCTGTGGTGTCCTTGATGGTAGTCACCTTCATCTCCCAAACATGTAAGTCAAGAGCCGCGAGCATCTGACGAGCGTTATCCGAGTCGGGGTATGTGAGACCGACCGCTCGGAGGTTGCTCAAGAACTTGTGGAAACACGCAAAACACTCATCAAGGGACTCGCCAGCGAGCATTTCAAACTTGTTGTAATCTCGCTTGAACTGGTCCTGTCGGACTGTCTTAATCTGGGTGGTGCCCTCATGGTAAGCATCGAGGGTCTCCCAGATATCGAAAGCCGACAAAGATGTGAGATGCGGTCAAACTCGCTACGACTCAGGCCCTAGATAATGATGTTCCTTGCCTTAGCGTTTGCCTTAACATCATGCATATTTCCAGCATTGATGTTCTCATCGGCAGAAACAACAAACCGGACCTTGACCTTACGCCAGATGGCGTACCCCTGAGCCTGGATGTACGTTTCCATTCAGCTCTTCCAGAAGGGGTAATCGATGCCATCAAAGACGGGAGGCTTGGTTGAGTACTTATCCGTTGCCACGGCTCTTGAGATCGGTTAAGATCTATGAGGAAGAGCTAACCGGCTCTGATACCAATTGTTGGACTGAAATGGCAACAGAGGGGGGTGAATGGTGCTCTCAAAAATTAAATTCGCCCCTCAAGAATCCACACTTATGCTTCTTCTCCAATAGCTATGGAAGCTATGAAGAAAGAAGATAGGCACTACTGGAAGTCAGAGTAACAAGGCTAAACCAGATCCAGAAAGAAATAGTCAAGAAAAATAATTTCAGAACAGGTCTGACTGCAAGCGGTATGTCACATCCCAAATTTCTCCTTTCTGGAAAAATTTAAATTCAAATTAATTATTTTAAATTAATTGGATTGTATTTGGCTTTTATTTGCCTTTCTGGATTTTCTAGAATTTAAAATCTATTTTTAGAATTTAAAAAGTAATTTAAAATATGAAAATTAAATATCAACAGTAGTTGAAAATAATTTCATTAAGTCCAAAATAACTCCAGGAGCTTCTGTGAATTTTTCTGGAATTGTTGGAGGTATTTTCATATTTTTCTGAGGCCTAAATAATTTTCTAGCCTTTTCTGAAAATAGAAAATGAATTCTTAAAAAAATAATAATAATAATAATTCCTCCCTTCCCCTCCAGCCGACGCGTGGACGGTCCAGATCCGTCCACGTTGCCGCTCGGCCAATCCGGGCCGCTCCCTCCCTCTCCCACCGCCAAGCGGGCCAGGCCCGTCAGCCCCGCCTAACCCTCCTCCTCGCCCGACGCGTGGACGGCTCGGATGGGCCGCGTCCCCGCGCCCGGCCTCAATCCACCACCCCGCTCCCCTCTCCTCTCTAACCTGCGGGCCCCGCACATCAGTCGCTCGCGACCGCTCCCACTGCCACCCGGGCCCCGCATGACGGCCGCCCCGCCCCCGCTTCCGCTGACGCCCGGCCCCGCATGTCAGGCCCGTCGTCCCCGCGGAGCCGCCTCCTTCCTTTCTTCCTTCCCTCTTTCCTTCTTTGCGCCGGCGACCGAATCCGCGCCGTACCCGACCATTCCTTACCCGGCTCTCCCCGGTTTTGCAATCCCTGGACGCCGCCGCGACCAAATCCCCTCTTCCCCGCGTCCTCCCTTCCTTCTCTGCCCCCTATTTCCTTTCCTCCCCCTTCCCTTCCTTTTCTCGGCCGCCATCTCCGGCGAGCAATCCCGCACCCGTGTCCCCTTCTCCGCCCTATAAAAACCCCCCTCGGCTTCGCCTCTCTCCGCCCAGCACCCCGACGCGCTCCACTTCCCCTCCCGAGCCCCGTAGAGCCCTGCCACCGTACTTCCCTTCCCTCCGAGCCCCGCCGCACCTCGGCGAGCCATTCCCGCCGCCTCGGACCCTTCCAGAGCCCGCCGCCGCCACTCCGCGCATCCTCGTGCGTCGGCGAACCTCCCCGTCACCTCGGCCGCCTCTCCCCATCGCCGGAGCGCCGTCGCACCAGAGCTGCCGAGCTGCGCCGTCGCCTTCCCCGTCGCCGACCTTCTCCGCTCGTCGTCGCACCTCGTCGACCCCTCCAACCGGACCCCCTCCGCACCGGGACTTCATTTCACGCGTCACCCGAACCCCTCCGGCCTTCCCTCGCCGCCGGCAACCTCGCCTCCGACCATCTCCGCCCGGCCCTCCCGCAGGTATCCCTCAAGAGGGTTATCTACCCATTATGGGTAGGCAACGCCTCCCCACTCACTTGGCTATCACCGCTCGCTCTCCTTTCCCCCGACTCCCTCGGCGCGCGTTTGAGCCCTCGGCTCCGCACGCTGAGGTTGAGTTTTTCTCAATTAAACCGCACTGACAAGTGGGCCCCACCCGTCAGCGTCAGCTGTCCTTGCGGGCCACTGTCGACTGGGCCCCACCCCTCTGCGCTGGTCACTGACAAGTGGGCCCGGAGTCCAGTGGGTCCCACGTGTCAGAGGCTGAGCCACTGGGCTCACTGTCCAGTGGGTCCCACATGTCAGGGACAGCTCTCTGTGAACTCACTGACCAGTGGACCCCACCTGTCATCCTCTCAAAATAAAAAAAATAAAAATTAAATAATTTCCGTGGGCCCCACCTGTCAGAAATTTGGGAATTTCTAGATTTATTCAATCTGAGATTTTCAAATGAGCATAACTTTCTCATTTTAACTCCAAATTCAGCCATTCAAATTTCTAAATTCTTCTAAAATCATGATCTATTCAACTATGGCCTCTATTTGAATTTTTGAGTTTTTAATTTTTTATTTGTATTTATTTGCTTTGTTTGCTTCGTCTTTTGTCGCGTAGATTCCAACGTTGTCGACGATCACTCTATCCAACAGCAAGAAGACCTAGAGATCCTGCAGGAAGGCAAGTCTCCTTTGATCATCTTGAACCTATGCTTTTGAAAGGTTTTAAATATTTTAAATTATGGGCATTGCTGTTTACATAAAATCACTAGTTCAAATCTTTAGGAATTAGTTATTCCAACTTTGTTATGCCCTCATTTGACATTGATTACCATGTACCTTGTCACCCTAGAACTTCCTTTGTCTCAATAATGAGATTAATATTAATCTTTGTGAATATTAGAATGGTAGGATAATGCTTAGTCATGCTATCTAATATCTTTAGAAACTCTTGAAAATGGGAAATTATGATTTGTTGTAATACCCTTGTGTTTACAAATTTAGTGGTAATTGGAGCTACCACTGTTCTTTTAAAATAAACTAAAATGTGAAAGTTGGTTTAGATTAGGGTGGATGGTTGGTTTGGTTTGGTGCAGGAAGCACGAGATCTTGTAAAGTGTATGTTCCACCCTAGTCAATTAAGGACCGACGCTTGTGTTTGTCCAGACTGAGCATTAACCGTACAACCACAAGTTTATATGGGTATGACCTAGCTGACTAACTTATGATAGTCTAGTTTAGGTGCCACCAGTGGAAAGTGGATGCCAGGGATGGACTGGTTATTCACAGTGAGGGACAGGAATTTACTGTACTCATATGGCGCAAGAGGGGGCTTCGGTTCGGGCAGTTAGCCTACCTGCGGTGAAACCTCAGCGGGTGGTATCTAGCTAGATTAGAGTAAGGTAAAGGCTTTGTGATATTTTATCGGAGTCTCATGCCAAAGGAAGCGTGTTGACTTTTAGGATAAATTATCTCTTGTCGGTAAAGTTGTACAACCTCTGCAGAGTGTAAAACTATTCGAATAGCCGTGCCCACGGTCAAGGGCGGGCAAGGAATGCATGCACATGGTAGAGTTTTGGTTTTGGTTTTAAAATCAAAGTTTTGTATTCCGAGAGTGGAGGGAACTCTCGGAAGGGTATCCTGGCAGTTTGAGCCAGAGAGGGTGGATGTAACCCGCAGTTTAAAACTTGATCAGTTAATCTAGTGTTGGTCGATGGAACCTTCACTAATGAATTATTGATAGTTTCTGTTAAAACATTTACTTTATTAAATTGATGCCTTCGAAAATAATTAGAAATAATTGAATGAAAATGTTGCTTTGTGCAAAAGAACCATATAGCCTTCCTTTGTCAAGCCTTGCATCTATTGCATTTTCCCAAGACTTGCGGAGTACTTTATGTACTCACATGCTGCACTCTAAAAACAATCCTCAGAGGAAGTCGAAGCTCAAGAAGGTGACTACGACTACTGCTTCGCTTGTGGTTGTGATGGATTTTTCCCGGAGGACTAGGTCGCGCTTCCCCAGTCAATTGCCTGTGGCGAATTGATGGGTCGTCTTCGAGTTATCTTTTGCTTCCGTTGTGTTTCATGTGTGCGAGGTCTTAAACCTCTATTGTAATAATGAGACCCTGTGGTTAGTACTCTTAATTATTGTAATAAATCGTTGATGGTGATGTTTTCCATTCTGTTTAACTGTGTGCACTAGCTTTGATCTGGGACTAGTGCTGTAATACACAGAGGGTCCGGGTTTGGAAATCCGGGGGCCCGACACGGTAGTACTGCTGATACGAGCGGTAGTACCGCTGGGCGGTAGTACCACACGAAGAAATCAGCAAATAGGATTTTCAGACAGCAAATCTGAAAACTGAGAAATTCGCAAGATTCTTGGATTCTTGGCTTAGGAAACTTTGAGAATAGTTAGGGAACACTCCCAGAAGAATAAGCCAAGAGCCAATTTTGAGAATCCACTGGAAAATTAAAAGAATTTCAGATTCATGCCCTGTCGTAGGGGTGGCCCCCACCTAAACCCAGCAGGCCTGGTAGGAGATTATAAGGCCCAGAATAGGCCATGTGTAATGACATAAATGCCCCCAGAGGGGATAACCAGATGTAAGGGTATAGCTGTAAAAGCACTCCTCATGTGTATATATATATATATGAGTAAGCCATGGGGAGGACCCAGGCCATTACACTTATCTTCATCACTCTCCACTACCATCTCTCTCTCTGTTTGGTCTGTAGCCACAACAGTTGGCGCCGTCCGTGGGGAGGACAGGACAAGCCTGAAGACCGAAGAAGAAGGATGGCACTGAAAAAAGCTTCTTCAGCAGCGGCGAAGGGAAAGAAGGCGGCCGGGCCGGAGCATCGTATGAGTACCAGGGCTTCGGCTTCGGCAGCGGCGGGCGCGGGTGGCGACGCAGGCGCGGTGGCCGAAGACATCGATGTTCGCGCGGTGACGACCAACCTCGTCACCGGCACCGCGACGACCAACCTCGTCACCGGCACCGCGACGACCAACCTCGTCACCGGCACCGCGACAACCAACCTCGCCACCGGCAACGCGACGACCCGCCCCGTCACCGACGCTGCGAGAACGGACCCCGCGGTCGAGGACGCCGACGCGGGTGTAGCGACAACCGACCCCGCCGACGCAACCACAGTCGGCCTCGCCGCCCCCACTACAACCCTCGCCGGTGGCGCAGACCGGGCGGTCCGAGGTAGCCACGACGGAGCGACCGGCAGCTCGGGACCTCGCGACGCGGTCGTCCCCGCGCCGATTCGCCCGTCGGCAGTACCGGCGACCCCGCCTGCACCGGCGATGGAAAGTGCCCTGCTGGCGGCTCTCAACGCGTTCCAGCGGGAGCTCGGGGACCTTCGCGGAGCCGTCAGAGATATACAAGAGGCTCGGAGTCAGCAGGCCGCGCCAGTAATCGCGTCTGAGCCCACGCCGAAGAGGGCGGACAGTCGCGAAGCCCCCACGTCTAGCCGCGTGCCGCTGCGGCGCGTGGATCCGGAGTCCCCGCTTTCGACGGGGCTGCAGCAGGCGGCGTGGCCCGAAGACTTCAAGTTTCCTAGCGCCATCGACTCGTACAAAGGCGACACGGACCCCCGTGAGTTCGTGCGCGTATACGAAACCGCGATCGAAGCCGCGGGCGGAGACGACACCACAAAGGCAAAGGGACTCCCCCTCGCGCTACAAGGAGTGGCGCTCTCTTCATTTTTTACCATAGAGCCGGGCTCCATCTACGCGTGGGAGCAGCTCCGCGTCCGCCTTCACAACAACTTCCAAGGAAACTACGTCGACCGGGTCGACGCGGACCAACTCTTTGCCGTAAAGCAAAAACCCTCGGAGAAGCTCCGGGACTACTTCAAACGCTTCGCCAAGATTCGATGTCAAGTGAAGGACGTCAACGAGACCACCATCGTCAATGCAGCCATACAGGGCCTTCGTCCGGGCCCGATGGCCGAGTACAACGCGGGAAAGCCAATCAAGACGGTGGCGAAGCTCTTCGACAAGATGGAAGAGTATGCCAGGGCGGAGGAAGACGCGCGGCGAAGGCAAGGTGACGACTCTGACACCAACCAGGCCGGAGCCTCGGCAAAAGCCGAAGACCCGCCGAAGGGCGGTTCTTCGAAGGGAAAGCGTAAGCAGGAGTCGTCCAGGGACACGCCCGACCGCAGGGACAACTCGCATAAGGAGTCGTCCGATCAGCCCAAGCGCGGCCAGCAGAGGTCGAGGCGAAACCGGTACGTCCTCGACATCGAAGGCGGGTCCGACGAGGGTGCTCCAGCGGGCCGAGGCGGCCGGGGGCGCCGTGGCCGGGGGCGCGGCCGTGGCAGGGGCCGCGACGATAAGGGTCGCGGAGATTACGATGACCAGCATCAGGGACTGTGGTGCATAGTCCACGGCCGCGGCAATCATGATACCCTGCGCCTGCACCTCCATCGCGGCGCTGCGCGACAGCGTCGCCAGGGACAGGAACCCGGAGGCGCGCCCGCCTGCGGTGGCCCACGTCCAATTCCCGTATGAGGCCCCTATGCAGGTACAGGCGCAAGGGATGCAGGTACAGGCGCAAGGAATGCAACCCCAGGAAGGCCCCCTACGGATCCAAGCTCACGTACAGCAGCCTCGGGAGGGCCTCCTGTCGTTGCAGGCCCCGGACGCAACCTACCGCAGGGTCATTAACGTCATATCCGGAGGCTCTGCGCTGGAATTCGCCTCGGCATGGCAGCAGAAGGCCTATGCGCGAAGACTACATCACGTGGCGGCGTACCCAGCGCAAGCACCGCCGGATTGGGCGCAGCACGAAGTTACATTCACACCCGACGACGCCCAGGGTGTGGATTTCCCTCATCAGGACCCCCTGGTCATCCGGGTCACTATCGCGGGGTGCGACGTGGGGCGCGCCTTGGTGGACGGCGGTAGCTCCGCGAACGTATTGTTTGCGGCGGCCTTCGACCAGATGGGGATCCCTCGAAGCCGCCTAGGGCCCTCGGGAATCCCACTGCAGGGCTTCGGGGGACAGCTCCTACGGGCGCTGGGCCAAATCAGTCTTCAAGTCTCCTTCGGCCGAGGTGACAATGTGCGGACCGAAGATGCCACCTTCGACGTGGTCGACCTTCCGTACCCCTACAATGCCATCTTAGGGCGCCCAATCCTCAACTCCTTCGGCGCGGTACCGCATCACGGCTACCTATGCATGAAGTTCCCGGGTCCCCGGACCATCATCACCGTCCGAGGCGACCAGGATATGGCCCGACGCATCGAGCCAGGTACCAGGTGCCCGCGTCGCGAAGCCCAACGGTGCTCCTAGAAGCTGGCGTCACCGCACGGAGGTCTGCGGGGCCATTCACAGGCGCCCTGGCCGGCCCTGCAGATGTCTACCGACTAGAGGCTTCGGCCGCACCAAGGGCAAACGGTTAGTATACCCATCCTTTGTAGTTGCACACCCGCGCAAACGGGGATGTAATGAAGATCGCCATTTGTCGCTAATCTTCCTTTATTACGCCCAAGTACGCGGTGAAGGTGCGCGCAGGCTTAGCCAACGCGCGCGTTCCCCTGAGTATAAACCAAAGACGCACGTTCGCGTGTGCACTCGCCGTAGCCAGGGGTACGGGACTGAGTATAAACCAAAGACGCACGTTCGCGTGTGCACTCGCCGTAGCCAGGGGTGCGGGACTGAGTATAAACCAAAGACGCACGTTCGCGTGTGCACTCGCCGTAGCCAGGGGTGCGGGACTGAGTATAAACCAAAGACGCACGTTCGCGTGTGCACTCGCCGTAGCCAGGGGTGCGGGACTGAGTATAAACCAAAGACGCACGTTCGCGTGTGCACTCGCCGTAGCCAGGGGTGCGGGACTGAGTATAAACCAAAGACGCACGTTCGCGTGTGCACTCGCCGTAGCCAGGGGTGCGGGACTGAGTATAAACCAAAGACGCACGTTCGCGTGTGCACTCGCCGTAGCCAGGGGTGCGGGACTGAGTATAAACCAAAGACACACGTTCGCGTGTGCACTCGCCGCAGCCAAAGGTGACGGGCCTGAGTATAAACCAAGACGCACCGGGGGGACGCCCTCGCGCACACCAGTCTACCGACTTTAAATAAGACGTAGCGTTGAGCCTAGCTCCGCACGCACCAGTCTACGGACTTTAAATAAGACGTAGCGTTGAGCCTAGCTCCGCACGCACCAGTCTACGGACTTTAAATAAGACGTAGCGTTGAGCCTAGCTCCGCACGCACCAGTCTACGGACTTTAAATAAGGCGTAGCGTTGAGCCTAGCTCCGCACGCACCAGTCTACGGACTTTAAATAAGACGTAGCGTTGAGCCTAGCTCCGCACGCACCAGTCTACGGACTTAAAATAAGACGTAGCGTCGAGGTCCGCCTCTGCACGCGCGAGTCTCCGGACTATAAAGAAGACGTTGCGTCGAAGTCCGCTTCCGCACGCACCAGTCCACGGACTTTAAATAAGACGTAGCGTCAAGGTCCGCCTCCGCACGCGCGAGTCTCCGGACTATAAAGAAGACGTCGCGTCGAAGTCCGCTTCCGCACGCACCAGTCCACGGACTTTAAATAAGACATAGCGTCGAGGTCCGCCTCCGCACGCGCGAGTCTCCGGACTATAAAGAAGACGTCGCGTCGAAGTCCGCTTCCGCACGCACCAGTCTACGGACTTTAAATAAGACGTAGCGTCGAGGTCCGCCTCCGCACGCGCGAGTCTCCGGACTATAAAGAAGACGTTGCGTCGACGTTCGCTTCCGCACGCACCAGTCCACGGACTTTAAATAAGACGTAGCGTCGAGGTCCGCCTCCGCACGCGCGAGTCTCCGGACTATAAAGAAGACGTCGCGACGAAGTCCGCTTCCGCACGCACCAGTCTACGGACTTTAAATAAGACGTAGCGTCGAGGTCCGCCTCCGCACGCGCGAGTCTCCGGACTATAAAGAAGTCGTCGCGTCGAAGTCTGCTTCCGCACGCACCAGTCTACGGACTTTAAATAAGACGTACCGTCGAGGTCCGCCTCCGCACGCGCGAGTCTCCGGACTATAAAGAAGACGTCGCGTCGAAGTCCGCTTCCTCACGCACCAGTCCACGGACTTTAAATAAGACGTACCGTCGAGGTCCGCCTCCGCACGCGCGAGTCTCCGGACTATAAAGAAGACGTCGCGTCGAAGTCCGCTTCCGCACGCACCAGTCCACGGACTTTAAATAAGACGTAGCGTCGAGGTCCGCCTCCGCACGCGCGAGTCTCCGGACTATAAAGAAGACGTCGCGTCGAAGTCCGCTTCCGCACGCACCAGTCTACGGACTTTAAATAAGACGTAGCGTCGAGGTCCGCCTCCGCACGCGCGAGTCTCCGGACTATAAAGCAAGTCGTAGCGTCGAGGTCCGCCTCCGCACGCACAAGTCCACGGACTCTAAATAAGACGTAGCGTCGAGGTCCGCCTCCGCACGCGTGAGTCTCCGGACTATAAAGCAAGGCAAACCGCGGAGGTCCGCCTCCGCATGCGTCAGTCTACGGACTGTCCGCTCCAAGGAACCCTGGCGCAGCTACTTCGCCAACGGTGGCATCAACACGCAGCGCATATCCTAGAATACCAGGAAGCTTGCATACCAGAAAAACCACATGTACAAAGGTCCGGCAACATCCCGGCCGCTACCCCGCGGGTTCATCCTTAACACGCGCTAAAGCTGGGGCCTCGCTCGAAGAAGGCCAGCTCGCCCAAAAGTCAAGCGACTCTTCGGCCCTTCGCCAGCGTCGAAGGCGTCGCCGGGTTGAAAGGTCGGCCACGCAAAGCCGGTGCCAGCAAGGAAGCTGCCCGGGATATAGGCGAAAGTCAGAATGCAGGCAGCCAGTGTGTACTTTATTCGCAAAGGCAAGGAACAGTACAACGCACGCCTACACCTAGGCACCACTGCGTCAGACCTGCGGGTTCCCGGCGCCTTCGGAGGGCCCAGCGCCGCCATCGTCGCGTCGAGGTACCCCGTCCAGAAATTGGCCGAGGCTCCCCGTCCCGTAGAGCGACTTCCGAAGCTCGATCCGTACAGCTTCCGCCCCAACGTGACCCCAGATCCGGTCGAAGAAGGGTCCGAGGGCACGACGAGCGGCGCGGACGGCGCCGGACATTACCCTGGCCCCACCAGGTATCTCCAGCTGGGGGTCATCCAGCCCGGCGACGTGCGTACAGCCGCGGTGCTGGAGGAGCGCGCACACCAAGCAGGCCGAAGTGTACGCGCAGTGGGTGCCAAAGGACGTCGCGGCGCCGCGCGCGACGTTGGCGGCATCCCCGACCCAGCGGAGGGTCCGAGACAACTCCTCCGGGCCAAAGCCGCGCTCTGGCACCTCGGTTACCATCCCTTGAAGATGGCTCTCCAGTGCTTGCATGGCGTCCCACGCAACCACCGAGGCGTCGCCCAGCGTCCGGTTGCGCTCCGCTAGAGTCAAGGCAAGCTCGCCCTTTTCCTTCTCTAGCGCGACGACCTGCTCCAGGAGCCCGTCCCGCTCCGCCGCGAACTTTCGTTCAGCAGCTGCCGCAGCCGACTCCTGCGCCGACGCAACAAGTCCCTCGGCGTGCGCCCTCGCTCCGGCGCATTCCGCCTCCAGCTGGCGGATGCGGGCGTCCTGAGCAGAGCGGGCGCCAGAGGCTTCGCGCAGCTCCTCCTCGGCAGCCCGTAGCCTATCCTCGAGCGCTGTTCGGCTGCGAGCATAGGCCGTTTGCAGGGCCTGCCCCAGCACAAGGGTCTGTAGAAGGGAAAAGACTTAGCAAACTCAGCTAAGCTCAGGCGTGGTCGTATGAGTACTTACCCTCACCCCGGACACCTCGAAGGCGTCCTCGAGGTGCCCCGCCCCGTAAGTCTGTAGCACCTGCGGGTCGACGCTGGTGGCCGCGTCATTTACAATCCCGCGCCACGCCCTCAGCGTCTCCGGGGGCGGCACGAAGTCCGTGGGGCTCAGGTGTTCGGAGGCCTCGCGTTCCGCCGCGTGCTCCCCCTCCGGAATGAGCAACGCTGTAAACAGGGATACGGGTGAAGCACCCCAAGGCATAAAAGCATACACCAGAGTAAGCTAAGCCACCCTACCTTCGGTAGCAGAGGGAATGGTCCCGCCGCGAGCAGAAGCCTCCGCGTTCGGGGAGGACGGCGGCTGTCCCTGCGCGGCGGGCGGTGTGGCCAGAGGGGCAGAAGGCGCATAGGCCGCAGGGCCCCCGATACTTGCGCTGGAGTCCCACAAGCTTCTGATGCCCGTGGCCACGACGAATCCCCGCGGTGTCCGGTGGAGCTCCGGCCGCACACACGGCCGTTTGGCCGGGGCAGCCAGCAGCGACACCACCCCCGCAGTCGTGGTTGGGGAAGACCCCGCGGCTGCCGCGCCCGGGGGCGAAGGTTCCACGGGGGCAGTTGTCGCAGGGGGCACCGCGGTTTCCGCCGCTGGTGGTAAAGGCAGCACGGCTGCGTGTGCCCCCGCGGAGGGCGCCTCCGGCATCACAGCGGTCGCGGTCGAGGGCTCCACCTCGGCATCGCCGGTCCGCGCGAGGTCCGCCTCTGCAACTTCGGCGGGCGGCGAAGCTTCCCCCCTCCGGCTGCCAACGGCAAACCCGCCGTCCGGGACGCTCGCCGAAGACACCTCGCCTTCGGCGCCTGCGCCACCCAAGCCTGAGTCGGCATACCTCGCCGAGTCCGACTCTGCGTCCGCTGCGCCCTCGGAAACACTAGCAGCAGGCGCGGCAGGCGCCCCGCTGTGGCCCCTCTTCCGAGACGAGGCCTTCTTCTTCTTCGATCCACCATCGTCTGGAGCGACACGGTCCGGCACGGCAAGGCCCAGGACCTCGCACATGCGGTTTATTCGCCCCAGCCCCGCCTTGGCGATAGCAGACGCGCGCTGCTCGTGCTCCCTAGCGGTGTACGACCCCAGGAATACGCGCGCGGCTTGCTCCGCCTCCTCCAAGGAAACCCCTGAAGCAAAGAAGAGTAGCATCAGCATACAACGCGATTCGCGTCAGCGAAGGAGGGACGCGATCGAGGCTTACAAGGACCGGGCGGCGCCGGCAACGAGCAAACTCATGGCGAAACATTGTCGTCTCGGCGTCTCTCGGCGGCAAGACGCCAGTCGTAGGCAAGCGGCGCCACGCCGTACATCACGTACTCTTCGGCGAGGTCGCGCATGTTGAGGCAGGCGGCCGCGCCTACGAGCCGCTTGACCCTCCGCTTGTCCTCATCATCGAGAGTTCGGCCGGGCGAGGGCTTGAACGCGATTGGTCGGCCCGTGCACTCAAGGCCGCTCCCGCTCTCCACACGGTGGTAGAACCACCGCTTCATCCAGTAGGACTCCCACTTCCCGCGAGTTGAGTTCGCAGGGAAGAGCTTCTTGCACGACGAGCGAAGAATAAAAGTGACGCTACCGAAGCTCGACAGCGTCCCGCCCTTCCGGCCCTTCGGCTGGCATCGTGCCTTGTGGAGATAGGCGAACAGTGACACGTTGGGCCAACATGCCCCCGAGCGCAAGGCCCAGCTGTACACCGCGAGCCGGGCCACGGCGTTCGGAGTCAGTTGCGCCAGCTCCAGCCCGAAGGTCCGCAGCACGTCCCCCACCGCCGCCGCCGCTGGGATCCGGAGCCCCGCGTCGAAAAAGGCAACGAAGACGACCGCCTCCGACCTTTCGGGATGCGGTTCCGTCTTGGCGGCGGCAGGCAATCGTACGTCTTGGCGCCCGGACAACTTCCCCGCGCGCAGGAGCCCTTGGATCGTCTTCTCGGTCACGAGCGAGGGGCCTAGCTCGTCGGAGAACGTGCCTTCCTCCTCCGCCACCAGCCGCTCCTGGTCCGCCGCCGCCGGGTCGCGCTCTTGGAGCGCGTATTTCACCTCCAACGGCGAGGATCGCCGGCGAATGGCAGGACCACCAACCGCCTGGCCGCGCTCGCTACTGGAGGCCATCGCTTCCCACGATGAGACTGAAGCGGTGAAGATAGCACGAAGGTGTGGAAGGCAGAGCAGGCGGGAAAGAGGGCGTAAAGGTGCGGGGACGCTGTCACGGGGGGGCTATTTCAAGCCACCTTACCCACACCGCCGCTACCGAAGCGTCGCAACGATCCGCGTGCCGGATGCAACCTGTAACATCCCAAAATTTGGCTTTCTGAAAAAAAAAATTAAATTCAAATTAACTATTTTACAGTAATTGGATTTTACTTGGCTTTTATTTGATTTTCTGGATTTTATTTCAAAATTTAAAGCAAGAAAATGTATTTTAAATATTTTATTAAAGCCAAAAAGGGAAAATTATATTTTTCCTAGCCTTTCCTAAATTTGTAAATAATATTTGAGAATTTTCTGAAATTTAAAATCAATTTTCAAAGTTAAAAAGTATTTTATAAAATTATAAAATTCAAATCTGAAATTAAAAATATTTTTACTAAGTCTAAAATGCTTCCAGGAATATTTTATGATTTTTCTGGAATTTTTAGACATGAAATATTAATTTTCCAAGCGTTTATAAAGTTTCTAGTATTTGCTGAAATTTATTCCGAAAATAAAAATCAAATTATTCCTATTCCGCCATGTGTCGCTCTCAGATTAAACCAGTATATATATATTATATTTGAGATTTTATTTGTGTTTATTTGTTCGTTTGTTTTGTCGTTTCGCGCGTAGAACCCGACATTGCCGAAGATTTCGTCGAGTCGTAGCAAGAAGAACCAGTCAGCTCTCAAGAAGGCAAGTCTCCTTTGATCATCTTGAACCTATGATTTCGAAATGTTTTAATTATTTTAAATTATGTGCATTGCTATTTATATAAAATATTAGTTCAAATCTTAAGGGTTAGTTAAACCAACCTTGTTATACCCTCCATTGAAATTGAATGCCATGTACCTTTGTCACCCTAGAGTTTCATTTGTCTCAATAATGAGATTATTACTGAATCTTTGTGAATAGTGGAATGGTAGTATAATGCTTAGTCTCGCTATTTAATACCTTTGAAATCTTGAAAATGGGAAATTATGATTTATTGTAATACCCCTGTGTTTATGAAAATTAGTGGTAATTGGAGTTGCCACTGTTCTTTTAAAATAAACTAAAATGTGAAAATTGGTTTAGATTAGGGTGGATGGTTAGTTTGGATTGGTGCAGGAAGCACGAGATCTTGTAATGTGTATATTCCACCCTAGTCAATCAACGACCGACGCTTGTGTTTGTCCAGACTGAGCATTAACCGTACAACCACAAGTCTATATGGGTACGACCTAGCTGACTAACTTACGATAGTCTAGTTTAGGTGCCACCAGTGGAAAGTGGATGCCAGGGATGGACTGGTTATTCACAGTGAGGGACAGGGATTTACTGTACTCATATGGCGCAAGAGGGGGCTTCGGTTCGGGCAGTTAGCCTACCTGCGGTGAAACCTCAGCGGGTGGTATCTAGCTAGATTAGAGTAAGGTAAAGGCTTTGTGATATTTTATCTGGGTCTCATGCCAAAGGAAGCGTGTTGACTTTTAGGATAATTTATCTCTTGTGGGTAAAGTTGTACAACCTCTGCAGAGTGTAAAACTATTCGAATAGCCGTGCCCACGGTCAAGGGCGGGCAAGGAATGCATTCACATGGTAGATTTCTGGTTTTGTTTTAAAATCAAAAGTTTTGTATTCCGAGAGTGGAGGGAACTCTCGGAAGGGTATCCTGGCAGTTGGAGCCAGATAGGGTGGATGTAACCCGCAGTATTAAACTTGTTCAAGTTGTTTAAGCTAGTGTTGGTAGATGGAACCTTCACTATAGAATTATTGATAGTTTCTGTTAAAACATTTACTTTATTAAATGGTTGCCTTCGAAAATAATTAGTAGTAATTGAAATTTTAAAATATTGCTTTGTGCAAAAGAACCATATAGCCTTCCTTTGTCAAGCCTTGCATCTATGCATTTTTCCCAAGACTTGTGGAGTACTTTATGTACTCACATGCTACACTTAAAAATAAATCTCAGAAGATTGTGAAGCTCAAGAAGGTGACTACGACTACTTCGCTTGTGGATTCGACGAAGGATTTCCGGAGTACTAGGTCGCGCTTCCCCAGTCAATTGCCCGTGGCGTATTGATGGGTCTTCGCCGGATTTATCTTTTTGCTTCCACTGTGTTCTGTGTGTGTGAGGCCTTGAAACCTCAATTGTAATAATGAGACCTTTCGGTCTGTACTCTTTAATATTGTAATAAAGCGTTGCTGGTTTTGTATTCATTTCTGTTTAACTGTGTGCACTAGCTTTGATCTGGGACTAGTGCAGTAATACACAGAGGGTCCGGGTTCGGAAATCCAGGGTCCCGACAGGGGTGGTATCAGAGCCAATTTGACTGTAGGACGTGACCTAGTTAGAATGGTCGTTATTAGAAAAACTTCAAAATTTATTTTATAAAATAAAAATTTAAGTATGTGCTGTCCTCATCTTGTCTCTTCTTTCTATCCTTACCTTCGTCATGTATTCTTCCCTTTTCTATCTGCCTACTTTCTTTTGGAATGGTAATTGTACCCCTTCCCTTTGTAATTTCTATAGACGGCTCAGTAAGGTTGCATCTAAGAAGCACCTGGAGAAGCGCGTCATCATGAAGGAACGAGGACTAGTTCTTTAGTTGTAGTACCCAAGCAAAGTCCTACGATTTTAGAACGCTTATATATTACTTGCTTGTGTGTTAGGTGGACTGTACCAAGTCTTTGTATACTTGTAGTACAACCATGCAAAAAAAACTATTTTTAATTTCAAGCTAAGCTTCTCCTAGTTGTTCTCTCTTGTGTGTTTGTTTGGGATGGTGTTTAGTCGTTCCCCTGATCTCTTATCTATGCTACTTCCCTCTTATCTTTTGCTAACCCAAGTTACCGCAATAGTACAAGCTCCAATTCTTTCACCGTAATCCAAGCTTGAAGAATTCTTGGAGACCTAGAGTATATGGAAGACAACAAATTTATGGAAAGTACTCTTGTCGGGAAAGCTGTCATAATTAGTGCATGTCAGGTTAGGTAATTTGGAGAATTGTTGCTAGAGCGATATATTTTGGATTTATAATTGACAAGATTGATTAATATTCGAGAGGATTGAGATAAAATGGTATATTTGTGGATACCAATTGATTATAAATAAATCTAAAGAGTGTCATTTTTGTGGATTGACTAGAGAATAAATACAAAGTTGAACTTGTGGGAGCTAATTAGATCATGGGAAGAGTCTAAACTTTGCCTTGGATTTATTATTTAGGATTGAAAGGAGCAATTGGATGTAAAACAAGATTTTGTTGAAGGGATTATTTGTGATCGTTGGAGAATTAGTATTAAGATATTGATCCAGTAAAGGGAGAGATTAAAAGATTAAGAAGTTGAATTATCATAAACAATTCATGATATCAATTTTGGGTGATTTGGTTTAATCATGAAGAGTAGATGAATTTTTGGAGTTAATTGATTATCAAAGCTTGGTGGACCTATTGATGATAAGTGGATACTAGTGGAATTCCAGAAGATAATACCCTTAGATATCTTGGTGGATTAATTTTATCATTGCAAAGTGGACTTTGATATGACAATTTTAATTTGGTGGATTTAATAGATCATTGCTAGATAATTGGATTTTAACTAATGGGATTAACTAGATCATTAAGAATGTTCAAATGGATAACCTTGAGGATTTAAATTAATTATTGGAGATAGATGGTCCAATGAGAATTAATTGAGAGATTGTCCGATAAGAATTAATTGAGTTCATTCAAATTTGGTGGAACCAAAATGATGATTATGAAGAGAATGATGTTGGTGGATTAATAAATATTAAATTATGGCTTAGATGATCTTAAAATTTATTGATGATTACTAAAAGGTTGGATTAATTTTATATTATTTGATCAGAGTCATGGATCTGTTGGATTAGGTAATGATCATAAAATAATTGGTGGAAATCACAAACTACAATGTTATTGGATTCTTGTTGGAAAAATTCTATGGTTTGACGTCGATTCAAATTAGAGCAGAGAGTAAATGTTAATGAGATTACTTGTCGAAATCAATAAGGTGCATTTGTGCTATATGATTTTGGAATCAAGAATTTTTGAAGAGTTGAAATAATTATGTCCTTCTCGGATGAACACTTGCGGAAGTTAAGCCTTTTGGTGGAATACTGAATTAATCGTTATGTTAAGGGCAATTGAAGTTAACCTAGAGCTTGCAGGCGACTAAAGATGTACCATTCCAATTTGTTGTTATCTTCCATATTTCTCAGTTAAAGGAATTCTTCAGAGCATCGAACAACAAGATAGAATCATGAAGGAAGCTGAACGCCGCGCAAGAAGCATGACCATAAGGTTCCGCAAAGTACAGTAGAGCAACCATTCGAAGTCAAGCAACTTGGGAGCGTGAAGAGGACCTAAGAGCCAGTTTCCCTCTCCTTTCTCTTTTCCAGTCCGTCCGAATCTCGGGGTCGAGATTCTCTCTAAGGGGGGTAGGTTTGTAACAACCCAAAATTTGGCTTTCTGAAAAAAATTAAATTCAAATTAACTATTTTAAAGTAATTGGATTTTACTTGGCTTTTATTTGATTTTCTGGATTTTATTTCAAAATTTAAAGCAAGAAAATGTATTTTAAATATTTTATTAAAGCCAAAAAGGGAAAATTATATTTTTCCTAGCCTTTCCTAAATTTGTAAATAATATTTGAGAATTTTCTGAAATTTAAAATCAATTTTCAAAGTTAAAAAGTATTTTATAAAATTATAAAATTCAAATCTAAAATTAAAAATATTTTTACTAAGTCTAAAATGCTTCCAGGAATATTTTATGATTTTTCTGGAATTTTTAGACATGAAATATTAATTTTCCAAGCGTTTATAAAGTTTCTAGTATTTGCTGAAATTTATTCCGAAAATAAAAATCAAATTATTCCTATTCCGCCATGTGTCGCTCTCAGATTAAATCAACCTCTCTCCACGTTTTAATCCTAGCCACACATGATCACTTACCCCTTCATAAAATCCAAAGGCCCTCATCCATCCACTTGCCACGTGTCGCGAATCCGACGGCCCGTACCCCTTCACTAACTCTCACTCTCCATGACACATGGGACCCATATGTCATATCCTTCTTCAACCTCACCTTCTTCCTCCTCCCACCCTCTCTCTCCACCTCCATTAACCCGAAAATAAAGCTTTGATTGTGGCCGTTTTCGTCACTTTAAATCTCGATTAAATGGTGGAAACGGAAGCCCCATCAATCCCCTCCATTCCTCCGGCCGTTTCCCCTCTTTTATTTCCTTTATTCGCGGTTTGCATTAACTCCGACGAAGCTCCAAAAATCCGGCCACCCCTCCTCCCCTTGCCTATAAATACCGCCCTCCCCTCGCCCTCCCTCACCACCGCCTCCCACCGCCCCTCTCCTCCTCTTCTTGGCCGCCTCCCGGTGCCCCACCGCCGGCCACCCAATCCCCGCCGCCGCCGCCTCCAAGCCTGACCACCGCCGCCTCCTAGCGCCGCCGCCGGCCGCCCACACCTCCACCGCCGCCGCCGGTAAGCGCCGCCGCCTCCCCTCATCCGCCGCCGCCGTTCGCCGCCCTCCCGCCGGCCGCCGGCCACCGGCAAGGCCGCCGACCGGCCACCTCCCGTGCGGCTGCGCGTGCGCCCGCGTGGCCGGTTGTGCCCGCGTGGACGGCCACGTGGCCGCCACCTCGCACCCGCATGGCGCCATGTGGCCGGTGTGCCACGTTGGCGAACCCCGTGGTCCGTGGATCCGGTTCACGGTAGACCGGACCCACCGGTCATTCAAATAATATTTCCCGCTCAGAAAATTCAAAATTTGCTGACGTCATAAATAGCATTTTTCAGTGCAAAAATAATTCCCGAAAGCCGGCCTTTTCCTTTTTCCCTCCTTTTAATCTTTCGGAAGCCATAACTTTCTCGTTTTAACTCCGTTTGAGCCCATTCAAATTTCTAAATTCATAAAAAATTTCAAACTATCCATTTCTTCCATCCTTGCAAATATTTGAAATTTATTTGATATTTCAAATATATAAATTTCAAATTCCAATACCTAGTTTAAATTCAAAACCTCAGTTCCATTCCAAATTCTCTGTGCACTTTCAAAATTCAAATTCAAATCTTGCAAACTCTCCATAAAATTCATTCTATTTTTCTTGGTCCCAATATTGTCTTAGTAATTTCTTTTCCCAACCGATCTTCCACATATTCGTTCTCCCTCGTGTGAACCCCAAATCCGCTGAATCTTTCTCCTAAATTCGTAAGAAATCATAAACTTCCCTCCAGTATATATATATATTATATTTGAGATTTTATTTGTGTTTATTTGTTCGTTTGTTTTGTCGTTTCGCGCGTAGAACCCGACATTGCCGAAGATTTCGTCGAGTCGTAGCAATAAGAACCAGTCAGCTCTCAAGAAGGCAAGTCTCCTTTGATCATCTTGAATCTATGATTTCGAAATATTTTAATTATTTTAAATTATGTGCATTGCTATTTATATAAAATATTAGTTCAAATCTTAAGGGTTAGTTAAACCAACCTTGTTATACCCTCCATTGAAATTGAATGCCATGTACCTTTGTCACCCTAGAGTTTCATTTGTCTCAATAATGAGATTAATACTGAATCTTTGTGAATAGTGGAATGGTAGTATAATGCTTAGTCTCGCTATTTAATACCTTTGAAATCTTGAAAATGGGAAATTATGATTTATTGTAATACCCCTGTGTTTATGAAAATTAGTGGTAATTGGAGTTGCCACTGTTCTTTTAAAATAAACTAAAATGTGAAAATTGGTTTAGATTAGGGTGGATGGTTAGTTTGGATTGGTGCAGGAAGCACGAGATCTTGTAATGTGTATATTCCACCCTAGTCAATTAAGGACCGACGCTTGTGTTTGTCCAGACTGAGCATTAACCGTACAACCACAAGTCTATATGGGTACGACCTAGCTGACTAACTTACGATAGTCTAGTTTAGGTGCCACCAGTGGAAAGTGGATGCCAGGGATGGACTGGTTATTCACAGTGAGGGACAGGGATTTACTGTACTCATATGGCGCAAGAGGGGGCTTCGGTTCGGGCAGTTAGCCTACCTGCGGTGAAACCTCAGCGGGTGGTATCTAGCTAGATTAGAGTAAGGTAAAGGCTTTGTGATATTTTATCTGGGTCTCATGCCAAAGGAAGCGTGTTGACTTTTAGGATAATTTATCTCTTGTGGGTAAAGTTGTACAACCTCTGCAGAGTGTAAAACTATTCGAATAGCCGTGCCCACGGTCAAGGGCGGGCAAGGAATGCATTCACATGGTAGATTTCTGGTTTTGTTTTAAAATCAAAAGTTTTGTATTCCGAGAGTGGAGGGAACTCTCGGAAGGGTATCCTGGCAGTTGGAGCCAGAGAGGGTGGATGTAACCCGCAGTATTAAACTTGTTCAAGTTGTTTAAGCTAGTGTTGGTAGATGGAACCTTCACTATAGAATTATTGATAGTTTCTGTTAAAACATTTACTTTATTAAATGGTTGCCTTCGAAAATAATTAGTAGTAATTGAAATTTTAAAACATTGCTTTGTGCAAAAGAACCATATAGCCTTCCTTTGTCAAGCCTTGCATCTATGCATTTTTCCCAAGACTTGCGGAGTACTTTATGTACTCACATGCTACACTTAAAAATAAATCTCAGAAGATTGTGAAGCTCAAGAAGGTGACTACGACTACTTCGCTTGTGGATTCGACGAAGGATTTTCGGAGTACTAGGTCGCGCTTCCCCAATCAATTGCCTGTGGCGTATTGATGGGTCTTCGCCGGATTTATCTTTTTGCTTCCACTGTGTTCTGTGTGTGTGAGGCCTTGAAACCTCAATTGTAATAATGAGACCTTTCAGTCTGTACTCTTTAATATTGTAATAAAGCGTTGCTGGTTTTGTATTCATTTCTGTTTAACTGTGTGCACTAGCTTTGATCTGGGACTAGTGCAGTAATACACAGAGGGTCCGGGTTCGGAAATCCGGGGTCCCGACACAACCGCAGTGGTGTAAAGACCCGCCCCGCACGATTCCCCGTAATTGAAAGCGAAGGGTCGCGCAGGTCCGGGTACGAGGCGCGACCGCAGTCGTACAAGCGCCCGTCCAGCACAACGCCCCACCCAACGCTGGAAGGTCAAGACCACGGGCGCCAAGGACCGTCACAACACGGCGTTACCTAGCCGCTACAGTAGGCGCACCAGTGGGCCAGGGGATCACAACAGCTCCGGCGCCGCGCCATTCAACGCCCGCCCAGTGTCCCCCTTGCCAAGGGAAGCGGCGAGCGGCTGCAAACACGCAACCGTCCACATCCTGCCGCCACCCAGTCGTAGGCCGCCGCGTGCCCCGGGCGCGTCGGGTCGCACGATACGGGAACCTACCCCTGGCAGACCAGGGGCCGGCGTGATTCCAGGAACCTTTACAGCGCAGGACCGCATCACAACACCCCAAGTCACCGCCCACGCGGCGGCGTTCGCGGGGCGAAGGCGCCACCTTCGCCGCCAGCTTCGCCCCCGCCCGTTCGATGGGTAGGGGACGGAGCGCGCGCGTCTACTCCGACTAGGCGCTAGCGTCGCTGCCACCCGTTCGAAGGGTAGGGGACGGAGCGCGCGCGTCAACTCCGACTAGGCGCCAGCTTCGCTGCCACCCGTTCGATGGGTAGGGGACGGAGTGCGCGCGTCTACTTCGACTAGGCGCCATCTTCGCTGCCACCCGTTCGAAGGGTAGGGGACGGAACGCGCGCGTCTACTCCGACTAGGCGCTAGCTTCGCTGCCACCCGTTCGAAGGGTAGGGGACGGAGCGAAGGGTAGGGAACGGAGCGCGCGCGTCTACTTCAACTAGGCGCTAGCTTCGCTGCCACCCGTTCGAAGGGTAGGGGACAGAGCGCGCGCCTCTACTCCGACTAGGCGCCAGCTTCGCTGCCACCCGTTCGATGGGTAGGGGACGGAGCGCGTGCGTCTACTGCGACTAGGCGCCAACTTCGCTGCCACCCGTTCGATGGGTAGGGGACGGAGCGCGCGCGTCTACTGCGACTAGGCGCCAACTTCGCTGCCACCCATTCGATGGGTTGGGGATGGAGCGCGCGCGTCTACTCCGACTAGGCGCCAGCTTCGCTGCCACCCGTTCGATGGGTAGGGGACGGAGCACGCGCGTCTACTCCGACTAGGCGCCAGCTTCGCTGCCACCCGTTCGATGGGTAGGGGACGGAGCGCGCGCGTCTACTCCGACTAAGCGCCAGCTTCGCTGCCACACGTTCGAAGGGTAGGGGACGGAGCGCGCGCGTCTACTACGACTAGGCGCCAGCTTCGCTGCCACCCGTTCGAAGGGTAGGGGACGGAGCGCGCACGTCTACTCCGACTAGGCGCCAGCTTCGCTGCCACCCGTTCAATGGGTAGGGGACGGAGCGCGCGCGTCTACTTCGACTAGGCGCCAACTTCGCTGCCACCCATTCGATGGGTAGGGGATGGAGCGCGCGTGTCTACTCCGACTAGGCGCCAGCTTCGCTGCCACGCGTTCGATGGGTAGGGGACGGAGCGCGCGCGTCTACTTCGACTAGGCGCCAGCTTCGCTGCCACCCGTTCGATGGGTAGGGGACGGAGCGCGCGCGTCTACTCCGACTAGGCGCCAGCTTCGCTGCCACCCGTTCGATGGGTAGGGGACAGAGCGCGCGCGTCTACTTCGACTAGGCGCCAGCTTCGCTGCCACCCGTTCGAAGGGTAGGGGACGGAGCGCGCGCGTCTACTTCGACTTCGGCGCCAACCTCCGCTGCCACCCACTCGAAGAATGGGGATGGAACGAGCTTGAAGAACGAAGAACAGCACATACAACCACCATAACTCCAACACGCAAAGGTCAATTTGCGGCAAGAACAGACATGATCTCGTAAACAGATATGCGTCACCACACCAGCAATGCTCGTTCGCACGATCAGAGCGTATGGATTACTTCATATCTGTCTACGAGAGCAAGTCAGGCCTTGCCATCTCCGCTTCAAGCTGTGAAGCATTCCCACAAATAGGACGTATTTTGTTCACCGGCGCTCGCGGGCGTTGACGCCAGTCGACGCAGTCATCAAACGCAGGTGAACAAAATTTTCCCTACACATGAGAAGCTAACCATGAACAGGTACGGGATGTACAGCAAGGGATATCTAGGGAGCGGCCCCCGTCGCCAGCATATTTATACACGGGCTCACCAGGCGAAGAGCCGCCGGCGTGGAGGGAGGCCAATCGGCGAAACGCCAACCGGTGGAAGCACAAGCGGGGGGGCGCGCGCGCCCCAGAAGTCCAAACGCCGGGAGTCCGCCGTCACATTGATGGTCACGACGCCTCAAGGCCCGCACCGCACCAAGCACGCCTCGCGACGTGGACGGTCGGAAGAACACGCATCTGCTTCGGCCACAGCACAGCCCCGGGTCAAGTTTGGAGGAATTCACAGGCCGCAGGGGACGGAGGGGGCCAAAGGACTCGGCGACATGGCTTCGGCCCTGTGAAGCTCTTCACCATGAGAGGCTCCTGTCGTAGAGGTGGCCCCCACCTAAACCCAGCAGGCCTAGTAGGAGATTATAAGGCCCAGAATAGGCCATATCCTGGTCGCCTCGGACGGTGATGATGGTCCGGGGACCCGGGATCTTCATGCATAGATAGCTGTGATGTGGTACCGCGTCGAAGGAGTTGAGGATTGGGCGCCCTAATATGGCATTGTAGGGGTACGGAAGGTCGACCACGTCGAAGGTGGCATCTTCGGCCCGCACATTGTCATCTCGGCCGAAGGAGACTTGAAGACCGATTTGGCCCAGCGCCCGCAGGGGCTGTCCCCCGAAGCCCTGCAGTGGGATTCCCGAGGGCCCTAGGCGGCTTCGAGGGATCCCCATCTGGTCGAAGGCCGCCGCAAACAATACGTTCGCGGAGCTACCGCCGTCCACCAAGGCGCGCCCCACGTCGCATCCCGCGATAGTGACCCGGATGACCAGGGGGTCCTGATGAGGGAAGTCCACACCCTGGGCGTCGTTTGGTGTGAATGTAACTTCGTGCTGTGCCCACTCCGGCGGTGCTTGCGCTGGGTATGCCGCCACGTGATGTAGTCTTCGCGCATAGGCCTTCTGCTGCCGTGCCGAGGTGAATTCCAGCGCAGAGCCTCCGGATATGACGTTAATGACCCTGCGGTGGGTTGCGTCCGGGGCCTGCAGCGACAGGAGGCCCTCCCGAGGCTGTTGTACGTGAGCTTGGATCCGTAAGGTGCCTTCCTGGGGTTGCATCCCTTGCGCCTGTACCTGCACGGGGGCCTCGTATGGGAATTGGACGTGGGCCACCGCAGGCGGGCGCGCCTCCGGGTTCCTGTCCCTAGCGACGCTGTCGCGGAGCGCCGCGATGGAGGTGCAGGCGCGGGTATCATGATTGCCGCGGCCGTGGACTACGCACCACAGTCCCTGATGCTGGTCGTCGTAATCTCCACGATCCTTATCGTCGCGGCCCCTGCCACGGCCGCGCCCCCGGCCACGGCGCCCCCGACCGCCTCGGCCCGCGGGAGCACCCTCGTCGGACCCGCCTTCGATGTCGAGGATGTACCGATTTCACCTCGACCTCTGCTGGCCGCGCTTGGGCTGATCGGACGACTCTTTATGCGAGGCGTCCCTGCGGTCGGGCGCGTCCCTGGACGACTCCTGCTTACGTTTTCCCTTCGAAGAACCGCCCTTCGGCGGATCTTCGGCTTTTGCCGAGGCTCCAGCCTGGTTGGTGTCGGAGTCGTCACCTTGCCTTCGCCGTGCGTCTTCCTCCGCCCTGGCATATTCTTCCATTTTGTCGAAGAGCTTCGCCACCGTCTTGATTGGCTTTCGCGCGTTGTACTCGGCCATCGGGCCCGGGCGAAGGCCCTGTATGGCTGCATTAACGATGGTAGTTTCGTTAACGTCTTTCACTTGGCATCGAATCTTGGCGAAGCATTTGAAGTAGTCCTGGAGCTTCTCCGAGGGTTTTTGCTTCACAGCAAAGAGTTGGTCCGCGTCGACTCGGTCGACGTAGTTTCCTTGGAAGTTGTTGTGAAGGCGGACGCGAAGCTGCTCCCACGCGTAGATGGAGCCCGGCTCTATGGTAAAGAACCAAGAGAGCGCCACTCCTTGCAGCGCGAAGGGGAGTCCCTTCGCCTTTGTGGTGTCGTCTCCGCCCGCGGCTTCGATCGCGGTTTCGTACACGCGCACGAACTCACGGGGGTCCGTGTCACCTTTGTACGAGTCGACGGCGCTAGGGAACTTGAAGTCTTCGGGCCATGCCGCCTGCTGCAGCTCCGCCGAAAGTGGGGACTCCGGATCTACGCGCCGCAGCGGCACGCGGCTAGACGTGGGGGCTTCGCGACTGTCCGCCCTCTCCGGCGTGGGCTCAGTCGCGATTGCTGGCGCGGCCTGCTGGCTCCGAGCCTCTTGCATATCTCGGAAGGCTCCGCGAAGGTCCCCTAGCTCCCGCTGGAACGCGTTGAGGGCCGCCAGTAGGGCGCTTTCCACCGCCTGTGCGGGCGGGGTCGCCGGTACTCCCAACGGGCGGATCGGCATGGGCACGACCGCGTCGCGAGCTCCCGAGCTGCCAGTCGCTCCGTCGTGGCTACCTCGAACCGCCCGGTCCGCGCTGCCGACGAGGGTCGCGGCGGGGGCGGCGAGGTCGGCTGTCGTTGCGTCGGCGGGGTCGGTTGTCCCCGCACCGGCGTTGACGTCTTCAACCGCCGGGTTTGCCACCGCAACGCCGGCGACGGGGTGGGTCGCCGTGGTGCCGGTGACGAGGTTGGTCATCGTAGTGCCGGTGACGAGGTTGGTCGTCGCGGTGCCGGTGACGGGGTTGGTCATCGCGGTGCCGGTGACGAGGTTGGTCGTCACCGCGCGAACGTCGACGTCCTCGGCCACCGCGCCTGCGTCGCCACCCGCACTCGCCGCTGCCGATGCCGAAGCCCTGGTACTCATACGACGCTCCGGCCCGGCCGCCTTCTTTCCCTTCGCCACCGCCAACAAAGCTTTCTTCGGTGCCATCCTTCTTCTTCAGTCTTCAGGCTTGTCCTTGTCCTCCCCGCGGACGGCGCCAACTGTTGTGGCTACAGACCAAACAGAGAGAGAGATGGTAGTGGAGAGTGATGAAGATGAATGTAATGGCCTGCCTTCTCCCCATGGCCGGTGTTCTATATATATACATGGGGAGTGCTTTTACAATTATGCCCTTACAGCTGATTATCCCCTTCAGGGGTATTTGTGTCATTACACGTGGCCTATTCCGGGCCTTATAACTTCCTACCAGGCCTGCTGGGTTTAGGTGGGGGCCACCCCTACGACACTACCCATTCTCCTTCAATAACCAGATTGAGCACTGGGTAGTCTGGTGATGAAATCCATATCGATTTCTTCGCACTTCCAATCAGGGATTGGTAAGGGTTACAAGAGTCCAACGGGTTTTTGGTGTTCTGCCTTGACCTTCTGACAGGTGTCACAAGCATCAATGTACTCGGCAATTTCTCTCTTCATGCTAACCCACCAACACCTTTCCTTAAGGTCTTGCTACATCTTGGTATGACCTGGGTGTATGGAGTAAGGGGTTTCATGGGCTTCTCTTAGAATCATATCCTTGATTTCTTTATTATTAGGCACACAGATACGATTCCCAAACTAGACAATTCCATGTTCATCCTCACTGAAACCAGGGGCCTTACCTCTTCTCATGTTCTTCTTTATTTCCTGAATATCCTCATCTCTTATCATGGGTACTAAGCTAAGATGGGCAACTCCCTCCTGAAGTTAGGTCAGAACCTCTTCTGCCCTAGTGCAGTTCACATATGACTTCTTGCTCAATGCATCTGCCACAACATTGGCCTTGCCCCAGATGGTAATGAATTCCAAGGTTATAATCCTTAATCAACTCCAACCATCTTCGCTGCCTTAGGTTGAGCTCTGCTTGGGTGAAAATATACTTTAAACTCTTACGGTCTATGTATACCTCACAACGATTACCAATGAGATAGTGTCGCCAGATCTTCATTGCATGAACCACTACGGCCAACTCCAAGTCATGTGTAGGATAATTACACTCATGAGGCCTTTGCTGGCCCGATGCATAAGCTACCACCTTTCCTTCTTGCATTAGCACACAACCAAGTCCTTGCCGGGAGGCATCACAGAACACCTCAAAATCCTGACGGATATCTGGCAAGACCAGCACTAGAGCTGTCACTAATTTATTCTTGAGGGTCTAGAAACTCTACTCACAAGCCTTCGTCCATTCAAACTTCTTTTCCTTCTTTAGGAGCTTAGTCATGGGTTTAGCTAACTCAGAGAATCCCACTATGAAGCAACAATAATATCTGGCAAGCCCGAGAAAACTCATGACTTATGTCATTGATGTAGGTTTCTTCCAGTCCACTACTAGCTCAACCTTGGAAGGATCCACTGCAATTTCTTCAACCATTACAATGTGACCAAGGAAAGCTACCCCTTTTAGCCAAAACTCGCACTTGCTGAATTTAGCATAAACTTGGTGCTCTCTATGTTCTTCTAAGATTATCCTAAGATGCCCCTCATGTTCCTTCTCATTCTTGGAGTAAATGAGAATATCATCAATGAATATCACCACAAACTTATCCAACTGCTTCATGAACACCTTGTTCATCATGGTCATGAAATATGATGGAGCATTTGTCAGTCCGAAAGACATGACCATGAACTCGTACTAACCATAACGAGTCATGAAGGCAGTCGTGGGTATGTCCTCTTCCCTAATCTTCAGCTGATGGTACCCGGATCTCAGATCTATCTTGGAGAAGACACTTGCTCCTTTCAACTGATCAAAGAGATCATCGATCCTTGGCAATGGGTACTTATTCTTGATGGTGGCATCATTAAGTGCTCTATAATCCACACGCATCCTCATGCTACCATCTTTCTTCTTGACGAAGAGAACGGGTGCACCCCAAGGTGATGAGCTTGGCTGGACATAGCCTTTATCTTTCAATTCTTGGATCTGCTTCTTTAGCTCAGCTAACTCATTAGCAGGCATTTGATACAGCCTCTTGGAGATAGGGGCTATACAAGGGACTAAGTCAATTGTGAACTCAATGTCTTTGTCTGGTGGCATCCAAGTAAATCTTTTGGAAACACATCTAGGTATTCCCGTACTATCGGTACTTCTTCCATGATTTGGAGGTGGGGAAGGGTACACTCATTCATTTAAGGTATTTCAGGGGTGAAGGTCACTTCTACTCCAAGGTCATTTGTGAGGGTAATGAATCGGGTGGCACAGTCTATTTGGCCTTTATTTTTGGACAACCAATCCATACCAAGGATGACAACCAACACCTAAGAGTCTAGGACGATCAATTCGGCTAGGAAAGGCACTCCTATGAGTAACTCTACTTTTGGACACAGGTCCTGGCTCTCATATCTGCTCCAGGAGATTGGACTAACATGGGATTACTAAGAGGAATGGAACCCAACCCATTTCGAATTAAAAAAGCTTTGGAAATGAACGAATGGGAAGCTCTAGAATAAAACAAAACTAAAGCTGGTATTGAGTTTACTACAAACTTACCCAGTACAATATCTGGTGAGGCTTGGGCTTCCTCTGCTGTGACATGGTTCACATGTCCCTTGATAAAATTCTGAACTTCTTAAAGATTGTCCCTAAGTTCTGTCCTCTTGAGGATCCCGCATTGGCAGTGGCTTGCAGCTTCTTAGGGCAAGACTTGGCAAAGTGCGCTACCTCTTTGCAATAGAAATAGGTGACTCCATTGGTCAGGGCTGGGTTCTTTTGAGCTAGCCCACTAGAAGGGAGTACACGAACTGTGTGAGACGCTGGGTGGTTTGCTTGAGAAGTCGGGCGCTGGAAGGCTGACCTGGAGCTGCTAGGAGATGTCAAAGTGCTATGGGGCTTAGGGAAACCTCCGGGATTGGCCTTTTGGGTGGCCATCCTCCGCTTGCAATTCTCCATCTCTATGTGTTTGCCCTCCTGATGAATAGCCTTACTGACCAGTTGATGAAAGTCGACATAGTCATTGGAGAGGAGTTGTATGGAGATGTTGTCATTAAGGCCCTCGAAGAACCTTTCCTATTTAGCTTCGTCTATGGCAATGTCCTCTGGTGCATAATGTGCCAACTGATTGAACTTCTGGAGGTACTCACTCATGGTACGTCCTCCCTGGTGCAAAGCTTGAAACTCTTTTTTTCTTTAGGGTGATGATGCCAGCTGGAATGTGGGGCTTTCGAAAGTGCTGCACAAACTCAGTCCATGAGATGGCCTGGGTATTGGGGTGAGAAGTGATGAAGATATCCCACCACTCCAAAGCATGTCCATACAGCTGGTGTGAAGTGAAGAGGACTCACTTCCGATCGCTGCATTGCAAAATATCCAACTTCTTCCCAATGGCTTGGAGCCAATCATCAGATTCCATAGGCTTAGAGCTTCTCGAGAAGGTTGGCGGTCGCATCCTCATGAACTTTGACAGTCAAGACTGAGGTGCCTGAGCTGGCTAAGGGTGGTTAGCAGGCGGTGTAGGGTTAGCGATGGTTTGAACTAGCAGCTAAATCAGGTGGTTCTGATTGGCCATCATTTGCACCCAATCGAGTCCATTAATAGGTGGTGGTGGGATAGGTGCAGCCTAGTTTCCAGTATGGTTGTTGTTATCGTAACCATTGTTGTTGCCATTGCTCCTCGTGCTAACGATCTGCTGGGTGTTCCAAGGTTTAGAAGGGAGGAAACAAAGGTTACTAGAGGGCTCTACTTGATCCATCCCACACACAAATACAAGCAAAACAACAAAATAAACCAATCTTTCCACAAGCAAGAAAACATCTTTAATCCTCAATTTATTTTGATAATTTTGTGGTTGTTGACAAAGAAAGAACACTCACCATTACGTTCTAATTTAGCCTAAGGCCTAAATCTAGAAAATATCCTACTAGGCTAGTTTGAATTGAGCTAAATACTTATTATCACCGGTGCGACGTCTCTTTAGTGGGGACTCAAAGTTGTCTCCAGTGACTGAGTAAGAGCAATCATGTAGTCCTCGTAGCATAGCCTGTTCTTCTTCTGCTCTCTGGAGCTTATAGGCAGTGAAGTTCAACTCATCTAGAGCCATCTGGTATATGTAATCCAAGGCTTGGGTGAGTTCCACTTGCTGCTCAAGCCGAGGGTTGTCCTCTAACTCTGTGGATGCAAAAATGCTACTTAAACTCGCCAGGTATTTGCTGGGATAATACTGAAATGCGGTGCCTCTGAGCTCCACTACATATATCTCCCTTAGCCATCGAATGGCCTCTTGAGTAGCATCCTTGATACCGTGAAGAAGGTGTCTCACCTCTGTGGAGCATCAAAGATGTGAAAGGCAGCTTCACCCCTCATTTGCATAGATCAGGACCTCCACTCACCAATACTCTTGTTCTTCAATGGTCTGCAGGTACCCTTTGTAGACAAGGCATATCTTGAAGCCTATCACTTGTAGGAGACTCCAAAGATAGGAGGCTAAATGACCAGCTAGGGTGCCATGGGTAACTTGGGTAGGGGTCTCGGTCATCTACAATTTTTGAACAGGAGGAGAGGTTAGAAAACAATTGGAAGGGTAGCTAAGTAAGAGAAAGAATAGACACCTACGATCGCGTCTTAGAGTCATCGCGGCTCTGCCTCCTAAAGGAGTAGTATTGCTGGTACCAACAGCAACGTGAATGCTTCACAAAGGGTTATTGCTGGTGGCACTAGCTGCAATGGCAATCGCAATGGCTCTCAAAGGAGCAGCGATCATTCCACTAGTGAAGTCAATGGAGGTGCTACAAAAAGGGGAAGGAAGAAGTTGTGAACTCAACTGAAGATGCCTTCGCGTGCTGGGAAGATTGCCTTGATACCTAATGGTGACAAGTAAGCATAGACATGTGCACTTGAGCATAAAGAAGTGTTATTCTGTTTTTTTCTTGATTAGATTAACATGGCCAGCAATACATACTAACATTCTCATGCTTAATTCATGTAGGCAATTCAAGTATGCCAATTACATGGCCTAAAAGGACTACACATATCAAGCACAACATGAAGTTATTCTTAGACATGAGTACCCAGGTGTTGTGGAGGACAAGGATGAGCAGGGTAGAACCTTTAATACTCGCCCTGCGTTGACATGGGATGATTACTTTGTTGCTGAAGACAGTGCCGGAATGACTATTGCGGATCGAGTGAAAAATGAGTTTTGGAGTAAAATACTGAATTTACGTATGTCACACTAGCTCATGAATCATAATTGCAAATTTTTTTGGCTCCTATATGTAGTATTTATTCAAAGTCAGTGAAGACGATGAGGTAGAAGTAGATCAAGTGGTTGAAAATTTTGCTTCAGATGGTGTGAAGCAAATGATGTATAATGCTCGTGTTGATGCTGTCACGGAATACTACAGAAAACAAGGAGAGGAGATTGATGGCACGCTAGCACGTCCAAGAAAATTAGAGTATGAGCAATACTTAATTGGTAGGATTTGGTGGTGCAATGAGCAAGTATGGCCACATCTTTGTCGTAACTGGTGCAATGACCAGTTCTTGACAAAACGAAAGAGAGGTCAGGAGGCTTGTTTCAAATCTGAAGATGTTGCTCAAAACCGATCAGGTTCACGATCATACTCTGAAACCCAACAATATCTAGTATATTATACATGTTGTTCCCTCTCTCTTTTCTGCTTTTGGACTAGAACAATGTGTTACATCGGAGAGTACCACTTTTCTTTCCATATGTGCACTTTGCTAACCTTCAATTCACCGTGTTTTAGGTACACTAGTTTGGACCAGAAAATGCTACATGCTTGAAGACATGTTGTAATGAAGTCTGGCATGAAAAAAGTGGATAGTATTAGTAGCAGTGGTCCAATTTGTAGCCAAAAAGCATAGAAACGCATTGTAAGTTCTGCCATGTTTGTAGTAAACTCAAGTGAACTCAACTTCTATGAAAGCAAATAATATGAAATGTTGCTTTTTTCTAGTATGATTACTCTGCAGCTGTCAGCGCTCAACATCCAGATGGTGAGTGGGAGCAGCAACCACTTGATGGAGCAATTCTTTACAACACCAATGGTGGCTTGCCCCATGGCCGTGTACCAATAGGGAATGGTTCTATCAAGAGGGCTGATGTTCAACTAGCAGCTAAGTCAAGAAATATTAGGCCATCCAATTCCACCTTGTATCATAATGTGGTCTGACATAATCAAGAACTACTCCGGAAACAAGAAATTCACCGCCAAATGATTGTGGTAACATTCCAGATCTGATCAAATTCCCTATGTCTTCTCTACATACTTTCTCAAGTAAAGCTTCCCTACGTCCGATTGGAAAGGGATTCTGATTATTGATTTCTTATCCAAGCATAACACTGATCATTCATTTGTCCATGTATGCCCATGCTGGAAACGCACATATAGTTTGAATTGCACTGGAAAGGGTTTTGGTTGCATTTTTGTTAGTGGAATTCACTTTTCAGTTCTATACTTGTATGTTAAGTATATTGGCTGTTTATCTAGAGATCTGAAGGCATGATTTAATTTTCTTTTTTCCCCTTGATTTGTGGATTCTAACTAGAACACATCTTTTACAAAAGACAATGCATGCGTGAAGTTTTTCATCCATTCAACAATGGTTGCAGGGTGGTCGCATCAACCTGGGGTTAAAGTGCATGGTTTCCCACTAAAAAAAGAGCAGATTTGTTAAGTCAACCCTGTGCCAACAAGTTGACCAAAATATTTCCATGCTCATCCCAGTCCAATATTTCAGGATTTCCACACCCATCATCATGAGCACTACAAGTTGGTTCTTGGAGGCTCTCTTTTCTCATTGCCTCGCTGCTGACTTTTTGGTCCTCCAATCAGCACTACTAGTTGCAAAGCTCTACCTCCAGTTAGCAGTGGACCACGTGTCTGAAAGTATTGTGACTCCTACTCAGCACCCTTCTCCCACTATAAACCAGAGAAGTCCAGCAAAAAAGATAAAGCTGGCCGTGTCGTGTGTTCCATGCACGATGCAATCTCTAATGCATCTAGATTATACTCAGGCATCCGCATCATTTGCATGGCATTCCTGGGGATGGTGAGCCGAAGCATAAATCCAAGACCCACAACTTACAGGAGATTGGAAACCAATGACATTAATTGTCTTGATAAATTGGATTTCACTCCTTGATCTCAGCCAGATAGCCACACTACTTTACAAGTAACCAACTATTCTCTCATATATGAGTATAGGTCAACAATTTTCTAAAAAACAAAAGGAGTTGTAAAAACACTCCTTGTATGGACTATGCTAAGTCACAAGATAAATCACACATTTTGTGACAACCATATCAGACTTCACAAGTTAGGCAAAGGCTGACAAGAAAATTGCACTGTTGCAGCTTCTTTTTCAATTTCTTATTCACGTGTGTTATCCATGTTTCCCCTGAACATTTTGTCAAAAGTGATTTCAGGTAACAAATAGAAGCAGAGCTACAATCAGGCAATCAGTGGTATAAACTATTTAGTTTTAGGCAGAAAATAGAAGCAGAATTATAACATGTATTCCATTTTTTAAAAAATGCATAGTGATATTCTTTTGTTGCCTTTTAAGCAAATAGAATCAGATAGTTAATTAGGATAACAAAAATGACAGCAGCTCAAGATATAAGAATCTTTTGTTGCCTTTTATGCATGATCTTTGTGATAAGATGATGGCTAACATTACGTACAGCGATGTTTTTTGGTCTAGCTAGTTATAGTGTTGTCTTGTCTCAAGATGAAGTTGAAACAATATTTTTTCGAGGGAAACAATTTTTTCAGACATGACAGAGCTGGGCACTAGTTATCAGTAGTTATCAGGTAATTTATTTTCTGTTCTTGATCTTCAATTTTCTCCAATGTATATATGTAGTAGAGTACATGCATGACCTAACTTGCTCAATATTTGAAGACTTGTCATTATCCAGGTCTTGTAGTCGAAAATGCGAAACGAAACTACGCTAATGTGATGCAATACAGCACTAACAGAGATACAACGAATGAGAAAAAAAATCCCATTCTTAACTCTTCGTACGTAGATATAAATAGATTTTGCATGATCGAAATTCAGCATTAATATAGCAGCACGCACATTGCTCAAATCTGCAACGTATCCTCGAATTGTTCAAATTTCAGAATTTACCCATTGGATGCTTACCTATGCAATGTCACTAAGTGTATAGCCTAGCTACTTGTTACTGGAGTAGCATCAACGTACTGTGAATTGGGTCAATATTTGCTATTTGAAATGGTGCAAATTACCCTAATCTTTTGCAAAAATATGCCGTGATCAAAAATCTGATGGACAGTTCTACCAATAGACTAGTATTGAATAAGCTAGTTGCTTGATTTAGATTTGTTTAGCCACATGCATACTTAATATATATGTTTGCAATTAATTGAATCTGTATGAGACATACTGATGTTGATTGAAATAGCTAGAAAGCAAAAAATCTAACCTTGTTAAGTTCCCAAATGTAGATGCTTTTCCAGAAGATGGATGAAGAACAACCACCAGAGATGCTACGCCATGAAACATCTACAAAATCACATGTAAGAATACTTACCAACTAAAATTATTTCCAATGCTACCAACAATATCTCATGAAAGTTACAAGATTGTCCAAAACATCTATCATTTGGAAGACTAATTTGGACTAGACACTAATACCTTTTCGTGTGTCAAAGTAACAACAAGCAGTATAGCAGTGAGCGAGTGGACTCATGTTGAGTGTTCTATCTTATGGGCTTAACCTCATTCCTATTTAGTTATATGTGCATGGTAAGGTGGCAATGGGCTTGTCTAGATTTTTGTAAAAACAAGCTTGTCATATATCTCGATTGCTCCAGCTCTTCTTTTAGCACTTATAATGGTTCTAATTATGCTTAGGCAGACTCATACTGCCAGTGTTCAGTGGGTTGCTTTAGCTCTTCTGTAGCACTTCTAATGGTTTTAATTGTACTAAGACAGACTCATAATGTTGGCACACTCTATTCACTTTACAGGAAGGGACAAGGACTAGAACTGGATCCTCCCATGTGGGCTCAGCACCGGATGATAATGCCATTGATGGCAACGATGCTAACAATGATGGTGACACCTGCGATGCTGACATTAATTGGCAGCAACAACCGTGATGCCAACAACATCGACCGCGACAGATGCAACTAATTGTCCACATGAACTTTGATGATATCTTGCTACCTCTTTTGAATAGTTGAATATGAATAGTATTACTGGACTTTTAGATGGACTTACATGACCTGTATATGATATTGGTCTTTAGGTGTATTGTGGTAGCAGTAGACTTTTAGATGTCTTTTATGTGAATTACAATGCTTTCTGCAAGTGAACCTCATGGATGGTATTGGGCTTGAAATGATGCTAATTTAAGCTTCAACTTCTTATTTGTGTGTGGAGTAATGCATGGATGTGTATTGTGGATTATATGATGCATGGATATGTATGAATCAAATATTAGTGTGTGTGTGTGTATGTGATCACGTAATTGACAATTTCTGCTAGCATTGGCTACCGTAATTATAATTTTGCACACAGAGTTATTTTGGTGACGGTAATGACACTTACGAAAAACCATTTTTCTCATGGGCAAAAAAACGTCAAGTTTAATTTCATTGACGGTAACGGTCCCATTAGCTAAACTAGATAACTGACGAGCAAACAAGCCGCCAGGTTTAATTGCCTTGATGGTAATGGTCCTATCAACTAAACTAGATAGCTGATGGGCAAAAAATCGTTAAGTATATTTTTATTGATGGTTATTACCTGTCAGCAAAATTACTTTTATGGATGGGCAAACAAACCATCAGGTTAATTTTTGTTGACGGTGAATACCTATCAACAAAATTCTTTTTATGGATGGATCACAACAACCATCAGCAAAATAGTACAAACCATCAGGAATAATTTGCCTGACGATTAACCGTCAGACAAATTGAATTTTCCTGACCATGTAGGCTTGAAGGGATTTGCCTGAGAGTTACGTGTCAAGGAAAGTAAACCTGTTGGTTTTTTGTATTTTGCTAATGGTTTTAAACCATGGGGAGATATCCATTTTGTGGTAGTGATACGGATTTACCGGGAGCATCTTGCTTCCAGACAAGGTCCCATTGCAGAGCAGCCTGCTGCCCACGCTCAATGCACCACTCCTCAGATGCATTCTCCCATCCTGCCCTGCAATGGCCATGAATCTCTGTTGCATATCATTTATGATACAAAATAATAACGTGATGAACATCTTGGAATGAAAACTAAGGTATGTACTCGTCGTGTGTGGTTGCTTATTCACGTTTTTGCTTTTTTTGCCAAGTAGAAGCTTGAGTTATCTGGTTGTATTTTTTGGAACCCGGGAATTACAACCCAAGCACACACAATGCTTTACAACCCGGGCATGTCCCACAGACACCTGTTGCGATCTCAGTACTGAGGTTGTGACAATTGGTATTAGAGCCAACCATGCTAGGATTCACATGCCTTGTCCAGGATAATCCACCAGCCTAGACATAATGAGTACTTACTAAACATAGAAAATTTTCATTCCAATGTTGAAAATAGATGTTATTTAATTTGGGATGATAAGCCACCCAAGTGGACTAGTCACTAAACATAGCATAAAATAGTGATCTCATCTCTACGTAGGGACATAGTGTTGACAGTTGATCATCTATAAAGAAGCTATTGTAATCTATCTAGTAATATCCACTAATCACTGCGATAGATCTCTCACCAGAGAATATAGTGCCTTTTGCTAGCCATGCGCACCCTGAGTAGAGGCCAAAACCAACTACTGGTACATCATCACACCCAACTTCCCTATCTTATCGCATAAACAAGCAACGAGAGAGACACGAAACATAAGCTAGGTTCTAGCGGTTCGTCTATCTCTGTGCTCTAGCGTTGTCACCACTTGCGATAGTTTCAAGCCCCAAGTGTATGGATCTTTCTAACTTATGTGCTAACTACAAACACGCTTGTAAACCATCTGTGATAATCTATATATTATAGACGGTTTCTATTAAAAACCGTCTGTGATAGTTTGCATCACAAATGGTTCGAAAGCCGCCTGTGATGACCTCGTATTATTACTGACCCATAAATTCAGACGACTCACGAAACCGTCTGTGATGATATTTTTGAACTGTCTGTGATGACGTTGTGTGTGGTAGTGCAAGGATCCACTAGATCAATCTAATCACCATGATTACAACGACTAGCTAAATTAATCTATAGATTAAAATAGAACGGAAGCAAATAATGCATGACCAGATAGTCGTAAAATAGAAGCAACTAAAATAGATCAAAACAACTTGAACATGAAAGCTTAAGACACTACTTGAAGATTACATCGTTATCTCTTACAGATGTTGAAGCAAGAGCTTCAGAACTTGCAGCAATTCTTTGCCGCTAAAGAACTAGTCTAAACTTGCCTATCAACTAGAAGAATGGATTTTAAGGGTCAAAATCCACCAAATTGGCTCCAGGGTATTGAGATCAGGATGCCAAAAACAAGACAGGTGCCCTTTTGAAGTGGCCAGCACCCCGAGTGTCAGCCAGCTATTGCCTTGTGCAGGCTGGCTCTCGAGGTGCGCGGGCTGGCTCCAGACTCTAACTACAGAGTTCGAAGTCAATTCACCCCTTCAGAGGGTTTAATTTCTGTATGATGTGCAAGCCCTATCTTAATCTCTATAATTTTTTTATGCAAATACTGAATCGGCTTCCAATAGTAGAGTCCATTGCCTTGTTGGTCAAGTTAACATTTTCTGGACGAATACGGACACAAGAGTCTTCTAGGGGTTTCTCCGTGCAAAGAGGGGGTGAGCACGGGCTGGCTCTTGCTTGCACCAACAGGCTATTGGTCAGCTTGTGGCCCAATGCTCCGAATCTTCGGCCCCAAATGTGGCCCAATGTGTTCTTTGCACATTTTCCAAGTTTTTTTTTTTGATGATTTTTACAAAGAATATTCCAAAAATACTATCTTCGATTTTGGGTAAGAGCCATAGGGTTAGCATACTCCTTTCTAGCTTTTTCTCTTTGTTGTCGTCTGTTGTCTAAAACAAGATTTAGGACCATACATATAATTATTTGATTTATTAGACAAAGGGTTGTCCATGATTTTTCCTTTCTTAAAAAAAGACAAAGCAATACAAGAACAAGACATATGCTAATTGAATGAAGAACTAGATGACTAGACAAAATTAAAACTCCCTAAGGTTTGTTCAATAGTTCAATGGTTCCCCAACAACAGCATCAGAAAAGCCATTGACGCAACCTATGCTTGTCAGATGTAACCACAAGTGCACAAGTCAGCTATAGCGTTTCACCCGAAGTATTCTAGGGTATCGAATCCATAAGAAACCTAACTAACCTAAAATATTAAATCCACAGGGGACCTAACTAACCTAAATTAGAGTTTTCTAATGACACATCTAATTCTTCAAAGAATAACCATAGCATAAAACTGATCCTATCTTTGCCAATAGACAGAGAGTTGACGATAAATGTTCGAAGGTTCACATGATAGTATATCATCTATGAAGAATCTACTTTAATCTACCTACTTCTATCCACTAATCATTGCAATACATCTATCACCAGAGACTGTAGTGCCTTTTACCAACTATGCGCACCCTGATCAATGGCTGCAACCAAGTACTGCCGGTGAATCATCGCACTCAATTTCTCTATCTTATCACACAAACAACCAATGAGAGATGCCAAACATAAGGTAGCTGGCAATGGTTCATCGATCTCTATGGACTAGCACTATCACCACTATCCACGGTTTCAACCCCCAAGTGTATGAATCTTTCTAACTTATGCGCTAACTACAAACATGCTCATAAACCAGTATGCAAGGATCCACTAGATTGATCTAATCACCATGATTATAATGACTAGATAAAATGATCTGAACTCTCCAAATGGGCAAATCGACTGTGGACACTTGAGTTAGAGACTAGAGCCGGACCGTGTACCTCGAAAGCTAGCCCACACATAGCAAGAGCTGACCGACACTCAGGGGGTGCTGGCCCCTTCTAAAAGGGCACCCCCTCCTCTCTGTGTTTAGCAACTTATTCTCAACATCCCAGAGCAAATTGTGGTGGATTTTGACCCTCAAAAACTGTTCTTCTAGTTAATAGGATAGTTTGGAGTAGTTTTTAAGCGGCGTAGCCCTGCAGTAAGTTCTAGAGCTCTTGTCTCAGCTTCTATAAGTGGTAATGTTTGAATAATTCTTGTGCATGATAGTTAGTTAGCATGTTTAGCTTTCCTTATCTTTTGCTTTGCATGTATACAAGTAGTGCTCAGACGTGCCACTGTGTGCGCACTGAAGCACGTTCTTTTGTTCATGGCGAGTTTATAGGATCTGGAGTTAGTGATCCGTTTTTTCAGCTTGTAATCAGCTTTGTTTATATATCAATGAATAGCCCAGAAAATGCTCCGGTCTTTGAGGAGCACCAAAAACTGTGTGTTTAGTTTTCTTCAGCGTTGTGTTTACCAGTGCGTGTTCTGGGACCTAGGTGCTGATTGCCGGCGTCTTGGAGGGACGTCTCTCCGGCGAGTACCTGACAAGTGGTATCAGAGCCCTGTTGCGGGCCAGGGCTCGATTGTGACGAGCTACCATCGTTGGAATCAAGACCGCGCGATCGAATACGCGCTGATGACAGGACCGTCGCCGGCGAAGGACAGCGACAAGGGCGACGGGACGAGCGGCTCCATGGGCGGCGTCGTCATCCAGCGAGTGGTTCGTGAGGTGGGCGGCGGGACTACTTGGCCCACCCTCACCAAGACCAACTATTCAAACTGGGCGCTGCTGATGAAGGTGAAGCTCAAGGCTCGGTCGCTCTGGACGGCCGTCGACAAGGGAGGCGTTGACGTCGAGGATGACATGTTGGCGCTCGACGCTCTGTGCAGCGCCGTGCCGCCGGAGATGGTGCCCACCATCGCCGGAAAGGCGACGGCAAAGGAGGCGTGGGACGCCATCGCAACCATGCGGATCGGCGACGACCGCGTGAAGAAGGCGACGGCGCAACAATTACGCCGAGAGTACGACTTGGCGACGTTCAAGGAGGGCGAAAGCGTGGAGGACTACTCCATGCGTCTGAACAGCATGGTGGCCAACCTCGCAACTCTCGGTGAGGTTGTGGAGGAGACCAAGGTTGTGGAGAAGATCCTCCGCAGCGTGCCGCCGAAATTCAAGCAGATCGTGTTGGCAATCCAGACGCTGCTCGACGTGTCGATGCTCACGGTCGCCGACATCACCGGACGACTGAAGGCTGTCGAGGAGGCGTTTGAGACACCACCGCCGACGGTGACTCACGAAGGTAAACTTTACCTGACTGAGGAAGAATGGGATGCGCGGCGGAAACGTCGCGAGGCGGAGAACCAGAGCAGCGGCGGGCGCGGGCATGGACGCGGTCGCGGTCGTGGGAGCGGCAAAGCCTCGTCGTCTGCATCTGCCTCGCCTTCTTCGACGGGCCAGGCCAGCGCTCCCAGCAAGCTCAGCAAGGATCAGTGCCGGCGGTGTGGAAATACGGGCACTGGGCCTGAGAATGCCGGTCCAAGCCCAAAACAGAGGAGGCGCACGTGGCCCGGGAGGAGGCCTCTCTGTTGATGCTACAAGCCAGAGTGGGGCAAGGGGTAAATTCCCCATCACCACATCGGGAGAAAAATTCCCCACCGCCACCGTCACTCACGCTCCTGCCGCATGGGGATTCATCACCGCCACCACCAGCAGCAGGGACCGGATCTCGCTTCCCACACCGGCGCAGATGTCCTCGCCATCGCCGGGCACATCGGGGAGCGCAGATCGAGGGGAGGCTCGAGGCGCGGAACGCGGGGATCCACGCTCGGCTGCGGCGGCGGATTCGCATGCCCCGGTGTCGCTGTGGGTGTTCGCACCATCGCCGGTCGGCGCAGCTCGCGGGGTGGCTCGCGGGTCGGAGTCCGAGGATCTGCGCTCGGCCACGGAAGTAACCTCTCGCGCCCGGGTGTCGCTGCGGGAGGAGAAGGTCTTCGTGCAACTTGGAGCCGAGCAGGAGCGCGACACGAGCACATGGGTGCTCGACACCGGGGCCACGAATCATATGTCGGGGTCCCGGGCAGCCTTCGTCGAGCTCGATACAGCAGTCTGTGGGACGGTGCGGTTCGGCGACGACTCCGTCGCGCGCATCGAGGGCTGCGGCACCATTCTGTTCAGCTGCAAGAACGGCGAGCACAGATCGTTCGCCGGCGTCTACTACATTCCTCAGCTCACGACGAATATTGTGAGCGTCGGTCAACTGGACGAGATCGACTACGACATCCACATCAGGCATGGAGTGATGAGGATCCGGGAGCCAGGCAGGCGGCTGCTGGCACAGGTGGTGCGCGGGCAGAATCGTCTGTACGTGCTGCGGGTGACCATCGCGCAGCCCGTGTGCCTAGCCGTGCGCGGCGGGGAGACAGCCTGGCAGTGGCATGCCAGGCTCGGGCATCTGAACATGAGGGCTCTACGGCGCATGGCGAAGGAGGAGCTGGTGCGCGGACTGCCAGAGATCGATCAGGTCGACCAACTCTGCGAAGCTTGTCTTGCTGGGAAGCAGAAGAGGTCCTCGTTCCCGAAGAACGCGCAGTACCGGGCGAAGCGCGCACTGGAGCTGGTGCACGGCGATTTATGTGGGCCTATTACGCCGGCAACCCTGAGCGGGAACAGGTATTTCCTTCTGTTGGTGGACGATTTCAGTCATTTTATGTGGATCATCTTGCTACCAACAAAGGACCGGGCTTCGGAGGCAATCAAGGAGTTCCAGGCGCGCGCTGAGGCTGAGTCGGGAAAGAAGTTGGCAGCACTTCGAACTGATCGTGGTGGCGAGTTCACCGCGACCGAGTTTGCGAAGCATTGTGCAACTGACGGCGTCGATCGGCAGCTCACAGCACCATATAGCCCCCAGCAGAATGGTGTCGTCGAGCAGAGGAATGGCATGGTGGTGGCGATCGTGCGCAGCATGCTCAAGGCGAAGGGGATGCCGGGCTGGTTCTGGGGAGAGGCGGTTAACACCGCTGTGTACGTCCTGAACCGGTGCCCGACGAAGAGCGTCAAGGGGATGACCCCGTTCGAGGCGTGGTACGGGAAGAAGCCGGCGGTGCACCATCTGAGGACTTTTGGCTGCATCGTCTTCGTCAGGGACACCTCGCCGCATCTCAAGAAGCTTGATGATCGTGGTCGCAAGATGATCTTCGTTGGCTACGAACGCGGGTCCAAGGCGTACCGCGCATATGATCCCAACACCAGGCGCGTCCATGTGACGCGGGATGTAGTCTTCGATGAGCAGAGCCAGTGGGACTGGTCTACCATGGCGGAGGAGGCAGCGACAGCTGGGAACAGCGACGACGGTTTCATCGTCGAGTATGTGTCTGTGCACCCGCATGGCACCATGGAGCATGAAGAAGGAAAAGCGAGTCCACCTGGGGCTCAGGCGGACGCGACGGAGTCGGCATGGGCTGGATCACCACACAGCCCATTGACACCGGTAATCGGAGCGCCGTCATCCCCAGGAGTCCTGGGCGTGCAGTCTCCGGCTGGAGTCCAGTTCATGTCTCCACCCGAGGACATGAGGGACTCCCTCGATGCCGACCATGATGAAGATGCACCGCTGCGATTCCGGGCAATGGACGACATCGTGGGTCCAGGTACGCCACCCGGTTTTGCTGTTCGTGATTTGGGGGATGGGCAGCTGCTAGCAGTAAGCGCCGAGGAGCCAAGTTCAGTGGCCGAAGCAGAAAAAATAGCATGCTGGCACAAGGCTATGGAGGAGGAGCTGCAGGCCATTGAGGAGAACAAGACCTGGACACTCACTGAGCTGCCCCGAGATCGCAAAGCAATTGGCCTGAAATGAGTGTACAAGGTAAAAAGGGATGAGTTGGGGGCTGTAGTGCGGCACAAAGCTAGGCTGGTTGTCAAGGGGTATGCACAGCAGCTGGGTGTCGACTATGATGAAGTCTTTGCACCTGTGGCACGCATGGAAGCAGTGAGGCTACTCATGGCTTTAGCAGCTCATCAAGGCTGGGAGATCCATCACATGGATGTAAAATCAGCCTTTTTGAATGGGGAGCTGCAAGAAGAAGTTTATGTGCAGCAGCCTCCTGGGTTTGTGAAGAAGGGAAGTGAATCCAAGGTGTATAAGCTCCAAAAGGCCTTGTATGGCCTGCATCAGGCACCAAGAGCCTGGAATCAGAAGCTAGATGAGAGCTTGATGTCTTTGGGTTTCAAGAAGTGTCCATCAGATCATGCCATCTATGTTAGAGGCAAAGTTGGTGAGCAGCTAGTAGTTGGGGTGTATGTTGATGACCTTGTGATCACAGGGACCAGCAGCAGCATCATCCAAAAATTCAAGAAGGAAATGGCCCAGCTGTTCAAGATGACTGACCTGGGATTACTGCATTACTATTTGGGACTGGAAGTAAAACAGCAGGAGGATGGGATCTCAATCAGTCAAGGAGCTTATGCTAGGAAGATTCTGGAAGTGGCAGGAATGAGTCACTGCAATCCTTCACAAGTACCAATGGAACCTAAACTTAAACTGTCCAAGCAGAGCTCAAGTCCAATTGTTGATGCAACAATGTACAGAAGTATAATTGGAAGTCTCAGGTACTTGGTCAACACTCGGCCAGATCTTGCTTTTGCGGTTGGTTATGTTAGTAGATTCATGGAGGAACCCCATGAAGATCATCTTGCAGCTGTGAAGCACATCCTGAGATACATTGCTGGGACAAGGGATATGGGGCTGTTCTATGCAAGAGGAAGAAATCAGCAACCTGCAGCATTACTGGGTTACAGTGACAGTGATTTAGCAGGTGATGTGGACAGTAGAAAGAGCACTAGCGGGATCCTTTTCTTCCTGGGAAGCAGTGCAATCAGCTGGCAGTCTACAAAGCAAAAGGTTGTGGCTTTGTCAAGTTGTGAAGCGGAATACATTGCTGCTGCAACAGCGGCCTGTCAAGGTGTGTGGTTAGCTCATCTATTGTCGGAAATCTGCCAGTCCAGCGTCGGTAGACCGGTATTGAGGATAGACAACAAATCTGCAATCTCTTTGATAAAGAATCCAGTACATCATGACAGGAGCAAGCATATAGATACAAGGTTTCACTTGATCCGTGATTATGTAAGCAACGACCAGATTGAAGTGGAATTCATTCGAACTGATGAGCAGTTGGGAGATATTCTGACAAAGCCTCTGGGGAAGATTAAGTTTCAGGAATTCATCAAGATGATTGGCCTGACTCTTTACTCTCAGGTGCACAAGACTTAGGAGGAGATTGTTTGAATAATTCTTGTGCATGATAGTTAGTTAGCATGTTTAGCTTTCCTTATCTTTTGCTTTGCATGTATACAAGTAGTGCTCAGACGTGCCACTGTGTGCGCACTGAAGCACGTTCTTTTGTTCATGGCGAGTTTATAGGATCTGGAGTTAGTGATCCGTTTTTTCAGCTTGTAATCAGCTTTGTTTATATATCAATGAATAGCCCAGAAAATGCTCCGGTCTTTGAGGAGCGCCAAAAATGTGTGTTTAGTTTTCTTCAGCGTTGTGTTTACCAGTGCGTGTTCTGGGACCTGAGGTGCTGATTACCGGCGTCTTGGAGGGACGTCTCTCCGGCGAGTACCTGACAGGTAACGATGTAATCTTCAAGTAGTAGTTGCTTCTATGCTTTTATTTTACAATTGTCTGGTTATGCAATATTTCCTTCCAATCTATTTTGATTTGTGGCCCCGTTTGAAACTCTATGATTTTTTGATCCAAAGTTTGAATCGGTTTCCAAAAAATTAGTAGAGTCTGTTGCTTTGTTGCTCAAGTTAACATTTACTGACTGAATACAAACACGAGAGGCTTCTAGAGAGTTCTTTAGACGAAGTAAGTCTCGGGTGGGGGGTGAATGCGTGTCGGCTCTTGCTTGCACCCTAGTCCTTAGGGTGTGTTGCCTACATGAAAGCATGATATCAACATAATTACTCTTTTATTATTTAGATCATTAAAGTCATCCCCGAGACTTTCTAATGTTGCAAGTGATCCAAAGAGCTTTCCCAAATCTCATACAAACACTTCTAAATTTTATACGAGACTTGCTTAAGTCATCAAGTGTAACGACCCACGTCGTTGATTAACAGTGGCGGATCCAGAATTTTATCAAAGGGTATGCCGCACCAAAATTTTCATATGCAATTCGGTAAAACCATTTGCCAATTCAGTAAATAATTGTAAAACTTGCACCGTAATTCGGTATACAGGCACTAAATAATATGATAAGTCTTAAATCATATGTCCTATCATCTCTACTAGCTTGTTGAACTCGCTAATATCCCTAGATCTGGCCACACGCTCGTAAGTTTCTCCACCAGTTGGTTTCCCATGAAAACAGACCAGAAACTTGGTGCTTATCTAGTTACTGCTACTAAACACTTCTCAATTTAGTGTATCGAATAATCAATCTTCTTAAGATCAATCTGTCTTAAGTGGTCAAAGAAGACTGTCCAGAATTTTGCTGGGTGCCACCATAACCGACTAGAAAACTGTGCTTGCAAACCATTCCAGGAACAGGTTGGCAAGCACATGTACTACATATCAAGGCAGGGGTTTGGTGGAGGGTTGCCACTCTATGTTTCGGATGCTCCCATATGTAAGTAAATGTACAATCCACTTATGAGTTGAAATAACTTACTAAGAGGATCCATTTGGTTATGAAATTATGGCCTTGGTCGGTAAAACATCTCAAGGTACCTGCTTTATCTAGCTTACTGAAAATCAGAATTCAACCTGTCTCTCTTAACAGACTCTCTATCAATGAGTTCATCAAATAATCCTCCCAATCAACAATTCAGAAATCAACTCAGAGCCAGCACACTCTGGCTAGTTTCTAATGGTGGCTCCAATTCCAATCATTATCTAACTTTAATTTAGATCGTACCATATAAGCCAAATGATTTCTTTAAGAGGGACAAATGGTAACAGACATGACAGATGTTTTCGGTTGCTTCTAGCCAAAAGAATGCCCACAGAACAACAAAAAAGAACTACAGCTAATTAAACAAGAATTTTTTTTCCGCTGGGCTCACCTTCTCCTTGACGGCCTCCTCCTTGGCGAGCACCTGCTGCCGCCGGCGCAAGGCGGCGGGGTCAGCGTCGGCGGCGTCCCCAATCTGCTGCTTCCACTCAAACTGCGACGTGACGACGAGCACGAGCAGGAGGAAGACCAGCACCACCGGCCTCGAATTCATCACCGCGTCCCGCACCAATCAATCCAGCGACCCTAAATCAGAACCCTTCAGAGAGCCTGCTCATGTTATTACAGCCAAATAATGCGTGCGAGCAAGGATTCAAGAACTCGAACGGGATGGGATTAGAGGGATTGGAGCGGCCAAGAAATCGGAAGGATTAGTGATTACCAAGAAAGCCTCGGATCTCCAATACGGCGGCCGGGAGGAGCAGGCAAGACTGCAGATGTTGGGAGGGGAGAGCTCCCGGGAGAGAGGGGATGATGACTGGGGCCCAGGGTATGCCGGGCCCACCCGGCATACCCTGTGGATCCGCCCATGTTGATTAACCCTAATTAGCAAATTAGGACGTTAAGTAGGATTAATTACATAAATGATAATATAAAAATACGAGGGAATTTAAACTTTTCTACGTAGTCGTATAAATTGAAACCAACGAACGATAAACGAATACGTTATTACCGTAATTCCATCGACGAGGACGCAGACCAAATTGTAAAGACTAGAGCCAGATAGCATACGATTGCACGACAATTAGAAATTTTCAAGTCAATTAGAATATATATAACCGTCCGTAGTACAACAGTAATTAATTACAATCCGTATATGGTAGAATCGATAATATTCATTGAGCAACAATTAGAACTTATATCAGGTCAAATAAAAATGCTACAATTTGTATTACATAACCAGGACAATAGTAATTACAACAAATATACAAGTTCATCTCCCAACCAAATAACCACTTCAAAGACTAAGTAATTGTAATACAACCGTGTTTAGTCAGAAAGTGTGTGATGTAATTTACACCCAAGCCCATCTCATACATAAATATTACATTCGGGAATTAAAGAATAAAAGTTACAATATTTAGTACATCAATATTAAGAGCAAGCTCTATTACATTTAGACCATTTCATACATTGGAGTCCGTCGTTAAAGTGTCACCATACCGATATTTTCTTGTGAGCGAATCAATAATTTTAATACCGAACAAAAGAACGAATAAAATAAATAAAAGAAAGAAGAAAGAATTGCCGTCAGAGCCCTAGCGATTAACTTCGGGCGGGGTAATCCGCTCACGGAGATACCTGACCGTCCCAGGGAGGGGCCAGTCGGCACCTCTCACAACTGTAGACTCATCATACGGCGTATACAAACCTGTTTTATTTTAGAAGCCAGTAAATGTAACCAACAGTCCATAACCCCATTTTTCAAGCTCAAATTGCAATAGGGGGGTTATATGCTACAGTTGTACCGAGACAGCACAACCCATTCCAGAAGCCACCGCTCCACTCGACCAGCAGCACAGCCAGCCCCAAAAATATGTCACGGTCGCACGAAGGCACAGCCAACCAGAGAGAAGTGAGCAGCGAGAAGGCACGGTAGCACACATTCATTTCCCCAAATCCCCCAACCATTCCAAAGCCACAGAGAGGCCATCCACCGAGAAGAGTCGGCAGCAAGGAGACGGCCCAGGCGAGCCAATCCGGAGCCAAGCGACGGCGACGGCAAGAGGCAGACCACGACGGCAAGAGGCAGACCACAAGCCCCACATCATCAACCCTAGGGGGCCACCCCAAGCAACCGGCAGCACCACGCCGAAGAAGAAGATGGCCGTGAACATCACCAACCATCAACCGCAGGAGGAGAAGACCACCAGCAAGGCAACAGGACCATAGCCAACCGGGGACAACCACAGCCGAACACAAGTCACCATCCAACCCCAAAACAGTCAACCAATCACAGGCAATGGTAATACTACACACATGAACTTAGTATTCATTCCAATGCCAAACCTAACTCACCGCACATGACCAATCACTAGTAACAACCGAGTAGCACCACTGTCCACCAAGCACCAACATGGAACATGCCAACCAGAACCAGAAGAGGAGTAAAAGGGGAGCTTACCGAGAAGGCGGCGACTGTGTGCTCCCACCAGCCGAAACATGCCTGTAGCTACCGCCGGGTACTCCCCAGGCGTACCGGCAGCGGCTAGCCGGCCGTGGCTAGCCGGGGCAGCCCACCTCCCAGCCTAACACATCTCAAGCAAACCCATTAGAAATCAAAACGAAATAGAAGCGAAATCAACCAAACCGCGTGGGATCCACAGGAGGAGCCGTCAGATTCGGGCCGTAGGCCACGGATCTGGCAGCTGCACGGCGCGCGCAATCCAAGCGACGCGGCGGGGCGGCGATGGGGGAAGGTGTGGAGGCTGAGACGGTGGAGGCGGTGCGGGAGATCGGCGGTAGGGTGCCGGATCGGAGCGGATCCGGAGCGGGGGAGAGAGAGAGAGAACCGAGAGAAGGGATCGGGCGGAAAGGAAGGAAAAGAATGAAAAAGAGAGAGAGAAAAATAAAAAGGGAAAATAGGAAAAATTGAAAATGTGAAAGATTAAAATGTGCTAGATTTAGGAATGCTTATCAACGTGCAGTATGACAACTTTGCACTAGTAGACTTGTTAAAATTACGGAAATTAGCTACAGGTATTTAAGAATTTTGTATTTGACTATTAGCCGTATAAACACGATAGATATTCTTTTAGGAATTAAATGGAACCTAGAAAAAACCTGCGAGCATCTTTAGTAGCATTCGCCTAATTAATTAGGCTATAGTATCGCTTTAACGTCAGGGATTAAAGCATACACATAGGTATATTAAAATTTATGTATCGTCGTTTAAACCATTCTAAGGCATATTTAACTATTCAGACAATTTGATTAATAGCATTTAAATTATAGAAATCCACCCTTGGTTATTTAAGGTCATTGGAACAAGTTAATTGGGTCCGATGATTTAAAAGAAGCGAGTCGATTAAGCTTATAGGCGTACGGATTTAATTAGAGTACTATAGTCTAAGACCATTTTGGTTGCAGATTTAAATACCCAGATAAATTGATTAGGTCCATCTAAATAGTAGAAGACCACTAATCAGCATTTACAATGATTAGAATAAATGTATTGCCATCTATAGAATAAAATCATAGCGTGTACCAATTTAAATGATGCATTGTTAATTAAATCATTCGGGGTGATAGCTAAATACCAAATTAACCTGGATAGTGATAAATCATAGAATGTTTCTAGTAATTATTCTTAGAGATTAAAAATAAATTAAATGATGCCCGTAGGCTGGAAATGGCACGCATACGAAGTAAATTGTTATAATATCATTGAGACCCCTATTGCGTAATTAAATGCCTGGTTAATTTTATTAGTCGATTATAAACTGTGATTCACTTATAAATATTCTGAATTGTTAGAATAAACTCCTAGCCATTAGAAGGTTAAAACTATTTGCAACGAATAGAATAGCACATGCCGGGTTAAAATAGTATTCATCAATTTAAAAAGTACATGTAGCGATTAAAATTATACATGGCAATTAAATAGTAGAGCTGTAAAAATACGCGAATAAGTAAAGTAGAAATTATGAATCCCATAAGAACGTCTGAATATATTTAATTAAGGAATTAAGTAATTGATTAATTAAGAACTATTTTCTTTTGGATTATCATCTAGCTAGTCACGCGTACTAGCATGTGAAAATGTATTTGAATAACTTTATGACCTAAAATGAATTCGAAAAGTGAATAGATACATACGCCCATATAAGGAATTAAATGGGTAAAATTGAATACGCAAAGATTGACTAGGATTAATAATAGCAGCTATCATCGTACAGAATCCATATGAGCCGTTATAATTGTTTATGCCTCTAGTTAATTCCATATAATCGGAAAATTGCTAGAAAATAATAAAATGTTGAGCGTACCTACTATATCAACAATCTCTCGTGACTCTAGTGCGATAATGTTGAACGACGAGTACTGTACCGAAATTAACCTCGACTGCAGCGATTGGATTAAATGGAGTGACGTCTTACCTTAGGAGCACAAGCACCTCGACACATCGTATTTTATTATGTTCTCGTAAATTAAGTCGTAGTCGACATATTTAATTGCAGGCGACAATCCAAGCTACGGGGATGGCTTCATCTGATCCCACGTGAATCCGAGTATATGGTTAAAGTTCAGGCAAGCATTCCTTTGATCAAAGCTTCAGAATATATTCCGTAAAACAAGTATTTTTGTATTAATCTAGTATCACCATGCATGAAAGAAATAAAAATATTTACTAAGCAATGGTATAAGAGTTAAGAGAAAAGAGATAGTTGGCAACTGATGGAGCAGTTGGCCACCTGAGTAAGAAGGTGGGCAGAGGTTGCCAGGGTAGGTGACAAGTGGGCAGGTATGGGACCTCTGCATAGGAATAGAATATAAGGGATTACCAACTTCGTCCGTGTGAACAGACCGTACCAAACCGTATCAACCAACATTCCGTATTGACGGACAGACTAGTAGCTCTATCAAAGTGTTATATTCTCCACAGGGTTGAGTATTAATTATGGGATAAGCCCAAAGGAACCGGTAAGAGACCGGAGCGTAAAAACCCACAGGCGGGTTACGCAAAGGCGTTATATTACGCAGGAAGGGGGCTGGGTGAGGGTCAGAAACCCTACCAGCCAACAGTTATTGTCGCCCCTACCAGCCAACAGTTATTGTCGCTTTCGGTGGGTCTGTGTGAGGGTTTTACACCGCTCCAGGCTGCCGCTTGTGAGTAACTGGGTGGAGATATAATCTACTGAGATAGATGCAAACGTACTGTACTCTGGTCTAGGCACCGCATCAAAGGAATTGCGGAGAGCTAGGAAGCCACCAGGATCAGAGTGGTGATGGGTAAAGTGATACAAGCTTGCGCAATACTATCTAAATCATGAATTCATGCCCGTCTCTGGGAAAGGAGAATTACAGAAACTTATGGGGGTTTTTGCTTTTCATGCGTATGTTCAGTAGTTTTCTAAATTAATAATTCGGAATTCTTCAAAACCAACAAACCTTATTTTCTGTATGTCATGGAAATGAAATTGAAGATGAAAAAGAGTATAGAAGAATGAGCAAGAGATTTGAGGATAGGAATTGAGATTCCTAATTGTGTAAAGGTTAAGCATGATGTGCATTTTTGCTAATAACACTTGCTGAGTACTTCTGTGCTCACCCTTGCTATAAATCCCCCCTGCTTAGGAGCATGTCAGATCAGAGGATGGCTAATATCAGGAGGAAGCTACCTGGATGGACTACCATGGACTCGGAACACAGTGGGTATAAGGTGGACACTCCGTGTGGAGTTGTTTTGGTTAGAAAGTAGTTAGATTATTTTCTGTCTACTGATTGTAATATTTAAGCCTCTGAGGCTTTGTAATAAATTTTAGCCCTGCGTGGTGATATTCTTGTAATATCATGTATGTCTCTAATTATTGTTCTGCTGCAACACTCTGATGGCTTATTATTCGTTAGAGCGATGTTTTATCGGCTAAAACGAATAATAATCCGTTGACTGGCATTATTACTCCACGGTAATAACACGGGTCGTCACATCAGGAAACTAAACAAAATAAAAATCACCAGGATCTTGGCCTCAAGTCCACTGAATAGAAGAGAATCGAAACTATGTCACAAGAACACCACAAAAGCGTAAATCACAAATTACTTCTTGTTTGTGAGAATCTACGGCACAAGGACTTCTAGATCTACTCTCACATATCATAGCAATGTAAATCAAGTAGGGGATCAAGTGAGAACAACCAGGAACAAGAAATCACATATCAAGCTCAAAAACAACCAAAGCCAAGCAAGAACACAAACAAGAACATGATTGAGAGAAAACTTTGATTGATTCAATAGAGAAAGATGTTTACAAGGTGCAGCCACAACACCACTATTTCCCTCTCTCAACTTTCTCTCACAACCATGGAAGGAGATAAAGTTGGAAGATGAAACCCTAACCCAAGAATCCTTGATCCATCCACCTCGTCACCTCCCCACTAAATAACTAGCGCACACACACACCCCCTTAACGGGACCAACCCATTAAGGAAACCAAGGAAACCCATCAACCCCAACTAACATGGGTTTTACACACTCATGCACACTTTTCGAAATGCTTACAATACTCAACCCACTAACACCTCAGGGATTGGTCGGCTTGCAATTTTAGCTCACCTTGACCTAAACCACTTCTCTCTTGTGCCTCCTCGCACCACGGTTTTGATCAAACCACCAATTCTGGTATTTGGCCAACTATCAAAATACCCTTGACAAAGCTTTCGGGCACCTTCCCATGACTCCGTCATCATCTTCACCTCAAAGCATCTCTGCACGCTTTGACACATTGCAAGTAGTGCCCAATGACTAGTCGTCATGTCTTCATACATTTAGTATCCCCCAAACTATCTCTACATGCATCGGGCTCATCAGTTGGAGTAACACATGCACCAACTCATTTGGCCATGATCCTTCTGTTACATGCACCACCTCATTTGGCCATGATCCTTCTCTTCACTGTGCTCCTACTTGAGCAACAAAGCCTCAACTAGCCACATTGCCACCGATCTCTACTTCCTCTAAGCAACATGCACATCCAAAGACCATGCAACCATACCAAGCTCAAGTTCCATGCAATTGGCTCATGTTAGTCAAACCAATGCACCATGCAATGCAATCCAACCATGATCTCTGAACCAAGATCAAGGCCGGGTTCTTTTCCACTTATGGCTTGTGGCTTATAGCTCATGCTACGGTAACTAGATTTAAACGGTGCGTTTTTTCAAGGCGGGGTCAACAGAAAGATTGTAGTAAAATGTGTGCTAAGTTCAGCTGTACCAGTCAAAATCGCATGAGACTATTTCTCTTTGTGTACTGCCTCTTGTGAACAGCCAGAATTCAAAAATTTAAGCCATAAGCCACAACTCGAAAGAACCCACCCCAAAATCACCCAATTTTCCAAAAATTAATTTCTTTACCGGTTTGATTGCCACCCCCATGCTAGTCAGACCACACTGGTCTGACCGCCGTGGTGTGACCGGTCTGACCACCCCAAGTTCTCGGCTAAGTCCTCAACCATAAACTTTTTGGACTTTTTGGTATAACTCTATCTAGTTTTGCCTCACCACGCCATTTCCAATGAAATCATTTCTCACATTAGTTAGGTCCAGGAAGTGCAAAAATCAACAAAACTATCTTGGGCTGGTCTAACCGCACACTCCATTCTGGTCAGACCACCCTTGGCATTTTTAGCCAAGACCAGGCCAATTGGTCTGACCAACCTTGTAGGGTGGTTAGACTGCCCATGCAAAGCGGTCTAACTGTCCCTATAGACCAGCCAGACCGCCCCCACTTCCAGAACTAAAAATTGTGAAGCTTTTTGTAAAACCAAAATTCGATTCAACGGATATGCAATTGTTCATCATTTTATGACCAGTGATATCTCACATGGTCTCTCAACGACATTGAGCAAAACAACTTCAAATATCAATTTGGCGGTCCACATTAAGATGCTCTCCTTAAGAGGATCAAAATACACATATCATTTAACAAATATGGATCCCAGATGGAAAAGTTATGAAGGAACAGGTAGACAGCGACAACGATGTGAAGGACAACTATGTGCACACTAGTTTCAGTGCTAGAGCCTACAAATGAATTAGAAACCTTATTTTCTTTCTTCCTGATGATTTCACTCAAGAATAGAAGAAAGAAAAGGGGAGATAAGGAAACAATGGGATTCCATACTCAGTACTCCGACGAACATGGCAGCTTCAGTCCGTGATCGTCCGATAGGGTTTAGGGGCTTGAAACAATTCATACAAAAATACTCTAACGACATGGGAGCATGACCCCTCTACCACCTGTGGGTATAAAAAGACACTAGAGATTTGCTCCAAGGCATCAAAACTTTGATACCTTCCTTGGATTCATGTGATATCGGGTTATGGCCCCACAAACTAATGACACAACATGATCAGATCCTCAGCCACCTCATACCTTACTCACAATACACTACTACAGAAAACACTATTACAGACGGTTCAAAAACGTCATCACAGACGGTTTTCTGAACCGTCTGAATTTATGGGTCAGTGATAATCGAAGGTTATCACAGACGGTTTTCTAACCGTCTGTGGTGTAAATATCACAGACGGTTTTTCACTAAAAACCGTCTGTAATAGCTGATAATCACAGACGGTTCGTAAGTAAAAACCGTCTGTGATAGGTGATAATCACAGAAGGTTTTTAGTGAAAAACCGTCTGTGATATCTAGCACAGACGGTTTTTAGTTAAAAACCATCTGTGCTATTCCCTTCTACCCCTAAATCTATTTCTGTTTATTGGCTAGCCTCAGAAAATGCTAGCCATGCTCTCTGAAACAAGCAGATCAACATGTACATGTATACATTCAATTCACATCTCAATTCATTTCACAAACATAAAACATCCATTTCGCAAATCAATTAATTGAAATGAAAACAAGCAAATATAGTATGAAACACAGTACATATTCTATTTTTATTAAGATTAGAGCCTACCATTACAATATCCCAAAACAACAAACAGGTTGCCCATCTATCTAACACAACAAGAACAGAGAAAAGCAAAGATCCTCTATGCCTAGGCCTTCTCGCCCCTGATGCAGCGCACGAGCTGGATGTCTTTGACGCCACCATCATTGGCGTTGATTTAGCGCTGCCTTGTGCATCATCTGCTTTATGGGGCTATTATGGTATAGGTCAAGGAGGAGGAGGAGGAGGACAGCAAGGAGGAGAAGAACAACAAAGAGGAGGAGAACAGCAAGGAGGAGGAGAACAGCAAAGAGGAAGAGAACAGCAAGGAGGAGGAGAACAGCAAAGCGGAGGAGAACAGCAAGGAGGAGAATAGAAAGGAGGCTGGGTTCTGGTGATTATTTATAGGGGAGGGAGTGCGAAATTTTTTAGCGCGGGGACGAAGAGGCGGAGCTACGATCCGGGGGTGAGGATTGGTGCATTTCTATTGGCTAGGATTTGGTTGAGGAGGATCGACGGGCCCAGCGGTCAGATTATCACATATAGTTGGTAGCTAGAACCGTCTGTGATAAATGAATATCACAGAAGGTTCTATATGCCAACCGTCTGTGAATTAGAGCACAGAATTTTATATACCGATGCAATATAAACAACTAGTCTGAAACGATAAAATAGCAAAGTTTTATATGGCTTATATATACTCATTTGAAAGGTTTCGATGAGATCTACAACTTTTCAGTTGAAGCAAAATCCAAATTCCGAAAGGAAGACCAAGAAAAAGGACAAAAACAGAAACAAAAAACTTGCGACGTAGGTTTAGGTCCAAAATGGCCAATTTTTGGGGCCTTGGAGGGTGACTAGCGTAAGCTGGTCTATTTTTTGGATCTGGCTTGTCGTTAGCTTTCCAACGAGTACAAGAATGTCGAAAACGGACACCGTATGCAAAAGTTATGCCCGTTTACTAAAGGTGTATCAAAATTGAATCCTACTCAGACTCAGGCGGGAAATTATGAAATTTTGGGGAATTGCAAGGCGGGAAACATATCACAGACGGTTTTTAATACGAGAACCGTCTGTGATAACTTTGTTATCATAGACGGTTTTTTATTAAAAACTGTCTGTGATAATTTCAAATTATCACAGATGGTTTTAAATAAAAACCGTCTGTGATATTGGAATATCATAGGCGGTTCATCGGTAAGAACCGTCTGTGATACTTGTTTTCTCTAACGCCATCAACACAGACGGTGTCCAAATTAAAACCATCTGTGTTAGTGTCGATCACAGACGGTTTTGTCAAACTGTCTGTGATTTGGTGTCTAGTATTAGACTTTCTATAGTAGTGATAGCTAGTGCTGGCCCTTCACATGTCTTGTATGGCCCCAACATGGCTTGTGGTCCTCCTTATTGAACGAGATAATTGGTTTTTTAGGACTCTAAACGTTGGGCTTTGCATATTTAGGACTTTAAACGTTGGCTTCGCAAAATTAGTATTTATATCGTTGACACTTTGATTTCTATGATATTATACCTTATTTATTATTTCTTAATCCCTTTTCTTAATGCTTGGCACCTAATGTGATGAATCAAGCATTGCGTGCCACATTACCAAAGTGGTTTAAACGCTGGCTATAATTCTATTAACCCGTATGTTCAACTTAACAATCTCGTGACAATACCGAGAAGTGCAATACAACTCACATGATTAAACTACACCAGCATTCAGCCAAGTTCTAGCACATGACACAAATTCCCCCGGCCAAACAAGCAGGCCCACTCTGCGGTACTACAAAACTAACACAGTTCGCCACACAATTAAACTGGGCAAGCTCATGCATATTAAGAAAAGGGTCATATTAGGTGCCAAGCATTAAGAAAAGGGATTAAAAAATAATAAATAAGATATAATACTATAGAAATCAAAGTGTCAATGATATAAGTACTAATTTTACAAAGCTAACATTTAGAGTCCTAAATATACGAAGCCCAATATTTAGAGTCCTAAAAAACCAATTATCTCTTATTGAACACACTATATATTTAGCAAGCAGCTCAATCGACGGTGAGATGCGTCAGCCACTTGAGTGGACTACAATCAAGTCACCCACTGGAAAACGTATGCATTGAATAATAGACGCTATGAAATTTGGGAGGATAATCGACTAGCCTAGACATAATGACTACTTACTAAACATAGAACATTTTCCTTCGAATGTTGAAAATAGATGTTATTTAATTTGGGATGACAAGCTACCCAGCTGGTCTAATTACTTGTCACTAAACATAGATCGTTTTTGTTCCAATATATATGAACTGTGTAGCAAGTATACTGTCAAACATATAGACAATCTCTAAATAGGAAGAACTACATATATGGCGAAGCTTCTGATGGAGGGAAGCAAGGTACGTAGTGATGCTTACGATGGTTATGCTCGGATGTGTCATGATTATTTCATAGTGTAAGTGCATGGACAACAAACAATCAGGCAAGTTCTTCATGTGAAGCGCTTGATTATGTGTTTGTGAATTTATTACTCCAAGGCCTCTATTGGCACAATCTATGCACATTCAGATGTAACTGCAAGCACATGTGTTGCTAAATAGAGTTGGCAATAAATGTTCTAAGATTCACATGATAGTTGATCATCTATGAAGAAGTTATTTTAACATATGTACGACCATCCACTAATCTATGTGATAGATCTCTCACCAAAGAATAGTGCCTTTCGCTAGACATGTGCACCCTGATCAGTGGCTGCAACCAACTACTGGTACATCATCACACCCAATTGCCATATCTTATCACATAAACAAGCAGCCAAAGAGATGCCAAACATAAGCTAGCTTCTAGTGGTTCCTCGATCTTGTGCTCTAGCACTGTCACCACTTGTGATGGTCTCAACCCCCGATTATACGGATCTTTCTAACTTGTGAGCTAACTACAAACATGCTCATAAACCAGTATTCAAGGATCCACTAGGTCGATCTAATCACCATGATTACAATGACTAGCAAAAATGATCTACAGATCAAAATAGATCGGAAGCAAATAATGCATAATTAGGTAATCGTAAAATAGAAGCAACTAAAATATATCGAATCAAGTTGAACATCAAAGCTTAAGACAACCACTTGAAGACTACATCGTTACCTATAACTTTGATAACAGTAAATCGCATCCATTCGCAGCCCTCCTCAACTATGAACATCCCACAATTCCCACCCATGGGAGCATGGAACATGGAAGACGCGTACATGCCGCCCCATCATTTTTAGTGAAACAGTTTTGAAAATTAAAACTATACTCATTGTGGCTGCATCCAAGCTTGCTCATGACTGCAAGCACAACTATTTAAATAGTTTTTAACACACTCAAGAAGTTGTACAACTTTACCCACATGAGATAATCAAATACACTGTTAAACAACTTCACAATTCCTTTGGCATGTGATGAAAGTGATCATCATATGGCCTTTAGATCATCTAGTCCTAACCTTACACCAGCCCAACGAATATTGATCTTCTCTTAGGTCCATCCCCTAAGAGAGCATTTGAATCCTCACTTAGGTCCGTAAGAGAGCATTTGAATCCTCACTTAGGTCCATAAGAGAGCATTTGAATCCTCACTTAGGTCCGTCCTCCAAGTGGGCATTCACCATTGTATTAGCAAACTTTGGCCCTAACACCTTGGTGAAGAGACCCCTACGAGCAACCTACCTAGAATGCCCTCACTATATCTACGCCTATCGCAATGCAAGGCTAGTTCTGGACAACTTAATTAGCTAAAGCCAGAGCTCATGTAGCACATATGGTTTTTCAATGAGCAAGGAGCTCAAGAAATGTGCGCGAGAGACCAAGGGGTGAGCTGAAGAGTAAAGGCACAGTTGGGGGGCTTTGTAGGTGTGGAATGGCTGAGGGAAAAGCACGAGTTCTCGTGAACGCAACAGAACGGCATGGCTTAATTTCTCACTGTGAAATGCGAGGCGTGAGAGAAGACAAGGGGGAACATATGCGTCACATTGAGGCGATGGGTAGACAGGGGTTGGCAGCACTAGAGAGGAATGGTGGGTCCGACATTAGAAACCAAGGGCAACACAGCCATGGCAAAGCTGGCGTGGGCGCGGAGGTGGAAGACGAACCCTACCAGCGGGCCCGGCGTGTCAGCGAGTGAAGAGAGGCAGCCTGATGGGTAGGGTCCAATCCCACTCATAAGCACCAAGACTCTAAGTGACAGAGAGAGGTTGTAAAACAATGAAATATGCTTTCACAATTGGGAAGACACAATAGGATAATGAAGAAAGCGGTTTCACTTGGCTGACGATTTGAGGAATTTAAACCTAGCAAATGAGCTCCAAAAATTATAAAAAGTTTTGTGGAGGCTCCTAACATAGTGTAGATTATTGTATAAATTTTTTTGAATCTTAAATTCTCTAGATTTTTCTCCAAAATTTTTGGGAAGGGTACTATCCCATAAAAAGTCTATTCTAATTTAATTAAATTCTTAGATCATATTCAAAAATTACTCAAATATTTATTTCTAGTGCCATGATTATATTTATGAGTTTTTGAAATGATTTCCACCGTACATCTTCTCATACAAACTTTTAATTTAGTTTTTATAACTTGGTCTCAATTTTTGATTTGCATTACATGCACTTTTGATTTTTGAAAATCAAATCTTCCAAAGATACTCCAACAAAGAGCCAAGGAAACAAAATGCATTCAAAATGTTTTAAAAATTTTCTCATTTTTTGCATACCCTTTAATTTGGTATGTTACAGGTCTACCCCCTTACAAAGAATCACGACCCCGAGATTCGGTGGGTTTGGCAAAGAAATTTGGAAAGTCGATTGTAAGTTGGTCTTCTTGTTTCCATGTTGCTTTATCCTTGGTGTGGTTACTCCACTGGACTTTTAGCATCTTGATAGTGTGATTGCGAGTTTGTCTCTTGGCTTGGCCTAGAATGTGGATCAGATGCTCCCGATAAGAAAGATCGGGTTGCAGGTCGATGTTATCCAATTGGGTGAGCTCATTTAGAGTGCGGAGGCACTTCTTGAGCTAGGAGACATGGAAGACATCATGCATGTCTGAAAATTGAGGTGGTAGCTCCAATTGGTATGCCACTTCGCCTTCTTAGCAATGATTCGGTACAGCCCGATGTACCAGGGTGCTAATTTCCCATGGACATGGAAACGACAGATGCCATGGAGTGGTGAGACCTTGAGATAGACATAATCACCTATCTCAAAGCTCAACTCACGACGGTGATGCTCGGCACTCTTTTGATGAGACTACGCTTTCTTCAGTCGACTTCATGTCACATCAACTTGTTCTTGAGCTCCTTGGATAACAGAAGGTCCAAATAATTGCTTCTCATCGACCTTGGACTAGAAAAGAGGGGTTCTACACTTTCTTACATAAAGTGCTTAGAACATAGACATTTGGAAGCTTAATTGGAAACTATTGTTGTAGAACTCGACGAACACCAAGCATTTCTCCCAACTCGTGCTATAGGACAGCACGCAAGCTCTTAGCATATCCTCTAAAATTTGATTTGTTCTTTCAGTTTGGCCTCCCGTTTGTGGTTGGAATATTATGCTAAAAAATAGCTCAGTCCCCATAAGCTCATTTAAGCTTTCCCAAAATTGTGATGTATATTGAGGACCTCGATCAGAAGTTATCATCTTTGACACTCCGTGCAATCAAACGATATGATTCATGTAGAGCTTAGCTCCACGATATGTGGTGCTCACTAGGATGAAATGAGCCACTTTGGTTAGGCAGTCAATAATAACCCAAATTAAATGATACCCATTTTAGGTTTCTGGCAAACTGGTAATGAAATTCATGCCGATGTTGTCCCATTTCCACTCAGGAACCTTCAAAAGTTGGAGCAATCCTACTGGCCACTGGTGCTCTACTTTGATTCTTTGGTGCACATCGCAAATAGCGACTTGTGTGGCGATGTCCTTCTTCATACGGGGCCACCAGAATCGTTCCTGGAGGTCCTGATACATTTTTGTACTTTCCAGATGAATAGAGAATGGCAAATCATGAGCTTCTTAGAGGATTAGCTCCTTGATTTTTTGATCATTTGGGACATAAAACTGCTATCCACGTATAACCATTACATTCACATTTTTGGTAAACTCCGATTTTTACCATTCTACAAATCGCACTTGATTTTGGCGATCGCAAGATCATTCAGTTGAGCGGCCAGATTTGAAATTCAAGGGTAGGTTGTAGCACTAGTGCAGCAAAAAATCCCTTCTCAACTTCCTTCGGTTGAGTCTCCAAAGCTCTCTACATGACGTCGGTTGACGGACTCCAACTAATGCATTAATGCAGTGAAGCTTTCAGATGAGAGCCTTGGCTACAATATTGACCTTACCGAGGTGGTAATGTATGCCAAGGTTGTAGTCTTTGATCAATTCAAGCCATCTCCTTTTGCCTTAGGTTCAAGTCTAGTTGTGTGAAGAAATACTTCAAGCTTTGTGAAGTTTACTTAAAACCTTAGGTTCAGGTCTTTGATGTTGTTGCAATGCAAGAATAGCGATCAGAAATTGGTGTGTGAAATTTACTTTATATTGAGACTATAAAACAATATACTTAGTCTTGGGCAAATGACAGAAGAAGGATGCAGGGTGGTGCTGCAGGATGAGTTCTTGCGTGTCTATGCAAAGAACAATAATCTGTTGATGAAAGTGAAAAGATCTCCGAACCAGTTGTATAAGATTTCTTTGAAAACATGTAAATCGGCTTGTCTGAAGAGCAGCTTGGAGGAGCCAGGCAGCAGCAAATAGCAAGCTCGAGAGGGTGGTCAGCATGACGAGTCCTAAGGGATAACTGCGCCAAGCACAGAAGCCAGTGGCTCGGGTCAAGGCCATGGATTCCATGCACACGGGGTGCGCATAGAGAGTAGGTCAGACACATAGGGGTGCACAAATGCTCAGAAGGTTTTGACCATACAGGGTGTAGGAGGCACCCCAAGCTGTCCCAGGCGTCTAGAGAAGATACGAGTACCAGAGTGTGAAGTCAGAAGCATACAGTCGAACTTCGAGTTTGAGTGTGCAATCGGAAGCGTTCGAGTGCTACCGGTCAAAAGCTCTGAGCGGTGCCGTCAAAGGATCAGAGTACGTAGCGTTCACAGGTTCTAAAACACGAAGTGGTCAGAGGTTGTGTGGTCGAAGCCAACAGTGGTATCGGCACACATCACGGGGACCAGCAAGTCTCACCGAAGGAAAAGGATGATGCATCCCTAAGGGAGACAAAGCAAAAGAAAATTTTTGAGCAAGAATAAATTTCACTGCATGTGGCGTGGAAAGCAGTAGTCCAAGTGGGCGCCGCATGTGTGTCAGGTGCAATAAGCAGTGGCTCGGGAGCATTTGCAGACACGCATGTTCACGTGTGTGTAACTGGGACAAATCACAATGGCTCAGGACGACTAGGCGATGAGTCCCACATACACTCAGAAGGTGAAGGAAGGTCTCACAAGCATGCAGCAGTCCCACGCTCGAGAGGAAGATGTCACTCGCAGCCCTAGTGGAGAAAGAGCGGGCAAGTGTGGATGCCAGTGTGGTAATAATGGAAGATGAAGGGAGCGGAAGGCTCGGGTAACGACAAAGCCAAGACGGCTGTGGGAGTAGGTGCTCCAGCCCAGGCAAGCGTGCAAAGGAGGACGAGTTCAGTCCAAGTGTGAGACGCAGCAAGCATTGGCTTGTGTGAGGCTCAGGATGGAGCAAGTGCATGCTGTAGGATGGTGTTAACCCAAGAAAAAAGGCACACGGGAATGCAAGAAAAGTATGGGAGATGAGAGAAGATCGGTATGATCAAGTTCCAGAAGATAAAAGAGAAGATCGGTGTGATCAAAGTGAAGAAACAAGATGAAGGGGGTGATTGTTGGAAATAATCTTGTTTCCTTTGTTGCTAGTAGTATCCGAGTCGGTTTGACGTGTACGAGTTGTGTCCATATACAAGTATACGAGTAGAGGATAGGGTAACAAACTGAGTCGGTGGTAGAGTCTGTTTTGTAGTCAGAGCAATGTAAATGAGAAAGAAGTGAACAAGAGCGATCGGTTATGATCGAGAAGTTGAGGGAAAGAAAAAAAGAAGAAAAGCGGAAGTGCTTTAGCTCCCAAGAAAATGGACTGTGTTCGCCTACTTTATCGAGTGCTCGAAATCATCAAGAACCAAGGGTATTCAAAGGTAACAAGTATAGGAGTACTCGAAGAGGCGGCAAAATGGTCGTGGTCGAAGGTGCTGGTATTTGCAGTTAAAGTATCGAATACTCGTAATTCGGTTACAAGTACGTGCAAAGTGCAACGGAAGCATGGTCGTAAATCTTATCAAGGAAAACCTACGAGCATGTACACAGCAGAGAAGGTATGGTCATTACGGGGATGTACTGGTTGTAACAAGGCTACGAGTATGAGCCGATTGAAAAGACGCAGTCGCAAACTGAAGTGGTCGTTTTTCGGTTACGAGTACGTATACATCAGCAAGGAGTGGTTGTAAACCACAACATGGTCATAAACGAACTACGACTATTAAGATTGAAGATTCAAAGTAGTCGTAAACAACAACTAGGCCATGAGTAGCCACCTCACAGCTCATTATGGAGCGGATCTAGGCGCAATTGGTGACCGTGGCAAAGGATACTATAGGATGCGTCGAACTAAGCACCTAGACCAATAGTTTTTATGGAGTAGTAGGAAGGAATTCCTTTGACATGTTGAAACCTCATAGTTCAAAGCTCTCAAATCCAATTCAAATCGCCCAAATCAAGGTCAAAATTGACCCAAATCAGCCCAAGGGCGGCGCCTCTAGCCTAATAAAGTTCAAATCAGGACGAAATCACATGGATTTTCCATAGAACTGCGCAGAAACCTTCAGAGGAAATGCGAGATATCAAGTATTAGTAGTAGCTCCGTTGTCTGCGCCCTCGCGTGGGAGAGCATGGCGAGCACTCAGGAGGCCACTACGGGACGAGTCGCTGGTTGAGCCGACCTGCGTGCCATGGCGGGGCAGCACAGTACCGTGGCGGCTGGCAACGAAGTGCATTATGGAGGTGGTGGTCATGTACTATGTATGTGCATGTTGTTGAAGCAGAAAAGTAGAGGTAGCCAGCCGCCTGGAACTCGGCGCAAAGGCCGTCGATGAACGCGTCAAGGACATCCACGCCGCCGTCCAGACTGTTGGAACTCCAGGTGGCAAAGCACTCAATTTTCATGTGGTATAAAACACACACATATGAAGTACTACTCATTCATCTCTAGCACACACATACACTATTACCAGAAGATCACAGGTCCTTTTATAGAGCAAGAAACCGACCTAATCAAACCGACTTAGCATGGCAATATACTTGAAAAAGCTAGCTAGTAGCACACGCCACTGGCACTAGATTTTTACCAAAGCCATATCACCACAAGCATCTAAAGCTGCCACCAAAAACTGAGTTTGTAGCTAACTCTTGCACATGGCTAGATAAGTTCCTAGTTGTCTCCACTACTCATGGCCAGCTCACGTATTTGCTAGAGGCTTCAAGGATCAACAACATGCTGCTTGAAGACTCCAGTTTTGCTTCTGTATCAATGCCAACATGAGTTACAAGATATTTTGTTATCCATAAGAAAATAAATTAGTGTCAACACAGACAACGCCGGAGGATCCCCTGCATAAGGAGGTGGTACCGGTTGACGGCTTCGCTAGGGCGATGCCTTAGCGACATGAGCTCAGCGCGCGCGGTCGGCTGGCGGAAGCAGCCGAGGAAGGCAACGCGAACCGCGTGCCATGGCGGGGGTGAGGAGGAGGCGGAGGCGCCGCATGCCGTGAGCTCATACCATAGCGCAGCGTCGGAGTCGACATGGGGAGGAAAGGAAGAATATAGAGGGACTGACATGTGGGGCCCCATAATTTTTACTCAATTTAAAAAATGCTGCTGATTAGGATGCCACTAACATGCCAGTCAACGTAGATATGCCTTAATGAGATGCCACTAGAATGCCCATGCCAACATAGCGTCAGGATGAAGGTTGTGTTTTAGACCATTTGGAGAGTTCGAAGTTGCAAAGTAAATGGATTTGGAATTCAAAGCTGATTAACAGACCAATCCAATAGTGGAGGATCGAAAAGTAGACTTGTTCCAAATAAAAATAGTAAATGCGTTAAAAAGTTCCCAAAAAAATCTGGAAAATATTTCTAACAACAAGAAACCCAAATAAAATAGTTTTGGATTTAATTGATGTTCGGATTAGTCACATTAAACTGTTTTCTTTTTTAAAATCCCGGTTCAGCTTTAATTAAACAAGGGAAGCTGGTGAAAATTTTTAGGGACCTACTAAATACACAAAGACATTTTAAAAGAGCGAAAATTGAGATGTTACACTGGACGTAATCAATTATCAGCTATAAATTTTACTCCGGATAGATATGTTGATATATAACCCGGACGCAATCAAATTGTGATCGGTTGTAAATATATGTCTAGTTTCATATGGTCAAGAGCATAGATATGATCCTCACAGGAGAAAGGAGAAGAGCGAATCAAGATCTTACGTATGGACCAGCAGTCAGTGTGTCGATCGTCGAGGGATGCACTGGTTGACATGGGAAATGATGGCGACGCCAAAATGCTGTGGAGGTTTGGGTTTTCGAGATCTTCAAAATTTTAATATTGCTGTTGATAGTAAAAAATGACACTAGCATATTTATGCATTAGATGATCAAAATAGCCGAATTGTTGTTTCATTAATATAATTCGGTTGACTATACGGTTGCCCATTGAACTATATTTACGACCACTTTGGTCGTGATCGGCTGCCCATTGAATCATTTACGACCACACTGTCCATGGTTAGAACCGGGTGAGGTGTTAAGCGAGTGGTCGGATAAGCTCTACGACCACGTTGTGGCGTATACGACCACTTTGGACATGGTCGAATGTCTCCTAAGAGGTTTACGACCATTCTGGCCATGGTCAAAGGGCACCGGAAGGAATTACGACTACTTTGGCCGTGGTCGAAAGTCGCTATGACCGCATTGGTCGTGGTTGGCAGTCGCCAAATAGATCTACGACCACGTTGGAGATTACGACCACGGTGGAGTCTACGACCACGTTGGGGTCTACGACCACAGTGGAGTATACGACCACGTTGAGGTCTACGAACACGGTGGAGTCTACGACCACGTTGGAGGCTACGACCACGGTGGGGTCTACGACTACGGTGGAGTCTACGACCATGTTGGGGTCTACGACCACGTTGAGGTCTACGACCACGTTGGAGTCTGCGACCACGTTGGAAGCTACGACCACGGTGGAGTTTACGACCACGTTGGAGGCTACGACCACGGTGGGTTCTACGACCACGTTGGAGTCTACGACCATGGTGGAGTCTACGACCACGTTGGGGTCTATGACCACAGTGGAGTATACAACCGCGTTGAGGTCTACGACCACGTTGGAGTCTACGACCACGTTGGAGTCTACGACCACGGTGGAGTATACGACCACGTTGGCGTCTGCTACCACGTTGGAAGCTACGACCACGGTGGAGTCTACGATCACGTTGGAGGCTGTGACCACGGTGGGATCTACGACCACGTTGAAGGCCACGATCACGTTGGAGTCTATGACCACGTAGAAGCCTACGACTGCATTGAAGGTTACGACCATACTAAAGGTGGTCGCAAGGAGTTCGACCACGATTTTGGAAACTCTGACAGTTATAACGAGAAGCGGTCGAAAATTTGGGGATACTGAATCGTTATAGGAAGTTATCTGCAGAGGATTCGACAGCGGAGAAACAAAAAGAGAAAGACTAAATCGTTATGGGAAGTTATCTGCAGAGGATTCGACAGCGGAGAAGCAAAGAAGAGAAAGAAATCGGGCTCATTAGCAGATGTGATCAATTTTATTTGATGGCGATTTTACTTGCCATAGATTTTGATTTGATGCCATAGACCAGGCACCCTATAAATATAAAGGGTAAGGCCGATTGCAAAAGGAGAATCAGACAATCGACACAATATTATTTTCGTACCTTTGTTTTCTTAGTCTCTAGATTAAAGTAGATCTTGTTTCTCCATCAATTATCTTGTTGGTGCACGGATCAATTTCGTGCGGCAACAAAATTGGCGACTCCGCTGGGGAATCGATTTCTAATCGGTTCTTCTTCTCCATCGAAATCAATCTACTCGGTCGAAAGGCCGATTTCTTCATCTCGTCGGCGAATCCGTCTGCTAATCGGCTAAAAGCCGATTACACCCTTCTCGGGCGACCGGCCTGCTTCGCACGTAGCAACCGAAGGCAGCAACGTAGCAGCAGAGGTGCAATATCACACGCGATCTACAAGGGAACTAGTCAGAACTTCAGACCATGGTGTCAAACGGCTCTGAGGTAGATCCCAACAACGTCATGACGCCCACGTTTGACGAGCTGCCGGAAGAACATCGTCAGGAGATCGAGCGACGCAAGTTAGAGTATGAGAAGACGATGTTGGCGTGTTTCCAGAAAACAAGACAAGGCGTTATTATGAAAGAAACTGCACTGCCATCTGTCTCCATCAACCCTGAGGTAAAAAACACTGTAAGTAAAATCTCTCCTTCTCATGAAGATATTGCTCATATGATTAATCAAACTGTTGGTGTTGCTATGGATAATGTTTTGACTAGTCGTATCAGAGCCGTGATGTTGCAAATCCAGGATGAACACAATAAAAAACAACCTATGACGAGTGATGCTAGTGCTTTAAATTTTCGTCATTCTTTAGAACAAGAAACTTTGCCACATGGTTCATCTGCATTTACTACACAATTTGGTGCACCGCGAAACCACAGTTTATTGAGTGACACTCATGGTGGCCAAAACCACATGCCTACTTCGGCCAATATTGCTACGTCATCGTTTGTCACAACTAATGCGCTCGTCTCAGCTCCAAATTACAGCCGAGTTGCTGAAAATTTAACTGGTATGCATGCACCTCCATATCAAACTGTAGCATACAGTATACCTCCAATACCACCACAGGGATCAGGAATACCATATGGGCCAACACTAGAAGCTTATTTTAATCCTCCTGTGCTTAATACTCCCTATCCACAGCCCCAAATTTGTGACATGCCACAACCTAATGCTTTTAGGCCACAGCCAGCTAATGTGGCAAATAATCGGCCTATGGCTGAGCCATTTGTTAGGCATGAAAATATCAGAGAGCAAGTAGCTAATATATTCAGAGAAACGTTTGGGGTAGAGCCTAAGTGTAGAATGCGTACTTATCAAAAGCCGTATCCTGATTTCTATGATACGGTTTCATATCCCCGTGGATTCAGAGTACCTGATTTTATTAAATTTACAGGGGATGATGGTAGAACCACTTTAGAGCATGTTAGTCAATTCATTGCACAATGCGGTGAGGCCAGTGCTAGCGATGCTTTAAAATTGAGATTGTTTCCTTTGTCATTATCTGGTACTGCGTTCACGTGGTTCACATCCCTTACACCTAATTCTATTCATTCATGGCCTGGGTTAGAACAAAAATTTCATGAATATTTTTACACGGGAGACACTGAATTGAGATTATCACACTTGACGTCGGTTAGTCAGAAATACAATGAACCTGTTGTTGAATATATCAGGAGATTTAGGGATACAAGAAACCGATGCTTTAATCTAGTAATATCTGATAAGTATCTTGCTGAGTTAGCCTTTTCTGGGTTGCTTTCACATTTGAAGGAAAAATTAGAAGGGCAGGATTTCTTAGATGTAAGTCAAGTGCTGCAAAAGGCTCTGGCTCAAGAAAGCCGGGCTAGAGAATCTAAAAATTTCCATAGGACCAGTGAAAAGCATAAAACGAACCATCTTGTTAATTTAGTAGAACATGACCCCACGTCATCTGATGATGAGAGTGTGGATATGTGTGTAGCCGAATGGGCATGGGATTCAAAATCTAAACCATTTGTTTGCTCTGTTTTGAGGCCGGTTCCACAGAAAAATCGGCATGAAGAAATAAAATATACTTTTGATACTGCTAAATGTGATAAATTTTTGATTATTTATTGCAGGAGAAACAAATAAAATTGCCCACTGGACATGTCATACCACCTCCTGAAGAATTAAAAAGACGTGCATATTGTAAATGGCATAATTCTTATTCTCATGCTACTAACGACTGCAATATTTTTCGTCGACAGGTTCAATCGGCCATAAATGAAGGACGATTGAAGTTTGCTGAGAGCTCAAAAATGCAGTTAGACACTCAACCTTTTCCAGTTAATGTGATTGATTTCAAAAATAAGAAGGTGCTAGTTCGGCCATCACAGGCCGAATCAACAGTAGGAAAAAATGTGGTGATTGGTAAGGATAGTAATGAACCTGCAGAAGACAGTGGAGGTGTGGTTAGAACAGTCCAAATTGAAAATACTCCTGAAGGCCATGAGTCCATCAAAATTACAGTAGGTTCTGCAATTCCTAGGGTGTGTGAGAATGGGAGGACAAGGATGATAAAACCAAAAAGCCCGGAAGTAGGTCGTTGGAAAATTAATGAGGGAAAGAATAGGGCAAGCAAATGGGTTGAGAAGCCGAAGCCCACATTTAAAGAGCTTCTAGCCAAATATGAAGATGGTAAGGCCGGCCAAAGCGGTTTTAGTCGGCCCTATAATTTGAAGCGACCAAGATCCCCTCCAAGGCAAGAGTTCGGTGGTTGGGATCATCGATGGGAAAGTTTTCCTGCAGCCGCACCGCATCCTATGCCTAGGCCGATATTGCCTGTGCCATGGGGTCCTCATCCTGGTGGTTTTCCTCCTTGTCCGCCATGGGGTTTTTGCGGTCCATGGATGCCACCAACTCCGGTGTTTTTTGAGCCATTTTATCCAGGATGCGAAATGCCAAGAAGGCCGGTATTTGACAGGTTGTCATGGTCTAGAAATGACCGATTTAATAAAAATAATCGGTTTTGTGACCAGAGGGATGTTAAATCTCCAAGAAGAGTTTACCGCATCAAAGAAGGAGGTGAAACGAGTAAAAATTCAGAGGTGAACAATGCTGCACCGATGAACAGTACCGTGAACAGTGCCGAACATAGTGTGGTTGCTCCTGAAAATAAAGAGAAGACTCCATTATTAGCAGGTGTGGAATGGCAGCCCAGATGGTGTCCACCAGGGCTCTCACATTCGCAAAAAAGGAGGTTGCAGCGGATCCGTAGAGAAGAATTGAGAGAGGCTCAGGCTGAAAAAATGAGGGATGATTTATTCAATGAGATCAAGCCTATGATACCCACTAAGAAAGAATGGAGGCTGAAGAAAATTGAAGAGTCAGTGCAGACAAATAGTGATGATGAACATGATTTGTTAGATTATGAGGGGTCTCCACTAGTCAAAAATGGCTCTCCACCTCTGGAAGGTATGGATATTAATATGGTTTTTACATTACCTTCTGAATTTCGAGCTATTGATGAGGAGGTTGCACAATTGTATCTCGGCCCTAGAGAAGCTATCTTTGAAAAACCCGATGAATCGTGCCGACACCTGAAACCGTTATATGTTAAAGGGCATATTAACGGAAGGTCAATTTCTAGGATGCTTGTAGATGGTGGAGCTACTGTAAATTTAATGCCATATTCAGTTTTTAAGAAATTAGGCAAAGAGGACAGTGAGCTTATGAAGACTAATTTGACGCTTAATGGATTTACCGGCGAACCGACTGAAGCCAAAGGCGTCATCTCCATGGAGCTTACTGTTGGGAGCAAAACTTTACCTGCAGCTTTCTTTGTCGTCGACGTGCAAGGTAATTATAGTGTTTTATTGGGTCGTGACTGGATTCATGCTAATCGTTGCATTCCTTCCACCTTGCATCAAACTTTAGTGCAGTGGGTAGATGATGATATAGAAGTCATTCAAGCAGACACATCGGCTTACGTTGCTTTGGCTGATGCTTCAGCTGATTGGCAGCATGGTAATATTCAGTGTTTAACAGGCATAGATCTTTCTGATTATGACTATGTTAGTGTTACTAAGGATGGTTTTGTACCTGTGTCTGTACAGCCGGCTTGTGCAGCCCGGCTTAGCAATATGATGTTATAAATGGATAAGGAGCATAGTTTGGATTGGTTGGCAGAATGTGTAGAGCATTATCGGTCAAGTAAGAACAATATGTGTGAAGCTATTGATGATTTTGGTGAAGTAGAAAAATTAGGATATGGTTTTACGTCGGCTGATTCATTAGAAGAAGTGGACATAGGTAGTGGTAATATCCCTAGGCCGACATTTGTGAATAAAAACATGGCGAATGACTGCAAAGCCAAAATGATTGAGTTGCTTAGAAATTATGTTGATTGCTTTGCATGGGAGTACCACGAAATGCCAGGCCTTAGCTGAGAGCTAGTAGAGCATCAGTTGCCCATTAAATCTGGTTTTAGGCCTCATAAACAGCCACCTAGAAGGTTTAATCCTAATATGTATGACCGTATTAAAGAGGAAATAGACCGGTTATTGAGAGCTGGTTTTATTAGGCCATGTCGATATGCTGAATGGATATCCAACATTGTGCCAGTTGAGAAGAAGAGTAGTGGAAAATTACGCATTTGTGTTGATTTTAGAGATTTGAATAAAGCTACTCCAAAAGATGAATATCCCATGCCTATAGCCGACATGTTGATTAATAATGCTTCGGGACATAGAGTTGTTAGCTTTTTAGATGGCAATGCTGGTTATAATCAAATTTTTATGGCCGAAGAAGATATGTCTAAAACGGCCTTTAGGTGTCCTGGTTTTGTAGGTTTATTTGAGTGGGTTGTCATGACATTTGGTTTAAAAAATGCTGGCGCTACGTATCAGCAAGCTATGAATTTAATTTTTCATGACTTACTCGGTATCATACTAGAAATATATATTGATGATGTAGTAGTTAAATCGGATAACGTGGATCATCATTTGGCTGATTTGACATTAGTATTTGAAAGGATGCGTCGGTATGGTTTAAAAATGAATCCACTCAAATGCGCTTTTGGTGTGTCGGCTGGAAAGTTTCTAGGATTCCTCATACATGAGAGGGGAATAGAGATAGATCCTGCTAGATTAGAGGCCATTCAAAGAATAAAGGCACCAGAATGTAAAAGAGACGTGCAAAAATTCTTAGGAAAAATAAACTATTTGAGAAGATTTATATCTAACCTGTCTGGGAAAATTGACGCATTTACACTCATACTTCGGTTAAAGAAGGAAACCGAATTTACTTGGGGGGGGCAGAACAACAGAGGGCCTTTGATGAAATTAAGAAGTATTTGTCTACTCCTCCTGTTTTGAGGGCGCCTTAAGCCGGGACGCCATTTCGGCTATATATTGCTGCGGAAGATGGTGTTATTGGTTCTGTATTAACGCAGGAGGTAGAAGGCAAAGAATTTGTTATCACTTATCTGAGCCGGCGTCTTCTGGGAGCAGAGACAAGGTATGTATTTATTGAAAAATTGTGTTTATCCTTGTATTATGCTTGTACCCGTTTAAGGCATTATTTATTGTCCAGTACTTGTGTGGTAACTTGTCAGATCGATGTTATTAAGTATATGTTGCAACAGCCGATTTTAAGTGGTAGAATCGGAAAATGGGCTTATGCATTGGTAGAATATGATTTGGCTTATGAATCTTTAAAATCCATGAAAGGCCAAATTGTAGCAAATTTTATTGTAGATCATAGAGTTGATAATGGTATGGAGCTGATTAATTATTTGTCTGTATCTCCATGGAAGCTATATTTTGATGGCTCGGCCTGTAGAGAAGGACAGGGTGTTGGTATTGTCTTAATTTCACCTAGAGGTGCTATTTTTGAAACATCGGTCCGTTTGGAATATTTTTGTACTAATAATCAGGCCGAGTATGAAGCACTTATTTAGGATTGCAAATTTTAGAATCCATGGAAGTAAAAAAATATAGAAGCTTTTGGTGACTCGTTATTAGTTGTGCAGCAAGTTTCTGGAATTTATCAGTGCCTTGATGGTTCATTGAATAGATATTTAGAAAAGTGTTTAGAGATCGTATCAAACCTAGATGATTTTACTATCAGTCATATATCTAGAGAAGATAATTTTAGAGCTAATGATCTTGCGCAACAAGCATCTGGTTATCATGTTAGTAGAGGCAAGCTATTTGTGATAGAAAAACCGATGCACAAAAATGTTCCTGTTTATATGGCGAACAGCAAGGCAGCAGTTCGGATGTTTTAGAAACGTCAAATATGGCTGAATTCAATGACTGGAGAAAACCTTTACTTAGTTATTTAGAAAATCCCAGTAAATCTGTAGATAGAAAAATTCGGCGACATGCTTTAAAGTATACATTGCTTGATGGAGAATTATATCGCCGAACTGTAGAAGGATTGCTTTTAAAGTGTTTAAGTTCAGACCAATCTAAAATTGCTATGGGTGAGGTACATGAAGGTATTTGTGGCACACATCAGTCGGCCCATAAGATGAAAAGGTTGTTGAGACGAGCTGGTTTTTATTGGCCGACTATGTTAGAAGATTGTTTTAAATATTATAAAGGTTGTGAGTCCTGTCAAAAATTTGGTGATATACAATTAGCACCAGCTGCCGTGTTGCACCCTATTATTAAACCATGGCCGTTTCGTGGGTGGGGTTTAGATTTTATCGGTCAGATACAGCCTGCATCTTCTAAAGGTCATCGTTTTGTTTTAGTAGCTACAGATTATTTTACAAAATGGACGGAAGCTGTTCCTCTTAAAAATATGACGCATAAAGAAGTAATTGATTTTATCTTGGTGCATATTATTCATAGATTCGGCATACCACAGACTTTAACGACTGATCAAGGGTCGTCTTTTGTGTCTCATCAAGTACGTGAGTTTGCCGAATCGTTGAAAATTAAATTGCTTAATTCTTCACCATACTATGCTCAGGCTAATGGGCAAGCCGAGTCTAGTAATAAGATTTTAATTAAACTTATCAAAAAGAAAATAGAAGAATATCCTAAGAGATGGCATGAGGTTCTGTCTGAGGCATTATGGGCTCATCGTATATCTAAGCATGGTGCTACAAAAGTGACACCATATGAGTTAGTATATGGGCAGGAGGCCGTTTTACCTGTTGAGGTGAATCTGGACGCTCTTAGGTTGGCCAGGCAAAATGATTTGTCGGCCGCGGATTATCATGACTTAATGATGGATAGAATAGACGAAGTTACAGATGAGAGGATAAAAGCTTTGAGAGAAATTGAGAAAGACAAATTAAGAGTAGCTAAGGCCTATAATAAGAAGGTAAAGGAAAAATCGTTTCAAATTGGAGATTTAGTATGGAAGACAATTTTACCTATTGGGTCAAAGGATAATAAGTTTGGAAAATGGTCTCCAAATTGGGATGGTCCGTATAAAGTTATAGAGATTGTTCCTGGGAATAGTTATTTTGTGCAAAATTTGCATGGAGAAAATTTGCCTAGAGCACTTAATGGAAAATATTTAAAAAGGTACTATCCAAGTGTGTGGCAAAATGCACGAGAAAATATGGCCGGTGTTTGCCCGTCATCGTCCTGAGAAAAATTATTTATGGCTGATGTGTTGTAGACCATCGTCCAAAGAAAGTTTGAGGTGAGTAGGTTATTGCCTCTAGCTGGTTTCGTTATGCAAGTGTTTTTTTAGCAAGCTTAAAAAAACAGGGGGGCATGTGTTGATAGTAATAAATGACACTAGCATATTTATGCATTAGATGATCAAAATAGCCGAATTGTTGTTTCATTAATATAATTCGGTTGACTATATGGTTGCCCATTGAACTATTTACGACCACTTTGGTCGTGATCGGCTGCCCATTGAATCATTTACGACCACACTGTCCATGGTTAGAACCGGGTGAGGTGTTAAGCGAGTGGTCGGATAAGCTCTACGACCACGTTGTGGCGTATACGACCACTTTGGACATGGTCGAATGTCTCCTAAGCGGTTTACGACCATTCTGGCCATGGTCAAAGGGCACCAGAAGGAATTACGACTACTTTGGCCGTGGTCGAAAGTCGCTATGACCGCATTGGTCGTGGTTGGCAGTCGCCAAATAGATCTACGACCACGTTGGAGATTACGACCACGGTGGAGTCTACGACCACGTTGGGGTCTACGACCAAAGTGGAGTATACGACCACGTTGAGGTCTACGACCACGGTGGAGTCTACGACCACGTTGGAGGCTACGACCACGGTGGGGTCTACGACTACGGTGGAGTCTACGACCACGTTGGGGTCTACGACCACGTTGGAGTCTGCGACCACGTTGGAAGCTACGACCACGGTGGAGTCTACGACCACGTTGGAGGCTACGACCACGGTGGGTTCTACGACCACGTTGGAGTCTACGACCATGGTGGAGTCTACGACCACGTTGGGGTCTACGACCACAATGGAGTATACGACCACGTTGAGGTCTACGACCACGTTGGAGTCTACGACCACGTTGGAGTCTACGACCACATTGGCGTCTGCTACCACGTTGGAAGCTACGACCACGGTGGAGTCTACGATCACGTTGGAGGCTATGACCACGGTGGGATCTACGACCACGTTGAAGGCCACGATCACGTTGGAGTCTATGACCACGTAGAAGCCTACGACTGCATTGAAGGTTACGACCATACTAAAGGTGGTCGCAAGGAGTTCGACCACGATTTTGGAAACTCTGACAGTTATAACGAGAAGCGGTCGAAAATTTGGGGATACTGAATCGTTATAGGAAGTTATCTGCAGAGGATTCGACAGCGGAGAAACAAAAAGAGAAAGACTAAATCGTTATGGGAAGTTATCTGCAGAGGATTCAACAGCGGAGAAGCAAAGAAGAGAAAGAAATCGGGCTCATTAGCAGATGTGATCAATTTTATTTGATGCCGATTTTACTTGCCATAGATTTTGATTTGATGCCATAGACCAGGCACCCTATAAATATAAAGGGTAAGGCCGATTCCAATAGGAGAATCAGACAATCGACACAATATTATTTTCGTACCTTTGTTTTCTTAGTCTCTAGATTAAAGTAGATCTTGTTTCTCCATCAATTATCTTGTTGGTGCATGGATCAATTTCGTGCGGATCTCTAGATTGTTGTTTAGAAAAGGTTAGTGAGTTGAGACCAGTAGCAATATGTCTTGGAAAACTGATCTGATCAGAGGAAATTTTCTCCCTTTTGATGATGAATCTATTTTAAATATTCCTTTAAGGATGAGTAGGGGGGAAGATGCTCTGGCTTGGAAATTTGAAGTCCGGTTTCTACTCAGTTAGATCAGCGTACCGAGCACTGATGTCATCAAAGAGCAGCGAGGAATCTTACGAAGGGGATGTTGCAGAAACTTCAAGGGCATCAGGTAATGAAACTTGGCGTAAACTTTCGAAACTCAAAAGTGGTGCCCAAGGTGAGAATGTTCTGGTGGCGAGCTATGAGAGGTTTTCTGCCGACTGCAGGAAGTCTTCATAAACGTCACATAAAAGAGGTTGATATATGCGAGCTATATCATGCAGAAGAGGAAACTTCGATGCATGCCTTAATTAAATGCATAAATGAAAAGATGTTTTGGGCAGCAACGAAGGAGATCTTGGGTATAAATTTACCAAGGCGGCATCCGTTTACCTGGACTTCGGATATACTGTCTTCAGCTTTGATTCCGAGAGAGGCCGTGCCGGCGATTGTTACTGTCATGTGGTGCATTTGGTCATCACGTAATCCAGTGGCGGATCCAGGATTTTACCTAAGGGTATGCTGTCCAAAAATTTTTATATACAATTCGGTAAAACCATTTGGCAATTCGGTAACAGTTGTAAAATTTGCAACGTAATTCGGCATATATGCACTAAATAACATGATAAGTCTTAAATTTGAAGATTAAGTTGAAAACATCCACAAATTACAATATGAATAGTTCAAACGCCATACTGATAGTTCAAAATATAGGCATAAAAGAGAGTAAGAGACTTACAATACTACTTATCTGACTTTTTTAGCCGACGCTTTCTAAGGGACATGAATGTCTCGATTATATCATCTTCATCCACTTCAAAGAAAATATCCCGCTTAATGAAAGTGACTAGACAATCATCCAAAAGACTATCACTCATCTTGTTTCTTAACTTTGTTTTCACTAAAACCATTACAGAAAATACCCTTTCAACACTTGCTGTTGCCACCGGTAGAAGCAATACCAATTTGAGAAGCAAGTAAACCATATCATACACTTTATGCCTCTGTGTTTCAACAAGCTTAACTGAGAGATCAACAATATTGTCTAGACCTTTGAAGCTATCATTTTGTCTCATGTCATCGATATAATTACCAAGTTGCAATTCAAGTTTTAGCAAATAATTATTCGAGAACTCCTTTGGGTAGAACTCAGCTAGTCTGCGTAGCTTCTGTGCATCAAAAGAAGCAAATGAGTTGGAAGGATTGAAGGCTGACATACAAGAGAGCAGCTCCATATTAATCTCGTCAAACCGATTATCAAGTTCTTGACTAATTTGATCAATGACACCAATATATACTTCTCTTCTGAAGTGATCATCATTTGTTTGCTTTCGGGCACGAGCATACCTTGCTGATTTTCCATAAGGCACATAATCACCATTCATAGCAGGAACTTCAACACCATGTTTATCACAAAATGAAGTGACCCTCTCAAGAAATTGATCCCAACCATCAGACCTCAATTGTTGCATTCTATTTTTTGCCACATTAACAAGTGAGATTGCATTAAGAATATCTTACTCCCTTCTTTGCAAACACTCAGATAACTCGTTTGTGTATCCAAGAATAACATACATTAAGTGTGCAAAGAAAACAAACTCAAAGGTCTCAAATGCTCCAAGCACAAAATGTATTTTGGTCCAATCATCCTTATGTGAATTATCATCACCAAGATCGATAAATACATCATGGATTGCTTGATACATAGTGATGATGATGCATACAGTTTTGTAATGAGAGCCCCATCGAGTCTCACCAGGCCTAGGCAAATCCATCTCTTGATTTAATCCACTTCCAGATTCAAGTTCACCACAATCAAGTGCTTTCTATATATTCTTAAGCCTAGCATTTCGAAGCATGCCATGATGCTTACAAGAAACTCCAACAATATTCAACAAGAAGGATACTTGATCAAAAAAACCCTTACAATCAGTATTGCCCTTAGCAACAGCAATAAGAACTAGTTGAAGTTGATGTGCAAAACAATGTATATAATAAGCAGAAGGTGATTCTTGCATGATCAATGTTTTAAGCCCTTTAATATCCCCTTTCATGTTGCTAGCCCCATCATATCCTTGACCACGAATTTGAGTCATAGTCAAGCCATGACTAACAAGTAAAGCTTCAATGGCACCCTTAAGTGATAAAGAGGTAGTATCATCTACATGAACAACTCCAATAAAATGCTCACATGGCCTTCCCAATTTATCAACACATCGCAAGCAAAGAGCTAGTTGTTCTTTATGTGATATATCACTAGACTCATCAGCTAAAATTGCATAGGGCTCATCACCAAGTTCTCCAATTATTTTCTTTCTAGTTTCCATGGCACAACAGTGAATAATTTGCTTTTGTATATCTGGGCTAGTTAAGGTACAATTACCTGGAGCATTGTCCAAAACATACTTGTTCACTTCTTCACTACTTCCTGCAAGAAACTTCAAAAGTTCGATGAAGTTCCCTCTGTTGCTAGATTCTTCGCCTTCGTCATGTCCACGAAATGCCAATCCTTGATGCAAAAGAAACTTGATACATCTAAGTGAATAAGTCAACCTTTTCTTGTAAAGACGAAGATCCTCATCAGTCCACTTCTCAATGTGATAATCAATTGCTACCTTGGGATTCTTAAAGCCAATGTATCTCTCTTGAGCTGCATTATGTGCCTTAGAACCCAGATGTTTGAGAAGTGCTTTCTCTCCTATATTCCAATTTCTCCAGCCATCAATAGTAAATTTATCTGACCCGGTACCCTTCTTAAACAAGTAGCATATAAAGCAAAATATAGAATCCTTCTTGATACTATATTCAAGCCACTCCTCATGTTTATGAAACCATATAAAATTGAATTGACGATCTCTATCTCCAATCTTTCTTTTTGGAAAATCATGTGCATAAGGTTGGAATGGACCTTTAATAATATATGCTCTTCGAATTGCATCTTGATCATTAACAGAATAACTTTCAATGTGCTGTCTATCACCTGGATCATGCGGAAGGCGATTGATGTCATAAACCGGCGGCGGTGGCGGTGGCAGTGACGGGGGCGGGGGCATAGAATTCACAATTTTATCAATTACTCTCTTGCTCTTGAGTTTGCTTTTCCGCCACAGTTTCAACTGGAGATGGGGCAGGATTTGAAGTAGCAGCCGCCGCCTTCTTGGCTGCATGTTTCTGAAAAAGAGATGCAATGTCTCCGCTTCTCTTCATAACTGAACAATTCCAAAAAAACAATTGCTCAAAAGTACATTAGGGCGGGCGGTGGTCTCATCCGAAACAAAAAAATCACAAAAAATGGCATCGCTGATCGCTCTCATCCATGATCCATCGAGAGACCTGACGATTTCCTGATTGATTCATCCGAAACAAAAAAATCACAAGAAATCATACTTGTTTACCTGATTGATTTCGCCTGACGAGCGGAGCGGCGCGTCACGCACGGGCAGGCGAGCGAAGCTGCGAAGGCGAACCGTCTCGGTGCCGACGGCGCGTCACGTGCGGGTAGGCGATCTGGCGAGCGAAGGAACCGTCTGGCGAGATCTGGCGAGCGATCCGGCGTTCGGCAGGCGAGGAAGCCGCGAAGGGATCGATTCTCATTCGAGCCGCACGCCCGCACGTCACGTATGGTAGAGATTATTACGTATGGCCGTATGGGTCATGGACTCACGTATGGTAGAGATTATACGTCTCGTTCCTCTGCATGTCATTTCATCTCGTCTCGTCTCACCGGCCGTGCGCAGGCTGCTTGCCTGTCTTCGCTGGGGCCCACCGCTACAGGGTATGCCGGGGCCCACCCGGCATACCCTGTAGATCCGCCAATGACGTAATCCATGGACACATGATGATGAGGGCTACAATCCAAAGCATGATAGGGTTTTGCGCGTACACTGCAATTATTAGCAATACCAACCAAGCACAGAGACTTAGTCGCTCTCTCGATCGAGCCCGTCGCCGCTGTAGTCCCCAGAGCCCGTCGCTGGCTGCCTCCAGTCCCCGAGCCCGTCGCCGTCCGCCTCCGTCGAGTCCCCGAGCCCGTCGCCGTCCCCCGAGCCCATCACCCTCCTCCTCCCTCGGGCCCGTCACCAGTCGCCTCTGTCCCCTCAAGCCCGTCGCTGTCTGCCTCCGTCGACGCTCGAGCCTGTTGGCCGCCTCCGTCCACGCTCGAACTATTTAGATGCAGTTGAGATGTCCATTTGTGTTATTGTTGTAAGAAATGTTGTATATCTAAGTAATGGCCATCGATCTGTAAGTAATGTTGTATATCTAGGAAAGAATAGATATGTACATGTATACTTGAGTATATGTATACATATATTGTTGTTGTTTCATAAATCTTATTGTTGTTAAATCTTACTGTTATGTATATGTATATGTATATATATGTTGCTAATGAATATAGATATGTATATGTATACTTGAGTATATGTATACATATATTGTTGTTGTTTCATAAATCTTATTGTTGTTAAATCTTACTGTTATGTATATGTATATATATGTTGCTAATGAACATAGATATGTATATGTATACTTGAATATATGTATATATATTGTAATTAAATTTAAGTATGTGCTCATACCGCACTATTTATGTATATGATACATTGTGCTTACTTTTCATATATGAGAAGGCCAACATGTCATCTGCGCATTCTTCAACATCATCGCTGGATGCGTCCGCTCCCAAATCAAAATGCCAAAGAAGAGGACTATCGAAAAAGCCTGAGGGCCGATTTACCATCACAGAGGTCGATAGATCTAGGACCCCTCTCCTTCCTCGCCGAGCAGCATGCGCATTCTGAAGAATGATTGAAATAGTTGCACGAGAACGATCACATTCGATTCGTGGAAGAGCGTGACCGGGACTCGGAAACGTGAGCTGCTGACAGAAATGTTGGCATCGTTTGAGATCCCAGAAGAATACCAAGACGTCGTGCAATGACATGCCTTGCTAGCGGCATGCAAAGCATGGAAGAACTTCAAGAGCACGCTTGTCATGAACTACGTGGAGAAGAATGAAACTACCCATTCTTGGAACCACAATGGGAAGAGTTCAAGGCGATGAAGACGACCGAAGATTATAAAAGTGCAAGTGCGGCGTACAAGGCCCTCCAGGCAAAAAACACACCTCAACAAACTTGGCACAGCTGGGTATGCGGGTAAAATCCTGTAGTGGAGGAGGGAGGACGAACAGGCAATCCTGCAGGACACCGCCTCGCCATTTGCCAATATCCCGGATGGCCGCGCTCGAAATTGGATTAGAGCGAGGTCATCTACCACGACATCGGGGGACGTCTCCTTCCGAAACCCTGCAGACTAGGAAGTGTCCCAGCGCCTGGTAGGATATCGATCGAACTACGTAGCTTGTAATTACTCCACAACTTCGTAGGAAGTGAAATGACATGTCGTGCTCTTGCAGGAAGCGCTGAGTGTTGAATCTTCCTAAGGATCATTCCAGGGAATAAGGGAGAAAGATATACTCTCCGAGGCCCTGGGAAACAAGGAGCACCCGAGTTGTACGAGAGGCCTTGGGCTTTATGTTCCTTGGAAACATGGTTTCCAAGATGACTCCGAATTGTATCGGAGTAGGAAGAGAACGAAAGCCGAGCGTGACGCACGGTTACGAGAGGAAATCAAGGCAGCTCTTAGAGAGGAGCTTGCTGATTATGCTAGAGATCAGGTGCGAAGATTTACACAAAATCAGCAGGTCGCCGGCGCCGCTCCTGTGCTAGCTAGCCCGCCCAACCGTCCGAGTAGTTGCGCGTCCAATCCTTCGATGGAAAGTGAGGCTAGATTTCCTGTGGACGACATCCTGGTAATAATTATTATCTCTGGAATGCTCGATGTTAGACGCTGTAAGTGTGTACAATCACAGTCTCCGTTCATGTAATACCGATATATGTCATATATAATTTGTTGCTTTTCTGTGTATATATATACATGCTGACTGAAGCAAGATCATCCAAATCACCAATTGGTTTCCTGAATACATGCTTGGTCACCATGGATACCATCAGCGAGGATGCATCTTTCGTCGAGAGCTATATTACATAAAAATTGCTGGCTCACCACGATAAGGAATTTGTTCTTATGCCATACAATGAGCGGTTCCATTGGATTTTAATTGTAATTGTACCAAAACGAAACAAGGCTATATACATTGATTCTCTAAGTAAGAACAAATCCGAGTACGCAGTTATCGCCTAATTACTCGATAGGTAAGTACATTTTCTCCATACATAATTATATTTTACTCTTTCTTTCCTTTCGAATGACTAAGCTAACTTTTTCGAATCACGAAGGTCGTTCGCCACGTACGTTGCACAGACACGTGGCTCGACAGAAGGGGCCAAGCCCTTGAAACATGTTCGAAATTTTCGGGTATTCGCTAGTACACATTAATTAATCCTATACAACACTTGGTAGTAATGCTTCTTAAATTAACACATTCTATTTTTTGCAGTGCCACCAACAGACGCCGGGCAATACGTGTGGATTCTACGTTTGCCACCATATGAGACTACTCCTCGATTCCTCGCAGATCACCAATTCTATGGTTTGTCAAACTTCCCACATTTATTTCATACTTATTAGGTATATATGTACGCACATTGATATTCCTATCGACAGGATGCGCCCATCTCTACAACTGCATTGGAACAGCCGGACCTTGCACAAATTCGAGGAGAGTGCGCGTACCTTTTGATGTCTAAAGTCATAAATTCAAATGAAGAGTTCCACAGCGAACAATGATTTTTTATTTCTCTTATCACTCCGGAATCGAGGTCTCGCGAAAGAAACAGTCCATAATCTATGAACTTGTCAGGCTGCACAAGCAATACTTGGATGGCAATCATGCACCATCCAAGTATTGCTTGTGCAGCCTGATAAGTTCGTTGATTATGGATCTATTCCTTTTACGAGACCTCGATTCCGGAGTGAAAGAGCAATAAAAAAAATGCAATGTTACCATCTAAGTGCAAATGCAATGTAGATCTTTTGTAATTGTGTATTTGTTAATTGATATTTTATTTTATTTCAATTAATTGACTTGCAAAATGGATGTTTTATGTTTGTGAAATGAAGTGCGATGTGAATTGGATGTTTTATGTTTGTGAAATGAATTGAGATGTGAATTGTATGCATACATGTACATGTTGATCTGCTTGTTTCAGTGGACATGGCTAGTATTTCCTGAGGTTAGCCAATAAACAGAAATAGATTTAGGGGTAAAAAAGAATATCACAGACAGTTTTTAGTTACAAACCGTCTATGATATTTACACCACAGACGGTTTGAAAACCGTCTGTGATAACCTTCGATTATCACTGACCCATAAATTCAGACGGTTTAGAAAACCGTTTGTGATGACGTTTTTGAACTGTCTGTAATACGGTTTTCTGTAGTAGTGGCAGTCAACGTCTTTCATTCGCGGCATTAAACATCTTTCGTTCGCGAGATGCTGCTGAATTTGGACCTTCCAAGATCGAATACGTCACAGGTAGCTCTGAGAGCTGAGGTGGCTCTGCTCTAAACGGTTTCAGTTTCTGTTTTTTTTTAACTTTCAACTTATTTAAACTAGAAGCCACTTACAATGCATCGATTTCTAATTTCAGCTTTTTAGCTTTTTTAGTCTTTTTTTGGCTTTTTTGCATTTTCTTCTTCTCTATATTCTTTTGCATTGTCCAAGATGATATAGTGGTTTTTATTTTTTGTTTTGCATTGTCCATGACAATATAGTGTTTTTTATATTTTTTCCTATTTTTTATATTTGTTTAGAAAAAATAATAACTACTGGCGTAAGCCCCAACCGAAGCTGTAAGCCACTTTGAACGCCGCTTTAACGGCCAGAGTGGAATAGGAGTCGCTCGGGATTCACGAGGGAGCTTTCTTGGTGCGGTCTGCAAAGCCTCAGGTGGTTTAGGCTCTGGCGTGTCCGGACGGTGTGCTCTTTGCCCAACGTTAAAAAGGTTGTATATTGGATAGGGATGACTCTATTTTACCTTTTTAATTTTTATGATAGTCCGAGTTACAATTTTAAATTGTAAAATTGAATATGTTACAATCCTCAAGTATCAATACCGTTTATTTTACCCCTCAGACCAATTGAAGACGGTTTTGCTCTAAATTGACGCTAATGTAGCAGATTTTTGACATGTGGGCTGATTTTGGAATTCGTGTTTTGGCACATAAGCAGTATAGTTAGCAACGATAAAATAAATCAATAAAATCCGAATGGCGTGCTAAAAAAAGGATTACGGATCTATCTGACGAGCTCCTCCTCATGCTGCCAGTCACCTGCCGACATGGATCATGCCGTGATCACCAAATTGTAAACATTTAACAGTCGACACTTGACAAGCACATGGTTGTTAAGATCAATAGCTATAAAATCTGTGCTTACTGTCTTGAGATCAACGTACTCCTTCCGGTCCGATTGAGTTCCTCTCACCAGAGAACCTGCCAGGAAAGAAGATCCATAATTAGGATATCCCATACCTTCCTGAAGAATCATCACAGTTTTATTTCTGACGAAAATCATCAAAGAGTTAATCATGAAGGAGTACTCATGTAGGCAAGTACTCGAAGCAAAAATCAATGTCAGTTTGTTAGTTGCATAATTGTACCATCTCTTGTGGCAATCCTGGCCCTGGCTCCAGCTCTCAGATTGATCATTTTTTTATTCCTTCAATCCACGGAAACAAACAGCTGCAGCGAAGATTGCCTACACTAAATCATGGCCCGTGTCTGGAAAAGGAAAAAACAAGAACAGCACCAGTGAAAACGAGTTAGGAAAGACAAGAAAACTGCAACCTTAAAACAAGAGCAAGCAACCAAAGAAATGTTGGAGAAATGGAGATCTTAGTCGGATTAAAAACCAACATCCATGGAAATGTCCAGGGGCGAAGCCAGATTGAAACAACACCCCGGACTAGACACTTTCTTAAATTTTACAATGGCCTTTTGATCTTAGGCCCAAGGCTGAAGCCCAGGCAGCCCTGGGCCTAGATCCGCCACTGGAAATGCTGATGGGGGGTATCTATCAGAACAAAGTCAAACATAGGGAGAGGAGAATTTGGAGCGGTGGTCAAATTTAGCACTGTTTGTCACGTGAAATACCAAATTTAGCCCTTGAATCACCATAATTCCATTTGTAGCCTTCTCCCAGAGCGCGGGACTATGTGAGTGCGACACGTGTGCAGTGGTACAGTCTGGGAGTGCATGACTCAAGCCGTGGTCGTGAGCATGGTTGTAAACCATGGCTTACGACCACACCTTACGACCACGACCACAGCTTATCTGACCACGCTCATGACCACGGGTTACGATCATGCTCGCGAACACAGCTTACGACCATGCTCACGACCAGGCCTTACGACCACGACCATGCCATACAACCATGACTATGCCTTATGACCAAGACCATGGCTTATACGACCACGCTCACGATCAATACACAGTTTGAGTCATGCACTCCTCGACCGCACCACTGCAGACGTCTCGCACTTGTGTAGTCCCGAGCTCAGGGAGGGGCTATAAATGGAATTATGGTGATTCAGGGGCTAAATTTGCTATTCGCGTGACAAACAGTGCTAAATCTAACCAAAGTTCGAGAATTCAAAAAATGAGATGCCACGCAACATGTGTCCAGCTCATACCCCGTGAAGAGGTCCAGACAAAAGCAAAAAATAAAAGGCAGCATTTTTTGCTACTGATGTACTGAAATTGATCCAAATAGAACAAAAATCTTTGATTGCTTGCTACTCACCTTGCTGCGGATCAGCAGGAATGAAAATTTAAGAAAAGATGCCTGCAAGGTTGAAATTGATAAGAAAGGGATCATGTATCGGGGGTGCATTTGAGATCTAATAACAGTTGGCATAAAAATCAAATATTCCACCACGAATCCAAATTGAGGCACATGACTGCTGCAACTACTGCTGCCTCGAGAGAGGAAGAGGATAAGGAGGCAGACGGTGGGCAGCAGCGAAGCCCAGCGCTGAGGCCTTACGTGCAGCTAGTGGCGGAGCCAGGATTTAAATGATTGGGATGCGAACTTAAGACACGTCTATTCTAAAACAAGTTTAAATGACATAATACGGAAGTTCAATGTAGGTAACTAAGTAATCATTCAAGTATTATTCACATATATTATTTGTTAGCTTGTTAGGATTGATCATAATTCCTGCAACTCCCTTTTGGGTTTTAATTCTTGAGATCATCCTTTTAAACCTAAAGGAAAAAAGGAGCAATTTACTTTCTAGTGCCCCAAACTAATATATATACAATAATCTATGACTATCATGAAAACAATCCTATTGGAGCAAGTTGACACATGAACATCAGAAAATGATCTACCAACATTCAAGATTCAAGAAGCTAATCGACATGAAAGACTCAGGTGCATAGAAGAACTGGATGGTAAAAAACAAGGCACAATAAGTCAGAAGTGTAGGGGACCTGGCGGGGCGGGTGTAGAAGAGATGCTTGGAGAGCTCCTGGCATTTCTCAATGGTGGGTGGATCAATGACGTGCTGCTTGTTCCTCTCAATAAGCGTCTTGTGGTATGCGCACTCGAGCTTGGCTGCCAACCTGGTCGCCTCGCACATCTTGGATTGCAACTACACCAACTTCGACACCAACATCGCCATGGATCTGTTGCCTTTTCATGGTTAAACCAGAGCAATGCGAATGGGAAAAATCATAACAATATATCTATGAATTAGGAAGCACAGAGTCAAGGCTTGGCTCGATGACTTCTTTGGTTTACCTTTTCCTCTCCGGTGCCTGGTGGTCGCTGGCAACGGGGCGATGAGCTATGTTTGAGCAGAGCCATGTGCCTGAGCTTGAGCTCAGCTACTACACTAGGGTAGAAGCCTGAAGGATTTGGCCAATTGGGGAATCTCCGGTGGGGGTGGCCGATCGACTAAGGAAGTGAGGATGGTGTGGGCACTTGGGCTAATAGGCTTGACTTGTTGCCTATTACGCCTAATGGGCTGCTAGGAGTATGTTAGTATATGTAGTGTATATTTTGTATATTAAAGGTGGTATATATCATTTTTTGCGCAAGAATTTTGGGGGTGCAACTGCACCCCCATGCATCAATGTGGCTCCGCCACTGCATCCAACGAGCCTGGCCTAGTGTTATGGATTCCTATTGGGGTAAGCATTACGTCCGCCGTCCCAAACAGAGTCCGCCTCCAACATAAGTTAGCAGTTCCTCTGTTTTTAGTTCTCCTTTTTCAGTCTGCGTCTTTAGCAAGTCCCTTACGGACTCTTTAGATAAGGAGTTGTTTTAGATGTAGGTCTCTTGAGAAAATTGGGATTGTAAGAGTATAAATACCTGCCTGCGCTTCAGCAGAAGGGTAGAGAAGAAATAAAGGAGCTCTTTTCCCCCAAACCCTAGATTCTGTACGCAGGTATCAATCACGGCGGCGCAAGGAGCTGACCGCAGAGAAGAAGATAACGGCGGCCAGGGCAATCATCCGTATAACCTGAGATCACGGGGTGAGATACATAACAGATTGGTATCAGCTTCCATGGCACCGGACTCCATCAATACCGAGTTACGTGAACTGAAGGAAATCCTGGGCACGATTTTGAAGCGACAAGAAGAACAGTCCACAGCCCAAGCAAATCTTGAAGCTGCTGTTCTTGCGCTAGAAGGTCGAGTAGCATCACCAACGAAGGTCACCGATTCTGCAAACTCATCTGCTCGTCAACCTTCAGGTGCTCCAACTGTGACTCCAACTCCAAGTCGGTTTTATAAAGTTGATTTTCCTTTGTTTGATGGCAATTCCGACCCTCTGGAGTGGCTCGCTCGTTGCGATCAGTTTTTTCGAGGCCACCATACTCTCGAAGAAGAAAAGGTCTGGCTAGCAACCTACCACATGACGGGTATCGCTCAACAATGGTATTACAAATTGGAGCGAACCGAAGGAATTCCCACCTGGCCTAGGTTCCAAAGTTCCTGCAAACTGCGTTTTGGTCCCCCTTTTAGATCAAACCCAGTCTCGGAACTTGCTCTTCTTCGTCAGACGGGTTCAGTTGAAGAATATGCACAAGAATTCTATAGAGTTCTTTGCCGAGCGGACAATTTGTCTCCAGAACATGAAGTTGGTCTATTCCTGGCCGGTCTGGGTGAGCTTATCAAATCTGACGTAGAGTTGCAGAGTCCAGCCTCATTGGATACCGCCGTAAGCCTGGCTAAGGCCGCGGAGAGACACTACAAACTATTATACAGCTCGGGGATGATTCTACGCCAGCCACATTCCAGTCCACAAGCTTCCAATGCGAAGTATGCTCCAATTCAACGTATGGCTCCGTTGTTGTCAAAACCACCAGAGGTTCCACTTCTGCCAGCACCTCCAACAGGACCATCTTTGCAGAATCAGCGGGCATTTAGGCGTCTCACCCCATCAGAGATGGCGGAGCGTCGCCAGAAAGGCTTATGTTTTAATTGTGATGAACAATTCACAAGAGGGCATCGGTGTAAGCGCTTGTATTGGATTGAAATTTTGGATGAAGATGATGTTACAGAAGATAACAGAGAGAATACCAATCCTCAAATTTCTCTACATGCATTGACTGGTATATCTACAGGGAATACTATGCAATTGACAGTATTCATCAATAGCCACAAGTTCTGTGCCTTGGTGGATTCAGGCTCAACTCACAATTTCATTAGTCTGGCTGCTGCTCAACAATCTGCCATCACCTTACAAGATCGCAAAGGCATCAATGTGGCCGTAGCAAATGGAGATCGGATTCCTTGCCCGGGGTTCTGCCCATCCATGTCACTCTCCATTGAGTCTGAAGAATTCTCGGTCAGTTGTTATGCCCTACCTCTTCAAGGTTTTGATTTTATTCTCGGTGTGCAGTGGCTTCGTACATTAGGTCCAATTCTCTGGAACTTCTCCAACCTTTCCATGTCATTTTGGCATTTGGGACGACAAGTACGATTTCTGGGCATTCCAGCCAGACCATCCGGCCATCTACTCACCATCAGTGAACCAACTCAAGCCCTGTTACCAGCACTCCTATCAGATTTTCAGGACTTATTTCAGCAGCCGTCAGGATTACCTCCTCAACGTCTTTTTGACCACCGCATTCACTTGCTTCCGGGCTCCCAACCAGTGGCAGTCCGTCCATATCGATACCCTCATCATCATAAGGATGAAATCGAAAAGCAATGTGATGAGATGTTATCACACGGTACCATACGTCCCAGTACGTCTCCCTTCAGTTCTCCAGTGGTTTTGGTCAAAAAGAAGGATAGTACATGGCGGCTCTGTGTGGACTATCGTGCACTTAATGCCCAAACCGTCAAAGATAAGTTCCCTATTCCGGTAGTGGATGAATTACTGGATGAACTACGCAATGCCAAGTACTTCACTAAGCTGGATTTACGGTCAGGCTATCACCAAATCAGAATGCACCCAGAGGACATTCACATGACAGCATTCCGAACGCATCATGGTCACTTTGAATACCTAGTCTTACCCTTTGGTCTTTCAAACGCTCCAGCGACCTTTCAGGCTGTTATGAATGCCATACTTCAGCCACTGCTTCGCAAATGTGTGTTGGTTTTCTTTGATGATATATTAATATTCAGTCCATCTTGGTCCGAACACCTGTGCCATATACGAACAGTTTTCAGCCTTCTTCGGCAGCATCAGTTCTTTCTCAAGCAGTCAAAGTGTTCTTTTGGCACAACGACAGTATCATACTTGGGCCATGTTGTTTCAGCATCTGGAGTATCCATGGATCCAGCCAAAGTTCAAGATATTCAAAACTGGCCGACTCCTACATCCATGCGCCAGTTGAGGGGATTTTTAGGACTCGCTGGATATTATCGTAAGTTCATCCGGCATTTTGGATCCATAGCCAAACCTCTCACCCAGCTACTCACTAAGGAAGGGTTTTGTTGGTCCCAGGAAGCAGCTGGAGCATTTTTGGCTTTAAAAGATGCCCTCTGCACGCCATCTTTTTTAGCCCTCCCAGACTTCACAACCTCTTTCATTGTCGAATGCGATGCGTCGGGCAGTGGATTCGGGGCTGTTCTCCATCAAGGATCTAAGCCAATTGCATTCTTCAGCCGAGCCATTCCACCTCACCACGCCAAATTAGCTGCTTATGAGCGCGAACTCATCGGATTAGTCAAAGCAGTCCGTCATTGGCGCCACTACCTGTGGGGGAAAGCATTTATTGTACGCACGGACCATTACAGTCTGAAGTACCTTTTGGATCAGCGCTTAAATACAATTCCCCAACACCATTGGGTTAGCAAACTATTTGGGTTCGATTTCCAAATTGAATTCAAACCGAGCAAAACCAATTTGGTAGCGGATGCACTGTCCCGCCGGGATGAACACCTGTCATTATCAGCTCTTTCAGTACCCAGTTTTCAGTTGCTCACTCAGCTCAAAGAAGACATACAATTATCACCTGCCTTTCAAACTCTGCAGTCTCAGCTTACAGCTCAAGATCTTCCTCCTCATTGGACCTTTGTGGATGGTTTCTTTTTATATCACGGTCGCATCTTTGTCCCAACTACCTCAGCTTTTGTGCAGCACATAATTGCGACATATCATGCCATTGGCCATGAAGGGATCCAAAAGACATTGCATCGCATCCGTAAGGACTTCTATATTCCTCAACTAAAGCAGCTGACCCAAGAGCACATTACATGTTGTGCTACATGCCAGCGCAACAAAGGGGATCACCTACACCCAGCAGGACTACTCCAACCGCTACCGATTCCCACTCAAGTCTGGGCGCATATCTCCATGGACTTCATTGATGGATTTCCCCGGGTACACGGCAAATCTGTAGTCTTAACAGTGGTGGACAGATTTTCGAAATATGCTCATTTTGTTCCATTGGCACATCCGTATACGGCTCAATCCGTGGCTCAGGCCTTCTTTGAGTCCATTGTGCGCCTCCATGGGTTTCCGGAATCAATTGTCAGTGATCGTGATACAATTTTCACAAGCCATTTTTGGACTGATCTATTTCGGTTGGCTGGAGTCTCTCTAGATATGACCTCCGCCTTTCACCCGCAAGCTGATGGCCAGAGCGAAGTTGTTAATCGCACCATCGAAATGTATCTTCGTTGCCTCAGCGGAGATCGACCTCGGCAGTGGGTTAGATGGCTTCCATGGGCTGAATTCTGTTACAATACATCATTTCACTCTGCTCTTCGATGCACTCCCTTTCAGGTGGTGTACGGGCGTCCTCCCCCGGCCCTTCTTCCTTATCAAGCAGGCTCCGCTCAAGTCGCAGCAGTGGATGATACTTTACATGCCCGTGATGAATTTCTTCGTGACATCCGCGAACGTTTACTACATGCCCAGCAACGCATGAAGGAGTTCTATGACAAAAACCACCGGGAAGTTGAATTTGAGGTGGGTCACTGGGTTATGCTTAAACTCCATCACCGCCAGGCAGTGGGGATTACTACCAAATTTTCCAAGCTGTCTCCCAAATACTATGGGCCATATCAAATCATTGGTCGAGTTGGTCCCGTAGCTTATAAACTTCAACTCCCTCCATCGGCTCGTCTCCACAATGTGTTCCATGTGGCCTTTTTGAAGCGATTCCATGGACCTCCACCGGCAGCTCCACCGGATCTTCCAGATACTCTTCATGGGAGGGTTCTTGCTGCTCCTTCTACAATTGTCCGCTCTCGTCTGCATAAGGGAAACTGGGAAGTCTTGGTTCAATGGAAGGACCAGGCAGCAGCTGACGCGTCTTGGATGCCGGTTTCAGACTTCAAACGCCTTTACCCAGCTTTTCAGCTCGAGGACGAGCTGTTTCCGCAGGAGGGGGGAAATGTTATGGATTCCTATTGGGGTAAGCATTACGTCCGCCGTCCCAAACAGAGTCCGCCTCCAACATAAGTTAGCAGTTCCTCTGTTTTTAGTTCTCCTTTTTCAGTCTGCGTCTTTAGCAAGTCCCTTACGGACTCTTTAGATAAGGAGTTGTTTTAGATGTAGGTCTCTTGAGAAAATTGGGATTGTAAGAGTATAAATACCTGCCTGCGCTTCAGCAGAAGGGTAGAGAAGAAATAAAGGAGCTCTTTTCCCCCAAACCCTAGATTCTGTACGCAGGTATCAATCACGGCGGCGCAAGGAGCTGACCGCAGAGAAGAAGATAACAGCGGCCAGGGCAATCATCCGTATAACCTGAGATCACGGGGTGAGATACATAACACCTAGCCATGCTCATGAGAGAGAGGGCAAGGGGGGAGGGAGGGAGCAGAAAGAAGATACGATGGATGGAGGCTGACGGCGAGGCCCAGCAAGCAGTGAGCGGGCTGGAGATGGTGTGGGTGGATGACAATGGCGGTGCTTGAAGAGGAGAAAAACGAGTAGGTGGTGGTATGAGATTGATAGGCCTAGTAATGGGGCAAGGCCCAATCCGAACCCCACTGCAGCCCCATGTCTTTAGGGTGGCCCCAATCCTCATCTAGCCCACTACTTAGTCTTTCCACCCAATCTAGCCTGACCAATTAAGCAATAGAATCCTAATGCTACCCTGGCCCATTCTAAATGCTTGGGCCGACTCACTAAATCTAAAGCAAGTATGCAGGTGGGCTGGACGGGTATAGTTCTCTATCATACAGTATAACTTGTAGCTATTCTCAAGGTCATAGATTGCCACACAGCGGTCCAATCATAGCAAAAAAAAAATTGCAGGTAGCTCTAGTCTTTCTCGCGGCTGTGGGCATGTGGCTCTCAGGATTTCTTGAACAAGGAAAACAGATAGAATCACCCTTACAATTTTATGAGTCTCAATGACCCTCCTAAAACTATAGAGAATTGAATGAAAATACAAAGCATAATAGCCTGTGCCATCACAAACAATGAATCTGCTAGGAACTCAGCAGATATAGGTTCATGTTACCTGTATCATTACATATTTGTAAAGAAGAACATGAAATGTATAGGTTTGATAAAACAACAAGAAAACCTATTCTGCAAAAGGAACCATAGCCCAAAAGGGTCAACATTGTATATTAATTAGTAGGGGTGCAATCGGGTCGGATTTGGACGGATATTGCTCATACCGTATCCTAACCCATATTTTTTTCTCAGATTCGGGGTCGGATATGGTAAAACCGGATACGAATACGAATTCGGAGTATTTGGAATTTCGAATATGGTGCCGCCGGAACGGATACTTGCGGTTTTGGATCGAAAACGAATGATGTAGATGGATAGTACGTGCATACGGAAAGGAACATATGCTAAACCATACCACCATCACTTCAAGCCTTAAACTGTTAGACATAAGTACATAATAATGATTATAATTCATCAGCCGAAGATGGTGTCGCTCACTGTAGATGGAGGTGGAGGTGCGGCATACCAATCTTCAAAGACATCCAACTGTGAGAAAACTAGTTGAAATTTCTAAAATTTTAGTTGGGTGTTAAATTTGAACAACAAGGAAATTTTGCTTTTTTTGAAACTATTTTTGTCATTAGTTGAACTCTTTGTTGGCTTACCCTCAAACATATGCCTCATTGTTTCCCCCAAAATTACCCATTGAGGTGTGGCATTTCAAGATGAATCTTGATTCTTAACGGACAACATTTTCTTTTACTAGGCTAAGAAATTTTACTAAATTAAGGTAGAGACAGTAGACAATTGGGGATAATAGACTTTTGACAAATTTACCTGTTCATTTACTGAAGCATGCCAAAGTTCATCGTTTAATAATACTCTGATTACATGTTTTTCATTCCATTACCCAGGAAGAGTGATCTTAATGAGCAAATTTAGGATTCCAATTGCACAAGTAGCAGAATTAAAAATAAAACACTATTTGAGTATTGTATATTTATAGTTGCCACAACTGAAGTTTTAGAGAACTTAAGCTTACATGATCTAAGAAAACTTTCTATACACTACACACCTCAACCAACCAACATGTCAAAGAAACAAATACTAGCAAAGTAAAAGGTGAATTCTTATCTTGTACCGGATATTCGACCAGATAATTATCTGGTATCCGAATACCGATACTATTCGGGTCAGATAACAACTCTCCCAAATCCAAATCCGAATCCGACCGGATACCAAATTCCTTCCCCGAATCTGGTACCGACCGAATTCGGTACCAGATCGGCCGGGATTAACCCAACCCATTTGCACCCCTATTAACTAGGCTTTCTTCGACAAGAAATGGTATAGGAACTAGGAGACAAGCAACAAAAAGCATAGCCGTGCAACATCAGCAAAAGACAATCTGACCCGAACCATCTGACCTGAGGAATTCACACACGTCATATGTCAAGGACTAAAACTGCTTCTAAATGCTTGTAAACGAAATGAACAACTGTTGCTTCTTGTACTGACTGATTCCTATCTTCAATTCCTTCTTGTTCTCAGCCCAATCAATTCCCAACAACAATGCAAGGAAATTTAGAGTTTATCTGATATATTGTATACATTATATCAATAGATCAAACTAACAAAAGACATGAATTTTTCAAGTCAAGATATGAATTGTGTCAACCAATGCATAAGCACTAAATAGTCCTTGCTCTGCCCCCATCAAGTTGGTATTACACAGTATTTGCTTTTGATGACAAATCAAGTCACATTGACGAAGTTTAATTATATTAAAAGATTTTCAAAGTGACTAACTATTACAATTGCAGTTCCGACCAAACAAAGCAGCTACAAGTTATCATCTTAAATTTTCTGAAAAGCAATAAATCGCCATCTCACTGAACCTATAGTCCACCTGGTAAGCCTTCTTTTCCTTAAGGTTCAAAAACAAAATCAGCTATGCTTGGATAGTTCTTCTATTGACAAAGAAGTAGAATATGCATAAACAACCACATTGTACATTAGGCTTTTAGCCTCAAGCTTATCAGGTATATGTACATAAATGCAGTTAGGTTGGTAGCTAATGTCATTGACTTTCTCCACATTACAGTCGCATGCTGTGTCCCGTACAAATCCTGATGTGATCACCATACTGAACATGATAATGCAAGGATTGCATCTCCATTATTAGTTATTTCCTTGATGCTTAAATCTCAAAGTACTTCATATCACTGTCACTGAGCAAATGTCCTGGATGGATAAAAAAACTACTCTGCAGAAGTAGAAATAAAACCATGTACTACTAGGACCAAAACCAGTCAAACCTGCTACTCTAACCTTCCTGCCAGATCTAACTCAAATTCTACATGTGGGCTCGAAGCAGGTTCATTGAGATAGCACTTAGTAGAAAATCTACCTAGATAAACACCTCGTGGTTTCGAAATTATCAATGAGTATATAAGAACAAACGGAATTTGTGAGAAACAAGAAATTCAGGAAAGCATGGATCCACGCATGGATGGGCTTCCATTTTAGAATTAATATACCTAGGACTTGACACAATCAGTATCATTCCAATGTCATACTGTATTTCATGACTCACACAAACCAGTCAACCAAGCAGGTCAACAACAAAGATCTGTCATAAAACAGCATAAGAGACTCATGGTACTGATTTGTGGTGATAAACAACACAGATCTGATATTTAATGATAAGTGGTGATAAACAATACCTTGAAATATCCTCTTGCAACTCACAAGCACTATATCCTTCCATTGCTTTTCCTGCATATTGAATCACGAGAAAATAGTTCATATTATTGGAATGTACAAGTACTACTCAAACTGAAAGTGAACTGTTGTAGTAATTGTCATTTTACCTTCATCATCATCATTATTAAATCCAATAAACCAATCTTTGCTACAGATTAGAGCCTCAAGGCTTTTAGGGGATAATGAAGTCCTACTTTTACCTCTAATTCTGCCAGCAGCACTGAACGCTGATTTGGAGGACACCATACTGACAGGAATTCAATCACAAAAAACTAAATATGTATCTATGCTCTCTCTCTCACTCTGTCACATGCATACTTGTTAACTAAATTCAATCGAAATAAACTATAACTAAAATTTTTCTTGCTAACGATGCAGCTGAAGGAATGCGCATAGGCTACGAAAGCAGAAAACAAAACTTTTCTACCGCGCACACAAGGACATCATGCTAAGGAGGGATCATGGATCGTTACCACTAGACGCGCAGCGCAGTGGAAGAAGAGTTGGAGAAACCGATCCAACCACGCGCGTCGAGGTAGTAGTGGAATTAGCCGATCGTCCCGAACAGATCGTCTCCTCCACGCGATCAACCACACCACGAGCAGATCCAATCTGTAGGTTGTTGATGCCGATCAACACCGCAACGAGCAGCGCCTCCACCGGTATCCACACGTCCGGGGCTGGAACGCCGATCGCGAATGTACTAGCACTCGTGAGCGGCAAGAGTTTGGCTCGGGAGGTGGCGGCTAGGGTTATGCTAGAGGTTTTTAGAAGCGTATCCCCTCAGCTCCTCGCCACCATATATATAGACCTCTTCACTTGGGCCTTGTGGACCGAGGCCCAATAGAAGTCTATTCGGATCTCTATCCAAAAAGAGCCCACATCCGAATCATATTCGAATTAGTGTTTCAACCCGTTAAGCGTGCGACCCTGTAGGTTCATGTATACTTGGTCGCAACCCGGAAACGCCTTTCCGGTCACCTTGTTAATAGCGGCTTCTAGTAAGACATATTAACCCCAAAGTATACGTAAAGATCATATCGGCTGAACCTGTAATGTTCTCATGTACGAACCCCTTTGCCTCACGATATGGATTGAGCTCAAGGCGAGACCTGTGTCATCCTCTTAATAGCTCAATCACTCTCCCGATTTCATGATGGATTATAAACTTGTGATTGACTCCTCAATCACTTGGTATGGCCATGCACTTTCATAATCCATTACATCGAGGGGCCCAGAGATATTTCTCCCATAAGGAGGGGCAAATTCTATCTTGATCATTCACATCTCACTACATGTTTCATGGCAAACCCGAAGACTACTTTTATAACTACCTAGTTACGAAGTAGTGTTTAGTAGTCCCAAAATAAGCTACTACGCATGTTGGGAACCATGATGATCTCAAGTCTAAGGATTCTACATAAACACTACTTGAGACCAACTGATGACACATGGAATCTTTGCAGTGTCTCATGGCGGGTCTATCCAACATATGTTCACTAACACATGTCCATATTATTGATTTGGTATCACCATACCATGATCCATGAGACATAATCATCAATCAATACATATGCTGATCTTTGAATCATATTTGTTCCTCATATGATATATGATCAGGGATCATTTAGAAATAGCAACATTTTAGTATTAAGAGTCTCATGAATAAGTCACATACTCATTGATCAATAATGATAATGTCTATTTCAAGGAACAAAGTAATGTATCAGAAACATAGTATGTGATATATATAACATCTCCATGTTGCCTCTAGGGCATATCACTAACAGCAGCATACAAGAATGCTTTACAAATGTGTCAAAGAGCAAGAAACAAGATGCGGAGCAAGGAACAACAAGCGATTGGCCTACTCCTAATCAAGCTTCGGTACAAGAAATGCTAATGATGCAGCATACAAGAATGCTTCGCAAATGTGTAAAAGAGCAAGAAACAAGATGCAGAGCAAGGAACAACAAGCGATTGGCCTACTCCTGCTACTAATCATGCTTCGGTACAAAAAAGATTGGGAGCCAACCACGTTAATTAGTAGTTGCGTGTTCAGACCACACGACAAAACAAGAAAGATATGCACGCACGCACAGCAAGCTGAGACTAGAAGCGACCAAAATATACCTAGTGGCGCGTGACCTGCCTCTCGGTGCAGATCACGACCGGTTGCAGCGAATCGTGGCAGATCATGCACGATCCCGATGGCGGAAGAGTGCGCCTGTCTGGACAGGGTAGTGAACCGGGGAGAGCTATGTGATGGTTGCACCTGGAAAGGGGCTTAGCTCTTAGGTAACCAACCCCAGTAACCAAGAATCGATCTATCGCGCGTAGAGAGAGAGAAATTTACTTACCTTTGCTGTTGAAGATGGCCAGACGACGTAGCGCCACTAGCGCCTTCGCGCGTTGCTCATAGGATCCTGGAGTCTAGAGACTGGCAAAGGCTGTGTGCTGCTCGTAGGGACGTAGCGTTGAGGTGCATGGATTCGGCCCTATTCCTTCCATCAGCCCTATTCCTTCTATGGGCTAAAATTATGGGTTTGGCCCAAAATTACTAGCCTATTTAAATCCTAGCCCCATCCTATTTCTATTTTTGCCCATTTGGTATGACCCAAACCAACCCATTTAGAAGCCCACCCCTCTCAGCCCTATAAATCTTGGCCCATTACCAGGCCTACATGAGAAGCAGCAGGACAGAGGAGAAGGATGTCATGTCATCTTTTGTTTGTTATAGCATGACATGTGGGCCCAATCATCTTTTTTCTAGCAAAACCGCTTTCAGTTAACCTAGAGGGATAAAATAAATGGTATTGACAGTTAAGGATTGTAACATATTTGATTTTGCAGTTCGAGATTGAAACTGGGTGGATTTTTTTAAGTTGTGACTTATGACTTTTGGTTTATGGATTTTGAATTATAGCTATTCATGTGTTTGCGAGAGAGAGTACGAAAAGAGAGATAGTTGTATATGATTTTGACCGGTATAGCTGAAGTTAGTAAGTATCTACTACAATCGACTTGTAGATCCTGTCTTGAAAAGATGCACCATTTGAAAGCTAGTTACCATAGTAAATGTCAAAAGCCACAAGTAATAAACCCAAAAGAACCTAGTCTTAGACTATAGCAAGAGTTTAGAGGATAAAAATAGACTTTTCCCTATTGGATACTGATAGTCAAGAAGTGGTCTGCCTTTGGATGCAAAAGGGCGGTACATCCATTGTGGCATGCGTCCTACAAGAAGTTTAAGAGTTATGGTGGTTCTTTGAGCTACGGCTTATAGCTTTGGCTTATGGTTTTTAAATTTTGGTGATTCACGAGAGACAATACGCAGAGAGAAATAGTCACATGTGATTTTGACCGGTATAGCTGAACTAGCATAGTATCCACTACAGTTTACCTATAAATCCTATCTTGAAAAAACACACTATTTAAAAGCTAGTTACTATAGTAATAGAAGCTAAAGCCAAAACCAAAGTATAAGTGCAAAAGAATCCATCCATAGTCTGATCTTTTGATAATTTTGCGTGTATGCAATCGGGTTCACACGAGTGTCTTGGTGTGACTCCTCCATTCTTAGTATCTAGCCTCCGTTCAGATTGTAATTCAACTTCGGTTAATGAATGAAAGCTCTCCACTTCCCCTAAAAAAAGTATGACTAAAAAACGATAAGCAACCCCTATTTTTAAGGTCATCTTGGATTAATTTTCTAAATTCCTAATGAAGAAAATAATTTTGTGTGCGAGAGAGCATAGCTTTTGTTTGCACGTGGAAAGCATGGAATACACGACATAATTGTTAGTGATATGATCTATAGGTAATTATGAAAATGATTGTATCACTTCTATATTTATGATCTTTTGAATAATATGTTACATTGTCCATTAAATAAATATCTTTCATATCAATCAACAAGTATGCGACTTGTTTATGGAACTATTTATTCATGTTTTAATATTATTCTAAATCATCCCTAATCTTATGTCATTACATAGGACAAGTATGATTTATAGATCAATATGTATTGATTGATGATTATATTTCACAGATCATAGATATAAAGATATCAAATCAATAATGTGGGCACATGTTAGAAAACATGGTGTTGGATTGACCCACCACGAGATACTGGTAGAATTGTTATATTCTTAAGTGTCATCAGTTGGTCTCATATATAGTGTATGTAGCATCCTTAGACCTGAGATTGTCACAGTTTCCTATGTGTAATAGTTTACTTAGAGGTTGTGAAACACTATCCGTAACTGGGTGGTCATAAAGATAGCTTCTAGGTTTACTTTGAAGCATACGGAGGAATGTGAATGATCAATATGGAATTTACCCCACCTATATAACGGGAGAGATAGCTTTGGGTCCCTCGATGTGGTTAGATTAAGGAAGTGCATGGGCATGCCGAATATGGTTGAGGACTTAACCATAGCTGAGTAATCCACTACAAATTCAAGTGAAGAATCGAGTTATCATTGGATGGCACGCTTCCGCCTTGAGTTCAATATGTTATTATGAGGCAAAGGGAGCGGTACATAAGTACTATATAGGTTCATCCGATACGATGTTTATGTTTATTTGGGAGTCGTTATGTCCTGCTAGGGACCGCTTCCAACATATGGACCAGAAAGGAGTTTTCAGCACATGGCCAAATATACATGAACCTATAGGGTCACACACTTAACGGGTCAGAACAATAAGGGTCCTGATGATAGACACTGAGTTGGATACAATCACTACTCATATTGGATCTAGTTGAAAGCGCTCCGAGTGGGATACGATACCTACTCATATTGGATAAAGATTCAATCTAAGGCTTTTCGAGTTGGATACAATATCTAATCACATCGGATAAGGATCTAATTGGAAGCTATATAAAGGGAGGTGTGGGGCTGAGCAAGGTATCCTGAGACACACCCATCGAAACTCTAGCCGCCAGCTCTCATAACCCTTGTTGTGCGCATTGGTGCTAGCACACCAATGCACGACATTCCATCCCTGGACGTGTGGACTTTGGTAGAGATGCTGCTACGACTACAGCACTGATCGGGATGATCGCAAGGAGGAGATGATTGACCAGAGGACGATCGACTACATCCACTACACCGACGTGCACTTCATTGAACTGGCCGCTTCAACTCTACTTCCGCTGCACTGCGCATCTAGTGATAACGATCTATGATCTCTTACTCACATACCGGATCAGTTGCTCATATTTGCAATTTGATGCATAGGCTAATGAGTAGGAATTTAGCAAGAGGTGAGGTTGACCTTCACGTGGGCAATGGAGCAAGAGTTGCTACGTTGGTTGTTAGCACTTTACCATCATCTTTACCCTTAAGATTAGTTTTGGAATTGAATAATTGTTATTATGTTCCTACCTTAAACAAAAACATTATTTCTGCTTCATGTTTAGAAGCAAAATGTTATGAGTTCGAAATAAAGAACTAGGAAAAATTGCTCCCTTGCCCCAAAGTTTAATGGCGTTTGCTCATTTGCCCCATGATGTCTCACTGACATGCGGGTCCAGGGCCCACATGTCAGTGAGACATCATGGGGCAAATGAGCAAACGCCATTAAACTTTGGGGCACATGAGCAAATCCCCCGAAGAACAATTGTTGTTCAAATTATTTGACTGATACGCTTTATGGTCATGCTCCACTGATGAATGGATTATATGTTTTAAATGTTGAAGATGTACCTATCTATAACATTAATGCTAAGAGGCTTCAGCCTAATAATTTTAATCCCACTTATATTTGGTATTGTCGTTTAGGTCACCTAAATGAGAAGCGCATGGTGAAGCTCCATAAAGATGGTCTTCTAAACCCATTTGATTTTGAATCATTTAAAATATGTGAGCCTTGTTTACTTGGCAAAATGACTAAGACACCTTTCACTGATCTAGGTGAGAAGGCAAATGACTTATTGGTCTTAGTACATTCAGATGTAAGACTGTTCATTTGGTTTTTTCAGTTTATACGGTTCGGTAAATACGGTTTGATTGGTAAATACGATTTTAGTATTTCAGGAAATACGGTATTTTTTAGAATACGGTGTGGTATCGGTAAATACCATCTTATTTCGGTACGGTATCGGTTAATACCAATTTTACCAAAGTTTGCGCGAATTGCTAAACGTTAATATCATCTCCAGACTCCAATTCCTCTATGGCAATTTTCATCCCAGCAAAAAGGCACGCGTTTCAACTTTCAAGCAGAAACTGTGAATGCAGTTTGCACTGCTAGTCTGCTACAGGTGGACCAAATATCTCCTATAATCTCATCAGGGTGCCAACGAGAAAAGGATGTGCATGAACGTTTATTGGATTGATTCGTCCAGATGTTTCTATTGTTAAGGGAAATAGTAGCACAACTAGCAGATTATGCATGAACAATTAGAAACAAAATAGTACAATTAGACCAAGCAAAACAAGGATGTGCAGCAGCCATGGATGGAATCAGACAAGGATGAAAGGAAGAATCAAATCCTAGCAAAACAAGGATGGCTGCACAAATCCTTACCTGAGAAAGCTTTCAAATGGCGGAGGTTCAAAGTTAGTGCCACACAAAAATCATTCTGTGCCCTCTGGGAGGGCATTTCGAGGGACTCCTTGCAATAGTATCTGGATAGACCCATACAGCAAAAAACATAAGTACAGCATTATGATTGTTTCCACACAAATCAATTAGAAGATATCAATAACTGCATATGAATCGCAAGCACAAGAGCACGAATAACTGGAAAAGGGACAAAACGGGCTTTCTTCTACTTATTGTACTTCCTGATATTTACCCAATCAATAGCATTGGAGAAGAAGAGAGAAAAAGCTACACTTGCTTGCTGAAACACAATTTCTTCCAAGTTTTACTTGGCTATCTATTGGGTGACGCAAACCTACTTGTATTTGTATAGCAGAATCACAAATCCATTACACACAACTGCTATAAATGCAAAACTATCACTTACAGCTTTTCCATCATAAGACTGCTTGAGATCCCATTCATCACGATTCATCTGTTATATCAGAGTAGAAAATATATCAGTATTGTGGCCTTTACTGAAACCAAACAAGAAAATTGATAAAAACAAGCTTCGCCTTACCCTCTCAAGCTTGTACAGGCGACCCTGACTTGTTTGCCTGATTGCTGTGTTAAATGATGCCATTGACGGAAACCTCAATAACCTGCTGTCTGCGGATCTGGCGAGGCGCCGAGGCGAGTGGGCGTCTGCGCCTCTGCGGCGCCGTCGACCGCTGAGCGCCTGCCGCAGTGCCGCCTGGGGTAGTAGGAAGCGCGGATGAGCGGATCTGGCGAGGCGCGCGCCGTCGGCACCGAGGCGAGTGGCGGAGTGGGAGTGGGCAGTGGCCGTCTGCGCAGTGCGCTCTGCGGCTAGGGTTGAAGTGAAGACCGCCCACTGAAGATGTCTGGCGTTTGCCCCCGTGTGCATCGAACTCGGGCCTGGTGGGCCGAGACAGACCGGAGTCCAGAGACGCCGAGCGGCCGAGTGGGCTGTTCGGTAGTTTCGGTTTATTCTGTTTTCAATCGGTTTGTACCGAAAATACCGAATCAGCAAAATACTACTTTTTCAAAAACCGAACCGAATACCGGTCAAACCGAGTTGACCGGTTCGGTTAGGTTTTTTCGGTTTGGTACAAAAGTGCAGAGTCCTATTCAGATGTATGTAGAGCAATGAGCTCAACAGTTAGAGATGGTTTTCTATACTTCATAACTTTTACTGATGACTTTAATAGATATGGATACGTCTATCTAATTGGGCATAAATCTGAATCATTTGAAAAGTTCAAGGAATTTCATAACACTACTACAAAACATGGATATTGTAATACATTCCTGTATCACATTCGTCAATGTGTTACAAAGAAATTCCATAGTAACATAAAACAATGTGTTACAGACAATGGTTGTAACACAAAGCACTTGTTTTATAAAAATGTGTTACTGAGAACAATTATAGTAACACAAAATTAATGTTACAAGTAAAATGTTACAAAGATTGTACTATGTTGTAACACATAAATGGAACATGTAAAATGTGTGCCAAATATATACCCTATAGTAACACAAAACAATGTTACAACTAAAGTGTTACAAAGAAACATATATATGTGACCTTCCAATTCATGGTCTGCAAGTACGTCGCAGTCGGTGTCGTCTTGGTTGTTAGGCAATCACATCGTGGTCCTCACATGACTCTTGAGCAGCAACTATTAGGCAATTGAAAATGTCGTGTAGTTGCTGGAGCCCACTTCCAAACTGTTGTGTTGAGCACAAGCTACGCTATAGATATATCGTGATCATGAGAGGTACAAGTACGATGGGAGGAAACACTACTACACAACAGGGATATAGCAACACCAACATGTGTTACTATAGGTTAAAGAAAGTGTTACTAGCTCTCCTCGTAACACATTTTTTATGTGTTCCAATTGCCCATGTTACTATATACTGGTCTATTGGAATACCATATATGTGTTCTTTTACATCCAAAAAAGTGTTACTGAACTGTAACACATTTACTTATATACTGGAACATTTGTCTAGTGTTACAGTGATTCTCTACTGTAACACTTTTTTTAGCTCTAGTAACACTTCCTCATTTTTGAAGAACATATAGTTTGGAACAAAGGAACATATGGTTTGTAACACATGTTGTACCTATTGTAACACTTTGAAATTTGGGAAAAAAATATTTATTTTACCTTTGTATGTGGCATATAGTGTTATTATTGATTTTTCATAGTAATCAACCTAAAAGATAAAGTTTATATCACCTTATATAATTGTACGGAGGAGGTAAGTAGTGATCGCCCACACAATCAAAAGAATTCTACTATTCTCCTATTTAATTTTACGTAGTTTTTTGTTTTTCCATGTTTTTTCCCGTCGTACTTGTTCCTCTCATGATCACGATATATCTATAGCGTAGCTTGTGCTCAACCCAACAATTGGGAAGTAGGATCCAGCAACTATACGATATTTTCAATTGCCAAATAGTTGCTGCTCAAGAGTCATGTGAGGACCACGATGTGATTGCCTAACAACCTAGACGACACCGACTGCGACTACTTGCAGACCATGAATTGGAAGGTCACATATATATGTTTCTTTGTAACACTTTAGTTGTAACATTGTTTTGTGTTACTATAGGGTATATATTTGGCACACATTTTACATGTTCCATTTATGTGTTACAACATAGTACAATCTTTGTAACATTTTACTTGTAACATTAATTTTGTGTTACTATAATTGTTCTCAGTAACACATTTTTATAAAACAAGTGCTTTGTGTTACAACCATTGTCTGTAACACATTGTTTTATGTTACTATGGAATTTCTTTGTAACACATTGACGAATGTGATACAGGAATATATTACAATATCCATGTTTTGTAGTAGTGAAACATGGGAAAACAAAAAAACTACGTAAAATTAAATAGGAGAATAGTAGAATTCTTTTGATTGTGTGGGCGATCACTGCTTACCTCCTCCCTACAATTATATAAGGTGATATAAACTTTATCTTTTAGGTTGATAAGAAAATCAAATAGATTTGAACTCATTTTCACATGATCTCGCTTTCTATGCTCCAATGCCGAGTGCAAACATTTATTGGTTCTGGGTCTAACAAAAAAGCTATGGAAAAAACAGTTCTCTCTCTACTTCTTTCAAGCTCTGAGAAGAGAATAAACCATCTTATCTTTTCATCTCAGTCACAATGCCATCTCCAACACTTATCCTTATATAACAGTAAACCTAACTTGAATTCAAAATGAAATATTCTTCAGCCACACGCTTTTCTGATCCAACAGATCAACCAATCTAACTTGGTTATTGTGAAGAATTGTGATAGATACTGGCAGGTATGGTAGTAAAACAAATTGTTAAATCAAAAGAGTAATCATTGGACAAAAAATTGACTCATGATCTATATTTCTATGCAAGAGGCAATGTTGTAGAATGCCTAAAAAGGCCACAAAGAAGGCATTTAAGTACGGCCTACAACAATGTTTGAGACAATTTAAAAAAATGCCTTCACAAAAGCACCAGGCAAGGTGTTTATGAGTTGATATCTAGAATAGCATGAACCATCATCTAGACCATTTTACATATAGCATATGAACTCCAAAAGACTTGGAGAACAAAAAAAAGCCATGTATGCTCTCCAACTTCGCGACCATGCATCGATCATACTTAAGAGCTGGAACAAAGTCACTAGGGATGCCACAAAACATCAGTAATCTGCAATGCCATAAAAATAAAATATTAAAATAATGTTGCTATACTACATTTGTAAAAAACAATAAAGGATCTGAAACTAAGACAATTTCAATATATGTTGTGCCAGACTTATTATAAATAACTATATCAATATAGCTATAACTACTGACGTTAAGTGACTAGTCTATACCAAAATGAGCAAATTGCCTCCAATGTCTCCCTTGTCAGGTCGTATACCTATTAAAAACCTATAAAAAGAAACATGGTTAACCATCAGATCACCTGCAAATTGTCGGTTTCTTTATACAATTTCATTACACTATTATATAGGTATAGTTTTATATTGTTACAATCATGCCATTGACCATCCCCAATAAATTCCATTGATATAAATTACCATTATAGTAGAAATTAAATAAACTTTAGAAGAACTTATACAATTAAACAGAGCAGAAAAGGAAGGAACACAAACCATTGAAGAAACGAGTTTGCCCAATGAATATTTATGGAACTGTAGCTCATGAACTATTATTGGTCATTCAATCCACTGGTGCTAGCATCCACTGTGGTTCCCTCAATGTCTCTTTTGACCCATTGATGCCTAATATTTGAATTATTGAACAACTCTCCAAGGTGTGTGACATGGAATGGCTCGTTTTCTACATCATCTTCCCATTCCTCACAACCTGTGTCATATGTATCTCTTGGTTTCATCTTCATTACCACAGACCACCCAGGATTTGTTTTGTCTTCAACATAAAACACCTGGTCAGCTTGGTTAGGAAAAATGTATGGTTCATGACCAATCTTTTCTCCTGTATGTATCAGGTGTGAGAAATTGACAAGTGTGTACCCATACTTGTCCTTTTTTATTCCTCTTTTAGAAAGTACATCAACCCATTCACATTTGAAAAGTACGACAGAAAAATTCCCAGAGTAGTTCAGCTCAATAATATCAATTATTCTCCCATAGTAAGTCACATCACCTAAAACTGGTGTGGCATCACTTGCACTGGCACTTGCACATCACCTAAAACTGGTGTGGCATCACTTGCACTCGAACGCCGAAGACGTGCCGTCCCGCCGAGGCAATGCCTACAAGGCGGACGGCGGAGTCGAGGCCGAAGGCGTGTCATCGAGCGCCGAAGACGTGCTGTCCCGCCGAGGCGATGCCTACGAGGCGGACGGCGGAGTCGAGTGCCGAAGGCGTATCGTCGAATGCCGAAGACGTGCCGTCCCGCCGAGGCAATGCGTACAAGGCGGACGGCGGAGTCGAGCGCCGAAGACGTGCCGTCCCACCGAGGCGATGCCTACGAGGCGGACGGCGGAGTCGAGGGCCGAAGGCGTGTCGTCGAACGCTGAAGTCGTGCCGTCCCGCCGAGGCGATGCCTACAAGGCGGACGACGGAGTCGAGGCTGAAGACGTGTCGTCGAGCGCCGAAAACGTGCCGTCCCGCCGAGGCGATGCCTACGAGGCGGACGGCGGAGTCCAGCGCCGAAGGCGCGCCGACGCTGTTGTTCCCCTACCTACGAAAAGGAGTGCCCGCGGGGAGCGGGCGCTTGGAGCGTAGGCCGAAGGCACTACGTACACCGAGGTAGGGAGGCGAGACCACCGTTCCCCTACCTTCAAAAAGGAGTGCCCGCTGAGGGCGGGCGCTTGGAGCGTAGGCCGAAGGCACTACGCACGGCGAGGTATGGAGGCGAGACCGCCGTTCCCCTACCTTCAAAAAGGAGTGCCCGCGGGGAGCGGGCTCTTCGAGCGTAGGCTGAAGGCACTACGCACGCCGAGGTAGGGAGGCGAGACCGCCGTTCCCCTACCTTCAAAAACGCGTGCCCGCTGGGAGCGGGCGCTTGGAGTGTAGGCCGAAGGCACTACGAACGCCGAGGTAGGGAGGCGAGACCGCCGTTCCCCTACCTTCAAAAAGGAGTGCCCGCGGGGAGCGGGCACTTGGAGCGTAGGCCGAAGGCACTACGCACGCCGAGGTAGGGAGGCGAGACCGCCGTTCCCCTACCTTCAAAACGAGTGCCCGCTGGGATCGGGCGCTTGGAGCCTAGGCCGAAGGCACTACGCACGCCGAGGTAGGGAGGCGAGACCGCAGTTCCCCCACCTTCAAAAAGGAGTGCCCACGGGGAGCGGGCGCTTAGAGCGTAGGCCGAAGGCACTACGCACACCGAGGTAGGGAGGCGAGGCCGCCGTTCCCCTACCTTCAAAAAGGAGTGCCCGCTGGGAGCGGGCGCTTGGAGCGTAGGCCGAAGGCACTACGCACGCCGAGGTAGGGAGGCGAGACCGCCGTTCGCCTACCTTCAAAAAGGAGTGCCCGCGGGGAGCGGGCGCTTGGAGCGTAGGCCGAAGGCACTATGCACGCCAAGGTAGGGAGGCGTGACCGCCGTTCCCCTACCTTCAAAAAGAGTGCTCGCTGGGAGCGGGCGCTTGGAGCCTAGGCCGAAGGCACTACGCACGCCGAGGTCGGGAGGCGAGACCGCCGTTCCCCCACCTTCAAAAAGGAGTGCCCACGGGGAGCGGGCGCTTAGAGCGTAGGCCGAAGGCACTACGCACGCCGAGGTAGGGAGGCGAGGCCGCCGTTGCCCTACCTTCAAAAAGGAGTGCCCGCCGGGAGCGGGCGCTTGGAGCGTAGGCCGAAGGCACTACGCACGCCGAGGTAGGGAGGCGAGACCGCCGTTCGCCTACCTTCAAAAAGAGTGCCCGCTGAGGGCGGGCGCTTGGAGCGTAGGCCGAAGGGACTACGCACGCCGAGGTAGGGAGGCGAGACCGCCGTTCCCCTACCTTCAAAAAGGAGTGCCCACGGGGAGCGGGCGCTTGGAGCGTAGGCCGAAGGCACTACGCACGCCGAGGTAGGGAGGCGAGACCGCCGTTCCCCTACCTTCAAAAAGAGTGCCCGCTGGGAGCGGGCGCTTCGAGCGTAGGCCGAAGGCACTACGCACGCCGAGGTAGGGAGGCGAGGCCGCCGTTCCCCTACCTTCAAAAAGGAGTGCCCGCTGGGAGCGGGCGCTTGGAGCATAGGGCGAAGGCACTACGCACGCCGAGGTAGGGAGGCGAGACCGCCGTTCCCCTACCATCAAAAAGAGTGCCCGCTGGGAGCGGGCGCTTGGAGCCTATGCCGAAGGCAGTAGGCACGCCGAGGTAGGGAGGCGAGACCGCCGTTCCCCCACCTTAAAAAAGGAGTGCCCACGGGGAGCGGGCGGTTGGAGCGTAGGCCGAAGGCACTACGCACGCCGAGGTAGGGAGGCGAGACCGCCGTTCGCCTACCTTCAAAAAGAGTGCCCGCTGAGGGCGGGCGCTTGGAGCGTAGGCCGAAGGGACTACGCACGCCGAGGTAGGGAGGCGAGACCGCCGTTCCCCTACCTTCAAAAAGGAGTGCCCGCGGGGAGCGGGCGCTTGGAGCGTAGGCCGAAGGCACTACGCACGCCGAGGTAGAGAGGCGAGACTGCCGTTCCCCTACCTTCAAAAAGGAGTGCCCACGGGGAGCGGGCGCTTGGAGCGTAGGCCGAAGGCACTACGCACGCCGAGGTAGGGAGGCGAGACTGCCGTTCCCCTACCTTCAAAAAGGAGTGCCCGCGGGGAGCGGGCGCTTGGAGCGTAGGCCGAAGGCACTACGCACGCCGAGGTAGGGAGGCGAGACCGCCGTTCGCCTACCTTCAAAAAGAGTGCCCGCTGAGGGCGGGCGCTTGGAGCGTAGGTCGAAGGGACTACGCACGCCGAGGTAGGGAGGCGAGACCGCCGTTCCCCTACCTTCAAAAAGGAGTGCCCGCGGAGAGCGGGCGCTTGGAGCGTAGGCCGAAGGCACTACGCACGCCGTGGTAGGGAGGCGAGACCGCCGTTCCCCTACCTTCAAAAAGGAGTGCCCGCTAGGAGCGGGCGCTTGGAGCGTAGGCCGAAGGCACTACGCACGCCGAGGTAGGGAGGCGAGACTGCCGTTCCCCTACCTTCAAAAAGGAGTGCCCGCGGGGAGCGGGCGCTTGGAGCGTAGGCCGAAGGCACTACGCACGCCGAGGTAGGGAGGCGAGACCGCCGTTCCCCTACCTTCAAAAAGGAGTGATACACTCCCTGGTGTAATGCGGTCGAAGGTGCGACATCCAGGTGCCGCATCACTAGGGCGAGGCACTCCCTAGTGTCTCGGCCATCGCGCAATTTTTATACTCCGTAGAGTGCGTGAGGGTAATTGGTGCGTGCGGAGGCGGACCTCGGCGCACGACTTAATTTATAGTCCGCGAACTCTCACGTGCGGAGGCAGACCTCGGCGCACGACTTAATTTATAGTCCTTGGACTCTCGCGTGCGGAGGCAGACCTCGGCGCACGACTTAATTTAGAGTCCGCAGACTGGTGCGTGCGGAGGCGGACCTCAGCGCACGACTTGTTTAGAGTCCGTAGACTTGCGCAAGGACAACACCTGCGTCTTATTTATGCTTCGTAGAGAGCGTGGGATCAGAGTCCCCGTCGTGTTTATACTCCGTAGAGTCGTGCGTGCGGAAGCTGAGCTCAACGCTACGTCTTATTTAAAGTCCGTAGACATCATGCGTGCGGAGGCGGACCTCGACGCTACGACTTCCTTTATAGTCCGTGGACTCGCGCGTGCGGAGGAATGCCTCGACGGTCACGTCTTTTTTAAAGTCCGTAGACATCATGCGTGCGGAGCTAGGCTCAACGCTACGTCTTATTTATAGTCCGTGGACTCGCGCGTGCGGAGGAATGCCTCGACGGTCACGTCTTTTTTAAAGTCCGTAGACATCATGCGTGCGGAGCTAGGCTCAACGCTACGTCTTATTTATAGTCCGTGGACTCGCGCGTGCGGAGGAATGCCTCGACGGTCACGTCTTTTTTAAAGTCCGTAGACATCATGCGTGCGGAGCTAGGCTCAACGCTACGTCTTATTTATAGTCCGTGGACTCGCGCGTGCGGAGGAATGCCTCGACGGTCACGTCTTTTTTAAAGTCCGTAGACATCATGCGTGCGGAGCTAGGCTCAACGCTACGTCTTATTTATAGTCCGTGGACTCGCGCGTGCGGAGGAATGCCTCGACGGTCACGTCTTTTTTAAAGTCCGTAGACATCATGCGTGCGGAGCTAGGCTCAACGCTACGTCTTATTTATACTCCGTAGAGTGCGCGAGGAGGCGTCCCCCCGCTGCGTCTTATTTAAAGTCCGTAGACTGGTGCGTGCGGAGCTAGGCTCGACGCTACGTCTTATTTATAGTCCGTGGACTCGCGCGTGCGGAGGAATGCCTCGACGGTCACGTCTTTTTTAAAGTCCGTAGAGTACGCCGACGCTCGAGGCAATCGTGCGATTTAAATCCAAAATGAGGACCAATACAGAGGCAACGAAGAAAAGGCCGAAGACTTGCGAACGCTCCAGAATGCAGTACCAGAAAGTCATTAAACGCTGCGATGACCCAGAACAGGCCAAAACTGGAGAAGCAAATATGGCCAAATCGAGTGCTCTGAGAGTGGAACTGTAGGCCATACCTCGACGATGGAGCTGCCGCGAGCTTCATCAGGACTCTTCATCTGTGGAGTCCATGGTCGAGGAGGTCCTCATCTGCGCGGAGGCCTTGGTCGAGGTGGCTCCGCGGTGGACTTCGACGCCTTAGAGTCCACTGCTGCGCGGAGACAGGCGGAGACTCGAAGACGACGCGGAGCCCCTCGTAATGCGGAGACCCGGAGCCGGAGGCGTCGTGCGAGCAGGCGGATCCCTTAAACCTTGGAGCGCAGAGAAGCGGAGCGCTTGGAGCCTTTCTGCCTGTAGACGAGTAGCGGACGTAGAGCTGATGCGTAGAGTGCATGCACGTGGACATCAGCGCACCGCCGAGGAGCCTACTGTGCATGCGAAGTTGGGCGTAGAGGCCACAGTTGGAGGCGGAGACGACGCGCAGGCGCCAAGCGGAGGTCGATGCTTCGCCTGCGGAGACGACGCGCAGGCGCCAAGCGGAGGTCGAAGCCGGGGCAGCGCAGAGGCCATGCAGCACGCGGAGATCGGAGGCTCCTGGCGCATGCTCTCTACTCGACGTCCTGCGGAGGCTCGGCGCGGAGGCTCGACGCGGAGGCAGTCCTCGGTAGCACGGAGACTTCAGAGCGGACGCCTGACGCTGGCTCAACGTCGTGCGGAGATTCGGCGCGGAGGCTCGACGCGGAGGCAGTCCTCGGTAGCGCGGAGACTTCGCATAGCTGAGGCATACGTCGCAAAGGCTATGTCCGGGACCCGCTGAGCGGATGGGAAATGCACTACTCCGAGAGTTCGCATCGTACGTGGATGGCTCGTGAATGCCCGAACTGGTTGCCTGCTTCTTTGATTCTCGTAGAACTGGACCCGGGTACGCTCGAACAACCCCGTCTGTAGCGCCTGCTCGACGAGCCAATCTGGGTACGCGCACCGCGATGCTGCCGTCGGCTGCGGACCAACTCTGGCACATGGAACTGGCGGCGGCCCGGCGACTGTGCACGGCGACAAGTGCAGAGCCAGCGGAGGAGACTCGGCGCAGACTTCATTTGGTGCAGACTGGGGTTGGCGCGCCACCGCCGAGTCCATAGTGCGTGCGAGGGCTCCGGCCGGACATGCCTGCAAGGACCCCGGCTTCGGCTCGGCGTGCATGCATCGGTTTCTCTTCCCTGCACGCAGCACATAACGGATACAAATACTGTGCATATATATACTTACGTGCTTTTCTGCGAGCGGCACAACTCGGCATACAAGCTTCGGGTGCATCCTCGCCGAGGACCTCGGAGGCCCCACCAGGACCTCGCCAACGCAGAGTGTCGTGCGGAGGTAGACACCTGGAGTCCCGCCTTACGCCTGCGAAGTCTGAGCGGAGGCCGGGGGCATGCGCGCGCGGTCCGGCGCGGCGGAGATTTCGACGGAGGAGTCGGACTTCGGACTCCACGAAGAAGTGCGACAACGACCGATCCCATGCAAGCCTGCGCTAGAAACTTTGAGTACGTGCAAAAGTGGAGACTTCCGAAGGCACAGCCCGGCTTCGCGGGCTGCTCTGGAGACCTCGCTGAGGCCTCGCCGAGCGGAGGCCGGCAAAACCGTCGCAGCCCCTTCGACAACGCAGAGGCGAGCGGAGGCCGGAGCCGGTCTTCGGCAGGCAAGTCGAGAATGTCGATGCGGAGTCGAAGGTCAACGCTGCGGAGCCCGGAGTGTGGTCCCGCATCGCGGAGCCTGCCACGTGAAGCCAGTGGCGAAGGTCGACGTCGCGGGGCCCATCCTGATGTTTGCAGCGCGGAGATCGGAGCTGCCAAGTCGGAGGCCAGCGGAGACCTGGCGTGGACGACGAGCAGACAGAGGCGAGGTCCTTTGTAGCGCTTACGTTCCGGACTCCAACGCCAGGCAATACTCCGTATAGCGGACTTCGCCGACGCGAAGTCCGCGGTTGTGCGAGGCGATCCGGTGCGGCACGAAGGCGTGCTTGGCGAGTTGTACCCCGACGCTGCACTTTGCTATCCAGGCCGTGCTCAACAATACTGGCGAAAATTAGCTTTGAAGAAAAAATGCATCGGCTGCGCGCAGACTCACAGTTATCATGCAACATGATTTTGATGGATCTGTCAAATCTGTATAGTGGCTTGCGTGCAGAATCGACGGAAATATCAGATCCGCACAAAGGCGTACCTGCAAGATCGATGGATCTGCCAGATCCATACGGAGACTCACATGCAACAAAAAATCCCCAGCATGCCTGGATGTATCCCGGCCCGACCATGGAGCAAATCTTCCTGGCGGTGGTGGCTCTTCTTTGCGCGACTTCTTGCCCAGTCCCCACGGACGGCGCCATCTGTTGTAGCTACTGGCTAAACAGAGAGAGAGAGAGGGGACTAGTCGAAGGAGAGGAGAGCTACCGCAAGGAGGATATGTGGAGAATAATGAGAGGATCCCCCCTTTGCCCCTCCTGGGGGCTTATATATATGTGAGTGGGGTAGAATGGGAAATCCCCATTATACCCCTTAGTATTTACAAAGGATGGGCGTACACTGGTATATTTACATTGTTATATTCCTCTACACTATTGGGCCTATTACATGTTGGACTAGTTGCACGGCCCAGTCACGGGGGGTTCGGCCACCCCTACAACATATAGATTCCTTTTTTTTTACAAGAAGGCTTGCAGACTGCCAGACTGGTGAAGTTTGTTGTACAGTTGTATTGCTTGTTTACCCATACTTGATATGAATGCTGACCTACAAATCTTATAGGAGCATTGATCCCTTACTTTAGAAATATCTTTTTTTCCTGTAACAGTACAAGCACTGCTGTGAATTTTTGCTTCATGTAATCATGTGTACTCAATCACCATTTAATTTCACCCTTTTATACTTCACTGATTAATCATAAGTACAAGCACATAGGAAGAGCCCTCCTATATCTACCATGAACTGATGAACATATGACTTCACTGTCAACAGCATACCTACAAGAGAAATTGTAGCCAAGTGCTTGTCTCAGCAACAGCTTAAAGACCACCAGTGACCAGTCTATAAACCTTTAACCTTCTGACAATGCAGCATATCGTGCAAAATGACACAAAAGAAATTAGGAAAATACCCGGTCAATTTACAGTTCATTTATTGTAACCAGTGAGAATTAACATTTGAATCCTTCAGAATAAAGACATCATTCATACGATTACCTCAATGATTCGAAGACTTTTAGATGGACTTCCTCAGTTCCTCACTTCCTCTGCTGAATGCTGAATCGCCGATACATGTTCATGTTCCTTTCTCCTGCCTCCCAATGAAACTGGCAATACTGAAAAATGAACAATAGGTCACACTGCACGTGAGCAATTGAAAAATGAAAGAATAGCGGCGGCGGCAGAGCTGGAACGGAGCAGAGCCGGCACAAGAGAGCAGGAGGGACGGGAACGATCGGACTCAGCCGATTCTAGTTCGATTTGCCATCGATGCACCCTGCTGGCCTTCAACAAAATAGTGCTTTCGGACTCAACAAAGCATGTTTACTATGATTTAAGTTAGATGGCTACAACCATAAAGCACAGAAGCAATTGTGCTTAGGCGAGCACTACAACCACCTCGAAAAGGCAAAATTCCCCATTTCTCCTGCTCGTTGGTGTCGCATCGCACCCAATTCAACTACCTAGATCACCACGCCTGACGCCCCCTCACAGACCCCGCTCCCTCGCAGATCAGAGACACCACAGCACCACAGCGCGGTTACAGATTCGTAGCAGGGGAAGGGTATAGGGTTTCTCATACCTCTCGGACGGCTGGAGGAAGGTGAGGTCGGGGGCGAGGCGGAAGGCGCGGCCCACGTCGCCGTCTCCGGTGGCTGGGGCTTCCGGGGCCGCAGGACGGCGGCGGGCGGCGGAGGATCAGGAGGAGCTATCGAGGACGAAGTCACCGGTGAAGCCGAGGAGCGCGAGCAGGAGCTCGTGCAGCCGTGCAGCATCCGACTCCGAGACGGGCAAACGGCGATACCTAATCAGCGGGGCGTGGGGAATTGGGGATTTGGGGTTGCCGAAGACGGCGCACGGGCGAAATCGCGTGGACGAGTGCGGAGTCAGTGGCCACGTGGGAGGAAATGGCCCAACGGGCGTTCGGGTGTGGCGCCGTGGCCGCGTGGGAGCGAGGCGCGCGACTGGGCCGCGTGGGAATCGGCCGGAGCTGTTTTTCCACTCAAATTCTTTTTTTAAAACCCATTTACTAATATATATACATATTATACCTCATGTATAGCTGATTTTTTGTAAAAAAATTTGGGTATTCAGCTGAATACCCATGAATTACTGTAGATCCGCCCCTGTCCACGCGCACGTTCCTGCGGCTTCCTCGACGACGGAGACACAGCGGTGGCGAGACCAGGAGGCGGTGGCGGCGGAGACCAGGAGGCGGCGCGCGGACGCAAGAGAGAAGTCAGGGGCGCGATTGAGATGTGGAATTGATGGGATGCGGGCCCAGTCTTGCGGCATGACGCAGAAGAAGCCGAGCCCGAGTCCCTACCCTTCGCACGCGTGCCCACACCGGGTCGAAGACGCGGCGCGCAACGAACCCAGCTCGCTCGGTTCCAGATATGGCGCGCAACGAACCCAGCTAACCTTTCTGTTCACATTTATTTTGTGCAGCCGTTGAAGTTGATGTACCATGCCCCTGTAAACCCGTACATTCATCGCTATGCGCCATTCCTCAATACATTCATCGCTATGTTCTCGTTTCATGTCTCACTGAACTACTCGAGGCACGACAAGATAAATTTCTTTGTGAAAGCAGTAGCTCTTGAGCGAACTGTTCATGCCTTGATGGATATAGTGGTAGCACAAAACTATTGAGGATATTTGAGCAATTTTCTGTAATAATATCCTTGCTTAACGGAGGTAGAAGTGCACAATCTTCAAACACATTGAATGGGTAGAAATTTTAATGAAATCGCAAGTAAATCTAGTTAATTGTTGTGTAGGAAATCCATTGAATTATTATGACATGCTTTTAAGGCTTCACTCGTTTCGGCTTGAACTTCTAACTTTTAACTTATTTTGCACTATACATAATTTCATTTTTTCTATACTTTTGGCTTTTTTGCCTGTTCTTTTTTATCTCGTATTTGTTTGCACAAGACAGACTTACGATAAAAGTGTATTTGTACAGTCGACCGTGGTGTCATAAGGAAGGCTCTAGCTCACGACGGTAGTCGATGTCGTCAAGGAATAAGCTAGCTCACGACGTGGTGAGACTGTATAAAACATTCTTACGACACTTACGATAAGAGGGTGTTATGCAGTCGACCGTGGTGTCACAACAGAGGCGCTAGCTCATGGTGGTAGTCGGCGTCGTCGAGGGGAGGATGTAGGAAGTTAGCTAGTGGATGAGCTCACACGTGACTGCCAGTGGAAAGTTAGATGGGGAGTAATTAATAAGGACCGAGCGGTGGAAGGAACCGGTGCCTGCCATTCGATGTGGAGAGAATGGATGAGTGAGATCAAAATCCTAGGGATACGCCACGGATCGGTGATGTGTCATTATCAGAGAGACGGTCATGTCATATGGCGCCCTTGGCGCTCCGCCACCTCCTCCCCTCCTTCCTTCGCCGGCACAGCCCCTCCTCGTGGGCCGTGCCGAACACCTTCATAGTTTTCCCGAAAACGAAATCGCTACGATATTTCAAAAATGAATACGGTGTAGGTATTCCGGTAATTTCAAAAAGGACAGTAACCGATCGAAAAGCACATCGAGAACGATCGAAAATCATGGAGACGATATTTAAGAAACGATAAACACGTTAAACTGTAGAACACGACAAGAGTCATATAACTTGACCTATCGGACATGACACTTAAGAATCATTCACAATTATACAGTGGCATACTAGGGCATCGCCACCGTCGCCGTCGTCGTTGCAGTTGGATGTGGTCGTAGCGCTATCGGACTCGGTCGGTTGTAGTCATAGCGCTATCGGACTCGGTCGGTTATAGTCATAGCACTATCGGACTCGGTCGATTGTAGCCGTAGCGCTATCGGACTCGACCAGTTGTAGTCGTAGCGCGTCTGGCTCGGTTGGTTGTAGTCGTAGCGCTGTCAGACGCGGTCGAACGTGGTTGAAAGCCCTCGGTAGCGGTCGTAACGAGGTCGGACGCGGTCGGTTGCGGTCATATATGGTCGGACAGGCTCGGGTAGCGGTTGGATGCGGTCGTAACGTGGTGAAATGTGGTCGAAAGTCCTTTCGACCACGTTAGAACCTTCTGCCGAGGTCGTAACTTGAGTCTAACCGGTCGTATGACTTCTTGGAGCAGTCGAATCTTCTAGGAATCGATCGTATTGTCTTCTGGGCTGGTTGTCTTGACCTGGAAAGTGGTCGTAGGCTATGTGCATTGCATAACATGTGTGTTTGACCGGTCGTAATTGTTGTACAACTTTGTGGAATGTGTCTTGATTTCTCCTTTCTGATGCAATTGGATGTTACCCTTGTTTTGTGCGATGCTATGTGACGATTTGCTTTTCTGTATGGTTGCAGGACTTTGGAGCTAGGTCATGGTGAGGCGTGGGAGAACCGGGACTAGGCACAGGAGGTGCTGAGGTCCAGACGGTCAGGAGACATCAAAGATGATAGAGGCTAGTGAGGTGGTTGCAAGCCGGGAGATGAGGAACCAGAGCTAGAGCTACTGAAGGTGGACACGATGGGCAGCGGCTAGGTGGACCGCGACTAGGCTTAGGGAGGAGTTGAGGTCCAGACGGTGAGGTGCCAGGTGTGGTCGTGTGCAGCGGAACGGACTGGGACTAGGCTCAGGAGGAGTCGAGGTCCAGTCGGTCGGAAGTGAGGCATGGTCGGCAAGACAGAAGGAAGCTTCCAGGAAGGTGCAGGGATAGCATTTTGGTGAAATGCAGAAGACCTACAAAGGGAAGCGGATTCTGTTGGCGCTAATGGGTAAAGTGCGGAGTCTGTTAGAGTTAGCAGGCAAAGCACTGAGGTTTTGGCTAAAGCGAGTGGTAAAACCCGGATGTTAGGTTGGGGTTAACGGGTTCCCCCTGGTATCTGGTGATTATAAATAGAGGAGTAGAACTCCAGAGCGTGTTTGAGGTTTTCAGCAACTCGCTCGGGTTTTTCTTTCTATTTTGTGTGCGTTGCTCTGGGATTGAGAGCGTGTATAGAGTGGCTGTAGAAACCTCCTTATGTAATCATTCATCTCTCTATTTCTATCTGTTAGAGCTTTGCTTTGTTCTATTTGAGATGTTTTGATTTCTGTATCTGATCTTTCTGTATTGCATTCTCGGTTGCTCTGGTTGCTTTGTCCTTTATCTTTTGAGCAGTTCTTTGCTCGAGTAGCTTCAAATTCTTTCGCTCTAAACTGGAATTCATTCTCAAGGCCATCTTGGCAATTCTTCCTGAGAGCAAAGATTTTCGACTGCAAAATCTTACCGAGTGGTCGTGTGCCCCAAGATGCTCTATTTCGACTTCGACCACTCAGTCTCTCTTGATCATAGCAGAGAGTAAGTGATTTCTTAGTAATTTCTCTTCTAGAGGCTGAGCTCTTGTAGTGTTTAAAGTTTCGTAACCAAAAGATCTATGAGTCAAAAGTTACTCCGAATATGGATCTTGCGGTCGATCTCTGCTCACTTCCTCTGTTTCACTTTCGACCATGCGTTTCTCTTCGACCACAGCAACAAGTTTTCATTAGTCCTGGAGGTTCTCATACAGTGGCTGTTATCTTGATGTGGTTTGAGTTTTGTGGTCGTTAGATCTAAGGATCAAAAGTTATATGTGTTCTTGATCGGTTGGTCGATCGCCTTTTTCTGTGTAGTCTCAGTTTAGGCTATTTTTCTCTATTGTCGATCAGGCTATTGTCGGCCAACTTGGTTTCCCGGCCTCGGTTTCTAGTAGGCAATCTCATTCTGTCTTCATAGCTCAATAGCTATTGGAGAAGAAGATGTGTGTGAATACTTTAGGGAGTTTTTAAAGGCACCATTCACCCCCTTTGTTGCCATTTCAGTCCTACACCTAATCAACAATGACATAATCACTTGTCATTTATAAATTTGTGAAGAATGTACATCCTTATCAACACGCACGTAATCAATTCTCTGCTATAAATCTTCCTACAGATAGATATATAATAAATGTTGACAGCCAGGAGTCAATCAAATCGTGATCGGTAATAAATATAATGCATGTTTGCCTATATATATGAACCAAGGAACCAGGAACCATTCATCGGGTGGTGATTGGTGAACATTCTCTGTAGATCACAAACTACTAGTGCGCATGGCAAACTACATGAAGTACGCCGGCCAAGCACTAGTGCTTTTCTTGCTTCTTCTCGGATGCTTTGCCACTCATGCTCAGTGTAAGTAGCTAGTAACTTTCCAATCGAAACGATGTGCTATTTTTGCGTCTTTTTTCTTCACATCTTCTAGAATGAATCCACTCTTTGTTTCTCTACTATATATGTTCCTAAATATGAACTGTACCTAAACACATATATATGACACACCACCGCCATATACGATATGCCAAGAGTTTTAATCTTATAATTAATCTACAGGTGTAGACGTATTGCCGTGCGAAAGGACTCCGATAGGTCCATGCGAGCCTTTGTGTTACTGCTGCCCGGCCAAAGGGCAATGCTTTGCGACAGACACAGACTGCAAGCTACACTGCCACGACTCACAAGCAGCCTCCACCCTCCCATCGACCTGAATAATCGATCTCATGTATGACTGAAATAATTTGGCGTGATGCGCTGCTGAATAATTGGAAGGAATCGATTATTGTTATGTGGGTAGTTCTGATCCGTTTGCAGTTTAATTGATTGCGTGTTTACCTTATTAAGAGCCTGATCTCATTTGCGATATTACAAACTAAAGAATGTTAGAAAATAAAGAATGTGAAGGAAAAAATGTCAGAAAAACAAAAATATATTGAAAAATGTGCAGGAAAAACTAAAGAATGTCAGAAAAAAATAACAGAATAAACTTGTAAAAAGAAGAACAGGCGCCAAGGGGGGCGGTGCCCGGGGTTGGCACGGACGATCTGCACATCAGAGTTTGGCTGCTCCATTAATTTGCTCTCTTAGCGTCTATAGGCACTGCACGTTCTTTGCCAGATGCCCACACGTGCAAACAAGTAAGTTTTATGTATCATGCATTCATTTTTGTCCCTTGTGAAGAGAATACTGATTTTTTTGCCTGTAATGTCTACTCTCATTGTACTCACTTTGGACAGCAATTACAAGTTAGTTTTCCTCTCTATGACCATGTTTGGCTACCTCCAGTGGCCAAATACTGCGATGTTTGAGGCAACATTTTCCACCAAATGCCTATATTAACTACTTATCAATTGAACAATTTTAACCTCACAAATTATCTGCACTGAGCAATTTTAATCTCACAAATTATCATGGACAGTTATCTAGTACTAGTGCTACTCAGAAATTCACAGATAGCAAAATTTACCAGTACAGCTCATTGATCAAAACAAAACAGAGAGTGATGCGGACCAACTAAGGATTAGTTGATGCGTAGGGATGGCCCGATCTTTTCCGGTACGATCAGCGAGGTTCTTTCTCCTTGGATAGAGTCTTCTCCTAGTCTTGATGCAGCAAACAATATTGATAAGGGCAATTTGCACTAGTATGCAAGGCGCACACGAGAAGCAATTCGCCAAACTCCCCAAACCGTGAATTCAGCAAGAAGACACGAATTAGAAGAGATGAACCTTGTAGATTCGATGGGCAATCTCAAGAATCTCCTATTCTTGCCTTGCACCAACTTCGCAAACTCCAAACGAGAAAACCTTGCAATCACGCAATTTGGCCGCCACCAACCATCATGGCGATTTTCTCCTTTATTTCACGAGTCTAAAAACTTATCATATCATAGCCTCAGTTACAATGGGGCTATGGCCCTGGCCTTATATTGGTGCACAATGCACGGCCTTGATTACAACTCACGCACTACTTGGCCTAAGGCCGAAACAAACTCCACTACGAACTAAAAAGGAAATACCTAAACTGCTACGTCTGGTTTCCCTCTCAATTTGCGACTTGACCATGAGGATTCCGTAGCTGGAACCTCATCCATTGTGTGGGGCTTCAAAATAGATTTCCAACGAGTCCAAGAACACCCAAATCGGACTCCGTTTGTGAAAGTTATGGATGTTTTAGTATCGGTCTTGCCAGCTGTCCCAATCCGAGTCCGAATCGGTTTCAAATCTTTATATGTTTTGTTTTCTTGTTGAAGGGGCTTCCAAATTCATTTGGAACCTGAAAAGGAATCCTTCTCAACCTTTAGAAAGCCATGGTGTGGTCGGATTTTATATTTACTTGCATTGCAATACTCGGACTCCTTATGTTTGGCAAGTCTCGCGCGTCTCTCCGGACAGCTCGTGCAGCTTCCAATGAAATTGTCATAACTTTGTGTAGGAAGCTCCAAATCAAGCGCCGTTTGATTTGTTGGAAAGTAGACTTCATTAGCTTTCCAAATATGTATTTTGTGTGTCTTAGAAACCTCATAATTGACGTTAAGAACTTTATGAACTTTGTGGATAGAACTGCAATCACGAGAACTTGATTGATCTTGTGTCTTCCTCTTGGCCACATCAGAGAGACAACTCACCGAAGTGATGACACCCAAAGCTACCAAGAAGAAAGCACAGCAAGCCATGTCAAGGCTGACGCCTTCCCAGAAAACCTATCGCCGCTGCTATGCCACGGTGTGGTCGACAGGATTCACAGAGATACAATACACTTTTCCACGATAAGAGGCATACCAAACCATGGAATCAAGGTCTAGGGATTGCCGTATAAGACAACACAGAAAAGCGCACTAGCCAAGTGCATGAACGAAACAATCTCACACCAAAATCACAACCAACCGTGACTGCTATCATAAGAAAAACCACACCAAACCAAGGCTGAACAACAGCACACTGCCACGATCCTCACCGCACACCGGCAGGACAACCATCTGGAGCCATCCACCTCTAACTCCACCATCCACTAAAGCCCAATTGTTACCACCAATTAAATCGATGGCGCACTAGACTCTAGGTTGCTAAAGGAGGAAGCCAAGCTACTGCCACCGCAAGAGACCTAGGCACCAGATCCAATGTCTAGCAATAAGTGTTAGAATGTGATCTCAGGGCATTTGGCCCAACGGCCAAATGCCCCCCCTCTCCCCTTGACCGCGCCCTGATCGGGGGCGCCCAGCCCAATAGGCTGGTGGGCCCCTGTCGCCAGCGCCACATAAATAGAGGTGGGGGCCGGGGTGGCACGAAGATCAAGGTTCACCGTGCCGCCGCCAGACCCACCGACAAAACCCTAGACCCGATCTAAGAGGGGGCGCTCCAGCGACGGTAAGACCCACCGCCAAGGAGATCACCGCCGCTCGGGAGACGCCGGCCGCCAGGGAGACGCCGCTTCTCTTCCCCGACCGTCGCTGCCCGTGCGCAGAGCTTCACCGACGAACCGCGATGGCCAACCCCTCCTCCTCTACGTCGGACGGTTAGTACCCCTCTCTCCCTCTCGGTATTACATCAAGAACCCGAACCCTAAAGAAAAGAACCCGCTAGATCTAACCTAGGAGATCCTAAAAGCTAAAGATCTAATCCTAACAATGGTATCAGAGCCACCTAGGCGTAGATCTAGACGGAGAAAAGAAAGAACAGAGGAACCCCCCTAACCCTAGAAAATGGCAAAAGAACAGAGAAGGGGATCGGGTCAAACCCTAATCATAGATCTGAAAAGAAACTCACCTGGCCGTCGTCGCCGGGCCGCCGCCGTCGTCGCTGGCGTGCGGGAGATCGGCCGAGCCTAGGGCTCGCCGGCGCTCCACGTACGGGCCACCGTCGACGCGCGCTTGAACGGGCGCCGACACGGAGCCGCTCGACGGCGGCGCGCTCCCTCTCAGGGGAGCGCGCACGCCGGCGAGAGGGCCCGCGGCGGCGCCGTCTTCTCCTTCTTCGGCGGCGTGGACGTAGTCGCCGCCGCCGCCACTTCGCCGCTTCGCTTGCTCGGTTGGGTGCGGACGAGAGAGAGAGGGGAGAGGAGAGATGTGAAGCTAGGGTTTTGGGGGCGTCCGCCGCGAGCGGTTTTGTTCGGGTGACTTTCGCTCGCAGCCGTCGGATGGTGACGAACGGTTCAGATGGCGCCGAGCGCGTCGGGCTGCCTTTCGGCCCAGGCGGGCGAGCGTTCTCCCGGCCCGGGCCCAGGTAGAGGCCTGCGACGCGGGGGAGCGAGCGGCAGCGCGCGCGGAACGGGAGCCGCCGGATCGTGCGTGGACGGCTCGGATTGCGCCGACGCGGTGCGGTTCGCAGAAGGCCGCGGCCGCGCGGGATTGAAGCCGTTGGATTCGCATCCAACGGCTGAGACCGCTGCGGCGCGGGGGAACGAGCGACAGCGCGTGCGGCCGCGCGCGCGCGCGTAAGGCCGGCTGGGCCACGTGAGCAGGCCGCTGAGGCCGCGAGCGGGCAGGCCGCCGTGGGCCGTGCACCGGGCCGAACAGGCTGAAATGCCCGAATGAACAGTAAACCCCGGAAAAGAGTGTTTAATTAATTTCAGAAGTATTTTTTGATGAATTTGATTGAAATTTGATCCAAATCTCTGTAAATTTTTGCACCAACGTGTTAATTTTTCAGAGATTAAATGTGTACAGTTTAATGCTTCTGAATAATGAATTATTTTTTAGAATAATTACAGTTTCTGCTGCAAAAGTTAATGTTGATTGATTTTCATTATTAAATTCGAACCAACGGGAGAATTTAATTTTAGAAAAAATAGAGATAAATCCCAGATAATTATGATATTGTTATTTTCTGACCAACGTTGATAATAACAGTATTATAATTTTTTAATTGATGATTTTATGCATTATTTCTATTTCTGCCCAACGGTGATGTAGATTTAATGTATAGATAAAATTGTTTTAAATTGTATGTCGTATTTTTGACCAACGTTGGAAATAAGGCATATAATTTTCCTGTTATGTTCTCACTTTATTTGAAATATTTTTCAGGCGGATACAACTTAATGAGTTGTATCAGAGAGATCCCCACTCTTAAAGGAGATAATTATGGGGAGTGGAAGAAAAAGATAGACTTGGCGTTTATCTTATCTGAGGTGGACTGGGTCCTCACTACAGCACGTCCCACTGAGCCTATGGCACCAGTGAGGGATCAAAATGAGGATGATACTGCTTGGCAGAAAAGACAGAGGGATCATGCTCCCTTACAGATGTCTTATGACCTTGAGCATAAGAAATGGACCACAGCCAACAAGAAATGTATGGCTGTGATAAATAACACGATTGAGCCTGCTATTGTGGGCTCAATTGCAGAGTGTGACACTGTCACAGAGTACCTTGAGAGAATAAAGAGTCAGTTTACTGGCTCTTCAAAGACTTATGCTACACAGCTGATTAAACAGCTTGTGACAGAGAGGTACTCTGGTGGTGGCAGTGGCATAAGAGAACACATACTGCGGATGAGCAACATGGCATCCAAGCTTAAACCAATGGTTTTGGCTCTCAAGGATGAGTTCCTTATTCATTTGGTTTTTGCTTCCTTGCCTAAAGAGTTTGACACTTTTGTTGTCAACTATAACATGCAGCCCGAGAAATGGGACTTGGAAAAGTGCATAGCTATGTGTGTGCAAGAGGAGGAAAGAATTAAATCCTCACATGGTGGATCTATCAACTATGTGAAGCATAACAAGAAAAAGAACTTCAACAGTACTTCTTTCTCAAAGAACAAGGGAAAAGTCTCTGTCCATCAGTCTCAACAGAACAAATTTGCTGTAGACAAAGATCAGTGTCTTCACTGCAAGAAGACGGGACACTACAAGAAGAACTGTCCTGATTATTTAAAGATGATAATGGCAAAGAAAGGTGAGAACATTATTACCTTTATAAATGAATCCCTGTATGTGCAATATTCGAAATCCACTTGGTGGATTGACTCAGGAGCAACTATTCATGTTGCTAATTCTTTACAGGGATTCCGTTCGACGAGGACTACGCAAAGAAACGAAAGATGCATTAAAGTTGCAAATGGAGTCCAAGCTGAAGTTAAAGCCGTTGGCGATCTTTCATTAGAGTTAGCTAATGGCTCCAATCTTTTACTTAGAGATGTCCTTTTTGTTCCCTCTTTACAGAGGAATTTGATTAGTGTTTCAAATTTGGACAAAGATGGTTATGATTGTAATTTTGGAAATGGCAAGTGTGAAATAATGTTTAATAAAGAATGTGTTGGTCTTGCCATCTTACAGAATGAGCTTTATTTGTTGTCACTTCGTGAAAATGTGAATTCCGTATGTGATGTGAATGAGCGTATATCCTCGCCTGTGAATGCGAACAGAAAACGAAAGAGAACTCATAATGAATCGTCGAAATTATGGCACTGTCGTTTAGGCCATATTTCGAGGGGGAGAATAGAAAGACTTGTTAAGAATGAAATTCTTCCTCTATTAGAGTTCTCAGACTTAGAACAATGCAGAGAATGCATTAAAGGAAAATATGTAAAGAAAATTAAGAAAGACGCCAAAAGAAGCACAGGAGTTCTACAAATTATTCACACAGATATTTGTGGTCCTTTTCCTGTGAAAAGTGTGGATGGATATGACTCGTTCATAACATTCACGGATGATTACTCCCGTTATGGATATATTTATCCAATCAAAGAAAGAAATGAAGCCTTGGATAAATTCAAGATATTTAAGGCTGAAATTGAAAACCAACACGATTTAAAGATTAAGATAGTCCGATCTAATCGTGGGGGGGAGTACTACGGTCGACCAACCATCATGGCGATTTTCTCCTTTATTTCACGAGTCTAAAAACTTATCATATCATAGCCTCAGTTACAATGGGGCTATGGCCCTGGCCTTATATTGGTGCACAATGCACGGCCTTGATTACAACTCACGCACTACTTGGCCTAAGGCCGAAACAAACTCCAATACGAACTAAAAAGGAAATAACTAAACTGCTACGTCTGGTTTCCCTCTCAATTTGCGACTTGACCATGAGGATTCCGTAGCTGGAACCTCATCCATTGTGTGGGGCTTCAAAATAGATTTCCAACGAGTCCAAGAACACCCAAATCGGACTCCGTTTGTGAAAGTTATGGATGTTTTAGTATCGGTCTTGCCAGCTGTCCCAATCCGAGTCCGAATCGGTTTCAAATCTTTATATGTTTTGTTTTCTTGTTGAAGGGGCTTCCAAATTCATTTGGAACCTGAAAAGGAATCCTTCTCAACCTTTAGAAAGCCATGGTGTGGTCGGATTTTATATTTACTTGCATTGCAATACTCGGACTCCTTATGTTTGGCAAGTCTCGCGCGTCTCTCCGGACAGCTCGTGCAGCTTCCAATGAAATTGTCATAACTTTGTGTAGGAAGCTCCAAATCAAGCGCCGTTTGATTTGTTGGAAAGTAGACTTCATTAGCTTTCCTAATATGTATTTTGTGTGTCTTAGAAACCTCAGAATTGACGTTAAGAACTTCATGAACTTTGTGGACAGAACTGCAATCACGAGAACTTGATTGATCTTGTGTCTTCCTCTTGGCCACATCAGAGAGACAACTCACCGAAGTGATGACACCCAAAGCTACCAAGAAGAAAGCACAGCAAGCCATGTCAAGGCTGACGCCTTCCCAGAAAACCTATCGCCGCTGCTATGCCACGGTGTGGTCGACATGATTCACAGAGATACAATACACTTTTCCACGATAAGAGGCATACCAAACCATGGAATCAAGGTCTAGGGATTGCCGTATAAGACAACACAGAAAAGCGCACTAGCCAAGTGCATGAACGAAACAATCTCACACCAAAATCACAACCAACCGTGACTGCTATCATAAGAAAAACCACACCAAACCAAGGCTGAACAACAGCACACTACCACGATCCTCACCGCACACCGGCAGGACAACCATCTGGAGTGCCCGCTGGGAGCGGGCGCTTGGAGCGTAGGCCGAAGGCACTACGCACGCCGAGGTAGGAAGGCGAGACCGCCGTTCCCGTACCTTCAAAAAGGAGTGCCCGCTGGGAGCGGGCGCTTGGAGCGTAGGCCGAAGGCACTACGCACGCCGAGGTAGGAAGGCGAGACCGCCGTTCCCCTACCTTCAAAAAGGAGTGCCCGCGGGGAGCGGGCGCTTGGAGCGTAGGCCGAAGGCACTACACACGCCGAGGTAGGGAGGCGAGACCGCCGTTCCCCTACCTTCAAAAAGAGTGCCCGCTGGGAGCGGGCGCTTGGAGCCTAGGCCGAAGGCACTAGGCACGCCGAGGTAGGGAGGCAAGACCGCCGTTCCCCCACCTTAAAAAAGGAGTGCCCCCGGGGAGCGGGCGCTTGGAGCGTAGGCCGAAGGCACTACGCACGCCGAGGTAGGGAGGCGAGACCGCCGTTCCCCTACCTTCAAAAAGGAGTGCCCGCGGGGAGCGGGCGCTTGGAGCGTAGGCCGAAGGCACTACGCACGCCGAGGTAGGGAGGCGAGACCGCCGTTCGCCTACCTTCAAAAAGAGTGCCCGCTGAGGGCGGGCGCTTGGAGCGTAGGCCGAAGGGACTACGCACGCCGATGTAGGGAGGCGAGACCGCCGTTCCCCTACCTTCAAAAAGGAGTGCCCGCGGGGAGCGGGCGCTTGGAGCGTAGGCCGAAGGCACTACGCACGCTGTGGTAGGGAGGCGAGACCGCCGTTCCCCTACCTTCAAAAAGGAGTGCCCGCTGGGAGCGGGCGCTTGGAGCGTAGGCCGAAGGCACTACGCACGCCGAGGTAGGGAGGCGAGACTGCCGTTCCCCTACCTTCAAAAAGGAGTGCCCGCAGGGAGCGGGCGCTTGGAGCGTAGGCCGAAGGCACTACGCACGCCGAGGTAGGGAGGCGATACCGCCATTCCCCTACCTTCAAAAAGGAGTGATACACTCCCTGGTGTAACGCGGTCGAAGGTGCGACATCCAGGTGCCGCATCACTAGGGCGAGGCACTCCCTAGTGTCTCGGCCATCGCGCAATTTTTATACTCCGTAGAGTGCGTGAGGGTAATTGGTGCGTGCGGAGGCGGACCTCGGCGCACGACTTAATTTATAGTCCGCGGACTCTCGCGTGCGGAGGCAGACCTCGGCGCACGACTTAATTTAGAGTCTGCAGACTGGTGCGTGCGGAGGCGGACCTCAGCGCACGACTTGTTTAGAGTCCGTAGACTTGCGCAGGGACAACACTTGCGTCTTATTTATGCTTCGTAGAGAGCGTGGGATCAGAGTCCCCGTCGTGTTTATACTCCGTAGAGTCGTTCGTGCGGAAGCTGAGCTCAACGCTACGTCTTATTTAAAGTCCGTAGACATCATGCGTGCGGAGGCGGATCTCGACGCTACGACTTCCTTTATAGTCCGTGGACTCGCGCGTGCGGAGGAATGCCTCGACGGTCACGTCTTTTTTAAAGTCCGTAGACATCATGCGTGCGGAGCTAGGCTCAACGCTACGTCTTATTTATAGTCCGTGGACTCGCGCGTGCGGAGGAATGCCTCGACGGTCACGTCTTTTTTAAAGTCCGTAGACATCATGCGTGCGGAGCTAGGCTCAAGGCTACGTCTTATTTATAGTCCGTGGACTCGCGCGTGCGGAGGAATGCCTCGACGGTCACGTCTTTTTTAAAGTCCGTAGACATCATGCGTGCGGAGCTAGGCTCAACGCTACGTCTTATTTATACTCCGTAGAGTGCGCGCGGAGGCGTCCCCCCGCTGCGTCTTATTTAAAGTCCGTAGACTGGTGCGTGCGGAGCTAGGCTCGACGCTACGTCTTATTTATAGTCCGTGGACTCGCGCGTGCGGAGGAATGCCTCGACGGTCACGTCTTTTTTAAAGTCCGTAGAGTACGCCGACGCTCGAGGCAATCGTGCGATTTAAATCCAAAATGAGGACCAATACAGAGGCAACGAAGAAAAGGCCGAAGACTTGCGAACGCTCCAGAATGCAGTACCAGAAAGTCATTAAACGCTGCGATGACCCAGAACAGGCCAAAACTGGAGAAGCAAATATGGCCAAATCGAGTGCTCTGAGAGTGGAACTGTAGGCCATACCTCGACGATGGAGCTGCCGCGAGCTTCATCAGGACTCTTCATCTGTGGAGTCCATGGTCGAGGAGGTCCTCATCTGCGCGGAGGCCTTGGTCGAGGTGGCTCCGCGGTGGACTTCGACGCCTTAGAGTCCACTGCTGCGCGGAGACAGGCGGAGACTCGAAGACGACGCGGAGCCCCTCGTAATGCGGAGACCCGGAGCCGGAGGCGTCGTGCGAGCAGGCGGATCCCTTAAACCTTGGAGCGCAGAGAAGCGGAGCGCTTGGAGCCTTTCTGCCTGTAGACGAGTAGCGGACGTAGAGCTGATGTGTAGAGTGCATGCACGTGGACATCGGCGCACCGCCGAGGAGCCTACTGTGCATGCGAAGTTGGGCGTAGAGGCCACAGTTGGAGGCGGAGACGACGCGCAGGCACCAAGCGGAGGTCGATGCTTCGCCTGCGGAGACGACGCGCAGGCGCCAAGCGGAGGTCGAAGCCGGGGCAGCGCAGAGGCCATGTAGCACGCGGAGATCGGAGGCTCCTGGCGCATGCTCTCTACTCGACGTCCTGCGGAGGCTCGGCGCGGAGGCTCGACGCGGAGGCAGTCCTCGATAGCACGGAGACTTCAGAGCGGACGCCTGACGCTGGCTCAACGTCGTGCGGAGATTCGGCGCGGAGGCTCGACGCGGAGGCAGTCCTCGGTAGCGCGGAGACTTCGCATAGTTGAGGCATACGTCGCAAAGGCTATGTCCGGGACCCGCTGAGCGGATGGGAAATGCACTACTCCGAGAGTTCGCATCGTACGTGGATGGCTCGTGAATGCCCGAACTGGTTGCCTGCTTCTTTGATTCTCGTAGAACTGGACCCGGGTACGCTCGAACAACCCCGTCTGTAGCGCCTGCTCAACGAGCCAATCTGGGTACGCGCACCGCGATGCTGCCGTCGGCTGCGGACCAACTCTGGCACATGGAACTGGCGGCGGCCCGGCGACTGTGCACGGCGACAAGTGCAGAGCCAGCGGAGGAGACTCGGCGCAGACTTCATTTGGTGCAGACTGGGGTTGGCGCGCCACCACCGAGTCCATGTGCGTGCGAGGGCTCCGGCCGGACATGCCTGCAAGGACCCCGGCTTGGGCTCGGCGTGCATGCATCGGTTTCTCTTCCCTGCACGCAGCACATAACGGATACAAATACTGTGCATATATATTCTTACGTGCTTTTCTGCGAGCGGCACAACTCGGCATACAAGCTTCGGGTGCATCCTCGCCGAGGACCTCGGAGGCCCCACCAGGACCTCGCCAACGCAGAGTGTCGTGCGGAGGTAGACACCTGGAGTCCCGCCTTACGCCTGCGAAGTCTGAGCGGAGGCCGGGGGCATGCGCGCGCGGTCCGGCGCGGCGGAGATTTCGACGGAGGAGTCGGACTTCGGACTCCACGAAGAAGTGGGACAACGACCGATCCCATGCAAGCCTGCGCTGGAAACTTTGAGTACGTGCAAAAGTGGAGACTTCCGAAGGCACAGCCCGGCTTCGCGGGCTGCTCTGGAGACCTCGCTGAGGCCTCGCCGAGCGGAGGCCAGCAAAACCGTCGCAGCCCCTTCGACAACGCAGAGGCGAGCGGAGGCCGGAGCCGGTCTTCGGCAGGCAAGTCGAGAATGTCGATGCGGAGTCGAAGGTCAACGCTGCGGAGCCCGGAGTGTGGTCCCGCATCGCGGAGCCTGCCACGTGAAGCCAGTGGCGAAGGTCGACGTCGCGGGGCCCATCCTGATGTTTGCAGCGCGGAGATCGGAGCTGCCAAGTCAGAGGCCAGCGGAGACCTGGCGTGGACGACGAGCAGACGGAGGCGAGGTCCTTTGTAGCGCTTACGTTCCGGACTCCAACGCCAGGCAATACTCCGTATAGCGGACTTCGCCGACGCGAAGTCCGCGGTTGTGCGGAGGCGATCCGGTGCGGCACGAAGGCGTGCTTGGCGAGTTGTACCCCGACGCTGCACTTTGCTATCCAGGCCGTGCTCAACAATACTGGCAAAAATTAGCTTTGAAGAAAAAATGCATCGGCTGCGCGCAGACTCACAGTTATCATGCAACATGATTTTGATGGATCTGTCAAATCTGTATAGTGGCTTGCGTGCAGAATCGACGGAAATATCAGATCCGCACAAAGGCGTACCTGCAAGATCGATGGATCTGCCAGATCCATACGGAGACTCACATGCAACAAAAAATCCCCAGCATGCCTGGATGTATCCCGGCCCGGCCATGGAGCAAATCTTCCTGGCGGTGGTGGCTCTTCTTTGCGCGACTTCTTGCCCAGTCCCCACGGACGGCGCCATCTGTTGTAGCTACTGGCTAAACAGAGAGAGAGAGAGGGGACTAGTCGAAGGAGAGGAGAGCTACCGCAAGGAGGATATGTGGAGAATAATGAGAGGATCCCCCCTTTGCCCCTCCTGGGGGCTTATATATATGTGAGTGGGGTAGAATGGGAAATCCCCATTATACCCCTTAGTATTTACAAAGGATGGGCGTACACTGGTATATTTACATTGTTATATTCCTCTACACTATTGGGCCTATTACATGTTGGACTAGTTGCACGGCCCAGTCACGGGGGGTTCGGCCACCCCTACAACATATAGATTCCTTTTTTTTACAAGAAGGCTTGCAGACTGCCAGACTGGTGAAGTTTGTTGTACAGTTGTATTGCTTGTTTACCCATACTTGATATGAATGCTGACCTACAAATCTTATAGGAGCATTGATCCCTTACTTTAGAAATATCTTTTTTTCCTGTAACAGTACAAGCACTGCTGTGAATTTTTGCTTCATGTAATCATGTGTACTCAATCACCATTTAATTTCACCCTTTTATACTTCACTGATTAATCATAAGTACAAGCACATAGGAAGAGCCCTCCTATATCTACCATGAACTGATGAACATATGACTTCACTGTCAACAGCATACCTACAAGAGAAATTGTAGCCAAGTGCTTGTCTCAGCAACAGCTTAAAGACCACCAGTGACCAGTCTATAAACCTTTAACCTTCTGACAATGCAGCATATCGTGCAAAATGACACAAAAGAAATTAGGAAAATACCCGGTCAATTTACAGTTCATTTATTGTAACTAGTGAGAATTAACATTTGAATCCTTCAGAATAAAGACATCATTCATACGATTACCTCAATGATTCGAAGACTTTTGGATGGACTTCCTCAGTTCCTCACTTCCTCTGCTGAATGCTGAATCGCCGATACATGTTCATGTTCCTTTCTCCTGCCTCCCAATGAAACTGGCAATACTGAAAAATGAACAATAGGTCACACTGCACGTGAGCAATTGAAAAATGAAAGAATAGCGGCGGCGGCAGAGCTGGAATGGAGCAGAGCCGGCACAAGAGAGCAGGAGGGACAGGAACGATCGGACTCAGCCGATTCTAGTTCGATTTGCCATCGATGCACCCTGCTGGCCTTCAACAAAATAGTGCTTTCGGACTCAACAAAGCATGTTTACTATGATTTAAGTTAGATGGCTACAACCATAAAGCACAGAAGCAATTGTGCTTAGGCGAGCACTACAACCACCTCGAAAAGGCAAAATTCCCCATTTCTCCTGCTCGTTGGTGTCGCATCGCACCCAATTCAACTACCTAGATCACCACGCCTGACGCCCCCTCACAGACCCCGCTCCCTCGCAGATCAGAGACACCACAGCACCACAGCGCGGTTACAGATTCGTAGCAGGGGAAGGGTATAGGGTTTCTCATACCTCTCGGACGGCTGGAGGAAGGTGAGGTCGGGGGCGAGGCGGAAGGCGCGGCCCACGTCGCCGTCTCCGGTGGCTGGGGCTTCCGGGGCCGCAGGACGGCGGCGGGCGGCGGAGGATCAGGAGGAGCTGTCGAGGACGAAGTCACCGGTGAAGCCGAGGAGCGCGAGCAGGAGCTCGTGCAGCCGTGCAGCATCCGACTCCGAGACGGGCAAACGGCGATACCTAATCAGCGGGGCGTGGGGAATTGGGGATTTGGGGTTGCCGAAGACGGCGCACGGGCGAAATCGCGTGGACGAGTGCGGAGTCAGTGGCCATGTGGGAGGAAATGGCCCAACGGGCGTTCGGGCGTGGCGCCGTGGCCGCGTGGGAGCGAGGCGCGCGACTGGGCCGCGTGGGAATCGGCCGGAGCTATTTTTCCACTCAAATTCTTTTTTTAAAACCCATTTACTAATATATATACATATTATACCTCATGTATAGCTGATTTTTTGTAAAAAAATTTGGGTATTCAGCTGAATACCCATGAATTACTGTAGATCCGCCCCTGTCCACGGGCACGTTCCTGCGGCTTCCTCGACGACGGAGACACAGCGGTGGCGAGACCAGGAGGCGGTGGCGGCGGAGACCAGGAGGCGGCGCGCGGACGCAAGAGAGAAGTCAGGGGCGCGATTGAGATGTGGAATTGATGGGATGCGGGCCCAGTCTTGCGGCATGACGCAGAAGAAGCCGAGCCCGAGTCCCTACCCTTCGCACGCGTGCCCACACCGGGTCGAAGACGCGGCGCGCAACGAACCCAGCTCGCTCGGTTCCAGATATGGCGCGCAACGAACCCAACTAACCTTTCTGTTCACATTTATTTTGTGCAGCTGTTGAAGTTGATGTACCATGCCCCTGTAAACCCGTACATTCATCGCTATGCGCCATTCCTCAATACATTCATCGCTATGTTCTCGTTTCATGTCTCACTGAACTACTCGAGGCACGACAAGATAAATTTCTTTGTGAAAGCAGTAGCTCTTGAGCGAACTGTTCATGCCTTGATGGATATAGTGGTAGCACAAAATTATTGAGGATATTTGAGCAATTTTCTGTAATAATATCCTTGCTTAACGGAGGTAGAAGTGCACAATCTTCAAACACATTGAATGGGTAGAAATTTTAATGAAATCGCAAGTAAATCTAGTTAATTGTTGTGTAGGAAATCCATTGAATTATTATGACATGCTTTTAAGGCTTCGCTCGTTTCGGCTTGAACTTCTAACTTTTAACTTATTTTGCACTATACATAATTTCGTTTTTTCTATACTTTTGGCTTTTTTGCCTGTTCTTTTTTATCTCGTATTTGTTTGCACAAGACAGACTTACGATAAAAGTGTATTTGTACAGTCGACCGTGGTGTCATAAGGAAGGCTCTAGCTCACGACGGTAGTCGATGTCGTCAAGGAATAAGCTAGCTCACGACGTGGTGAGACTGTATAAAACATTCTTACGACACTTACGATAAGAGGGTGTTATGCAGTCGACCGTGGTGTCACAACAGAGGCGCTAGCTCATGGTGGTAGTCGGCGTCGTCGAGGGGAGGATGTAGGAAGTTAGCTAGTGGATGAGCTCACACGTGACTGCCAGTGGAAAGTTAGATGGGGAGTAATTAATAAGGACCGAGCGGTGGAAGGAACCGGTGCCTGCCATTCGATGTGAAGAGAATGGATGGGTGAGATCAAAATCCTAGGGATACGCCACGGATCGGTGATGTGTCATTATCAGAGAGACGGTCATGTCATATGGCGCCCTTGGCGCTCCGCCACCTCCTCCCCTCCTTCCTTCGCCGGCACAGCCCCTCCTCGTGGGCCGTGCCGAACACCTTCATAGTTTTCCCGAAAACGAAATCGCTACGATATTTCAAAAATGAATACGGTGTAGGTATTCCGGTAATTTCAAAAAGGACAGTAACCGATCGAAAAGCACATCGATAACGATCGAAAATCATGGAGACGATATTTAAGAAACGATAAACACGTTAAACTGTAGAACACGACAAGAGTCATATAACTTGACCTATCGGACATGACACTTAAGAATCATTCACAATTATACAGTGGCATACTAGGGCATCGCCACCGTCGCCGTCGTCGTTGCAGTTGGATGTGGTCGTAGCGCTATCGGACTCGGTCGGTTGTAGTCATAGCGCTATCGGACTCGGTCGGTTATAGTCATAGCACTATCGGACTCGGTCGATTGTAGCCGTAGCGCTATCGGACTCGACCAGTTGTAGTCGTAGTGCGTCTGGCTCGGTTGGTTGTAGTCGTAGCCCTGTCAGACACGGTCGAACGTGGTTGAAAGCCCTCGGTAGCGGTCGTAACGAGGTCGGACACGGTCGGTTGCGGTCATATATGGTCGGACAGGCTCGGGTAGCGGTTGGATGCGGTCGTAACGTGGTGAAATGTGGTCGAAAGTCCTTTCGACCACGTTAGAACCTTCTGCCGAGGTCGTAACTTGAGTCTAACCGGTCGTATGACTTCTTGGAGCAGTCGAATCTTCTAGGAATCGATCGTATTGTCTTCTGGGCTGGTTGTCTTGACCTGGAAAGCGGTCGTAGGCTATGTGCATTGCATAACATGTGTGTTTGACCGGTCGTAATTGGTGTACAACTTTGTGGAATGTGTCTTGATTTCTCCTTTCTGATGCAATTGGATGTTACCCTTGTTTTGTGCGCTGCTATGTGACGATTTGCTTTTCTGTATGGTTGCAGGACTTCGGAGCTAGGTCATGGTGAGGCGTGGGAGAACCGGGACTAGGCACAGGAGGTGCTGAGGTCCAGACGGTCAGGAGACATCAAAGATGATAGAGGCTAGTGAGGTGGTTGCAAGCCGGGAGATGAGGAACCAGAGCTAGAGCTACTGAAGGTGGACACGATGGGCAGCGGCTAGGTGGACCGCGACTAGGCTTAGGGAGGAGTTGAGGTCCAGACGGTGAGGTGCCAGGTGTGGTCGTGTGCAGCGGAACGAACTGGGACTAGGCTCAGGAGGAGTCGAGTTCCAGTCGGTCGGAAGTGAGGCATGGTCGGCAAGACAGAAGGAAGCTTCCAGGAAGGTGCAGGGATAGCATTTTGGTGAAATGCAGAAGACCTACAAAGGGAAGCGGATTCTGTTGGCGCTAATGGGTAAAGTGCGGAGTCTGTTAGAGTTAGCAGGCAAAGCACTGAGGTTTTGGCTAAAGCGAGTGGTAAAACCCGGATGTTAGGTTGGGGTTAACGGGTTCCCCTGGTATCTGGTGATTATAAATAGAGGAGTAGAACTCCAGAGCGTGTTTGAGGTTTTCAGCAACTCGCTCGGGTTTTTCTCTCTATTTTGTGTGCGTTGCTCTGGGATTGAGAGCGTGTATAGAGTGGCTGTAGAAACCTCCTTATGTAATCATTCATCTCTCTATTTCTATCTGTTAGAGCTTTGCTTTGTTCTATTTGAGATGTTTTGATTTCTGTATCTGATCTTTCTGTATTGCATTCTCGGTTGCTCTGGTTGCTTTGTCCTTTATCTTTTGAGCAGTTCTTTGCTCGAGTAGCTTCAAATTCTTTCGCTCTAAACTGGAATTCATTCTCAAGGCCATCTTGGCAATTCTTCCTGAGAGCAAAGATTTTCGACTGCAAAATCTTACCGAGTGGTCGTGTGCCCCAAGATGCTCTATTTCGACTTCGACCACTCAGTCTCTCTTGATCATAGCAGAGAGTTAGTGATTTCTTAGTAATTTCTCTTCTAGAGGCTGAGCTCTTGTAGTGTTTAAAGTTTCGTAACCAAAAGATCTATGAGTCAAAAGTTACTCCGAATATGGATCTTGCGGTCGATCTCTGCTCACTTCCTCTGTTTCACTTTCAACCATGCGTTTCTCTTCGACCACAGCAACAAGTTTTCATTAGTCCTGGAGGTTCTCATACAGTGGCTGTTATCTTGATGTGGTTTGAGTTTTGTGGTCGTTAGATCTAAGGATCAAAAGTTATATGTGTTCTTGATCGGTTGGTCGATCGCCTTTTTCTGTGTAGTCTCAGTTTAGGCTATTTTTCTCTATTGTCGATCAGGCTATTGTTGGCCAACTTGGTTTCCCGGTCTCGGTTTCTAGTAGGCAATCTCATTCTGTCTTCATAGCTCAATAGCTATTGGAGAAGAAGATGTGTGTGAATACTTTAGGGAGTTTTTAAAGGCACCATTCACCCCCTTTGTTGCCATTTCAGTCCTACACCTAATCAACAATGACATAATCACTTGTCATTTATAAATTTGTGAAGAATGTACATCCTTATCAACACGCACGTAATCAATTCTCTGCTATAAATCTTCCTACAGATAGATATATAATAAATGTTGACAGCCAGGAGGCAATCAAATCGTGATCGGTAATAAATATAATGCATGTTTGCCTATATATATGAACCAAGGAACCAGGAACCATTCATCGGGTGGTGATTGGTGAACATTCTCTGTAGATCACAAACTACTAGTGCGCATGGCAAACTACATGAAGTACGCCGGCCAAGCACTAGTGCTTTTCTTGCTTCTTCTCGGATGCTTTGCCACTCATGCTCAGTGTAAGTAGCTAGTAACTTTCCAATCGAAACGATGTGCTATTTTTGCGTCTTTTTTCTTCACATCTTCTAGAATGAATCCACTCTTTGTTTCTCTACTATATATGTTCCTAAATATGAACTGTACCTAAACACATATATATGACACACCACCGCCATATACGATATGCCAAGAGTTTTAATCTTATAATTAATCTACAGGTGTAGACGTATTGCCGTGCGAAAGGACTCCGATAGGTCCATGCGAGCCTTTGTGTTACTGCTGCCCGGCCAAAGGGCAATGCTTTGCGACAGACACAGACTGCAAGCTACACTGCCACGACTCACAAGCAGCCTCCACCCTCCCATCGACCTGAATAATCGATCTCATGTATGACTGAAATAATTTGGCGTGATGCGCTGCTGAATAATTGGAAGGAATCGATTATTGTTATGTGGGTAGTTCTGATCCGTTTGCAGTTTAATTGATTGCGTGTTTACCTTATTAAGAGCCTGATCTCATTTGCGATATTACAAACTAAAGAATGTTAGAAAATAAAGAATGTGAAGGAAAAAATGTCAGAAAAACAAGAATATATTGAAAAATGTGCAGGAAAAACTAAAGAATGTCAGAAAAAAATAACAGAATAAACTTGTAAAAAGAAGAACAGGCGCCAAGGGGGGCGGTGCCCGGGGTTGGCACGGACGATCTGCACATCAGAGTTTGGCTGCTCCATTAATTTGCTCTCTTAGCGTCTATAGGCACTGCACGTTCTTTGCCAGATGCCCACACGTGCAAACAAGTAAGTTTTATGTATCATGCATTCATTTTTGTCCCTTGTGAAGAGAATACTGATTTTTTTGCCTGTAATGTCTACTCTCATTGTACTCACTTTGGACAGCAATTACAAGTTAGTTTTCCTCTCTATGACCATGTTTGGCTACCTCCAGTGGCCAAATACTGCGATGTTTGAGGCAACATTTTCCACCAAATGCCTATATTAACTACTTATCAATTGAACAATTTTAACCTCACAAATTATCTGCACTGAGCAATTTTAATCTCACAAATTATCATGGACAGTTATCTAGTACTAGTGCTACTCAGAAATTCACAGATAGCAAAATTTACCAGTACAGCTCATTGATCAAAACAAAACAGAGAGTGATGCGGACCAACTAAGGATTAGTTGATGCGTAGGGATGGCCCGATCTTTTCCGGTACGATCAGCGAGGTTCCTTCTCCTTGGATAGAGTCTTCTCCTAGTCTTGATGCAGCAAACAATATTGATAAGGGCAATTTGCACTAGTATGCAAGGCGCACACGAGAAGCAATTCGCCAAACTCCCCAAACCGTGAATTCAGCAAGAAGACACGAATTAGAAGAGATGAACCTTGTAGATTCGATGGGCAATCTCAAGAATCTCCTATTCTTGCCTTGCACCAACTTCGCAAACTCCAAACGAGAAAACCTTGCAATCACGCAATTTGGCCGCCACCAACCATCATGGCGATTTTCTCCTTTATTTCACGAGTCTAAAAACTTATCATATCATAGCCTCAGTTACAATGGGGCTATGGCCCTGGCCTTATATTGGTGCATAATGCACGGCCTTGATTACAACTCACGCACTACTTGGCCTAAGGCCGAAACAAACTCCAATACGAACTAAAAAGGAAATACCTAAACTGCTACGTCTGGTTTCCCTCTCAATTTGCGACTTGACCATGAGGATTCCGTAGCTGGAACCTCATCCATTGTGTGGGGCTTCAAAATAGATTTCCAACGAGTCCAAGAACACCCAAATCGGACTCCGTTTGTGAAAGTTATGGATGTTTTAGTATCGGTCTTGCCAGCTGTCCCAATCCGAGTCCGAATCGGTTTCAAATCTTTATATGTTTTGTTTTCTTGTTGAAGGGGCTTCCAAATTCATTTGGAACCTGAAAAGGAATCCTTCTCAACCTTTAGAAAGCCATGGTGTGGTCGGATTTTATATTTACTTGCATTGCAATACTCGGACTCCTTATGTTTGGCAAGTCTCGCGCGTCTCTCCGGACAGCTCGTGCAGCTTCCAATGAAATTGTCATAACTTTGTGTAGGAAGCTCCAAATCAAGCGCCGTTTGATTTGTTGGAAAGTAGACTTCATTAGCTTTCCAAATATGTATTTTGTGTGTCTTAGAAACCTCAGAATTGACGTTAAAAACTTCATGAACTTTGTGGACAGAACTGCAATCACGAGAACTTGATTGATCTTGTGTCTTCCTCTTGGCCACATCAGAGAGACAACTCACCGAAGTGATGACACCCAAAGCTACCAAGAAGAAAGCACAGCAAGCCATGTCAAGGCTGACGCCTTCCCAGAAAACCTATCGCCGCTGCTATGCCACGGTGTGGTCGACATGATTCACAGAGATACAATACACTTTTCCACGATAAGAGGCATACCAAACCATGGAATCAAGGTCTAGGGATTGCCGTATAAGACAACACAGAAAAGCGCACTAGCCAAGTGCATGAACGAAACAATCTCACACCAAAATCACAACCAACCGTGACTGCTATCATAAGAAAAACCACACCAAACCAAGGCTGAACAACAGCACACTGCCACGATCCTCACCGCACACCGGCAGGACAACCATCTGGAGCCATCCACCTCTAACTCCACCATCCACTAAAGCCCAATTGTTACCACCAATTAAATCGATGGCACACTAGACTCTAGGTTGCTAAAGGAGGAAGCCAAGCTACTGCCACCGCAAGAGACCTAGGCACCAGATCCAATGTCTAGCAATAAGTGTTAGAATGTGATCTCAGGGCATTTGGCCCAACGGCCAAATGCCCCCCCTCTCCCCTTGACCGCGCCCTGATCGGGGGCGCCCAGCCCAATAGGCTGGTGGGCCCCTGTCGCCAGCGCCACATAAATAGAGGTGGGGGCCGGGGCGGCACGAAGATCAAGGTTCACCGTGCCGCCGCCAGACCCACCGACAAAACCCTAGAACCGATCTAAGAGGGGGCGCTCCAGCGACGGTAAGACCCACCGCCAAGGAGATCACCGCCGCTCGGGAGACGCCGGCCGCCAGGGAGACGCCGCTTCTCTTCCCCGACCGTCGCTGCCCGTGCGCAGAGCTTCACCGACGAACCGCGATGGCCAACCCCTCCTCCTCTACGTCGGACGGTTAGTACCCCTCTCTCCCTCTCGGTATTACATCAAGAACCCGAACCCTAAAGAAAAGAACCCGCTAGATCTAACCTAGGAGATCCTAAAAGCTAAAGATCTAATCCTAACAATGGTATCAGAGCCACCTAGGCGTAGATCTAGACGGAGAAAAGAAAGAACAGAGGAACCCCCCTAACCCTAGAAAATGGCAAAAGAACAGAGAAGGGGATCGGGTCAAACCCTAATCATAGATCTGAAAAGAAACTCACCTGGCCGTCGTCGCTGGCGTGCGGGAGATCGGCCGAGCCTAGGGCTCGCCGGCGCTCCACGTACGGGCCACCGTCGACGCGCGCTTGAACGGGCGCCGACACGGAGCCGCTCGACGGCGGCGCGCTCCCTCTCAGGGGAGCGCGCACGCCGGCGAGAGGGCCCGCGGCGGCGCCGTCTTCTCCTTCTTCGGCGGCGTGGACGTAGTCGCCGCCGCCGCCACTTCGCCGCTTCGCTCGCTCGGTTGGGTGCGGACGAGAGAGAGAGGGGAGAGGAGAGAAGTGAAGCTAGGGTTTTGGGGGCGTCCGCCGCGAGCGGTTTTGTTCGGGTGACTTTCGCTCGCAGCCGTCGGATGGTGACGAACGGTTCAGATGGCGCCGAGCGCGTCGGGCTGCCTTTTGGCCCAGGCGGGCGAGCGTTCTCCCGGCCCGGGCCCAGGTAGAGGCCTGCGACGCGGGGGAGCGAGCGGCAGCGCGCGCGGAACGGGAGCCGCCGGATCGTGCGTGGACGGCTCGGATTGCGCCGACGCGGTGCGGTTCGCAGAAGGCCGTGGCCGCGCGGGATTGAAGCCGTTGGATTCGCATCCAACGGCTGAGACCGCTGCGGCGCGGGGGAACGAGCGACAGCGCGTGCGGCCGCGAGCGCGCGCGCGTAAGGCCGGCTGGGCCGCGTGAGCAGGCCGCTGAGGCCGCGAGCGGGCAGGCCGCCGTGGGCCGTGCACCGGGCCGAACAGGCTGAAATGCCCGAATGAACAGTAAACCCCGGAAAAGAGTGTTTAATTAATTTCAGAAGTATTTTTTGATGAATTTGATTGAAATTTGATCCAAATCTCTATAAATTTTTGCACCAACGTGTTAATTTTTCAGAGATTAAATGTGTACAGTTTAATGCTTCTGAATAATGAATTATTTTTTAGAATAATTACAGTTTCTGCTGCAAAAGTTAATGTTGATTGATTTTCATTATTAAATTCGAACCAACGGGAGAATTTAATTTTAGAAAAAATAGAGATAAATCCCAGATAATTATGATATTGTTATTTTCTGACCAACGTTGATAATAACAGTATTATAATTTTTTAATTGATGATTTTATGCATTATTTCTATTTCTGCCCAACGGTGATGTAGATTTAATGTATAGATAAAATTGTTTTAAATTGTATGTCGTATTTTTGACCAACGTTGGAAATAAGGCATATAATTTTCCTGTTATGTTCTCACTTTATTTGAAATATTTTTCAGGCGGATACAACTTAATGAGTTGTATCAGAGAGATCCCCACTCTTAAAGGAGATAATTATGGGGAGTGGAAGAAAAAGATAGACTTGGCGTTTATCTTATCTGAGGTGGACTGGGTCCTCACTACAGCACGTCCCACTGAGCCTATGGCACCAGTGAGGGATCAAAATGAGGATGATACTGCTTGGCAGAAAAGACAGAGGGATCATGCTCCCTTACAGATGTCTTATGACCTTGAGCATAAGAAATGGACCACAGCCAACAAGAAATGTATGGCTGTGATAAATAACACGATTGAGCCTGCTATTGTGGGCTCAATCGCAGAGTGTGACACTGTCACAGAGTACCTTGAGAGAATAAAGAGTCAGTTTACTGGCTCTTCAAAGACTTATGCTACACAGCTGATTAAACAGCTTGTGACAGAGAGGTACTCTGGTGGTGGCAGTGGCATAAGAGAACACATACTGCGGATGAGCAACATGGCATCCAAGCTTAAACCAATGGTTTTGGCTCTCAAGGATGAGTTCCTTATTCATTTGGTTTTTGCTTCCTTGCCTAAAGAGTTTGACACTTTTGTTGTCAACTATAACATGCAGCCCGAGAAATGGGACTTGGAAAAGTGCATAGCTATGTGTGTGCAAGAGGAGGAAAGAATTAAATCCTCACATGGTGGATCTATCAACTATGTGAAGCATAACAAGAAAAAGAACTTCAACAGTACTTCCTTCTCAAAGAACAAGGGAAAAGCCTCTGTCCATCAGCCTCAACAGAACAAATTTGCTGTAGACAAAGATCAGTGTCTTCACTGCAAGAAGACGGGACACTACAAGAAGAACTGTCCTGATTATTTAAAGATGATAATGGCAAAGAAAGGTGAGAACATTATTACCTTTATAAATGAATCCCTGTATGTGCAATATTCGAAATCCACTTGGTGGATTGACTCAGGAGCAACTATTCATGTTGCTAATTCTTTACAGGGATTCCGTTCGACGAGGACTACGCAAAGAAACGAAAGATGCATTAAAGTTGCAAATGGAGTCCAAGCTGAAGTTAAAGCCGTTGGCGATCTTTCATTAGAGTTAGCTAATGGCTCCAATCTTTTACTTAGAGATGTCCTTTTTGTTCCCTCTTTACAGAGGAATTTGATTAGTGTTTCAAATTTGGACAAAGATGGTTATGATTGTAATTTTGGAAATGGCAAGTGTGAAATAATGTTTAATAAAGAATGTGTTGGTCTTGCCATCTTACAGAATGAGCTTTATTTGTTGTCACTTCGTGAAAATGTGAATTCCGTATGTGATGTGAATGAGCGTATATCCTCGCCTGTGAATGCGAACAGAAAACGAAAGAGAACTCATAATGAATCGTCGAAATTATGGCACTGTCGTTTAGGCCATATTTCGAGGGGGAGAATAGAAAGACTTGTTAAGAATGAAATTCTTCCTCTATTAGAGTTCTCAGACTTAGAACAATGCAGAGAATGCATTAAAGGAAAATATGTAAAGAAAATTAAGAAAGACGCCAAAAGAAGCACAGGAGTTCTACAAATTATTCACACAGATATTTGTGATCCTTTTCCTGTGAAAAGTGTGGATGGATATGACTCGTTCATAACATTCACGGATGATTACTCCCGTTATGGATATATTTATCCAATCAAAGAAAGAAATGAAGCCTTGGATAAATTCAAGATATTTAAGGCTGAAATTGAAAACCAACACGATTTAAAGATTAAGATAGTCCGATCTAATCGTGGGGGGGAGTACTACGGTCGACATACCCCATATGGACAAGTTCCTGGACCTTTTGCAAGGTATTTACAGGAAAATGGAATAGTGGCCCAGTATTCTACACCGGGCGAACATCAGCAAAATGGAGTAGCTGAAAGACGCAACCGTACCCTGATGGATATGGTGCGAAGCATGATGAGCTACTCCACACTGCCATTGAGTTTATGGATGGAGGCGTTGAAAACCGCCATTCATATTCTCAACAGAGTGCCTAGTAAGTCGGTGCCCAAAACACCGTACGAGATGTGGACAGGAAGAGTTCCCTCACTAAACCACTTACGTGTGTGGGGGAGTCCTGCTGAGGCTAAAGTATTTAACCCAAACCTTGGGAAGCTTGATCCCAAAACAATAAGTTGCCATTTCATTGGCTACCTTGAAAAGTCAAAAGGTTTTCGTTTCTACTGTCCAGATAGATATACAAAGTTTGTAGAAACGAGACACGCTGTCTTCTTAGAGGATGAAATGGTGAGAGGAAGTATGGTAGCTCGTGAGATTGATCTTGAAGAGAAGCGGGTGTATGCGCCCACTCCGATGATTCAAGAGCCATTCTTCACACTACCTGCTGTCGCTGCACCGACGGTGCAAGACACTGTGGTGCCAGCACCTGTTATTGTTCCTCCTGTGGCAACAATGAATGATAATGAGGAACCTGTTCTTCAGGATCCTATAGAACCTATTGCCACAGATGAGGGGGAGCAACAGCAGCCTCAAACAGAAGATGTACCAAATGAGGAGGCCCCGAGGAGGTCTCAAAGAGTAAGAAGATTAGCTATTTCTGATGATTATCAGATTTATCATACAGAGGAATTTCAAATGGAGGATGATCCCACCTCATTTGAAGAAGCCATGAGAAGCGCAAATTCCTCAAAATGGCTTGAGGCCATGGAAGAGGAAATGAGGTCCATGAAGACTAATAAAGTCTGGGACTTGGAAATTATTCCTAAAGGAGCCAAAACAGTAGGCTGTAAATGGGTCTACAAGACAAAGCTTGACTCCCAAGGGAATATAGAAAGATACAAAGCGCGACTTGTGGCAAAAGGCTTTACGCAAAGAGAAGGGATTGATTACAATGAGACCTTTTCTCCAGTCTCATGTAAAGATTCCTTCAGAATCATAATGGCATTAGTAGCACATTATGATTTAGAGTTACATCAGATGGATGTAAAGACAGCATTTCTTAATGGGGATTTGGAGGAAAATGTTTACATGGCACAACCGAAAGGTTTTGTCGTGGAAGGAAATGAAAGAATGAGATGCCGCCTAAAGAAATCGATTTATGGGTTAAAGCAAGCTTCAAGACAGTGGTACTTGAAGTTTGACAGTACAATAAGAAAATTTGGGTTTAAAGAGAATGTAGAGGACAACTGTGTTTATGCAAAGTTTAAAGATGGGAAGTTTATCTTCCTAATCCTGTATGTGGATGATATCCTACTAGCTAGTAGTGATATTAGTCTGCTACTGGAAACAAAGAAGTTTTTGTCCTCAAACTTTGATATGAAAGATCTTGGTGAAGCTTCGTTCGTTCTAGGGATCGAAATTCACCGAGATAGAAACAAAGGGGTATTGGGACTGTCACAAAAGGCATACATAGAGAAAGTCTTAAAGAAATTTGGTATGCATAAATGTAGTCCTTCACCTGCACCTATAGTCAAGGGCGACAGATATGGGGATTTTCAATGCCCCAGGAACCAGTATGAGATCGATCAAATGAAAGCGGTTCCATATGCTTCAGCTGTTGGAAGCTTACAGTATGCTCAAGTGTGCACACGCCCTGACTTAGCATTTGTTACCGGGTTACTTGGCAGATTCCAGAGCAATCCTGGAATAGAACATTGGAAATTGATAAAGAAAATCTTGCGTTATTTGCAAGGAACAAAATGCCTCATGATGACATATAGAAGATCAGATTCACTCCATATAGTGGGGTATACAGATTCTGATTTTCGGGAGATGCTAGAAAGTCTACATCCGGATATGTGTTCACTCTCGCAGGAGGAGCTATATCGTGGAAAAGCTCAAAGCAAACCGTCACTACATCGTCCACAATGTATGCCGAGTTTGTAGCATGTTATGAGGCTACGGGGCAGGTGAACTGGCTAAAGAAGTTCATACCCGGTTTAAAAGTGGTTGACGACATCAATAGACCACTTAAGTTGTACTGCGATAATGAACCCGCAGTAATGTATGCCCACAACAATAAGTCAAGTGGTGCTGCCAAACACATTGACATAAAGTATTATGTTGTGAAAGATAAAGTTCGGGATCAAATTATAAGTCTTGAGCATATAAGTATCGCAAAGATGTTAGCGGATCCGCTTACTAAAGGCTTACCACCCAACGTGTTCAGAGAACATATAGCCGGCATGGGTTTAAGGGAAAGCCTGTGATTCCTGGACTAAAAGATGGCCCAAAAGATTAAAGTAACTATTTCAGAACAGAGAGGTGTATTGTAGCTGTTGAATCTATCGGCGATTGACCGTGACGATGAGACATGTTCTATGCACTAATCTGTGATGGAATGTGTAAAGGCAAAAGTAATTAAAGATAAAGCATAGATTGAGATCAAGGGGGAGAATGTTAGAATGTGATCTCAGGGCATTTGGCCCAACGGCCAAATGCCCCCCCTCTCCCCTTGACCGCGCCCTGATCGGGGGCGCCCAGCCCAATAGGCTGGTGGGCCCCTGTCGCCAGCGCCACATAAATAGAGGTGGGGGCCAGGGCGGCACGAAGATCAAGGTTCACCGTGCCGCCGCCAGACCCACCGACAAAACCCTAGACCCGATCTAAGAGGGGGCGCTCCAGCGACGGGAAGACCCACCGCCAAGGAGATCACCGCCGCTCGGGAGACGCCGGCCGCCAGGGAGACGCCGCTTCTCTTCCCCGACCGTCGCTGCCCGTGCGCAGAGCTTCACCGACGAACCGCGATGGCCAACCCCTCCTCCTCTACGTCGGACGGTTAGTACCCCTCTCTCCCTCTCGGTATTACATCAAGAACCCGAACCCTAAAGAAAAGAACCCGCTAGATCTAACCTAGGAGATCCTAAAAGCTAAAGATCTATTCCTAACAATAAGAGCTATGACTCTGCATAGACAGGGGAGGACTTTGCCTTGATCCAATACCTTGATATGAGAGTTTTCGTCTAAGTTGCATTCTGTACAGGACAGCTTGCCCTTTCCCTCTGTACCTCAGGGAGCCACCAACAGTGAGAGTTAGTGCCCAGAAGTCGCACTCTGTACAAAGCGTGCCACCAATATATCGAAACAAAGCATGACTGTTCCTGTGTTCCACAAGACCACAACTGCTAAATGAGGTGAATATCACATTTAGTAAAACTGTATGAGACATTGTAGGCAAATTGAAGGACCATGTATCTCATGGAGGAAATATATCTGTGACAAGCTCCCGTTCCCTGGAAGCAAGGTCACATTATATGATTAATCTATGTGTATATAAATATAATACATCGTAGATCAGTTCCATAATTTGCTAGTACTTGATTAGTTCTACATATGACAACAGCTAAAAATAATTCTATCCATGGTTCTATCCATATAAGTAGTAGAGCATGGTATTGGTTCATGGCAGCATCAAATTTTGGTTCGGTCTACCATGGGGATTTTGGTCTTTCTCATGTCTGCCGTAGAGGGTAGGCTTATGCATGTGTGGTATGAAGTTATGAGAATTGCTAAATCAGTGGAACTAAGGATGAAGATTAATTTATTTGGAAGCTCATTTTCAATGGTTTGCACTGTTAATACTTATTAAGTTTTAGGGGTGTTATTACGCCAGAAGTTTGAAGTTAATTTCCCTCCTAATAAAGTACATATATTCCTTTGCATGATGGTTAATAACAAATTGCTCAAAGCGATTATCAAAAGTAAAGTCAGCAAGCAGATGATCCTTCTTGCCCCTTCTTTGTGGAAACTCAATGCATGTGACTGTGTCATTTATTCTGTGAGCAGGTGGTAGTTAAATATACTTGACAAAAGATTTTAAGGGATTTTTTGAGAAACACATTGGTACGATCATCGATAAGGCACAGGAGAAAACTATCCCAAATGTGGATGTGTACCTCTCCGATCTAGCTTTCTCCCGTAGGCAACTCTATGTCGCGCTCTCGTGAGCTGCTGCTGAGAGCAATCTTAAAAATACTTGGTGCACTAGGAAACTACATGAGCTTCAATTCTGCTGGAATATTTACCAAGAATATTGTCTACAAAGATATTCTTATATCATAGATATCTTACATATTACCAAAACATGCATTATCGGTGTCCTTGTTGGACTATACTCAACATAAAGCCTTTCTTCGTCTAAAGAAACATAAAGCTTTTGTTTATGATTTGATTTATTTACTAACTTGCGGAAAAATGTTTCGCTTGATATGTGTGTGAAAGAAAATTGATATTTATTATACAGTTTAGGATCATATTTAATTATATGTATCGCCCTCTATTTGAATTCCGTTGCAATGCACGGACATCCTACAAGAAAATAAATAAACTACAAACCTAGGGATTATGCGGGTGAAAAGAAAATCATGGATTTGAAAATTAATTAACCCTCGGTAGATTCAAGAATTCGAACGTAATCATCCGATGCGTTGAAAATATTCGAAGCTGTTGTAGGACAAACACTTGTAGCTACCAGCCTCCAATAACAAGTTTCCGGGCGTTCCCCGCATGGATAGCAAGGAGTCGATCGCCAGTTGCATCAGCGATTCAGCGTGTGAAATTTGGAGTGTGTGAAAGCAAGAAACATACCACCCTCATCATTCCTGATGATACCTCCCGTAGCTCCATTTCCTGTATTAAGGTTTGCCTTCTAAGATGACATGGCCGTGGTGTCCTCCGCGTAGCATTTCGCTATGACGGCTGCAGAATATTCAGGAGACCTCACTTGCTCATGATGTTTGGCATTGGTTCTGATACTCCAGATTGCCCATGGGACAATTGCAATTACACGTTGTCTAGATCGTCCGTAGGGCAATCGCAGTTACACTTTGCTAGTCCATGTTTTGGTGTACCACTTGTGGCTGACACTGCTGAATTTCAAATTGAACATGTTTTTGAGCTTCCATTCAGCCACTTCTGGGAAGAGAATTTACCGCGCATGCTTCGCACACTTGCAGTATGGCCGTATGCGGAAAACGTCGTCTCTACCAGTTTTGCAGCTAGAGAATATTGGACCCTTCGACACCAGACGCTGGCATAGTTCTGCTGCATGAAGTGGCGATATAGTATGGGAGCTTCTCCGCAGGAATGTACGTAATTTACGCAGCACTTCAACAGGCCAGAAGGATTGCCAATAGGATGATCAACAATAATAATTACCTGTGCTCTGTAGCAAAGCCCATCTCTGTTTAGTTATATCTTGATGTCACTGCTGACCATATACATCCATGAGTTGTAAAAGCTAGCATTTGTGCTCATCTTCTGCATGTTGTGAGAGGGAGATAAAATAGAGCTTTGATTAGTTCCAACACTCCGAATGTGTGTGGAAGGGGGAAATCATGTTGGAACCTGGTATGTCTATTAGTCTATTCGAAAGTTAAGGAGATCCTAGAAACAGTAATAAAATACAATAGAAGTGCTTCCAACTTCCAAAATGTCAATAACTAAGACCCTTATGAATAACACTTCATTTTTTATTTGGGAGCAAGGCGACAATGAAAGTATCCGTGAATGTGCTGGTTGATGGTGGAATTATATGTCGGATCCTTACCCTATACAAGTGAATCATGAAAGCACTGTACCACATATTCACTATGTATTGTTTGACTGAAAGAGTATTCTTCACCAGTCTCTGAAATTGCTTCACGAAATAAACATTCACTGGATTTCACGTTAGTAATGAGAGGTGGGTGGAAATGGCACGTGATTTCAACAGCATCCATTTGGGTTCATCGGTAAGCCCAATTTGCATTGTGAAATAAAAATTGATATAATGGAACTGTTACACAAACAAACATTAAAATTTGGTGCAAATACAAGCAACAGTAACAAAGTGGTGAACTTCCAATACAAAAAAAAAATCCCAAAACATGTTTAGAAATCGGAGTCTCTGCAAGTTCACAAGTGGTTCAGAGCTAGAGAACACATCAGACTAATGACACAAAATAGCCAGCCATAGGCCATGCTATTGGTTTATTTGGAAAGGCTGTAATTAAACTATCACCTAGGCCCCGACAAATGTGTTTCCGAAGGCAGGTATGAAGAAATTGGCCCCACAACATAGCTATGGTTTGGTTCATAATTAGCAACAAGATTGTAGTGAGGTGTGGCCTCTAAACTCATTGCACCTTCCAACACCTTTGCAACTGTTGACATTAGAGGCCTTTTGCTGCTATCAACCTGTAAGCACCACATTGCAAGCTCCATCATTTCCCTAACCTCCTCCCTGTGAAATTGCATGTCATCGCTGCTGCTGTCCACTAAATCAAACAACTGTCCGGACCGAGCCTAAATCTTGCAGAAGACTAATTAGGTGAATTCTCTCTTCAGGCTGTGACTCATCTAAGTTCTCTCGCCCGCAAATGATTTCCACTATCACGATTCCAAAGCTGTAGATGTCTACCTTCTCAGTGATCTTTGAACCTAGCCATTCAGGTGCAAGATATCCACGTGTCCCTCGCATTCGAGTCATGACTTTGCTCTCGTCCCTACTTATCATTTTTGATAATCCGAAATCAGAGACCTTCGCATTAAACCTATCATCCAGGAGAATATTCTGTGGCTTGATGTCTAGGTGTGCAATCCTTTGTTTACATTCTTCATGGAGGTACGACAAGCCCTTAGCAATACCCATGATAATGTCACGCCTGGTCTTCCAAGAAAGAGTAAAAACTGGAGGAGTGTGGAATATCCATTTATCCAATGAACCGTTGCTCATGTACTCATAGACAAGAAGTCTGTTTGATTTTTCAGCACAAAATCCAATTAGCCTAACAAGATTGATGTGATGAATTCTGACGATGGTCTCAACCTCTGCTAAGAACTCCTCCTTTCCTTGCTCAGCACCTTCTAAACGTTTGACAGCGATAATTTCCTTGCTTATTTTACCTTTGAAAACAGATCCAAACCCCCCAGATCCAAGCCTCATGGAGAAGTTTCTTGTAGCTATCTTTAATTCATCATAGGAGAACCGTGTTGGTACTCCAGGTATGCCTCCAAAGTATACTTCTTCTTCCCCTTTCTTACATTTTCTCCAAATAACAACAGAGATAGCAATTGAAAATAAAGCAAAGCTCCCAACTGCGGAACCAACTGCAATCCTGGTCCTTTCCACTGATAAGCTGCTCTGTATTTTGAAATATGCTAAAGTATGATTGGCAGAACTCTTAGTGCGAGAAAGTAGTAATGCCTGTGATAAAAGCAAACAGGAGCCGGTATTGCCATCAAGGCTGTCATATTGAAACAACGCAACTTTGCAAGAGCACTCCTCCAAGCAAGATTGCTTGCAGACCTCATCTGTAGCAGACGTCGCCAATGATTGGAAGCCATTATCACTGAAGTAAGAAATGTTGCCAACTGGTACAAGTTCATGATAGCGCATATGATTGCAAGAAAGATTAATCAGTGGTATGCACTATTAGAGTATATGGTAGTTAGAGATAAAATAGGATAGAATTGATTTGTATCGAGTCCTTCCTTATCTTCTCTACCTTGTACACTATATATACCGGCCCCGAGGCTCAATACAATAACCACAATATTCGCAGTATCTCTCCCTCTCAATTCAATCTAACATGGTATCAGAGCGGGCGTTCTAGCGCCCCGCTCACGTTTCCTCTGTCGCTGTCCCCGGGAGTGGACGCCGATCCTCCCGGGGGCAGCCAATCATCGGTTTTTACATTGTTGTCAAGCAGCAGATCGGGTGTACCTCGTCGCAGTCGGGCCGCCGCCGCCCCGTTCCCCAGGCTCGTCGTTGGGCCGTCGCTGTCACCCCCTTCCGGATCTTCGCCGCCTCGTCCTGCGCCGCCGTGGTGGCGGCCGGGCTTGGCTGCGCTCCGTCCCTGCGCCGCCATGGTGGCGGCCGGGCCAGGACGCGCGCCCCACGCCAGTCGGAGCGTCGCCGCCGGTGGGGATCTAACCGTCTACATCACGCCGCCCCCATCATCGCGCCACCGAGCCCCTCCGCACGCGCCCCTCCGCCCCGCCGAGAGGAAGTCGCCCGTCGCGGCTCCTCGCCAGATCCGCCTCGCCTCGTCCGCCTTGTCCGCCTGGAGAGGTCGCCGCCACGCCTGGGGAGCCGCGGCCGACCGCCCTTCCCGGGCCGCCGCCGGATCCGCGCCTTCCGCAGCCAGCCTTGGACCACCCGCCCCGGATCTGGTCGTCGCGCCTCAGATTCGGCCGCTGTGCTCGCGCCTCGACCGCGCCACCGCCATCGTCGCCGCTCGGCTCCGAGCTGTGCCTCGCCAGCCTCCGCGTGGCCGCCGGGGGTGGTGCTGGGTCGTGCCGGACCGCGCCGCCACCGGCCGGGGGCCGCCTGCCCCGTCGCTGCTCGGCCTCGAGCTGTGCCCCGCCCTGACCCCGGCAGCATCCGCGCTGCCGCCGGGGGTGGTGCCCAGCCGGGCCGTGCCGAACCCGCCCTGCAGCCTCCCGGCGCTCGCTCACAGACGCCGCCGCCCAAAGCCTGCTCCCCGGAGATCCTTCCCAGATCGGTCTGCGCCTGAGGCGGACGGAGATCCTTTTAACCAAGCCACTCTTCCTCTGGTTCTCTCGCCCGTGAGTTTATTTTTGACCAAGACACTGGTCTTTTGACCGGCTCTAGGCGTACCCCGTGCGCTGCACATGGAGTGTCCCCTGCTGCTGTATTTTTTTTCTCATGATCAGAGATTGGGTTTGCGTTGCCCACCGCCGCTCGTCGACATCGTCTCGATCTGGTCGTCCACGACAACGCCGTCTCCGACCCCGTCACAGCGGCCACGTCTTCATCGTCCTGCTCCGTGCGCACCTCGGCTTGATCACCCGATCGAGCGTACGGCTGCGACGACTTCGGATGGATCATCTTCGCGTCGCCATCAAGCTTTGGGCTGCCACTACGTCGCCCTCTCGGGCCGTAGTGTTGTCGCTCGTGGTCCACGTCCACTGGCTGCCGCGGCGTTGAGAGGCGCCCTCCTTGGCGCAGCCGCATCGCCAATGGACCCCCTGCCGCTACTTCGACTTGGAGTTGCACCTGTGTCGCCTTGTCTGGCTGCAGCGTCGCTGCTCTTGTCGTCTTCACCGCCGTCAACATCAGCCACTCGGGATCTTCTTCGCCTACATCGAGCATTGCCGCCGTGTCTTCCTTCAGCTGTCACCGTTGCCGCTCTCCGCCGGTGGTCCAGCTGCCCGTCCTTCAGCGACCGACGTAGCCGCTCCAGGCCGTTGGTCCCTCTACGTCGCCTTCGTCCTCGTCCACCATGCCTCATCGCCAGTGTCGCCGTATCTTCCTCGACTACATTTCGTTCTTCTCCAGCAACTGCAAGCTGCACCGGCACTTCTCCTTCTACGCCGTTCTTGCACCGCGACCGTCTTGGAGGCCTTCTCTGCTAGTCTCCTCCGACAGTGGTGCATGGTTCATGGTGGTCCCTCCCTCGCCCGTGCGGTATTGGCAACACCATTGTGCGCTTCGTCCCGATTCATCCTTGGGCCTGGCAAACCCATTGTGACGTCTCGTCCTCGACGGCTTCGACAGCATCGGCTCTTCGGCGTCATCTTCCTCCACGACTGCCTCGATCGCGTCACCGTCTTCGTCTACAGTGCACTCTCTTCGCGCAACTCGGTTTAACGACGTCATCCTGCATGCCGTGACCACTTCCTGGCGCCCTCCTGCGCGCCCGCGGCTTGGCTACTCGTCATCGGCACCCGTCTTCGGTTGTATTGACCACGGCTACCTCACGCACGGCTACCTCGATCACGACTTCTTCGCTTCCGTTGCTTTGGCTACATCGACTTGGGCACAACGGGCTATCATCGTGTTGAGTCCTCTTGTCGGTTTCTTCTCCAGTCCAAGCGTTCGTGTCGCTCACGCTTAGACTGCGGGGGGATATTAGAGTATATGGTAGTTAGAGATAAAATAGGATAGAATTGATTTGTATCGAGTCCTTCCTTATCTCCTCTACCTTGTACACTATATATACCGGCCCCGAGGCTCAATACAATAACCACAATATTCGCAGTATCTCTCCCTCTCAATTCAATCTAACATGCACCCAACAGCTGGACAACATTCATCTTGGAACCTAAAATAACTAGAGCTGGGACAACAACACTGCCCATTAATACAAACACTGTACTCACCGCAGGCTAGAGGGTAATCACAGAACATCACACCATTGCTCAGCACATCAAACACCACCCGGAAGGCAGCCTCCTTCATTTCATAAAGACGCAAATGCCCATCGTACTCTAACCGCATGAACTGCATTGATCTTGCCAGGGGTAATGAGAAGATTTGGTTGGGAAATCCAAGGCTGGCATTGACAAACGCATAACAATTTGATGTTTCATTGCCTAAAAAGGTTGGTTGGAACACTTGTGTGTATGCAGCAGAGGAGAAATAAAACTGCAATCCATTTGGCAGGATACGAAGATTAATCTGACCCGATGCCCAACTGGTGAGTGAAAAATTGGCAGTGAGATTGACTCCCACACAGAGTGACTGCCCAATAACTAATGTATCGGTCGGATAGTCAAAGGACTGCCAAACAGAGGAATTATTTTGATAAAAAAACACAAGGTTTCCTGAACCATCAAGGCGCATACCAACAATAGACCTGCCCTTCGTGGGTGTGGACCAGACCAAGGTTCCATCACTGTTGTGAAGAATTAACTCCCCTTCCCCAGTGAAAGAAACGATGGCGTTGTTGCCTACTGGGAAGTGGCGGTTTGCAGACCAGATAACCTGGGGCTGGCCGATAAGAAGATCCGCATAGCCATTGTAGTAGGTCATCATGATGCAAAGGATAAACAAAGAACCATCTGTGCTATACAAGCCAAAACTAGCAAGGGTGTCAAGGCTTTTGTTCTGGAGGAATACTCGAGCGCTGGAGCTCCCGCTCAAGTTGATGTATGAATAGTCCAAGAAACTTGCGTTTTTCGCGGAAGACCTGGATAACGCCAGGACAGAAGGAAAGGTGTGGAAGGAGGAGTAAACAAGTAGGCAGAAGAGGGCGGTAATCCACACATGTAATGGCTGCATGGCCAATTATTTTGTACAGATAATCAAGCAAGAGGTAGCTGTTTTGCAGCTTGCAGCAGAGATCACTAAGAAGGTGTAGGAAGAAATTGCAGAGAAGGAAATACAGCAAAACAGGTTATATAGAATATGCAGATTGCGCTACTGCCTGGAGCTTGGAGCATACATGAGATGCATCACAATTGAGAGTAATGGAGTCAGAAAAGAGCTTCCACATAAAGGCAGCTGAACCTACCATATGTGAGATTGTCATGCCTTTGTTTGACCATATGTTTTGGTTAACTTTGTCAAGCCGAGTAGGGAGCAGATACGTGGTTGTTTCGTAGCTATCAAAATGGGCGGTTTCTCTATTTAGCTTCTATTAAGTGGAAAAAAACTAAGAAGTCTTCCTACCTTGGTGGACTTTTTCTAGTATTTAGTCTTCCTGACCGTGCCCCTAGTCTCTAGCTAACTGCCATCACATCAGGAGCACATATGACTCTCAAATTACAATCCCCCATTAGAATAGTCAATAAACAAAATCGCCAACATTGAGCTTTTGTGGGTTAAAAAATATTATTCAATTCGAAAATCAGTGACAACTTCAGTAATATTAAGCAAAATGACGTAATCTCACCGATGCAATCTAAAAGACAAACAGTTTTCAGTAAATGTTTGCATGGATTAGCGGATTAACCAAAAGAAGAAGAAGAAATTACCCTTTGTTTCCGGGCGAGTGAGAGGGTTTCGTTGTACACGACACTTGCGGCCCGATTTACGGCCATAATCTCACGGCGACCACAGCCTTGACCCTGAAGACGACCGCGACCACGCCGGCAACAGACTCCCGGACGACGAACTCCCTTCCTACCAGCAAGCCGCGATTGCGCCCGGCGGGAGGCGAGAAACGGAGGACAAGCCTCCCCGCGGTGACCTCTACGGCTGATCCATTAGAGGCCTCTCCGAGAGGCGAGGAGCACAAGAGCCATAGCCGGCACGGAAAAAGGAGCGCCGTATGAGCGGTTGCGAAATTTCTGACTTCTTTCGGTGTTGCTCCCTCCATCCCTTCATTTCTCTCTGACCGTCGACCCCACCAGCTGACTAGCTAGGTGTTTTGGACAAAAATAAAACTGGTACTCACAAAAATACCAAATCTAGCTATCAATCCTCCGTAATTCTATTTATAACCTCCTCCCCCACAGCCGGACTTCTCTAGACCGACACGTGTTAATTGTACGTCCCGACTGCATGATTTCACTGTCATGCGGTCAGGACAATACGATTAACACGCGTCGGTCTAGGAAAATCCCGTGATGGGGAGAAGGCTATAAATCTTTACTCCTTAAAAAGGAGTTGGTGGTTGGTACGGCCTTTCCCACCCCCTTCTCATCCTTCTCCTTCGACTCTCTATAACCATTCGATTTCATTACAAAACAACTTGACCATTCCTTACTACTACTGAAGCAGCCAGCCCTACAACAAACATTCTCCAACCTCCTCCGCGCCTGCAAACCCCACGTTCTCCGCGCCCAGCCTTCCCTCGACCCCACGTTCTCCAACCTCCCCCTACTCAGACGCTCTACGCCTAGCCCACCCCACCGCGTCGCCCCCTGCTTCGCCTCCCACCTCCTCCGCGCCCGCAAACCCCCTCACGCCCCAATCCCGCGCGCTGCGCCACCGCTCTGCCTCCCCCGGCGGTCTCCACTTTTCTATCCTCTCCTATCCCGGTCTCCGCTCTCAATCCCATCCTAAACCACCAAACCCTAGAGGTCGCCACTGCAGCCATGGCACCGAGCTCCCCATCCTCCACCATGCCTATGCCCGCAAGTAGGTCTCCTCTGCCAAGGCTGAGGCCGAGCTCGACTGCCTTCCTCGCCCCTCATCCCCTTCACGTTGGCCGACGCCGGGGGCAGTGCGCATCGGCGACGAGGGGAGAAGGTGGTATGGCCCAGCCCGGTGACAAGGGACATGTCGAAGGTGCGCGGCGGCGGTCGGAGGGGACCATGCGGCATGGTCCAGATCCGTTCGGATCTACTTTGGCAGCGCAGATCTGACTGGATCTGGCCATAACGACGCTGCGAAGAGGGGAAAGAGGGCGGCACGGAGGCACCATGTATGGGGACTGTCAGATTAGGCCCCTCCCCCACACCGCCGTCACGGCCTCCGGCCACATCGCGCCGCCTTCTCCTTCCCCGCGTTGCCGTATCCCTTTGTCCATGCCGCCATCATCGGTCAAGGAGAGGCAGTGGGCGCGACATCACTAGCGGAGAGCACGGCGGCGGTGACGAAGAGCAGCGGTGCTCTGCAGGATCCACCGTGGCGAGGCCATCACCACCACACCCACCATCAGTAGCAATATGGAGGAGGTCGTCTTCAAGAAATCCGATTCGAGTTCTGCACATCTCTCTCCTTTCTTCTCCTGTCTTCGCCCGATTGCATGATTGATGTTTCTTCTTTGTTTGTTAAATTTGTGTCTTCGCCCGATTGCATGATTGATGTTTCTTCTTTGTTTGTTAAATTTGTGCCTCTTTTACAGTAAATCAGAGATTGATGTCTTTTTCAGTGGCTTTGCTCACTGTGAAGGTTAATATGTTTGTGTGAATTTTTATGGATCAACTTTCCTCTTGATGCCCATTGATATTATGCCGTTCATTTAGATTACAGTTTTTAGGATTACTTTTAGTAGATGCATTTCCGACTGACCATTAATGTGTACTGAAACAATTATCATCTAACATTTCTTATTTCTAATCTTTTGTTCCTCATCACTTCTCCTCAAGCAGGCCCAGCATCCCCGACTGCAGTGACCCCTTGCTGCTCCTTGACCTCCAAGAAGAGAAAGGATGTTATTGAAAAAACAGTTGTAGTTTTTGTTGAATAATGTTATGATGTGTCGATCACCATCAACATACTTCCTCACTAATGCATATCTTCTTTAACATGCAATCACACATGCACCTCCTAGCTTGTATAACTGATAATCTATTTTACTTCTTTCAATCATACCTTTACTTTATCAATGAAGTATTTGCGGGATCAGCTGCTTTGCTCTTGGCAATCCTCCCTCTCATATTCTTATGAACTTCTCTCCCTCTCATAAAATAGAGCAGCAGCGAATTGACTTCCTGAAGCAGCTGGAGGTGAAACGCATGGAGAAGTTCGTCGACGCACATGTGAAGCTCGCTAGGGTGAAGCACTCCAAGAAGATCGGAGGGGCTACAGTTGATGGTACCGGTGCAGTGGAGCTGGTTTCCTCCGTCGCTGCGCTGCCTTTCCTCTCCACCTCCCCCCACCTCTGATGCTGAGGAAGGGTTAGGTAATGTTTGATTCGGCATGTTAGTTTTAGATTAACAGCCCTTGATTATTGCTAATTTTTTATCTTCTGCTATTATAATGTTGTAATGCTACTATGGATGTGCTAACAATAGCGAGTTGTGAGTTATTGTTTTAGCGATTGATGACGGGATCCCATCCACAATTAAATGTTGATAAGTGGCATTTTAGTGTTATATTCATTTGGTCTTAATAGTGGGCAGGTCTACAAATGTTAATTGATCATCTTGTGAATCCATTCATGAGTGCTTATATGCTGGGAAATATAAATGGTCCGTCAGCACTTCCGGTTTGTTGGGGAAATGCTGAGGTCCTAATAATATATTTTAGTGTGTCTCCTCAGCAATAGTGGTGTAAACAAGCTTATGTGATCTCAGCTTGATTGTGCTCAGTAACTCGTAAAAGGTTACTCTTAAAATGTTTTTCACATCTTAAATGAAAAAAGCCTTTGTATGGTTTGTTTTGCCTAACTTGAGAGTAGGCTTATCGCCAAAGTAAGCTTAAGCTAGAGTCAAACAGGTAACCTTTTATATTTGGGTTTCATTCAGTTCTAAACCCAGTTCTATAGTATAGATAACCTTATCTAATTAAACTAGCTCTTGGGCTTATAAGCTGTAAAGTCCAGTAAGTTAAAAGTCACTAATATATAACTATACCTGTGTGGCCTTGTGGGGTTGTTCAAATGGCTTATTACTAGAGTTTTCAATATTGAAAGTTTAATGTATCTTATCCACTGTCAAGCTTTGTGGCTTCTGATCCAAAATTCTTCTAGGCTGGCTTGTGACATTTAATGTATAGTAGGCTACGCATGCCTTCCAGTGATTGTGATGTGATTGTCCTGATGGATGAAGTGCCTTGCCTTTTTCTCTACATGATTGCTATTGTCGTTTATGTTTTAAGTTTCACCTGGCTAAAATAGTCAACTAGAAAATATTGTGATCCCCTATAATTTTGAAAATTTATTACCTTTCTGTTGTCACTTTTTTGACAAGTAAAGTTTATAAAGTTCATTCTCGACCGATCATTTCTTGCATTTAGATCATGCCTCATTGACTAAAGCCATCATTCAGAGTTGAGTTAGTTGATGATGGATAAAATTCAAAGCCATATTTAGTGTAGACAGTAGACATGTGAACAAGCAAGCGGTATCCTAAACTGAAAATAGAGGAGGTTCCAAATAGGCAGTCCAAATGAGTAGGCAAGTTCCAAACATTTGTGGGATAAAATTCAAAGCCATATTTAGTGTAGACAGTAGACATGTGAACAAGAAATAATGATATCCTAAACTGAAAATAGAGGAGGTAAGGACCAAATAGTACAGTCCAAACGAGTAGGCAAGTTCCAAACATTTGTTTCCAGACTCAATAAAATATGCTATGTGTAACTTGCCTATCGAGCTGCTATAGGCAGGTTCCAAACATTTGTTTCCAGAATAAAATATGCTATGTGTAACTTGCCTGTTGCGCTGCTATGTTCTTATGCTTATTTTGAAGGGAAAACAAATCGTTTGTTATTTAGCATGCGTGAATATACATGAGCCTATCCATGCCCTAATGGTATTTTGATTATTACTATTTCCTGACGTGATTAATCAACTATTTTCCCATATCTTCTGTACAGATTATCAGTGCCAAGTTCTTGAGATGGCGTTGCTCTCCAGTTAAGGCTCTCGCTTGGCAGTAAACACACCATCCCTGGGATATTCTGTAGTCCCAACTCTTCTACTTAGGTTCATTGTAGTTTGTAGTCGGGTAGTATATGAAGATCGAAGACTAGAAATTCTTAGTGTAAAGCAATTTTGACATTGATGTCTGTTCCTTGAATTTACCTTGTTTTATTGACAAACTCTGACATTCTGATTTTTACCCCTGTCATGCTCATAGTTATCTTGTATGTGATGTACGACTTATTTAAGACCTAGAACATGTTTGTATGTGCCCGTGAGTTTTAAAACATATAGTATGATAAAATTTTAAAAATCCGTAGCAACGCACGGGCATTCAACTAGTAGGATTACAGAGATTAGAAGCTAAATCCGATATTTTACGAACAACAATGTTATTTTTGTCTAAACTTCACAAGCTAGCCTTTCCTGGCCCACATACCAGCCACATCTCCTCCCCTCCCCTCTACCCATTTCCTTCCGCCACGGCGATCCATCGACCCAGCGAGTGAGAGGACCAAGCGAGGGTTTCACCGTACACGATACTTGCGGCCCGATTTACGGCCATAATCTCACAGCGACCACAGCCTTGACCCTGAAGACGAGCGTGACCACGCCGGCAACAGACTCCTGGACGACGAAATCCCTTCCTACTAGCACGCCGCAATTGCACCCGGCGGCGGCGGGAGGCGAGAAACGGAGGACAAGCCTCCCCGCGGTGACCTTTGTGGCTGATCCATCGTTCTTCTACGCTCCGCCGCCTCATTTGCTCCCTGGCCTTCCACGCCCTCCTCTTCCCGCACCGGCTCGATGCCTTCTTCCTGCTCTCCCTGCGCCTCGCCTTCCACCCCCTCTCCTACCGCATCCTCCCTACGCCCCCCTCGCCCTCGCTCGATTCTTCTTCCTCTCCCCTCGTCTCCTCCGCCTCCCCCGCCCTCCTCGTCATCGCCAACTCGCTCCTCCGATTCCCGCCGCTCCCCGCCAGCTCCTACCTCCTCGCCATCGTCGTACCGCGCTCCTCCTCCTCCTCCACCAGCAGCCAGTACACCCTCGTTGCCGTCACCGCCGGTGCCGGTGTCCGCTCTTACACCCTCGACTCCGCCGATCCCTCCCCGCGGTGGGCGCCTCGCGGGGATCTCCCGCTTCCGTTCGCGCTTCTCAGCAATGTCGCTGTCGCCGGCGACTGTGGTCGGCTCTTCGTGCTCGGCCGCGGTCCTGACGCGCTTCTTGTGTTCAATCTTGCGACGGGGCGGTGGGGGCGCTGCCAGTTGTGATGCCGCATGGCCTCGCGACGGCCCACTTGTTTGTTTTCGACGGGCGGCTGTTCTTGGTAGGCGGGGTGGAGAGGTTCGGGGTGGTGGAGCGGGTAGTGGTGTGGCAGTTCGACGACGACGAGGCAGCGGTGGGATGAAGGGAGATGGGCACGATGCCGGCCGATGTGTTTGATGACTTGGTGGCGGGTAGGCCGGCAGTTTCTGGCATTTTCAGGCTGCCGATAGGATGGGGATTCTTTGTGTCGAGGAATCTTAGCCATATCAGTTCGACCAATTTCTTCTATATAAAATAAATAGATCAAAATATAAAATAATAAAATCTCTACTATTTAAAAATATGAGTTGGTGATCATCGGTGCATTCTCCTTTCTTTCTTCTCAATCGTTTGATCTGAACATTGAAATCTTAACCATCTATCTAACATCTCCTCCCTCTCACATCTAACTACCCCTCCTCTCCACTTCCACTAGCAGTTACCATTTCCCACCCCCTCTCCAACTCCTAACAAAGGGAGTTTGGGCCATTAATGCCATCTTCTTCATGGCGCGGGGGATATCCACTGTTGTACTTGTCACATGGCATCAGCACTCTGAAGGGCAGGTGCTCATATTTCAAACATCTATTGAGTAGTTGAGGTGCTATTGGTTCTACCTTTCAAACCACTTGTAGTCTATACCTACAAGGTATCCATTTTTTAGGGCCTATTTGAAAAGACAAAGGAAATTTTTTCCACTTAGTTAGGTATGATTTCATATTCGAATTCTTCAAAAGAATGGAGGAAAGAAAATTTTCTGCAAGATTTTTAGGGGTGATTCGTAAAATCCAAACACGTAGCTTTTTAGGAAAATGAGTTCTTTTTTGTAATAAAATACAAAACTTCTCCAAAATGTTTGATGAACCACGCATAGTTCCTCAAACATGTATGAGAGAATTAAAGGGTAATAGGGGACTAATGTATATTTAGCCATGTAAGACGCTGGATATGTACGATCTGATGCCAACCAAAAGCTGGTTGGCATGTATGTTTCTATTTGTTTTTTTACTAATCGTAACCATAACCTTTGAAAAACTGGGCTTGCTTCTGTTTTTCCCCCCACAACTTGGTTAGTTTCTGTTGTTGCAAATGATCCATATGATTTGGAGAAGAATGGAGTCCCATAGCCTTACTCAGAAAATATGGAGGTGTTTATGCATATGCCTTCCACATAAACTATAGCACTATTGGTTGGGTTGCGCAAGCTGAACATTGAGTCTTGTGTGTAGTGTGAATGTACGACGATGATCGAGTGGGCTCAATATGCTAGAGGAGAGTGAAGTTAGGTAAGCATTCAAACCAAAAGTGTGTGGTTTTATGTTAGAATTATAAGGCCAGAGTGCACATGCAATGGCATTCCTACATGAAGTAATTGCCCATCCACCGTACAAAATTTTTCCAAGCAATCATTATTTACGGAATTGCACAGGCCCTTTTGAGGGCTCTAGATCTGTGACAGTGGAGCTCATCATAAATTGCCAAATCCGTGAGTTTGTCATTGATGGTTACCCTCTTCATTTGGGATCGATATTAGTTCTTGAAGAATATACTGTTTGAACGTAGGGCAAAGGATGATTCAATCTTTATATTTGGTTAATGAACTTAACTACTCCATCCAGTTACAAATATATGTTGTTTTGGACATCAATACGGTCTCCAAAACACAACCGTAGCCACATAATTTTATTGTAATAATACTAGTTGAATGCCAATACGTTGCTATGGATTTTAAAATTTTATCATACTACAAGTTCTAAAACTCACGGGTGGTAAAAATTTTTAAAACATGCATACAAACATGTTCAAAAAAATTTAAAATCTATAGCAACGCACGGGCATTCAGCTAGTATAATAATAGATTGAACACAAGAGATAAGAGGGAAACTTCTTTCTTTATTATTTTTTCTCTTCCACAAAAGTACAAGTGATGACAATGGGGATCACCTATTTATAGACTAAGTAGAGGGTGCCCACCAATGGGCTGAGTTTACAGGCCCAGACTCAGGTCAGAGCTTTAGAGCTTTTAAATATTATTTTCAGGGCAGTATAGGCTGCGAGTGCCTTAATATTAGTGTAGTATAACACAGTCTCAAATGAAGAAAATATTTCTAATACCTTTTTCCCATTTACCTCACGCTTCATAATGAGCAGGTATTCCTTACCACACTCTTCTCCAGTCTCATCAGGGAAATCGTTAGCGCGAATATCTTTGAAACATAGGAGAGTTCAAGTCGATTCTGGGTACAATAAGGCTTCTTGAATGACCAAAATTGTACCAATTGGGAGTATAATTGTGGCTCTTCCTGAGCCTATTATACAAGCATCGCTATCAGCGATTGTTGTAAGGCTACCGGCATTCTTGCTAATCGATTGAAAGAATTTTGTCTCTCTAAAGATGGTATTTATTGTGTCGCTATCAGCTAAGCACACTTCCTCCATAGGATGCCACACACGTTCTAATATAAAAGTACATTATTAATATGTAGTAGAAGACAATCAACACACAAATAAAATACTTTGAATATCAGAACATATCATGCCATAATTAACTGAAGAAATGAATGAATTATTCAATATCATCCAAACATCACGAGAAAATAAATTGTTTGAGTACCATCAATTAAAAGTCTAACTTATTCCTTCCACATATGACAATTAAAGTCTAAATGCATTTTGTGCATTAGACTAAGTCTGCTAAAAAACTGGAAACTTCAGCTGCGATCTTCTCAGGGGTGATATGCTCTTCTTGGGAAATTATGGTGGTGGCAGCTGCAATGTTAAGAGGGGTGCTGCTGCAGGAGTGGAGTCAATCTTCATTAGTGCAAACAGCTGCTGAGAACTCTCCCCCTCAACAAAGGCAAAGTGGGTTTCATGCTGCCTTTTGCCCCCCTTCTTCTTCATGATCTGGAAGGCATCGGTGACATGTTTTGGCTCTTTACAGATCTGCAACCAGTGCCCCCACTTGCCACACTTATAGCAGGTTTGATCTTACTGACCATAGGACTTGTCGTCCTACTTTGGTTTGGTAGCCTTAGTCTCCTATGAAGCATTTGACTTACCTTTCTGGTAGCGGCCTTGCCCTTTCTTCCCCTTTACTTCATTATAGGCTTTCGCACCTTGTAGCTCCCAGCGTTGGCCTCATAGCTAGTGGAGCTCCCAGATGGCTATGTGATAAAGTTCTTGTGGAGAACTTCATCCTGAGCCTCTGCAACATGCATAATATCAATTAATTCAGCGTACTCCATGTAGCCATCTTGACTATAATTGCGCGCTGCGCAGACTACACTGCATTGGGGTAGAAGGTGGAGAGGGTCTTCTCGATTTTCTGCTCATCTGTGATCTACCTGCCACAAAGTTCAAGATTGGTACAAATTATGTGCAAAGTAGAGTTATACTCCCTGACCATTTTGAAATCATCAAACCTTAGTCGAATTCACTCTTGCTCTGCCTAAGAAAGAATGGTGTACTTTAGCTTCTCGAACCGCTTCTTGAGTGCAGTCCACAATGCTAGCGCGCTCTTCTCTGCCATGTACTTATTCTTGATAGTGAGATAGAGGTGGTTGTAGAGACCCGAATATACAAATCCGGACTCTCCTGTGTATTCTGCACTAGTCCAGGATCACGCTAGTGCACACAGTATAAACAAAGATGAAATATCGAACATATCACCATTTACTAAGAAAAGACTCAAATTTTATTAATAATTATCAGAGTGCGACCTTATGGCCAAGCTTACAATAGACTAGCCCGAAGGGCTTAACAAAAACTAGCAGCGGAAATCCAAAAGAAAGCGCAGCAGCCAATCGACACGCCCACAAGCTATCGACTGGAGAACGAAGCCTAATCCGCGAAAACGTCGAAGTACTCTCCTTCTAGAACCTCCTGCTGGTGATACTCCTCCTCCTCAACTGAGCAACAGTGGCATAAAGCCGTGAGTACATTGGTACTCAGCAAGCCGTTTGTAACAAATGAATGCAATATAATATGCAAGGCTTACCAATGGAAGGCTAAAAGGTTAATTTGCATAAAACGACATTTGAAAATACAATAAATAGATTGAAGGCGCATTTGAAGTAAAACAATAATAAACAATAATAAAAGGAATTGAAGTAACCACTTATGAATCTCCCATCCATATGCTAAACCAACCACTTATGGACTTCCCATCCACAAGTAAAACCAACAGTGAATTAACCATCCAGTGTCCAAAACTTTTTAGAAATAACTATACCTCGTGTGAAATCACCGAGCATTGTCCATGACCGAGGACGCGGCTATTCGAATAGTTTTACACTCTGCAGAGGTTGCACAACTGTACCCACACGATGTGATAATCCTCACGTTAAAGATAATCACAACAAGGCTTTTACAATGATCCATCTCCACCCGATCCCACTCGCTAAGGATTCGCCGTCGAGTAGGGTAACCCCCTAGTCGATAATTGCCCCCTCTTGCGCCGCAACAACATCAGTAGTAAAACCAAAGTGGAGATTTCACAAATTATTATGCCAGGTCTATCCCATACTAGACATGTGGTTTGCACGATTTAGCTCAGATCAATGGCGCACAAAGTTAAGTCCTTAAGAATTACCCAGGCGAAACATCCACATCCCATGTGCCTCTCGCACCCCCTTTACTGCACGATCATTCACCCGAGTGAAAACCAATTTTGTATAACCACCGCCAATGACGCACCAATGTCACGGCACAAATTTTATAACAGTGGCACCAACCACGATTCAATATCTCATTAAGTCAAATTAATTAATCACATGTGATGATGAACCCTTTCGCAAAATAAGCAAGGCTAAGCATTCTAATCGTACCAACCCAATGTGACAAATAACATAGCATCACTAATTAAATTCCCAACCTAAGGTGACAATGGCATCAAGGTATTCCAAAATATCAAGGAGGGAAATAACCAATTGGGACGATAACTACCAATACAAGGGTTTGAATAAAAATAGCGATGCAAGATAATTTAAAACAAAATAATTAAATAATAGATTGCAAACTGGGTTCAACATGATCAAAGGACACGACTTGCCTTGGCCTTGCTCAGTTAGGAATTCTTGATCTTCGAATCCGGCTTTAGCTCCTTCGAAAGCGTTATCTAACGAGAGAGAAAGCGAAACGAAACACAAGAATAAAATCAAATAAAATCCAAATAAACTCCAAAAACTGCAAAACCAGAACCAAAAGATAGATCTCAATTTTAGATGAATTTAGGAAGAAGAATCGGGTCAATCGGAGCTAGGACGAGGGAGAACGGGCTCTTGGAAAATTGGATCTAAAGAAAATCGGGGAAAATAGAAAATGGCACTGTGCTATGGACCGGGCGCACGTGGGAACGGGTCTACGGTGGGCTCGGCGCATGGAACAGTGCGGGCGGCGGGTGCTGACGCAAACGGCTCTGGCTGAGGTGGCGCTGACGGGGCGGACACGCGTACGGGTAGGGCTGAGGTGGCGCTGACTCGGCTGCTGACGAGGCTGGCTGACGTGGCACAGGGCACACGGGACTACGGGGCTCGGCTGACGGGCGGGCCCCACCGGGCAGAGACACGGCTCACGGTGGTCCGGGCGCACGGGAAGACGAAGGGGCGCGGCCTGCTGACGTCAGGGCTGACGTGGCGGCGCGGGGACCGAGGGGACGCGGGGTGCGGCCGAGGCGGCGAGGCGCGGGCGGCGGGTCTGGCTGGGCGGCGGAGCTGCGGCGGAGTTCGACCGGCGGCGACGACGGAAGACGGCGGCGCACGGCGACGAACTCCGGCGACGAGCGGCGAACGGCGAGCACGCACGGACGGCGACGGCGAACGCACGGGCGTCGGCGGCGGTGAGCGGCGGCGGCTCGAGGGACGAGGGAAGCCGAGGGGTTGCGGCGGTTTTATACGCGGACGCCGAGGTGTTCGGCTCGGAGACGGCGGCGCTCAGGCGGAGTCCGGAACAGAGACGGGGAAGAGAGTCCCGGTCGGGCACGAGGACCCTGACAGGTGGGCCCCACCTGTCAGTGGCTCCGGTTGAGCGGGCGGCACGGATGGCGCGCGGAAGCGGGCGTGCGGCCGAGATGGCGACACGCGTCGACCATCGGGCGGAGGGGAGCGGGCGCGGGCGCGGGCGCGGATGCGCGCCGCGTGGCTGGGGCGCGGGGCGTGCTGGGCCGGCAGTCGGCTGGACCGGCGGGGTTGGGACGGCTGGTGGGTTTCGGCCCACTGGCCGGTTTGGGATTTTCTTTTCTTTTTCTTTTTCAGAAATTCAAATAAATTATTTTGAGCTTTAGAAAATAGCAAATAACTCCAGAAAAATACCAATAAATTCCTTGAGACACAAAGAACTCAAATAAAATAATTTTGGCAAATGTTAATGTTTAATTTAATCATATTAAATCTTTTTAATTAATGAAAATTCCAATTAAGCTTTAATTAATTCCAGAAAAATTTAAATGGTGAATTTTATTTTAAAAGCTTCAAAAAGGCCCTGAAAATCAGGATGTTACAAACCTCCCCCCCTTAAACGGAATCTCGACCCCGAGATTCAGGCTTACTAAAAGAATAGGTTACCGGGTGCGACATTGGAGACGTTGAGGCGTCGTGACCATTAATATGGCGGCGGACTTCCGGTGGTTGGACTTCCGCCGGTTGGTTCCCCTGCTGATTGGGGTATATATATGGCGCTGGTGAGGCGTTGCTCCTGCGTATATTGTGATAGAAGCTGTTCCCCTAAAATGGGCCCCTGCCGTGCATCAACATTCCCGGGTGACGCTGAGCAGCTTGGGGAATGTTGATGCACAGAAGGAGGTCTATTTTTCCTGGGAGCTTGATTAGCGCCGGTTATCGACAGCCAGCCGCGCTTCCTGACCCCGCACCGCGCTTAGCTGGCGCTTAGTGGAAGTAGGCGCGCGCGCTCCGTCCCCTACCCATCGAACGGGTGGCAGCGAAGCTGGCGCCTAGTCGAAGTAGGCGCGCGCGCGCTCCGTCCCCTACCCTTCGAACGGGTGGCAGCGGAGCTGGCGCTTACTGGAAGTAGGCGCGCGCGCTCCGTCCTCTGCCCTTCGAACGGGTGGCAGCGAAGCTGGCGCTTAGTGGAAGTAGGCGCGCGCGCTCCGTCCCCTACCCATCGAACGGGTGGCAGCGAAGCTGGCGCCTAAGCTGAAGTAGGTGCGTGCGCTCCGTCCCCTACCCATCGAACGGGTGGTAGCGAAGCTGGCGCCTAGCCGAAGTAGGCGCGCGCGCTCCGTGCCTGCCCTTCGAACGGGTGGCGGCGAAGCTGGCGCTTAGTGGAAGTAGGCGCGCGCGCTCCGTCCCCTACCCATCGAACGGGTGGCAGCGAAGCTGGCGCCTAGTCGAAGTAGGCGCGCGCGCTCCGTCCCCTACCCTTCGAGCGGGTGGCAGCGAAGCTGGCGCCTAGTCGAAGTAGGCGCGCGCGCTCCGTCCCGTACCCTTCAAATGGGTGGCGGCGAAGCTGGCGCCTAAGCCGAAGTAGGCGCGGGCGCTCCGTCCCCTACCCATCGAACGGGTGGCAGCGAAGCTGGCGCTTAGTGGAAGTAGGCGCGCGCGCTCCGTCCCCTACCCTTCGAACCGGTGGCAGCGAAGCTGGCGCCTAGTCGAAGTAGGTGCGCGCGCTCCGTCCCCTACCCTTCGAGCGGGTGGCAGCGAAGCTGGCGCCTAGTCGAAATAGGCGCGCGCGCTCTGTCTCCTACCCATTGAATGGGTGGCAGCGAAGCTGGCGCCTAGTCGAAGTAGGCGCGTGCGCTCCGTCCCCTGCCCTTCGAACGGGTGGCATCGAAGCTCGCGCCTTTGCCGAAGTAGGCGCGCGCGCTCCGTCCCCTACCCATCGAACGGGTGGCAGCGAAGTTGGCGCCTAGTCGAAGTAGGCGCGCGCGCTCCGTCCCCTGCCCTTCGAACGGGTGGCATCGAAGCTCGCGCCTTTGCCCTGCGAACACCGCCGCGTGGGCGGTGAATGGGGGTCTTTGATGTGGCCTTGCGCTGTACAGATTCCTGGAATCACGCCGGCCCCTGGTCTGCCAGGGTTAAGTTCCCGTACCGCGCGACCCGACGCGCGCGGGGCACGCGGCGGCCTATGACTGGTGGGCGGCGGGATGTGGACGGTTGCGTGTTTGCAGCCGCTCGCCTCTTCCCTAGGCGAGGGGGACACGGGGCGGGCAGTAAATGGTGCCTGCGGTCGTGACCTTCCAGCGTTGGGTGGGGCGTTGCGCTGGATGGGCGCTCGTACGACTGTCGTCGCGCCTCGTGCACGGACCGCCGCGACCCTTCGCTTTCGATTATGGGGAATCGTGCGGGGCGGGCCTTTACACCGCTGCGGTTGCATCCGGCACGCGTATCGTTGCGACGGTTCGGTAGCAGCGGTACGTGTGAGGTGGCTTGAAATAGCCCCCCCGTAACAGTGCCCCCGCACCTTTACGCCCTCTTTCCTGTCTGCTCCGCCTTTCGCACCTTCGCGCTATCTTCACCACTTCAGTCTCGTCGCGGGAAGCGATGGCCTCCAGTAGCGAGCGTGGCCAGGCGGTTGGTGGCCCTGCCATTCTCCGGCGATCCTCGCCGCTAGAGGTGAAATACGCGCTCCAAGAGCGCGACCTGTCGGCGGCTGACCAGGAGCGGCTGGTGGCGGAGGAGGGAGGCACGTTCTCCGGCGAGCTAGGCCCCTCGCTCGTGACCGAGAAGACGATCCAAGGGCTCTTGCGCGCGGGGAAGTTGTCCGGGCGGCAGGACGTACGATTGCCCGCCGGCGACGAGACGTAACCGCATCCCGAGAGGTCGGAGGCGGTCGTATTCGTTGCCTTTTTCGACGCGGGGCTCCGGATCCCAGCGGCGACCGTGGTGGGCGACGTGCTGCGGACCTTCGGGCTGGAGCTGGCGCAACTGACTCCAAACGCCGTGGCCCGGCTCGCGGTGTACAGCTGGGCCTTGCGCTCGGGGGCGTGCTGGCCCAGCGCGTCGCTGTTCGCCTATCTCCATGAGGCACGATGCCAGCCGAAGGGCCGGAAGGACGGGACGCTGTCGAGCTTCGGTAGCGTCTCTTTTATTCTTCGCTCGTCGTGCAAGAAGCTCTTCGCTGCGAACTCAACTCGTGGGAAGTGGGAGTCTTACTGGATGAAGCGGTGGTTCTACCACCGTGTGGAGAGCGGGAGCGGCCTTGAGTGCACAGGCCGACCAATCGCGTTCAAGCCCTCGCCCGGTCGAACGCTCGATGATGAGGACAAGCGGAGGGTCAAGCGGCTCGTAGGCGTGGCCACCCGCCTCAACATGCGCGACCTTGCCGAAGAGTACGTGATGTACGGCGTGGCACCGCTTGCCCACGACTGGCGTCTTGCCGCCGAGAGGCATCGAGACGACAATGTTTCGCCGTGGGTTTGCTCGCTACCGGCGCCGCCCGGTCCCCGTAAGCCTCGATTGCGGCCCTCCTTTGTTGACGTGAAATGCGTTGTATGCTGATGCTATTCTCCTTTGCTTCAGGGATTTCCTTGGAGGAGGCGGAGCAGGCCGCGCGCGTATTTCTGGGGCTGTACACCGCCAGGGAGCACGAGCAGCGCACGGCTGCTATCGCCAAGGCGGGGCTGGGGCGAATAAACCGCGTGTGCGAGGTCCTGGGCCTTGCCGTGCCGGACCGTGTCGCTCCAGACGATGGTGGGGCGAAGAAGAAGAAGACCTAGTCTCAGAAGAGGGGCCGCAGTGGGGCGCCTACCGCGCCTGCTGCTAGTGTTTCCGAGGGCGCGGCGGACGCGGAGTCAGACTCGGCGAGGTACGCCGATTCAGGCTTGGGTGGCGCAGGCGCCAAAGGCGAGATGTCTTCGGCAAGCGTCCCGGACGGCGGGTTTGCGGCGGGCAGCCGGAGGGGGGAAGCCACACCGCCCGCCGAAGTCGTCGAGGCGGACCCCGTGCGGACCGGCGATGCCGAGGTGGAGCCCTCGACCGCGGCCGCTGTGGTGCCGGAGGCGCCCTCCGCGGGGGCGCACGTAGCCGTGCTGTCTTTATCAACAGCGGCGGGGACCGAGGTGTCCCCTTCGACGACTGCCACCGTGGAACCTTCGCCCCCTGGCGCGGCAGCCGCGGGGTCTTCCCCAACCACGGCTGCGGGGGTGGTGCCGCTGCTGCAAACCCCGGCCAAACGGCCATGTGTGCGGCCGGAGCTCCACCGGACACCGCGGGGGTTCGTCGTGGCTACAGGCATCAGAAGCTTGTGGGACTCCCGCGCAAGCACCGGGGGCCCCGTGGCCTATGCGCCTTCTGCCCCTCTGGCCACACCGCCCGCCGCGCAGGGACAGCCGTCGTCCTCCCCGAACGCGGAGGCCTCCGCTCGCGGCGGGACCATTCCTTCTGCTACTGAAGGTAGGGTGGCTTAGCTTACTCTGGTGTATGCTTTTATGCCTTGGGGTGGTCACCCGTATGCTTATGCACAGCGTTGCTCATTCCGGAGGGGGAGCATCCGACGGAACACGGGGCCTCCGAGCACGTGAGTCCTGCGGACTTCGTGCCGCCGCCGGAGACGCTGAGGGCGTGGCGCGGGATTGTGAATGACGCGGCCACGAGCGTCGACCTGTAAGTGCTGCAGGCCTACGGTGCGGGGCACCTTGAGGACGCGTTCGAGGTGTCTGGGGTGAGGGTAAGTACTCATGCGACCACGCCTGAGTTTAGCTGAGTTTGCTAAGTCTTTTCCCTTCTACAGACACTCGTGCTGGGGCAGGCCCTGCAAACGGCCTATGCTCGTAGCCAAAAAGCGCTCGAGGATAGGCTGCGGGCCGCCGAGGGGGAGCTGCGCGAAGCCTCTGGCGCCCGCTCTGCCCAGGACGCCCGCATCCGCCAGCTGGAAGCGGAATGCGCCGAAGCGAGGGCGCACGCCGAGGGGCTTGTTGCGTCGGCGCAGGAGTCAGCCGCAGCTGCTGCTGAACAAAAGTTCGTGGCGGAGCGGGACGGGCTCCTGGAGCAGGTCGCCACGCTAGAGAAGGAGAAAGGCGAGCTTGCCTTGACTCTAGCGGAGCGCAACCGGACGCTGGGCGACGCCTCGGTGGTTGCCTGGGACGCCATGCAAGCGCTGGAGAGCCATCTTCAAGGGCTGGTGGCGGAGGTGCTGGGACGCGCCTTCGGTCCGGAGGAGCTGTCTCGGATGCTCCGCTGGGTCGGGGATGCCGCCAACGTCGCGCGTGGCGCGGCGACGTCCTTCGACACCCACTGCGCGTATACGTCGGCATGCTTGGTGTGCGCGCTCCTGCAGCACCGCGGTTGTACGCACGTCGCCGCGCTGGATGATCCCCAGCTGGAGATGCCTGGCGGGGCCGGAGTGATGTCCGGCGCCGTCCGCTCCGCTCGCCTTGCCCTCGGGCCCTTCTTCGACCGGATCTGGGGTCGTGTCGGGCCGGAGGCTGCACGGATCGAGCTCCGGATGTCGCTCTACGGGACAGGGAGCCTCGGCCAATTTCTGGACGGGGTCCCTCGACGCGACGATGGTGGCGCTGGGCCCTCCGAAGGCGCTGGGAATCCGCAGGTCTGACGCCGTGATGCTTAGGTGTAGGCACGTGTTGTACTGTTCCTTGTCTTTGCGAATAAAGTACACACTTGCTACTTGTATTCTGACTTTCGCCTATATCCCGGGCAGCTTCCTTGCTGGGACCGGCTTCGTGCGGCCGACCTTTCAACCCGTCGACGCCTTCGACGCTGGCGAAGGGCCGAAGAGTCGCTCGACTTTTAGGCGAGCCAGCCTGCTTCGAGCGAGGCCCCAACTTTAGCGCGTGTTAAGGACGAACCCGCGGGGTAGCGGCTTAGAGCGGCCGGGATGTTGCCGGACCTTTGTACATGTGATTCTTCCGATATGCAGACTTCCTGGCATTTTAAGATACGCGGTGTGTGTTGATGCCGCCGTTGGCGAAGCAGCTACGCTAGGGTTCCGTAGAGTGGACAGTCCGCAGACTGACGTATGCGGAGGCAGACCTCCGCAGTTTGCCTTGCTTTATAGTCCGGAGACTCGCGCGTGCGGAGGCAGGCCTCGACTCTACGTCTTATTTAGAGTCCGTAGACTAGTGCGTGCGGAGGCGGACCTCGACGCTACGACTTCCTATATAGTCCGGAGACTCGCGCGTGCGGAGGCGGACCTCGACGCTACGTCTTATTTAGAGTTCGTGGACTGGTGCGTGCGGAAGCGAACTTCGACGCTACGTCTTCTTTATAGTCCGGAGACTCGCGCGTGCGGAGCTAGGCTCGACGCTACGTCTTATTTAAAGTCCGTGGACTAGTGCGTGCGGAGCTAGGCTCGACGCTACGTCTTCTTTATAGTCCGGAGACTCGCGCGTGCGGAGCTAGGCTCGACGCTACGTCTTATTTAAAGTCCGTGGACTAGTGCGTGCGGAGCTAGGCTCGACGCTACGTCTTCTTTATAGTCCGGAGACTCGCGCGTGCGGAGCTAGGCTCGACGCTACATCTTACTTAAAGTCCGTGGACTAGTGCGTGCGGAGCTAGGCTCGACGCTACGTCTTCTTTATAGTCCGGAGACTCGCGCGTGCGGAGCTAGGCTCGACGCTACGTCTTATTTAAAGTCCGTGGACTAGTGCGTGCGGAGCTAGGCTCGACGCTACGTCTTCTTTATAGTCCGGAGACTCGCGCGTGCGGAGCAAGGCTCGACGCTACGTCTTATTTAAAGTCCGTGGACTAGTGCGTGCGGAGCTAGGCTCGACGCTACGTCTTCTTTATAGTCCGGAGACTCGCGCGTGCGGAGCTAGGCTCGACGCTACGTCTTATTTAAAGTCCGTGGACTAGTGCGTGCGGAGCTAGGCTCGACGCTACGTCTTCTTTATAGTCCGGAGACTCGCGCGTGCGGAGCTAGGCTCGACGCTACGTCTTATTTAAAGTCCGTGGACTAGTGCGTGCGGAGCTAGGCTCGACGCTACGTCTTATTTAAAGTCCGTGGACTAGTGCGTGCGGAGCTAGGCTCGACGCTACGTCTTCTTTATAGTCCGGAGACTTGTGCGTGCGGAGCTAGGCTCGACGCTACGTCTTCTTTATAGTCCAGAGACTTGTGCGCGCGAGGGCGTCCCCCCGGTGCGTCTTTTGTTTATACTCAGACCCGTCACCTTTGGCTACGGCGAGTGCACACGCGAACGTGCGTCTTTGGTTTATACTCAGTCCCGCCCCCCTGGCGACGGCGAGTGCACATGCGAACGTGCGTCTTTGGTTTATACTCAGTCCCGCCCCCCTGGCGACGGCGAGTGCACACGCGAACGTGCGTCTTTGGTTTATACTCAGTCCCGCCCCCCTGGCGACGGCGAGTGCACACGCGAACGTGCGTCTTTGGTGTATACTACGGGGGCGCGTGCGTTGGCCAAGCCGGCGCGCGCCCTCACCGCGTGCTTGCGTGTGACGAAGAGAGATTAGCGGCAAACGGCGATTTTCATTACATCCCCGTTTGCGCGGGTGAGCAACTACAAAGGGTGAATATACTGACCGTTTGCCCCCTTGGTGCGGCCGCAGCCTCTAGTCGCTAGACATCTGCAGGGCCCGCGCAGGCGCCTATGGTTGACCCCGCGGACCTCCGCGCTGCGACGCCGGCTCTACGAGCGTCGTTGGGCTTCGCGACGTGGGCACCTCGTGCCTGGCTCGATGCGCCGGGCCATATCCTGGTCGCCTCGGACGGTGATGATGGTCCGGGGACCCGGGATCTTCATGCACAGATAGCCGTGATGTGGTACCGCGCCGAAGGAGTTGAGGATTGGGCGCCCTAGTATGGCATTGTAGGGGTACGGAAGATCGACCACGTCGAAGGTGGCATCTTTGGTCCGCACATTGTCATCTCGGCCGAAGGAAACTTGGAGGCCGATTTGGCCCAGCGCCCGCAGGGGCTATCCCCCGAAGCCCTGTAGTGGGATTCCCGAGGGCCCCAGGCGGCTTCGAGGGATCCCCATCTGGTCGAAGGTCGCCGCAAACAATACGTTCGCGGAGCTACCACCGTCCACCAAGGCGCGCCCCACGTCGCATCCCGCGATGGTGACCCGGATGACCAGGGGGTCCTGATGAGGGAAGTCCACACCTCGGGCGTCGTCGGGTGTGAATGTAACTTCGTGTTGCGCCCAATCCAGCGGTGCTTGCGCTGGGTATGCCGCCACGTGATGCAGTCTGCGCGCGTAGGCCTTCTGCTGCCGTGCCGAGGCAAATTCCAGCGCAGAGCCTCCGGATATGACATTAATGACCCTGCGGTAGGTTGCATCCGGGGCCTGCAACGATAGGAGGCCCTCCCGAGGCTGCTGTACGTGAGCTTGGATCCGCAAGGTGCCTTCCTGGGGTTGTATTCCTTGCGCCTGTACCTGCATCCCCTGCGCCTGTACCTGCATGGGGGCCTCGTATGGGAATTGGACGTGGGCCACCGCAGGCGGGCGCGCCTCCGGGTTCCTGTCCCTAGCGACGCTGTCGCGGAGCGCCGCGATGGAGGTGCAGTTGCGGGTATCATGATTGCCGCGGCCGTGGACTAAGCACCACAGTCCCTGATGCTGGTCGTCGTAATCTCCACGACCCCTATCGTCGCGGCCCCTGCCACGGCCGCGCCCCCGGCCACGACGCCCCCGACCGCCTCGGCCTGCTGGAGCACCTTCGTCGGAGCCGCCTTCGATGTCGAGGACGTACCGGTTTCGCCTCGACCTCTGCTGGCCGCACTTGGGCTGATCGGACGAATCCTTATGCGAGTTGTCCCTGCAGTCGGGCGCGTCCCTGGACGACTCCTGCTTACGTTTTCCCTTCGAAGAACCGCCTTTCGGCGGATCTTCGGCTTTTGCCGAGGCTCCGACCTGGTTGGTGTCGGAGTCGTCACCTTGCCTTCGCCGCGCGTCTTCCTCCGCCCTGGCATATTCTTCCATCTTGTCGAAGAGCTTCGCCACCGTCTTGATTGGCTTTCGCGCGTTGTACTCGGCCATCGGGCCCGGACGAAGGCCCTGTATGGCTGCATTAACGATGGTGGTTTCGTTGACGTCTTTCACTTGGCATCGAATCTTGGCGAAGCGTTTGAAGTAGTCCCGGAGCTTCTCCGAGGGTTTTTGCTTCACGGCAAAGAGTTGGTCCGCGTCGACTCGGTCCACGTAGTTTCCTTGGAAGTTGTTGTGAAGGCGGGCGCGAAGCTGTTCCCACGCGTAGATGGAGCCTGGCTCTATGGTAAGGAACCAAGAGAGTGCCACTCCTTGTAGCGCGAGGGGGAGTCCCTTTGCCTTCGTGGTGTCGTCTCCGCCCGCGGCTTCGATCGCGGTTTCGTATATGCGCACGAACTTACGGGGGTTCGTGTCGCCTTTGTACGAGTCGACGGCGCTAGGAAACTTGAAGTCTTCGGGCCATGCTGCCTGCTGCAGCCCCGCGGAAAGCGGGGACTCCGGATCCACGCGTCGCAGCGGCACGCGACTAGACGTGGGGGCTTCGCGACTGTCCGCCCTCTCCGGCGCGGGCTCGGACGCGATTGCTGGCGCGGCCTGCTGACTCCGAGCCTCTTGTATATTTCTGACGGCTCCGTGAAGGTCCCCCAGCTCCCGCTGGAACGCGTTGAGAGCCGCCAGCAGGGCACTTTCCACCGCCGGTGCGGGCGGGGTCGCCGGTGCTTCCGACGGGCGGATCGGTGCGGGGACGACCGCGTCGCGGGGTCCCAAGCTGCCGGTCGCTCCGTCGTGGCTACCTCGGACCGCCCGGTCCGCTCCGTCGGCGAGGGTTGCAGTGGGGGCGGCGAGGTCGGCTGTCGTCGCGTCGGCGGGGTCGGTTGTCGCCGCACCCGTGTCGACGTCTTCGACCGCGGGCTCCGTCCTCGCAACGCCGGTGGCGGGGTTGGTCGTCGCGGTGCAGGTGACGAGGTTGGTCATCGCGGTGCCGGTGACGAAGTTGGTTGTCGCCGCGCGAACGTCGACGTCTTCGGCCACTGCGCCTGCATCGCCACCCGCGTCCGTCGCTGCCGATGCCGAAGCCGTGGTACTCATACGACGCTCCAGCCCGGCCGCCTTCTTTCCCTTCGCCGCCGCTGAGGAAGCTTTTTTCGGTGCCATCTTTTTCTTCGGTCTTCAGGCTTGTCTTCGTCCTCCCCACGGACGGCGCCAACTGTTGTGGCTACAGACCAAACAGAGAGAGAGAGAGATGGTAGTGGAGAGTGATGAAGATAAGTGTAATGGCCTGGGTCCTCCCCATGGCTTGCTCGTATATATACATACACATGAGGAGCGCTTTTACAGTTATACCCTTACATCTGGTTAGCCCTCTGGGGCAGTTATGTCATTATGCATGGCCTATTCTGGGCCTTATAATCTCCTTCCAGGCCTGCTGGGTTTAGGTGGGGGCCATCCCCACGACACTGTGAATAGATAAAACTTGATTAGTAAATATAAATAACAATGTAACTGTTGTAGGGGTGGCCCCCACCTAAACCCAGCAGGCCTGGTAGAAGGTTATAAGGCCCAGAATAGGCCATGTGTAATGACATAAGTGCCCCTAAAGGGAATACTCAGATGTAAGGGTATGATTATAAAAACACTCCCCATGTATATATATAGAATACAGGCCATGGGGAAGGCCCAGGCCATTACGGTCACTTTCTCCCAACTCTCCACTACCATCTCTCTCTCTGTTTGGTCTGTAGCCACAACAGTTGGCGCCGTCCGTGGGGATGACGGGAGCAAGCCCAAAACTCGCATGGGCACCAGGACTTCGGCATTGGCTGTTGTGGGCGCGGCGGTCGAGGATGTCGACGCTTGCGCTGCGGCGGCCAACCCCGCCATCGGCGCCGCGACGACCAACCCCGCCTTCGGCGCCGCGACGGCCGACCCCGCCATCGGCGCCGCGACGGCCGACCCCGCATTCGGCGCCGCGACGGCCGACCCCGCCATCGCCGCCGCGATGGCCCATCCCGTCACCAGCGCAACGGCAACCAACCTTGCCGCCCTCGCCGCAACGCTTGCCGATAGCGCGGACCGGGCGGTTGGCGGTAGCCACAACGGAGCGACCGGCAGCTCGAGAGCCCGCGAGGCGATCGTACCCGTGCCGGCCCGTCCGCTGGACGCGCCAGCGGCCCCGCCCGCGCCGGCGGTGGAAAGCGCCCTGCTGGCGGCCCTCAAAGCGTTCCAGCAGGAGCTAAGGGATGTTCGCGGAGCTGTCCGAGACATACAAGAGGCTCGGAGCTAGCAGGCCGCGCCAGTGGTCCCGCCAGAGCCTACGCCGGAAAGGGCGGACAGCCGTGACGCCCCCACATCCAGCCGCGTGCCGCAGCGACGCGTCGATCCAGAGTCGCCACTTTCGGCAGGGCTAGAGCAGGCGACGTGGCCCGAAGACTTCAAGTTCCCCAGTGTCATCGAGCCCTACAAAGGCGACACGGACCCACGCGAGTTCGTGCGTGTCTACGAAACCGCAATGGAAGCCGCGGGAGGAGACGACACCACAAAGGCGAAGGGACTCCCCCTCCGGGACTATTTCAAGCGCTTCGCGAGGGTGCGATGCCAGGTCAAGGACGTCAACGAGACAACCGTCATCAACGCGGCCATACAGGGCCTCCGCCCGGGCCCCCTGGCTGAATACAACGCGTGCAAGCCTATCAAGACAGTCGTCAAGCTCTTCGACAAAATGGAGGGGTATGCGCGGGGCGAGGAGGATGCGCGGAGACGCAACACCCCTGCCCCCGACCCCGCCCAAGTAAAGCGCTCGCCATCTGAGGAGGCGGGCGATGATCCCACGAAGCAGGGCTGCAGTCGACAACCTGGGGAGGACACTCCCGGAAGCGATGACCCCGGGGAGCAGAAAGGCTCGTCAAGAGGCAGGCGCAAGCCCCGGCGTCACCAGCGCAGACTGCAAAGGGCCCGCCATGTTCTAGGCATCGGAAACACCCTTCGAGGGCCTCCCCCCATATCGTGGGAAGGGAGCCGGGGATGCGAAGGCGGACCCGATAATGACGGGCGACCCCGTTTGGAGCAAGAGCTCCTGGATTACGGCAAGTGGTGCGAGGTGCATGGTTACGGCGATCACTATACGAAGGCATGCACCGCCGTCATGGAACTGCGACGGGTGATGGCCGAATCTCGGGCCTCGCCTTCTCGGTCCCTCGCCGAAGTTCGTGAGCGGAAGCCAAGAGGTGACCCCCGCGGGCCTCCGCCAGTAAAGACCCACAGCACCGCAACATCAGCGTCATCACCGGAGGCTCCTTATCAGGGGCTCCCTTGGAGCAGTCGCAATCATGGATGCTGCCCCGCAGCATCACCTTCACCCTGAGCGACGCCAGGGGTGTGGAGTTCCCTCACCAAGACCCCTTAGTCATTCAGGCCCACATCGCAGGCCATGACACCAGGCGCATCCTTGTCGACGGCAGGAGCTCCGCGAACATTCTGTTTGTGGGGGCCCTCGACCGTATGGGAATCCCCCGAAGTCGGTTAGAGCAGCCAGGAGCTCCACTTCAAGGCTTCAGAGGCCAACCACTGGAGGCTATAGGACACGTGTCCCTTCCAGTTACATTCCGCCAGGGGAGTAACACTCGAAGCGCGCACGTCATCTTCGACGTCGTAGACATCCCGCACCCCTACAACGTCATATTGGGACGGCCCGCCATTAATTCCCTCGAGGCGATCCCGCACCACGCCTTCTTATGCATGAAGCTCCCAGGCCCGGAGGGCGTGATCACTGTCTTCGGCGACCAGGACCTCGCCAGGCGCGTCGAAGTCAGTAGCCGGAACTTGCACCGCCCGGTGCACGCCCTCCGCTCCGGGATGGACGCCTAAGCCTTGACCCGAAGGTGGATCAAAAAGGTGCCGCTCTAGGCGGAGGGGCAGTTTGTGTCCATTGGTGAGGGGCTCCCTGCGGAGGTCGAGCGAGACCTACTCCAAGTGCTTCAAAACAACGCCGACATTTTTGCATGGTCGCCGGAGGACATCAAATGCGTAGACCGCGCAGTAATCGAGCACCGCTTGGCGGTCCGCCCTGACGCCAAGCCGGTCAAGCAGAAACTTCGCTGTATGTCCATGGATCAGCAGCTGGCGGCTAAGGTGGAGGTGGCGAAGCTTCTCCGGGCCGGGGTCATCCGCGAGGTCCATCACCCAGAGTGGCTTGCCAACCCCGTATTGGTCAAAAAGGCCAGCGGGGCCTGGCGTATGTGCATCGACTTCACGGCACTCAACAAGGCGTGCCCAAAGGACAATTACCCCTTGCCACGCATCGACCAATTGGTCGATGCTACCGCCGGGTGCGAGCTAATGAGTTTCTTGGATGCCTACTCTGGTTATCATCAGGTATACATGGCCGAAGACGACAAGGACAAGACCAGTTTCATCACACCGATTGGGACCTTCTGCTTCGTCAGGATGCCCTTCGGCTTGAAGAACGCAGGCGCTACCTTTACCCGCCTCGTCGCACTTGCCCTCGCCGCCCAGCTCGGGAGGAACGTGGAAGCCTACGTCGACGACGTGGTGGTCAAAACCCGATAGCTCGCTTTGCACGGCCGGGACCTCCAGGAGACCTTCGACAACCTCAGGAAGGCCGGCATCAGGCTCAACCCCGACAAATGCGTCTTCGGCGTCCAGGTGGGCAAACTACTGGGCTTCCTCGTATCCGGACGGGGCATCCAGGCGAATCCCGACAAGGTTGAGGCCATCCTGGGCATGGACCCCCCAAGACGACGAGGGAGGTCCAGAGGCTGGCGGGCCGCATGGCTGCCCTAAGTCGCTTCCTATCCAGGGCGGCGGAGCGGGGTTTGCCATTCTTCAAGACACTTCGTGGCTGTGACGGATTTCATTGGGACAGCGACTGTGCGGAGGCCTTCAACGAGCTCAAGAAACATCTAGCGAGCCTCCCCACCCTGGTCGCCCCAGCACCAGAGGCTCCCCTCTTGCTCTATTTGGCCGCGTCGGTTACAGCGGTCAGTGCCGTCCTCGTCCTAGAGGAAGGCGCCATACAGCGGCCCGTGTACTTCGTCTCCGAAGCCCTCCAAGGCGCCAAGACGAGATATACGGAGCTGGAAAAGCTAGCTTACGCGTTGATCATGGCCTCCAGGAAGCTTCGACATTATTTTTTAGCCCACCCGATCACAGTGCCCTACTCATTTCCCTTAGCGGAGATGTTACACAATAAGGAGTCCACGGGCCGCATCGGCAAGTGGGCTCCCGAGCTCGCCCCGTTCTCCCTGACATACGCCTCGCGGACGGCAATCAAATCTCAAGTCCTCGCCGACTTTCTCGCAGAATGGACTCCGCCGGCACAGCCCGCCCAGAAGCACGACGACCCGGTCTGGACTCTCACCATCGACGGAGCCTACGGCGTCGCGGGCGCGGGCGTAGGCGCAGTAATTGTTACGCCCGAGGGGCAGCGCCTGCTGTACTCAGCGTGCCTCACGTTTCCGGCCACCAACAACACAGCTGAGTATGAAGCGCTGCTCTTCGGCCTGACAAAGCTCAAGGCAGTTGGTGCGCGGCGAGTGCTTGTCCGCACGGACTCACGTTTGGTGGCAGGCCACGTGGACAAGTCATACCAAGCCAAGGACCCTGAGCTAGCCAAATACCTCGCGGCTGTAAGAGCGAGGGAAAGGCATTTCCTGGGCGTCACGGTCAAGGCCATCCCTCGCGTAGAAAATGAGCAGGCCGACGCTCTCACCAAGGCGGCCAGCCAACAATTGCCACCCCCAGACGGGGTGTTTTACGAAGTGTTGCCGCAGGTGGCCATCGCGCAGGATAACCAGGACGCGGCTCTCGTTCACCACGTCATCTAGCAGGGAGACTGGCGAGAGCCCATCTTCAATTTCCTGCAGGGCATTGCGGAGCCGGAGGACCCCGCCGAGCTCCGGCGTCTCCAGCACCGTGCCAGATCCTTCCAGGTGTTTGAAGAGACACTCTACAAGAAGGGAGTCTGCGCACCGCTCCTACGCTGCCTCTCCCGCGAGGAGGGAAAAAAGCTCCTTGCAGAGATCCACGTGGGCGTGTGCTGGTCTCACCTCGCGCCGAGGTCGTTGGTTGGCAAGGCATTCAGGCAGGGCTTTTACTGGCCGACTGCCATCACTGACGCCCAAGACCTCGTGCGTCAGTGCCAGGGGTGCCAGTGGATGGGACGCATCATCCGCAGGCCCCCGATGAACCTCAACCCTATCCCCCAGTGTGGCCACTGGCACGCTAGGGCGTCGACATAGTAGGACCACTTCCCCGAGTCGACATATGTTTCCAGATGGCAGGAGGCGGTGGCCCTGGCCAAGATAACCTTGGCGGCCATGCAGCGCTTCCTCTGACAGAACAATATATGTCGCTTCGGCGTGCCCAGGGAGCTCACCGTCGACAACGGTCTGCAATTTGATGCCACCCTATTCAAGGAGTTCTGTGATGGCATGGGCATCACGCTTCGGTTCGCCTCGGTTGGGCACCCTCAGTCCAACAGAGCGGTCGAGAGGGCGAACGACGCCATCTCTGTCGCTGTCAAAAAGCGCCTCGTCGGGTCGCCGAAAGGCAGGTGGCCAGAAGAGCTTCACAATGTCCTCTGGTCCCTTCGCACAATCGTAACACGCCCGACGGGGTTCACGCCTTTCAAGCTCCTTTTTGGTGACGAGGCCGTGACGCCTGAAGAAATCAAGGCTGGCTCACGGAGGGTCCTCGTCCAAGCGCCCGACGAGGAGCGTCGTGTGTCCTTGGACCTCCTCGATGGGGCACGGGCGAGCGCAGCCCAACATGTCGAGAAGTACGCGCGGCAGACAGTACATACTCGAGACCGGTTCGTATACCCACGAAGGTTCTGCCCTGGGGATCTCGTCCTCAGAACGGCGCTCCATGCGGAGACCGTCAGCAAGCTGGAGTCCAAGTGGGAAGGTCCATACATCGTGGCGGAAGCGTTGCAGAAGGGGGCGTACCGCCTCACCACACTCGAGGGACAAACTCTCTGCCACACATGGAACGCGGACAAGTTGCGGCGATATTACGCCTAGAAGCAGGGCAAAAATTATAATGGCATCAGCCCCCCTTGTACGCTGCTCGCCCGCGCAAACGGGAGTTCAACAAAGCTCGTTGTTCCCACAAGTAACATTGTCTGGCCGCAATATGCAGAGGATCACCCCCGCGCGTAGGTACGCCAGTCTACGGACTCTAAATGAAGTCGTAGCGTCGAGGTCCGCCTCCGCACGCGCCAGTCTACGGACTCTAAATGAAGTCGTAGCGTCGAGGTCCGCCTCCGCACGCGCCAGTCTACGGACTCTAAATGAAGTCGTAGCGTCGAGGTCAGCCTCCGCACGCGCCAGTCTACGGACTCTAAATGAAGTCGTAGCGTCGAGGTCCGCCTCCGCACGCGCCAGTCTACGGACTCTAAATGAAGTCGTAGCGTCGAGGTCCGCCTCCGCACGCGCCAGTCTACGGACTCTAAATGAAGTCGTAGCGTTGAGGTCCGCCTCCGCACGCGCCAGTCTACGGACTCTAAATGAAGTCGTAGCTTCGAGGTCCGCCTCCGCACGCGCCAGTCTACCGACTCTAAATGAAGTCATAGCGTCGAGGTCCGCCTCCGCACGCGCCAGTCTACGGACTCTAAATGAAGTCGTAGCGTCGAGGTCCGCCTCCGCACGCGCTAGTCTACGGACTCTAAATGAAGTCGTAGCGTCAAGGTCCGCCTCCGCACACGCCAGTCTACGGACTCTCGCCGGTCTACGGACTCTAAATAAGACGCAGCCGGGGGACGCCCTTGTGCACACTCTCCGGAGTATAAACAAGACGCGAACCCCGTGCACGCACAGGCGCTGCTCCTATGCGTGCTCCTCACAGTATAGGAAACAGCATACACAAGTAAGAACAGGTGCTACTTCGCTTCACTGCAGAAAAACTGTCGGGGTTACATGGTCACAAACACAAGCGCACAGCACACCACTCCCCTAACCAACCGTTCATCCTTCGCGCCCGTCATGGCACCAGGGAACTCCTTCGAGCCAGCGGAGGAGGTCCCCGCCTCCGTGCAGCGTCTGCTCCACTGCAACCTTGGCCGCGTCCTCCCCGACATAGCCCGAGATCCGTCGGTGGAAGTTTCGGAGGCAGGGTTCGGTGAAGCGAATGGCGTCTGAAATCGTCTCCGGCCGAGCTGGAAGGTCCAGGTGAGGGTTCGCCAGCTCATGGACATGTCTACACCCATGAGTGTGAAGCATGGCGAGGGCGAGGCCGGCGCCGAGGAAGACGCAATGCTCGCCGAAGGTCATGGCGCTGCGAAGAGCAATGCCGGCCCCCTCCTCGACCAGCCCGAGCGTCTCCATCAACTCCTCTGGCCCGTGGGTAGCGTCCGGCACGTCGATGCACAGCCCCTGGAGGGCCTGGTTCAGAGATTCCATTGCTCTCCACGCCGACATGGACGCATTGTCCAAGGCGTAGTCCTTCTCCGCAAGGGACGCCACCAGCTGGCCCTTCTCCTCCTCTAGAGTGGTGATCTGCTGCAAAAAGGAGGTACGTTCCTCCGTCGCGGCGCGCCGGACCTCCTCGGTCTCATGTTGCGCGGCCGCCAGGGCGCCCTCTAGTGCGTGAAGTTGTTCGTCCTTCGTGACGTGAGCGTCCTCCGCAGCACGAAGATCGACCTCCAGGGCTCTTCGCTCCCAGATACGGGCCTCATCTAGCACGTGACCGATGACAAGTGTCTAGAGGTAGCAGACAGAGTCAGTGGGTGCCCGATAGTACTCTAGCAACCGCGAGCGCATGTACTTACTCTTATCTCCGAGGCCCGCAGCGCGAGCGCCAGGAGGTCTCCCTCGCACGACGACAACATCTGTTGGTCGAAGCCACCGCGGGCGCGCTCCGCGGCCTCATCAAAAGCGCGAAGCGTCTCCAGGCGCGGGAGGAAGTCGGAGGGGACGAGCCCCGCTCCTGCCACGTCAGGGGCTGCAGAGGCTTCGGCCACTTCGACGGCGGCAGCCGCCTGCAGGACACCCGGTACAGGGTCCGGGACATCGCGCACGCCCCCGTTGCTCGATCCTTCACCGCGTCCGGGAGACTTCATCTCGCCTGATGTCGACGGAATGAGCGAGCAAATCGGGGAGAGTTTCGTGAAGTCGTGCGAGGAAAGGGAACTGCGCCTACCTTCTGCACCCCCCGCCGTGACAGGAGGAGGTGCTTGTTCAACCGCCAGTCGGGCGGCGGGTACCTCGGTGGGCGGTCGAGAAGACCCTTCAGCCGCGTCGGGCACCGCAACCCCAAGAACAGTGCCGGCAACGCCGTACCGACACCTCGTAGGCGAAGGAGACCGGACTCGAGGGCGTTTCGCCTGCGGCACCACAGGCGATTCTTCCGCGACGTTAACAGCCGTAGCCCCTGTCGCGCCTCCGGTCCCTACCGCCTCGGCCGCATCCTCGGCAGCCGCCGTGGGTGGCAGAGCCCCGCCAGGAGTGACGTCCCCCCCGGGTTGGCAGGCTCCGGCACAACGAGGGGCGTACTTATGGGCTCAACGGCGCCGGAGGAGGGTGCCGCTAATGGGCGCGAGGCGACGCGCCCTCCCGAGCTGGTCCGGCTGGACCCATCACCGGCCGCACGTCCCGTCCCACCGGTGCCAGCCGCCGAGGTGGCTGGCGGGCTGGGTGCGGCAACCTCGGAGCAGGCCCCCACTTGGCTACCGCCACCACGACGGCTCGAAGCCCCTGCGAGAGTCTCTGCCGGCACCACGCGCTCTGGCACAGCAATGCGCAGAACCTCACACGTGCGGTATATCCGCCCCTGCTTCGCCGTATTGGTTGCAGCCTCGCGCAGCTTGTGCTCCTTGAGTGTGTACGGGCCCAGGAACGTAGCAACTGCGCGCTCCGCGTCTTCCAGCCGAGCCACTGCACAAAAGGCAGCAAGTTCGTCAGCCGAGGACTACGCAGACACAAAGGAATGCGCACCAACGCACTGCGCGGCTTACAAGGAGCGGAGGGCGGATGTAGGCAAGACAGCGACGGGCTCACCCCGTCCTCTCGGTCGTCGCCCTGTCGCCCGTACTTCCACCGGGCGGAGAGTGGCGCCACCCCGTACATCGTAAACTCTTCAGCCAATTCGCGCATACTTAGCCGGTGTGCAACGCCAAAAAGCCTCCACAGCCTCCGTGCGTCATCAGCCTCCGGCTTCACACTTGGCGAGCTATTGAACAAGATTGGCCCACCTCGGCATAGCAGGCCACTCGTGCTAGTCACGACGTAATAAAACCATTGCCGCGTCCAGCCGGATTCCCACCTCTCCAAGTTGGCCGGCGTAGGGAATAGCGTCGTACAAGACCCTCGTAGCACGAAATCCACGCTGCCGAAGTTGGATACAGCCCCCTCAACCTTCTTGGGTCGACAACACGCGTCGTGCAGGGTGGCGAACAGGCTCGCGCTGGGACGCCGGCCTTCCGTCCGCGTAGCCCATGTAAAGACAGCCAGGCGGACTATGGCGTTTGGCGTCAACTGCGCCAACTCCAACCCGTACGTCCGCAGGACTTCGCCCACAAACTTCGTTGAGGGCATTCGAAGGCTAGCGTTGAAGAACGCGACAAAAACGATCGCCTCCGTTTCCTGGGGCTTCGGCTCCGTCTCGTCTCGGCGGGGTAGGCGAGCCCCATCGCGCTCCTCGATCTTCCCTTCCCGTACAAGCCGCTGCAGCGTCTCTTCGGTCATGCGGCTCCTCCGCAGCACACGGGATCAGCGGCCCCCTGAGTATTCCATGGCGTCCCACCGCTTGTCGCCATGCGAACGCCCCCGCAGCACCAGCTCGTAATCTTCAAAAGGGAAGGACAACTCGTCCCGGCTAGACGAGGAGCCGCCGCCGGGGCGGCGGGAGGCACTGTCATGACTGGCCATTGTTCTCTAATATTAGGGCAGAAGGGCTATCAGCACGAGACAAGCAGAGCTAGGCGGCAGGTGAGATAAAGCGGCCCCACCACAGCGGTGGCGCTTTATAAAGCCCGCTCGCCTCCTCCACGACCAAAAGCGCAGCTAGATTAAAACCACCAGCGGTTCGACTACCCACGACTGGAAAGAAGAACGGCCAGCATCTGGAGGAGCGTGCTCGGTAGGTGGCCAGGCAGCGCACAACGCCAACACACGCCCGACACGCGTCCCACTTGCCTAGGGAAGAGGCGAACGGCCGCGCTCACGCAACCGCTCACATCCCACAACGTACCAGGCATAAACCGCCACGTGCCCCACCCACGGAAAGCAGACTGCACGACACGACAACCCGCCCCTGAAAGGTCAGGCGTCGGCATGGTTCCAGCCGCCATTAAAAGTGCACTACCAGGCTGTGGGATCGCAACGGTTTTGAAGTGCAACGGCCTGGAAGTGCAACGACGTCGGCGGCGCAAGGTCCGCTTTCACTACTGCGTCAGCCACAACTCCGACTCGGCCCCCAATGCCGGCACCGGAGCCAGGCGGTCTAGCCTCGCCCCGGCAGCCCCGACTACATCTTTCCGGCGTCTACTTCAGCTAGGCGCCAGCTCCGCTACCACCCGTTCGAAGGGTAGGGGACGGAGCGCGCGCGCGTCTACTTCGGCTAGGCGCCAGCACCACTGCCACCCATCCAAAGGGTAGGGAACGGAGCATGCGTGCGCGTCTACTTCGACTAGGCGCCGGCTCCGCTGCCACCCGTTCGAAGGGTAGGGAACGGAGCGCGCGCGCGTCTACTTCGGCTAGGCGCCAGCTCCGCTGCCACCCGTTCGAAGGGTAGGGAACAGAGCGCGCGCGCGTCTACTTCGGCTAGGCGCCAGCGCCACTGCCACCCATCCGAAGGGTAGGGGACGGAGCGTGCGCGCATCTACTTTGACTAGGCGCCGGCTCCGCTGCCACCCGTTCGAAGGGTAGGGGACGGAGCGCGCACGCGTCTACTTCGGCTAGGCGGCAGCGGAAGGCTAGGCACCAGCTCCGCTGCCACCCGTTCGAAGGGTAGGGGACGGAGCGCGCGCGCGTCTACTTCGGCTAGGCGCCAGCGCCGCTGCCACCCATCCGAAGGGTAGGGGACGGAGCGTGCGCGTCTACTTCGACTATGCGCCGGCTCCGCTGCCACCCGTTCGAAGGGTAGGGGACGAAGCGCGCACACGTCTACTTCGGCTAGGTGCCAGCTCCGCTGCCACCCATTCGATGTATAGGGGACGGAGCGTGCGCGCGTCTACTTCGGCTAGGCGCCAGCACCGCTGCCACCCGTTCGAAGGGTAAGGGACGGAGCGCGCGCGCGTCTACTTTGATTAGGCGCCAGCTCGGGAGGGAGCGCCCGCGCGCGCCTACCTCAACTGCAATCCACCCATCGGCCCCGGCTACAGCTTCAGCCCCCGGAGCCCACTGCACACCAAAGCTCTGCAAGTTCGGAAGAAGTTCACAGGCCGCAGGGACGGAGGGGGCCAAAGGACTCGGCAACATGGCTTCGGCCCTGTGAAGCCCTTCACCATGAGAGGCTCCTGTTGTAGGGGTGGCCCCCACCTAAACCCAGCAGGCCTGGTAGAAGGTTATAAGGCCCAGAATAGGCCATGTGTAATGACATAAGTACCCCTAAAGGGAATACTCAGATGTAAGGGTATGATTATAAAAACACTCCCCATGTATATATAGAATACAGGCCATGGGGAAGGCCCAGGCCATTACGGTCACTTTCTCCCAACTCTCCACTATCATCTCTCTCTCTGTTTGGTCTGTAGCCACAACAGTAACAAATAAAATGCAATAACAAACACCTAAGTACGTAACATTATAATAACCATCCAATAATTGACAAATCCTAACAATCAACAAAAAGTAGCCAAATTCAAACATAGAAACTTAAAGACAGAGTACAACCAACAATCCAACAAGAAGTAGCCAGTAGCCAACATAGGAGTGGTTCAACTTAAATTTGAGAGACCATGTGGAGGTGACCACATGCGTGTGATGAGTAATTGACGTGTATTTTGGAAGTTTGAGTTTGGTTTGAGTGGTTTGTGCCAGGTCGGCATTTGACACAATCGGGTGTGGTTAGACGGTCTTATTGCATATTTTCCTTCCCGATTGGTCGATTAGGCAATGTCTTGCTTGAGTATGATTCTCATATGCTATTTATGTTTACATGTGTCGAGCGGTGCTATGTGATGTGTTTCTTGTCTGTGACGACTGCAGGACGTCGAGGCGGAGTCGTGGCGAGGCACAGAGGACCGGACTAGGCACAGGTGGTGCCGAGGTCAGAACGGTCGAGGTGTGCCAAAGACGACGTGAACTCGAGGGGTTGCGAGGCTTGAACGACAAGAAAGGAGGAAGTTTCCCGGAAGGTGCAGGAGGGGCGATTTGGTAATTTCGCAAAGCCGCACTAAAGGAAGCGGATTATGGATAAAGCACTAGAGTTGGTGGAGGCTTAGTGGGTAAAGAGAGAATCAAACCCATTAATGGGAGGCTATAAAAGGAGGGTGTCTCCTGCATGGTCTTGTGGGCTTGAGAGAGTGGTTAGGGCTTTTGCTTTGTGTCTTCTCTTTGTGCTTTAGTTGTTGGAGAGAGCAGAGGTTCTGTTGGCTGTTGTCTCCTTCGTGTGTTCTTGAGAGACAGAGAGAGGAGTTCTTGAGTTTGGGAGGGATGAAATGAGTTGAGATACCATGTAATCATTCCTCTGTGTTCAATCGCGTATCAGGACTCCTCTATATTCATTTTGTTTCAATCTGAGAAGAATCTCTTGCTCTATGTGATGGATTTCAATTTCTGAAATTTTCTGTTTTTGCTTGGTTTTCTTGAGTTCTTGAGTTGAATCCTTGATCCTCTTACTGATTCTTGATATCTCTGTGATGGGAAAGACTCAAGGCCATTTGGCCATTCCATTTTTGAGATCAAACTGAGGATCCAATGTCTTTTGTGATCTCTCAATCCCTCGTCATGTCTCCTCTGTACTTTCATGTTTTAGGGTTTTGGATGAATCTCTTGATTCCCTTTGGGACATGGCCTGAGATTTGGTCTGGAAAGTCCTTAGATTAAGCAAAGAATGAATGTGCAGGGAGAAATCTGAACTTTTACCTTTCTCTCATGTCACTTTTGAGTTTTTGGATCAAATCTTGATTATCTCCTTCCTAGGTGTATTCCTTCGAGTTTTGGTGTCTCTCTGCTATTTAGTTTATGTTCTTGACTTTTTGGCTTGAGAAGAAAAGAAGAAAGATCGCAATTTTCAAGTTTGAGAAGATTTCAGTGCTTGCTGAAAAAGTTTCAGGCTGCTGTGCCTGAGGACCGGTCTGACCGGAGTTATAAGGGCGGTCTGACCGGACTTATAAGGGTGGTCTGACCGGAGGTATAAGGGCGGTCTGACCGGCGTTATAAGAGAGGTCTGACCTCCTTTTGAACTATGGTCAGACCGGCCCCTCAAGAAAATGTTGTTTGAGCTGATTTTCTTCATTGCTTCTTTCTCATGTGTGTTTAGCAAGAAGTTCCAAAGAGCATGAGTATTACTCTTCATAGTTTTTCGTAGCTATTGGAGAGAAGACTCGCATGTGGATACTTTTGAGGGGTGATCTTTAAAAGGGCACCATTCAACCCCCTCTGTTGCCATTTTCGATCCTACAATTGGTATCAGAGCTGGTTAGCTCTTCCTCATAGATCTTAACTGGTCTCTAGAGCCATGGCGATAGATAAGTACTCGACCAAGCCCCCGGTCTTCGATGGGATCGACTATCCCTTCTGGAAGAGCCGGATGGAGACCTACATCCAGGCTCAGGTCTATGCCATCTGGCGCAAGGTCAAAGTGCGATATGTTGTTCCTGCATATGAAAACATCAACACTGGAAACATGCTTGATGTTGAGGTGAATGCTAAGGCGAGGAACATCACAATTCAGGGCCTGAGCATAAGCGAGTTCGATCGCATCTCTCATCCGACGTCGGCCTTCGACATCTGGGAGACCCTCGATGCATACCATGAGGGCACCACCCAGATTAAGATGGTTCGACAGGACCAGTTCAAGCGAGATTACAACAAGTTTGAAATGCTCACTGGCGAATCCTTGGATGAGTGCTTTGCGCGGTTTCACAAGATTCTGAGCAACCTCCGAGCTGTCGGTCTCACATACCCCGACTCGGACAATGCTCGACAGATGCTGTCTGCTCTCGATTTGCGTGTGATGAGCACTGAGTTTGAGATGAGTATGATGGGCGAGTTGATCTTCTTCCTTGGCTTCCAGATCAAGCAGACTCGGGAGGGTACCTTCTTGCATCAAGGCAAGTATACTCGTGACCTCCTGAGATGCTTTGACATGAGTGATGGTAAGCCTGTGTCAACTCCCATGGCATCCACAGCTTCTCTTGACCCAGATGAGGACGGCGAGCCAGTTGATCAGAAGGAGTATCGCAGCATGATTGGCTCCTTCTTGTACCTCACTGCCTCGAGACCGGACATACACTTTGCTGTGTGTCTTTGTGCTTGGTTTCAAGCTTCTCCTCGCGTATCTCACTGCCACGCGGTGAAACGCATCCTTCGTTACCTTCGAGCTACCATTGACTATGGTATCTGGTACTCTTCCTCGTCCTGTCTTTCCTTGAGAGCCTACTCGGATGCAGACTTTGCTGGCTATAGGATAGATAGGAAGAGCACTTCGGGCACCTGCCAATTCATTGGCACTTCTCTCGTTTCTTGGTCTTCTAGGAAGCAGTCCGGTGTTGCACAGTCTACCGCAGAGGCCGAATACATTGCTGCCGCCAGTTGCTGCAGCCAGGTGCTTTGGATGGTCTCGACCCTGCGGGACATTGGGTTAGTTATCGACAGTGTTCCACTCTTTTGTGATAACAATTCTGCGATTAACATTGCTAAGAACCCAGTGCAGCACTCCCGGACCAAGCACATTGATATCAGATATCACTTCCTTCGAGACCATGTGGAGAAGGGTGACATAGTGCTCCAGTTTGTGGAGAGTGACCACCAGTTGGCTGACATCTTTACCAAGCCTTTGGATAGCTCTAGGTTTTCAGCTCTGCGGGGAGAGCTTGGGGTGGTTTGTCCTTATGGACTGCTGTGATGGGGAGTTTTTGTGCTTCATGCTTTATCATGTTATTATGCTCTTACTGCTTTCTGTTGCATTGCATATGGGTGCATATGGGTTAGTCCTCCTAGCATAGATTAGAGTGCTTCTCTTGTCTAGTTGTTTAGACTTCTTACTCATATCTTGTGATTCTAGGACGCTGCTTATTAGCTGTTTCTCTTCTCACTAGGTTGAGCTCACTCACTTCTTATAGGATCTAGCGAGGTTTGAGCCATTCTCGGGTAGACAGGGTACATGTTTGCTCCTTAGTCTGATAGATGACCAGTTGATGGTCTTAGAATCATATGGGGTAGATGAGAGTCAGTCTGAACCATAGTATCCTCTATATCTTATCTATACTTTAAGGACTGCCTTTTCTGATTTTCTTGCCAGCTTCTCGTTTTTATTTCTTTGGTTCAGGGGGAGTTCATTTGGGAGCTTCTAGATCTTAATATTGTCATAACTCAACTTGAACTAAAAGTTGCATCACATGTTGAGGGGGAGCTGAATTTTCTTGCATGTCATTCTGCATTGTAATATAATCATATGGAGCCTTGACTATTATCCCTTATGACACGTTTTATAGTGCATTACATCTTGCCATGATTTGTGCTTACTTGCTCGATTGATCATGACTTTATATGTGTAGTCAAGTCTTTGCCATGATAGGTTGATTAAAATGCACAACTTGAATTAATTCATGTCATGTTAGCTCTTGAGACTAGTCTGTCTTTAGTTATCCTCTTATGATTCATGCCATATCAAATAGGCTGAGTTGAGTCTTGAATCTTTGTTGAGCTTTAGATTGAGCTATACTAGTTTCTTGATGACGCATGAGTTAGTACAAGTCTTATGTTCATGATAATGCAAAAAGATTTCTTTTGTGCGGAAAAAACTGATCTCACCAATTCTTTCTCATGAGATTGCTTACCATTGCACTAGGCATGAACTCAGGGGGAGTTTTGGATGACCAAGATCATCTTCTTAAGCTTCTTACTTGGAGTGGTTGCATAAGGCTTGAGATCTAGCACATGACTAAACAAAAATCTGGTTGGAAACAATCATGAGATTTCTTAAGAAACACATATCAATTGTGCTCAATTTGCTAAAATTACAAGGCTTACAAGTACTTAAAAAAATGTATCATTCTTGAACTTGTAGCACTCTAAATTGACTCGATTCTAGCTTCTTGGTTCCACTTAGACTATTGACATGGCCTGCATCATCTTTGGATACCTTTAGCTAGACTATAATCATGGTTGACTTGACAAACTAAGAAATTCGACTAATTTTCAGATTATGACTTATTTGACTTAGCTTGATTATACATGTCTTGTCATGATCTTGATCGCATACATATGTGTTATAGCTTGATATAATTCTCATATGGTCATTTTGAATAATCTTCATGGCTCTAAATGCTTAAAATAAACAAACTTTAGCCAATTCATCCAACATCATGCATTATTCTCTCTTTTGCATCCTTGATGACTTTACTGCCAAAAGGGGAAGAATAGTGGGAGAAAAAGCCATTTTGAGAGCTTTGGGAGCTTTGAGGAAAACTTGCTCTTTCTGTTGATGCTCCTTGTGTCAACATGGTCATTAGCTTCATATTCTTCCTTTGGACCATGTTTGACTCTCTTTTTCATTTTCAAACAAACTCAACTTTACTCTTTTTCTGGGTTTGTCAATATACTCATCAAGGGGGAGATTGAGAGACCATGTGGAGGTGACTACATGCGTGTGATGAGTAATTGATGAGTATTTTAGAAAGTTTGAGTTTGGTTTGAGTGGTTTCTGCCAGGTCGGCATTTGGCACAATCGGGTGTGGTTAGACGGTCTTATTGCGTATTTTCCTTCCCGATTGGTCGATTAGGCAATTTCTTGCTTGAATATGATTCTCAGATGCTATTTATGTTTACATGTGTCGAGCGGTGCTATGTTATGTGTTTCTTGTCTGTGATGGCTGCAGGACGTCAAGGCGGAGTCGTGGCGAGGCACGGAGGACCGGACTAGGCACAGGTGGTGCTGAGGTCAGAACGGTCAAGGTGTGCCAAAGACGACGTGGACTCGAGGGGTTCCGAGGCTTGAACGACAAGAAAGGAGGAAGCTTCCCGGAAGGTGCAGGAGGGGCGATTTGGTAATTTCGCTAAGCCGCACTAAAGGAAGCGGATTATGGATAAAGCACTAGAGTTGGTGGAGGCTTAGTGGGTAAAGAGAGAATCAAACCCATATTAATGGGAGGCTATAAAAGGAGGGTGTCTCCTGTACGGTCTTGTGGGCTTGAGAGAGTGGTTAGGGCTTTTGCTTTGTGTCTTCTCTTTGTGCTTTAGTTGTTGGAGAGAGCAGATGTTTTGTTGGCTGTTGTCTCCTTCGTGTGTTCTTGAGAGACAGAGAGAGGAGTTCTTGAGTTTGGGACGGATGAAATGAGTTGAGATACCATGTAATCATTCCTCTGTATTCAATCGCGTATCAGGACTCCTCTATATTCATTTTGTTTCAATCTGAGAAGAATCTCTTGCTCTATGTGATGGATTTCAATTTCTGAAATTTTCTGTTTTTGCTTGGTTTTCTTGAGTTGTTGAGTTGAATCCTTGATCCTCTTACTGATTCTTGATATCTCTGTGATGGGAAAGACTCAAGGCCATTTGGCCATTCCATTTTTTAGATTAAACTGAGGATCCAATGTCTTTTGTGATCTCTCAATCCCTTGTCATGTCTCCTCTGTACTTTCCTGTTCTAGGGTTTGGGATGAATCTCTTGATTCCCTTTGGGAGATGGCCTGAGATTTGTCTGGAAAGTCCTTAGATTAAGCAAAGAATGAATGTGCAGGGAGAAATCTGAACTTTTACCTTTCTCTCATGTCACTTTTCAGTTTTTGGATCAAATCTTGATTATCTCCTTCCTAGGTGTATTCCTTCAAGTTTTGGTGTCTCTCTGCTATTTAGTTTATGTTCTTGACCTTTTGGCTTGAGAAGAAAAGAAGAAAGATCGCAATTTTCATGTTTGAGAAGATTTCAGTGCTTGCTGAAAAAGTTTCAGGCTGCTGTGCCCGAGGACCGGTCTGACCGGAGTTATAAGGGCGGTCTGACTCGACTTATAAGGGCAGTCTGACCGGAGGTATAAGGGTGGTCTGACCGGACTTATAAGGGCGGTCTGACCGGCGTTTAAGAGAGGTCTGACCTCCTTTTGAACTATGGTCAGACCGGCCCCTCAAGAAAATGTTGTTTGAGCTGATTTTCTTCATTGCTTTTTTCTCGTGTGTGTTTAGCAAGAAGTTCCAAAGAGCATGAGTATTCCTCTTCATAGTTTTTCGTAGCTATTGGAGAGAAGACTCGCATATGGATACTTTTGAGGGGCGATCTTTAAAAGGGCACCATTCACCCCCTCTATTGCCATTTTCGATCCTACTAAATTACATAACAAACTCAAATTAAAGGCTTATGAAAAGATAGCATGTGACTCCTAGACTTCCTCTTCTTCAAAAGACACGTTCTCCAACTCTGGTTCTTCAAGAGAGAGATTAGCAACTTCTAGAATGACGACACCACTAAGAGATTCAAAGCTATCTCCCCCCACATCCCACATCCTTGCTACCCTAGTTTTGTAAGATGGTGTTCTCCTTGACAAAAGTCTCAAATTATTATGCACAAAGACCAAATCTTCAGCACGCTCAGGAGTTAGCTTGTTTCTATTCATGTTGTGGATGAAGTTATATGAGCTCCAATTCCTTTCGCAGCAAGAAGAAGAGGCCGGTTGGTTAACTATTTTGAGAGCCAAACTTTGCAACATAGGAATAGATTGTCCATGATTTGCCCACCAATTCATTGGATTAAGGATCCCTCTATCGTAAATGGAATCAAAGTCATTAAATTCTACAGAATAAGTGGAAAATCTAGCATATTTCTCTTTAACTTGTCTAAGGTGGTCAAGTATAGGGAAAAACTTCTTAAAACACTTCATGCTCATATGTGAAATCTCAAGATCCTTGTGTGGGGGGGGGGCACGTGGCCAACTTGGATTAAAACTTTTGCAAGAACTAAATATTAGCGAATAGCAATAACAGTCAGCTTTATATATCAACTTGGATTAAGTGAATGCGCAAGCAACGGAGTGGAGTGTTGCCTTTTGCCCACTGATCAACCAATATACTATGAACAACTGAGTAAAAGGTGGACTCCTCATTATCTTGCTTTCCTTCCCACTTATATATCGCTTTCTTTACATTTTCTACCATTGTGTCCCACATCTCATAAATAAGATGAAGACATGGTGTGTCAGTGTCCACCACACGTAGCATTTCATATCTAGGCTCAGTGAATTCAATAATGTAGTTCATATTGCCCCAACACACTTCACTGAGAACTTTGTCTCTAACAAATTGTACCATCCCTACTTTGTCATCTTTGTAAGCCTCCCATGCTTCACTAATTACCATTCTTTGAAGGGTCCTCTTGACCATGCAAAAATGCTTCAACATGACCACAACTGAGGCAAATCTTGCTTCAGCAATGGCAAGCATCTTCAGATTGCTAAACTCATTGAACATTGAAAGCCTCATGCTATGGCTCATTATGAAATTCTTGATCATATTAGAATCCTGAGCAATTTCAATTATCCATTGGCACTCATCAAAGATGAGGACTTCATCATCAGTTCTTGGCATTTTAGCAACACAAATACTTTTCAGAGCAAGATTAAGAGTATGAACAACACAGGGTGTCCAAAACATGTGATTGTACTTCTATTGAATAATCAAACCCATAACTTTGTAATTTGCAGTATTGTCAATGATTACTTGGACCACATTTCTTGTACCCACTTCTTCAATAACAGCAACCAACTTCTCTGCAATGTACTCCGTTGTCTTCACCTCACCTTCAGCATTGATAGCTCGTAAGAACATCGGCGCACTCTTAGAAATAGCGATAAAGTTTATGAGTGGTCGCCTCTGTGCATCTGACCACCCATCTAAACAAATGGTCACTCCCTTTTCAGCCCATGTGCTCTTTGTCTGCTCTAATAAGGACTCAATTTGAGCCCTTTCTTGTCGAAGAAGTGTAGTCCTCAACTTGTTATATTCAGGAGGAACATAACCAAAAATGTTGTGGTCTGCCGCATAGATATATGAACTTTGATAATGTGGATTTCTTGCTACATTGAAAGACAATCCTGTAAACAAAAAACATAACCCTAAATTAGTTGAAAGCTTCCAAGGAATTATGTCAATTGGATAAATTTAAGCAATGCTTTTGATTCAAGTTGATTACAAATCTGAAGAATAAAACATCCTCGCAATCATAGCATCAAGTTGTTGGTGAGTTTTATTGTTGAAAGCTTTCTCCAAAGCTGAGCCTAAAGTTCCCCTCCGCTTACAATCCATGCTAGATGAAGCAACACTAACACTATCAGCAGTACTAGTGACATTCTTTGGCAAGGGAACATGTCTTGGCTTTGTTTTTGCTAACCCTTCTTCAACCTTTACAACTTCATTTCTAAGTTGAGTAAGGATAGGTATGGTTACCTTTGGGCACATTTTGATTCCACCATTATATATTTTGAGCAAATGTACTTTTACTCTAGAGTAGCTCCTGGTAAACACAAGTTTACAATCCTTGCATTTGAATCTCACATTTCCTCCCACTCCACCAGTCCTCTCTAGGCACTCGACATGATTCCACAACGGAGTTTTCACATTTTGCTATTTGGCACTTGAATTTGAACCACTCGGTTCCATCTCCTAAGTCCTAATTCCTAAATCTGTAGCAAGGCACCATGGTTCAGGAAGGGAACCAACAAAGTCTAATAGCACTACATCTCAGTTCTCACTATATCAGCACTCAACTCATATAGTCACATGTATACAAGAAACAACTGAAACAACTCAATGTATACTCAGATGAGTGACACTCATCGAATGACGTCAAAGCCTCGAAGGGGAGAAGCAAGCGGCCTCTGGAGGCCTCTGGAGGAGAAGTAGCAGAGCGACGTCGGGTCATCAGGAGAAGCTCGGGGCTGTAGGCGGTGTCAAAGGGGACAAGCTCGGGGCTGCAGGCTATGTCAAAGGGGAGAAGAAGCAGAGCGACGTCAGGTCATCGTGAGCATGGAAGGGGTGGCCTATGGTCGTCGGTCGTCGTTGGATCTAGCGATGCAGCGCGGCAGTAGGGGTGGGTAGGCGTTGTCTGGGGCTCAGTGCTGCAGGCGATGTTGAAGGGGAGAAGAACTCAAGTGGTGTCGGGAGCAAGGAAGAAGCAGAGCACCGCCGGTGGCCATTGGTCGCTGCTAGATCTAGTGACGCAGTAGGGGTGGGCGTATGCTGTCGGGGCTCAGGTGGCGTCGAAGGGGAGAAGAAGCCAAGTGGCGTAGGGAGCAAGGAAGAAGCAGGGTGCCACTAGTGGCCGTCGGTCACCGCCGGATCTAGCGACGCAACAGGGGTAGGCGTCGGGGCTCGGAACTAAGAAAATTGATATTATGCCACTCCTTTGGAGTGGCTTCGATAAAATGCCACTCTCTAGATGGCAATTGTTAAAATACCATCCAATACATGATTAGCTCTATGATTTGCCATTTTAGGGGTTTTAGCCATTTCTTTTTCATTTTTTATTTTTTCCCCCAAAATTGCATAGGAAATGTCCATAATACCCTCCTTTTAGCCATTTCTTTCGAGTCTCTGTCTCCGTTCGATTCATTCCAGCAGACTCAAAATCCTCTCAGTCTCTCCGCCGCCGCCGCTGGAGGGCTTCGCCGCCGCCGCCGGAAGTCGCCGCCGCCGCGCCCGCGCGCACGGGCCGCCAGCAAGGCCCGCCGCCACGGGGTGCCGCCTCCGCCACGGGCCGCCGCCGCCGCAGGCATGGGCCGCCGCGCCCGCCGCTTCTCGCACGGGCTTCTCCGCCGCCTCCTCCTGTTGGGCTTGCCACCGCCGCCACGGGATGCCGCCGCCGCCCGCACGGGTTCCACCGTGTGCCGCCGCCCTTTCTGTAGAATTTCTGGGAATTGTATGAAAACATGTTGTGTGCCGCCGCCGCTTGTATGAAAACATGTTCTGGGATATGTGTGCCGCCGCCGCTTGGTGATTGGCATTGTATGATTGATTTTTTGTGCTAACATTTACCAAAAAGAGCACAGTTAATTAGATGCTTACAAAAATGAACAGAAAAGAGAAGTTTGGATTTGTGCTTCTTAATGCCTGATTGCGTGTGTCATACCTTTGCACTCCTGTTGTTATTTCATTATACATAAATAGTAACTGGACATTTATAAGATTTGAACCTTTTCCTTCAAGTAAAACAGTTGAACATCAATCCATCTTAAGGCCATAAAACATTGAGTTCACATCTCAGTACGAAATAAGACCATAAAAACATTGAGTTCACATCTCAGTACAAAATGAGTCCACAAAACATTGAGTTCACATCTCATTTGGTTTTTAGATAGCTACAGGAGGTAGATCATGTCTTATTTTTCTTAGGAGTCATTTTTTTCTTCTTAGGGATAGAAGAACTACTTGCTCCCAAAGTGTCTCCTATTCCTCCACAAGCCCTTTCTGCCATAGTGCCTCCTCCTCCTCCAGTGGTAGATGTCTTGTCTCCTAGCAGCATTGCAAGGCGCCTGCACACATAAGGACATAAGCTAAGTTACTCACAGACAACAATATAGTTATATAATTCACACACAAACAATTTACTTACCTTCTTGTCACCATTCTCAGGCTTTCCTGCATTATTGTACCCCTGTCTGTTGTCCGTATTGGCGTAGAAGGTTCAGGTGGGTACTTTGTGTTATTCTTTCTAGGCTTCCTTTTCCTACAAATAAGCATACGCAAAGGATTAATAACTAACAACAATGAAAAATTGAAAGGTCGTACAGAGATAAAAATGTTACCTTTTTTTGGTACCATTCAGTGGACACTTGTAGTTAGCTTGCCTATGACCCTTCTCACCACATCTTTTGCATGTAACTGGTACTCTAATCATTTTCTTTTTCTTGTCGTCATTTTTTGCACTACTCTTGCCACCGGTCTCAAGACATCCTTTAATCCTCAATTTCCTCTGTCTCCCCACACTCCTCTTGCCTAGTGGTGCACCCACATCGAAAGGCAATTCCACCTCTGGCCATTGTGACTTGTCGGGCATTGCTTGTATCTCTCTCTTGTATGCACCCTTGAATTTGTCTATAGAGTAACACTCGTCAACATATTCTTCTAAGTTCACATTTTTTTGAGTTGTTAAAAAAGCCAATGCATGCCCACAAGGCCGCCCGGTGTGCTGCCACTCCTCACATGTGCATGTCTTTGCCGTGGCTACAACAACATGCCTACCAAAATCCTTGCCATTGTCCCACACCTCTGCGGTATGTAAGCTCGCTGTTACAACCTTCAAATGTCCTAATCCTCTGGTCCTTGCCTTTAGTTGGTGCATTACAGCGGGAAGGATCCGACCATGCAGCCTTTCTCCAATCCTCCTTCTCATATCCCATAGAACCATTATCATCTCCCTTATCTTATCAGCTAGATCAACAACAGGCAAGTCCTTGATACCACTAATCCAGTTATTGAAAACTTCAGCAATATTGTTTGTGATATAGTCACACTTGATTGCTATATTGAAGCCACACCTCATCCACTTCGGTTTATGATATGTTGTCAAATATTTCCAAACTTCAGGAGCTCCATTAATAATAGGGGCATGTGCTTTTGGAACACCATCTCCCTATAAGCCCTAGCTGTAGGGTATATATCCCAAAAGTGTCACCATGGAACTTCTTCTGGAAATTTTTCATAAGATGATAAAAGCATTCTCTTTGTTCAGCTTGATGAAACACCTTCTGTATTGCATTTTCTAACCCCTTACAGGCATCTGAACAAATAGCAAGAGGTTCTAGATCCCCTATTGCCTTATGGAGCTGTGTCATGAACCAAACCCAGTTGTCCTCAGTCTCAGAGTCTATAAAACCAAACGCAACTAGATACATCCAATTATGCCCATCTATTGATGTAGCTGCAGCTAAATGTCCATTCCACCTACCATTTAGTGCAGTGGAATCTACACTAAGGTATGGTCTACAACCATCCACAAACCCCTCAATGCAAGGTCTAAGTGCATAAAAAAACCTATGAAAGTATGCCCTCCCATCAACTACTTTGATGTCAATTTCCACAACACTACCATGTGATCTCTTAAGAACCTCTTCCTTCCACCTATACAACATTTGGAAACTTTCTTCCCAACATCCATACAATTCTTTCAAAGCTCTCTCCCTACCATGCCAAGCTGTATCATAACCTATTGTTACCTTGTGATCATCCTGTAACCTTTTCTGCAACTCTTTGGCACCCATGTTAGGAGTGGTCTTGAGGATATCAATAACCTTGTCGGCAACCCAGGCCTGCGAAGCTGTAGTTGTCTTTATCCTCATAGTAGACGTACAATTATGGTCTTCATTATGAACTGTGACCTGCAATACCAAATAAATAAAATCAATTAGAACCATTATACCCTAAATATAGTACCATTACGTAAAGTCAAGAGTATATATCAGGTTAGTACCATTATAGTTTTATCGCTCTGCCTACACCCAACAAGACTCCACAGACACCCCTCAACTCCACATGTTACCCTAAATCTGCTTTGGTCAGATTTCACAATATCAAGCTCAAACTCCTTGTTAATTGCAAACTGTCTCACGGCCAACCTAAAATCCTTCATTGATGGGTACTTACTGCCAAGATCCATACAAGGGTTATTCTTGTCATAACTTATCACAAGTTCACTCGGTATTGCATCATCAACAGGAAGAGGTGCACCTTCAGTGCCCTCAATAACCGCAGGACCACTTGTTTCAATAGCACTATTTGATCTATCAACTTGTGTGGAGTTCTTTGCACTTTCATCTTCATCCCTCAAGCCTAAAAGAGCAAACAATTGGTCATCACTCATGACCTGAATCCTTCCCTCGTCATCTTGTGTTTGCTCGATCTCTAAGTTATCCCAATCAATTTGAACTAGCTGTGAATTGGGCTCAATTCGAACCGCTGCTTCTGAAATGGACCCATACTCAATAAATAAAGGTGCACTTGTACAGCTATCTAGATGTTCTTTATCTACAACTGAAACCACTGAATCTGAACTTGTCGCATAATCAACCAATTTAGCATCTACTCTAGACCATTCTTCTGAATCTGACCTAAACGAATTAAACCAACAAAAAAACCGAGTTAGCTCCATCTAACTCGATGCAACCACAATGTGCTAATATTAGTGGAAGATTTTACCCTGAGGACACGTCCTTGCTCATGGTGTCAATTCGTTCCAACCAGCTCTCTCGTCCCAATTGTCTACATAATTAGGATTTCATGCAATTAATCAGTACCAAACGGAATGAAAAAGACTAAAAAATATTTCCATAGGGCATAAGAGAACATTAAGAATGTTGGCAAGCATCACTCAGCAGCAGACTAGAAATATCACCTTTTCTGCAACCCCGTGGCGGCGGCGGCAAGCCCAGTAGGAGGAGGCAGCAGAGAAGCTCGTGCGGGAAGCGGCGGGCGCGGCGGCGGTGGCCCGTGCCTGCGGCGGCCCGTGGCGGAGGCGGCACCCCGTGGCTGTGCGCCTTGCCGGCGGCCTGTGTGCGCGAACGCGGCGGCGGCGGCCCCGTCCATGCGCGCGGGCGCGGCGGCGGCGACGACTTTCGGCGGCGGCGGCGGAGAGACTGAGAGGATTTTGAGTCTGCTGGAATGAATCGAATGGAAACAGAGACTCGAAAGAAATGGCTAAAAGGAGGGTATTATGGACATTTCCTATGCAATTTTGGGGGAAAAAATAAAAAATGAAAAAGAAATGGCTAAAACCCCTAAAATGGCAAATCATAGAGCTAATCATGTATTGGATGGTATTTTAATTGCCATCTAGAGAGTGACATTTTATCGAAGCCACTCAAAAGAGTGGCATAATATCAATTTTCTCGCTCGGAACTACAGGGCGCTGGCAGCGTTGAAGGTATGCCCTCTCACTCCGGACACTACAGTGGCTCGTGTAGTCAGTTGATGAAGGGGCCGAATTGAATGGGTCGGTCATTTTGGGCCAAATTGAATGGGCCTAAGTGTGCTATATGTGTCCGATACGTGTCCAATTTTATTTTTGTTCTTTTTGTGCTTGCAATTTCCGACATGCCTGGAATACATGTACGAGCCGTGTCCATGTTCGACACAGACTCGGCACCTTGCAGCCGTGTCCGTGCTTCCTAGATTACGACTAGGCAGCCAAAGCTTTTATTTTGTTGTAATGGTAGCTAGATTACTCGTGCACTATAAAATGAATTTCCAAATAAGTCTACTAGTTCTAATAAAAAATATTACTAGTACATCAGTTTCTACTGCTTGATATGCTGCTCTGTGTTGGTATAGAAGTTGCTGCTGCTTGATATGCTGCTCTTTGTTGGTATTCAATCAAAGGTACATTAGTACATGTCATCAGAGAGATTGAACACACTTAGTCGGTTAATGTTAGGGACTGAGGCCAAATTTTACATGGATCATTTCCTTTCCCATATTGAATACTAGAGATTACTCAATCCGTGTTGATAAAGTACCATATGGATGTAATTACTTCTCACTAAAAATAAATCATTTCTGCTCCCATATAAATGAAGAGCCTGGAAAGCATACGGTTGTCAGAAATACAAGCTATCTTTGAATTGAAAGGGCTGCTTCAGACGAGGGACGCATGCAAAAGTTCTCTGTTGCATACCATCTCTTATTGAAAATTATTCGATGAACCTCTCGGAATAAAAACATATGACATGTACTCATCTTGTATGGTTGCTTGCTTACCTTTATGTCTTTTCGCATGCGAACATTTCGGTTTTCTGGTTGTTACCCTAGTTGGAAGCATTAACAGGGAAAATTCCATATAGCATAAAAATCTTTACTACTTAAAAATTGGAGTTGGTGATAGTCCTTCCCTGCAGAACTGCCGCCTCCTCCTCCCCCGCTTCGCCCTCGCCTCCTCCTCCTCACCCCGCGCTGCCGCCTCCTCCTCCTCCCCCGCTCCTCTGCTCCGCCCTCGCCTCCTCCTCCCCCCACCACGCGCTGCCGCCTCCTCCTCCCCCCACCCCGCGCTGCCGCCTCCTCCTCCCCCCACCCCACACCGGATCTAGGCTGGGGCGGCGCGGTGATGGCGGGATCCGGCGTAGGCTGCTCGGATCCAACGAGGCAGCGGCGCCATGGGTGGTGGAAAAGGTGTCGGCGGCGACCAGATCTGGGCGCATCGAGACCGGCAGCGACCAGAGCCGAGGCGACGGCGGCCGGATCCGGGCGGGAGACAGCGGTAGGATCCGGCGGGGTGGCTAGATCAGCGTCGGGATGGAGTGGCATCGGGGCAGATACGGTCACAGTGGCCTGGGAGACCCCGACATCGACCCTGACATCCGCATCATTCTCCGTCCTAGAGCAGATCTCGCGTCACGGGCTGGGTCGCCGCGATGCAGGTGGAGCTCCCTTCCCGCGCCGCCACCCAGCCAAGCAAGGTAGAGGAGATGTCGCCGACCTCCCCGGCGGCCGCCGCATCAGCAACGGAGGCCGCGCCGCTCATCCCGGGTGGGTGCATGCGGCGGCTAGCGGTGAGCTCAGCGCAGCGGCTCTTTTTGCCGCGACGTCGGCCGCACGGCTGCCGAGACCTTCCTCCTCACCCGGCTCATGCTCATCCTCCTCCGCTACCTTGGGTACATGTTTAGCATGTAGCTAAATGAACTTTACTAAGCTTGCTACTAAGATCAGATGCTAAAGCTTTGAAAATTTTCATATGATGCTTCTATTATCACAGGTGTGGTCTTTTCCTAGATTATTGTTCAGTTCGCTGCAATAACTTTTCTAATTTATGCAGGATAGGCTACAGATGGATCCGGCAGTTCCTAGCCCTCTAATGTTATACTCTCTTGCTCATGTCGGGTTTTATTCAAGGTTGGTGTTTTGAGTTTTGACACCACTTTTTTAGTTCTGCATGTAAGGGGCTCCCTATTCTTGTCTCCATAGTAGGATATTGGGTGATATACTTGGTGCCGCCATTGCCTCGAAAGAATGTTTGATATCATACAGTAGAATTGACTCTTGTTTTGCTCCAGTTGTATATTATTACTTCTTCTCAAGCCAAGTTCATAGAAGTGTTGTATATGGATAACAACCAAGAAACAGGTATTTCTTTCAGTTTTTACATGTTTTACCATGCAGATAATATCTCTATTCAATAAACCAATAGTTTGTCTCGGACTCTCGGTGCACTTGGTATAGTTAGTTTAGTTGTTGATATCTTGTGCCCTGACATTTGTTTCTGCAGATTGGATCTCTATATACCTACTGGCACAACAGGGTTGAAGCCGGTTGTGGCATTTGCCACTGGTGGAGCATGGATCATAGGGTGAGTAGAAGTATGTACTATCTTGGAACCCAACTTTTTTATTTTGCATTTTCCAGAATTCCAGTAAGATTTAGATTTTGTCTTGACTTTGTATGGCGAATTATATATCTCTCAGGTACAAAGGGTGGGGTGCCCTTTTAGGCAGACGCTTGGCAGAAAGGGGCATCATAGTTGCATGCATTGATTACAGGTACTCAGGATAGATTCCAAATATGCAAAGCAGCATGCTTCTCATATAATACTCATGGAGCATAGCAATGGTTTGTTTGCAGAAATTTTCCTCAGGGGACTACTGGTGACGTGGTAGAAGATGCATCCCAAGGACTATTGGTGACATATAAATTGCAGAAGTATGCGAGTGCAAGACTTGTCCAAGACAGCCTGATTCAAAACTATACGTACAGTATTTTACAAGGAATGACAATGTCTTAAACAAGGGTAATGACAATGTTACTTTGTGCGTTATAGCTGCACAGTAAATAAATACAAGCATATATTAGCAAGGGTACTTTTTTCAGTGCGATACCAAGTGCCAACATCTTCAGTACTAGAGTTTGCATTAGCAATAGATCATGATACCAAGTGCCAACATCTTCAATAGTAGAGTTTGCATTAGCAATATATCATAACGAGACTCCTTGCAATAAAACTTCGTGCCTTATAGTTGTACAGTAAATAAATACAAGCATATATTAGCAAGGGTACTTTTTTCAGTGCAATACCAAGTGCCGACTGGAGTTAATTTCTTGGAAAATTCAGTTAGCCCAGGTTTTCAGTAGACAAAACACATGTACATCATCAATTATTTTTGGCTTTGCATATGCATTGTATTTCTGCATTCACTCCACTCCAGCCTGAAACGAGCTTGGAATTTCTGTAAATGAATACCATGAAAATGTCTATTTCTGAGCAAGTATTTCCCTTTACATAAAAAGTACCATTACTACTAAAAGAATCAGAATTAGCACAAATTGGTTGGGAAATGAATGTGCTGATTGCAATGTTGTTCGTGAGCTAAATGTTTACATAATCTGGAAGATTGTTCATCTTCCTGGCAACAAAGAAACCCGTCTCTTATTTTACAAAGAAGAACAGTAATCTTGTTTTAGGAAGTAGAATAGTAATCTCATTGTGCACCCCTGGTACCTAGCAATAGGTGTAGTTCATATATATGAATCCATCTGTGGAGTGTTGCACGAGATGCTTATAATGCAAAGTTATGCCATCTGGTGAAAAATCTAAAACATGTTGACGCATTGGAAATAAGTGTGCTTGGTTGGGCCCATTGAATTGGCCATTTTTTTCATTCTAAGCATCCAGTGGGCCGATCGAAAAATCTGAAATTGAGGTCAAAAGGTCTTGCTTAAATAGGGCAAAATCTTCATCAATCCACGTACACCAGCTGGTATGGCATTAGTTTAGATGACATATGGAAATATATGACGTTTGGAAATAGCCTGGATTTTAGGTAGCTGTTACTGTGGGTGCCTTAAAAATCATGCCTGTCATCATCTGCTAGTCTAGCATCTAGAACACCTAGGCTTAAGGGGTTAGGGTGACTTACGGTCGCCGATGAATGCTATGAGCGAAGACCCGTGCCTGCGTGATGCAGCTGTGAGGTAGAGTCGGTGAAGACCACAGTGTCGCCGGTGTACGGGTGTTGCCGGCGGAGTCCTGCAGAGGCGGCGGAGACGGCCTTCCCGTTGCTAGCAGCGCGCAATAGATCGGGTCTTGATTAGGGTTTGTACGGGGTTTTGAGTCTCACGGGATTGGAACGGCGTAACCCCAACGTGAGGCCGGAACCCCCCCTTTTATATTGCGCTGCGCAACGGGGGACCATAACCAAAATTGGTAAGGCACCCCCGATCAGGGCGCTGAAAATCAGGGACGTGGATTTCCCCACGTCCTTCCTTTTCTGGCCGTTTTGGCCTTAGATCAATATCCAACATTCTCCCCCTTGATCGTAAGGCTAAACGTCATAAGCCCTCTCTCAATAAAACTTCACACCAAAATAATGCGTCACAACAGTCAATTAAATACCGCTGGACAACAGTACTTATAGTGCTCCATTCTATATCAATCGGATAACATAATACTTCATGGGAGTTGGTTACTTTATATGGTCCTCTTATTCCAGGATCACAGGCTCTCCAATAAACCCATGCCGGCAACATGATCACGAAAAATATTGGGTGGTAAGCCTTTTGTGAGTGGATCCGCAAGCATAAATTTAGTTCCAATATGCTCAACCTTAATTGTTTGATCCTGGACTCTATCTTTCACAACATGATACTTTATGTCAATGTGCTTGGCAGCTGCACTCAACTTGTTGTTACTCGAATAGAAAACTGCGGGTTGATTGTCGCAGTACAAAATGAGTGGTCTAGAAATGCTGTCTACCACTCTCAATCCCGGGATAAAGTTCATAAGCCATACAGCCTGCCCGGTAGCCTCATAACATGCCACAAATTCAGCCTGCATTGTCGACGATGCAGTAAGTGTTTGCTTTACACTTTTCCATGAAATTGCTGCTCCTGCGAGGGTGAAAATATAACCTGATGTGGACTTCTTAGTGTCTTTACACCCCACAAAATCAGCATCAGAATAACCGACAACCTCAAGGTTATCGTATTTTCTATATGTGAGCATGTGACCTTTAGTGCCTTGCATATAGCGCAGGACTTTCTTAACGGCTTTCCAGTGGTCCGGTCCTAGATTTGACTGATATCTGCCAAGCATCCCGGTAACAAAAGCTAAATCAGGGCGTGTACATACTTGAGCATACATAATACTTCCGACAGCAGAAGCGTAAGGTATAGCCTTCATTTGATCAGATTCATAGTCATTCTTTGGGCATTGAAATTTCCCAAACTTATCGCCCTTAACAATAGGAGCAGGCGAGGCTGAGCATTTATGCATATTGTATCTCTTTAGTACTCTGTCAATGTATGCCTTTTGTGATAAACCTAATGTTCCTTTGGACCTATCTCGGTGAATTTCAATACCAAGAACATAAGATGCTTCACCGAGATCTTTCATGTCAAAATTGGACGAGAGAAATCTTTTAGTTTCCCGCAGCATGTCCACACTGCTGCTGGCCAATAATATATCATCCACATAAAGATTTAAGAAGGTGTAATTACTCCCCCTGAACTTAACATATGTACAATTATCAACATCATTCTCCTTAAATCCAAATTTCCTTATGACTTCATCAAACTTAAGGTACCATTGCCTAGATGCTTGCTTCAGGCCATATATGGATTTCCTTAGCTTGCATCCCAAATGTTCCTTGACTTCCACAACAAAACCTTCCGGTTGTGTCATGTAAACGTCCTCATACAAATCTCCATTCAGGAATGCAGTCTTAACGTCCATTTGGTGCAACTCTAAATCAAAATGTGCTGTGAGCGCCATTATGATCCTAAATGAATCTTTGGTTGAGACAGGCAAAAAGGTTTCATTATAGTCAATGCCTTGTCTCTATGTAAACCCTTTCGCTACAAGTCTCGCCTTAAACCTTTCGACATTCCCTTTGGAGTCACGTTTTGTTTTGTAGACCCATTTGCAGCCTACCGTTTTGGCTCCATTAGGAATTTTCACTAAGTCCCATACACCATTATCTCCCATAGACTTAATTTCATCTTTCATGGCATCTAGCCACTTGTATGAATCCTTACTCTTCAAAGCTTCCTTATAAGAGCTAGGATCATCCACCTTCCCAAGATCATCCTCATTCAAGTAAACCTCATAATCACTTGGGATAGCAGATCTCCTTACTCGTTCTGATCTCCTAACAGGTTCATTAGCAGGCTCATCAGGTTGTTCATTAACTGTCACAGAGGGCTGTGAAGGCTCATCATTAGGTACTGCACTTGTATTTTCAGAGCCCTCAACAGAAGGAGTAGCCACAGAATCAACTGGAGATGCAACAGGAGTTGCAACTACAGGATCAACTGTGGGCACAACCATTTGGGGCATGGGAAAATCAGTATGTCGGATTAGCGGTGAAGCAACATAAATCCGCTTCTCCTCAAGATCAATTTTCCTAGACTCCAAGTCGCCACTGATGCCATCATTTTCCAAGAACACAGCGTGCCTTGTCTCTACAAATTTTGTGGTACGATCTGGACAATAGAATCGGTACCCTTTAGACCTGTCAGGGTAGCCAATAAAATGGCAACTCACAGTCTTGGGATCTAATTTCCCAATTTGTGGGTTAAATACTTTAGCTTCAGCTGCACAACCCCACACATGGAGGTAGTTCAAACTAGGTTTTCTCCCAGTCCATAATTCATAAGGTGTTTTAGGCACTGATTTACTGGGAACCCGATTGAGTATATGTGCAGCGGTCTTTAATGCTTCCATCCATAACTTTACAGGCAAAGTGGAGTAACTCAACATGCTTCGAATCATGTCCATAAGTGTGCGGTTTCTTCTTTCCGCTACTCCATTTTGCTGGGGATCACCAGGCATTGAGTACTGGGCAACTATACCATTTTCTTGTAGAAACCTGGCAAAAGGACCAGGAATCTGCCCATAAGTTGCGTGTCGCCCATAATACTCTCCCCCACGATCCGAGCGCACTACTTTAATCTTTAGATTGTGCTGATTTTCAACTTCAGCCTTAAATATCTTAAATTTATCAAGTGCTTCGGATCTCTCTTTAATAGGATAGATATAGCCATAACGTGAGTAATCATCAGTGAACGTAATAAAAGAATCATAACCATCTACTGATGTCACAGGGAAAGGACCACATATGTCAGTATGAATTAATTCTAAAATCCCTGTGCTTCGAGTAGCACCTTTCTTTATTTGCTTTACATACTTGCCTTTGATACAATCAAGACAATGATCATCCGAATCATTAAAGTCTAAAGGGTGGAGAATTTCTTCTTTAATGAGACATTCAATTCTCCCCCTCGAAATGTGGCCCAAACGACAGTGCCACAATTTCGACGAAGTCTCATCAATTCGCTTGCGCTTTTTATTCACATCACATACATTCATGGATATAAGAGAATCTTGCAGGGATAACATATAAAGTTTGTCGTGTCGGATGGCACAACCAATATTATCATTATTAAAATAAATCAGACACTTTTCGTGTCCAAAATTACAAGAATATCCATCATTATCTAATAATGAAATGGAAATTAAGTTTCTTCTCATCGAGGGAACATAAAGAACATCATTAAGTTTCATTACAAAACCATTATTCAAAACTAAAGAAACTGATCCAATAGCTTGAATTTCAGCTTCCATCCCATTAGCCACTCTTAGGCTTCTTTCCCCTCTGAGACTTCTCAACATATGGAATCCCTGCAAGGAATTCGTAACGTGCACAGAAGCACCAGAATCAATCCACCAAGAATTTATAGGAAAATCAGCATAAAATGCTTCATCAACAAAAGTAATTTCATAAGTACCTTTCTTGGCGAGCCATTTCAGCCATCCAGGACAATCATCTTTGAAATGGTCCTTCGACTGACAAAAATAGCACTCATCACTTTTCTTCTGTCCATTTGAGCTCCCAGGACCTGAAGCGTTTTTAGGTGCCTTAGGATGCTGTGGGTGCTGTGGCTTCTGTTGCTTCTGATAAGGGGAGTAGGCTTGCTCCTTCTTTCCCTTTCCTTTGTAGCCACCTCTATTTCTAGAGGGACCAGTTTTATTTGAGGAGCTGACTTGATTCACAAAATCAGTAGCCCCCTCATCCTTGAGCCTCTCTTCCTCTTGTGAAACATTAGCGATCAACTCGCTCATGGTCCACTTGTCCTTAATGGTGTTATAGTTCACCTTGAAAGCTTCAAATTGCTTAGGAAGAGACATCATAATATAATGGACAACGAAACCATCAGAAATTGCCATGTCCATTGTCTTAAGTCTGGCAGCAATATTGATTATGGTCATAATGTGCTCACGAACATTTCCAGTACCATTGTACTTAGTGTTCATGAGCCTGTGCATCAGTGTGGTAGCATAAACTTTAGAGGACCCCTTAAAGTGATCCTCGATAGAGGACAAATAGTCCTTTACCCTTTCCTTTTTAGGGATTGCTCCCCTTATGGCCTCACTGATGGAGTTCTTCATCACAGCAAGTGAAACGCGGTTAGACCGCTCCCACTTCTCAGCATTAGTTTTATAATCCTTCATTTTGTTGTCAAAATTGTCCTCCCCTTCAGTAGGAGCGACAGGCTCATCGAACCTGAATGCATAGTCCAGATCCAAGAGCTGAAAAGTCGTCATAAGTGTAAACTTCCATTTCTGAAAGTTACTACCATTAAGTGGCTCAATTGCATTAACTTGAGCGGAAACTGAAGCAGCTGAAAAATTATAAAATTTGCATTAGGAAATCGCATAATTAATTTGCATGAAAAATTAACCTCACGTTGGTGTGATTAACAACATGCTCATAAGAATTTTTCGCATCACCGTTGGGCAGAAGCGAAAAATTTAACATAATTTAGGCATGCAATTACAATTAACGTTGGTCCAAGAGTAATAGCATGGCAAAATTAAACATAATAAAATAAACATAATTGATTACATGCAATTACAATTAACGTTGGTCAAGAGTAATAGCATGTAAAACTAAATACATCCCTCCAATCGAATTTCCCGTTGGTTCCATTCAATTAGGGGCAGAACAATATGCAGCGGAAAAAGGGCATAATAATTTTCAGCAACTTAGCAACATTATCCGTTAATAATTTCATGAGAAACATCAAATAATCAATAATTAAACATGAGATAAACCATAAATACATGAAATATATATATACTGAAAATAAAAGCCCAAAAGGCTGAAAAAATACATCATGAAAAGTATACATAAGATATCCCAAACAAACGGCCTTGAAAAAAACATTTAGCCCATCAGTTCCCCGGGCCCGCAAGACTGGCCCATTGCCTCACCGGGCCATCAGTGCGCCGGCTCCACCAGCGCATCATCAGTCCCGGCCGGCCCAAATGGCCCATCAAACCCCCTCCCGATCTCGGCCGTCCATCAGGATCGGATGGCTTGGAGCGAGTTCCGCCCGAACAAAAATCCGCCGGCGCTCTGGCTCCCCGAAAACCCTAATTCATTTCACCCCTCCCCTCCGGAAAACATGGTGCGAGAGAGCAGGAGGCGGCGGCGGCGCCACACGCACGGGACGCGAGCGGCATGCGACCCCGAAACGGCGGAGCGGCGGGCGGCCCCGAGCGGGAGGCAGGGCAGCAGCGCGGGGCGGCGGGGCGCTCCCGCGAGGTGGATCAGCAGCGGCAAGGCGGCGACGCGCTCCCGCGAGGTGGATCAGCAGCGGCTACGGCGACGCCGGCAGCGGCCCCGGGCGGAGCGGCAGCTCCCGCGACGGCGCGCCCATGAGGAGGTGGAGCGGAGGCTCCCGCGACGGCGCGCCCATGAGGAGGCGGAGCGGAGGCTCCCGTGCGCTCGGCCGGAGGTGAACCCCGAGCGGAGCAGTGGCGCGCCCGTGACGGCGGCGGCCCGAGGCCGGCCGGATCTAAAAGGTAAGACCCCCCTTTTTTTTGTGGTTCTTTCCGATCCGAGGGATCAACATGATTTGGGGAAACTTTCTTAAGGTTCATCATAATTTGGGATTCTAGGGTTCGGGATCCATCAAAAATTTTGGGGAAAAACTTAAAGGTTTGCTTGAAACATTCGATTCTCCTCCTTCTCCCATGCTACCCGAGCCCAAGGATCAAGAACATCATCAAATAAAACCCTAATCCGAAAACCAAATCTACACTAGGGTTCTAGGAAAGACTAACCTGGCTCTGATACCAAATGTGGGTGCCTTAAAAATCATGCCTGTCATCATCTTCTAGTCTAGCATCTAGAACACCTAGGCTTAAGGGGTTAGGGTGACTTACGGTCGCCGATGAATGCCATGAGCGAAGACCCGTGCCTGCGTGATGCAGGCGTGAGGTAGAGTCGGTGAAGACCATAGTGTCGCCGGTGTACGGGTGTTGCCGGCGGAGTCCTGCAGAGGCGGCGGAGACGGCCTTCCCGTTGCTAGCAGCGTGCAATAGATCGGGTCTTGATTAGGGTTTGTACGGGGTTTTGAGTCTCACGGGATTGGAACGGCGTAACCCCAACGTGAGGCCGGAACCCCCCTTTTATATTGCGCTGCGCAACAGGGGACCGTAACCAAAATTGGTAAGGCACCCCCGATCAGGGCGCTGAAAATCAGGGACGTGGATTTCCCCACGTCCTTCCTTTCCTGGCCGTTTTGGCCTTAGATCAATATCCAACAGTTACCACACTGCGGATATAATTTTAATTTAGATAAGCAAGATCACATATACAGATACATATAAGCGTCAATGCTCATGTAACTTTTCGAAAATTTTAATTTAGATGTGATCACTGGCTGACTAGAGTTAATTTCTTGGAAAATTCAGTTAACCCCAGTCTTCAGTAGGGAAATAGACTGCATTTTAGGTAGCTGTTACCACACTGCAGATATAATTTTAATTTAGATAAGCAAGATCACATATACAGATACATATAAGCGTCAATGCTTAACTGTTCAAAAGGGTTTGCTTGACAAACAAATTGTATTAGAGTAAAAGAAAAGGATAATCAGGATCCCATGATCCTCCAGGCACTTACCCTGCTCACAAAATCATTAGCTTATGAAGTGATTTTAATTCTGTTACTGTAACATCCCATTTTCAAAACTTGGTGTTAATGCAAATTTCAAGCTTATTCTCAGCTTGGTTATCCTTTTTGCTTTTCGAAAAGAAAATTTAAGAAGTGCAAAAATAATTTAAAATGAAAACTTTGTTTTATTTCCAAAGAAGAAATTCAAAGTAATCTTTTAAAATCTAGAAATTAAGACTATCTTCAAAAATTAGAAGATTTTAGAAAAAAAAGATTTGTGTTTAATCTTTTAAAAAAGAAAGGAAAAAATATATATTTTTTGAATAATGCAAAGCCCTTTCAATCTTGGCCATTCCTCCCTTTCCCCATTGCATCCCAACCGCCCATCTTCTTTCTTTCTCTCCCCTCTCCTTCCTGGTTGCAGAGCGCCCTCCCTCCTCCTTCTACCCGCAGCGCTCCTCCACTGGCTCTACCGCCGATTGTCGCCTTTCGCCACCTACTGCGCCGGTGATTAACTGTGGCAACAGACCTCGTCTTCAGCGCCACCCTTGCCTTCAACGCCACCATGGTCCGGCTCTGCCCGTGCATCAACTCACTGTATGTCGCTGCCCGGCTGAGGAGCAGCAACTGCGGCAACGTCGTGTCCACGGTCATCTCCCGCGTGTCCTCCGCTTGCTTCTACTTCTGCACTACCGTGCGCCATTGTCGCCATTCCCCCTCCCTATGCTGCCGTAGTACCCCCTCTGCCGCCCCGTGCGCGACACAGCGCCTTGCCTTGATTTCCGCTCCACGTTGTGACTGCTGGACAGAGCGGAGCCTCGCATTCACTCACGCCGCGACAGCCCTGGATTGCCGCGCCCGTCCTGTGGTCGTAAGGCGATGACGCCACCACGCGCACGGCGCCACGCCGCTTTGCTCCCCGGCGTCTTGTCCCCCGGCCTCTATAAAGGGCATCGAAGCCTCGTTGCACTACACCACCAAGCTCACTCGAGAACTACACTCAGTCGCCTCCTCTGCCGTGAGCGCTCTGCCGGCAATCTCCGCCGCCAAGCGCCACCGGTGGACTTCAGGACCCCCTCCACCCACCGTCGCACTCACCTTTTCTCCCTCTTCGTCCCTCCCAAGCTAATTGACCCCTCTTCCTCTGCAGGCCGCCGATGAAGCCCATCCTCCCCAACTCCGGCGTCGGGGTCTCCCAGAGAAATCGCCGCGCCCCAAGCCAATTGAGCGCTCTCGGAGCATCACTTGGACCCTAGGATCACGACCCCCACCTCGCCGGGCCCTGCCTCCCTCCCAAGCGAGCCGCCACCGTCGTCCTCCTAGCCGCCAAGCCCTCTCTCGCCGCCGGCCCGCCCTGCTCCACCTCGGTCCCGACTAGCGCCCCAGGTGAGCTCAGGGATGCCCGTGGATACTTCACCACCGAGGAATTGATTCCCACGGACCGAGCTACCGGCGCCGTTGCTCCCCTGTTCTGGCCGCCGCCCTGCCCGCCGTCGGCCGCCGCTAGGTCGAATCCGGTCGATTCCCTCCTCCCCGAGGTGCGTGCCAGGTCGAGCGACTCATTTTGGCTGGAACTGCCGCGTCTCCATGCCCTTTCCGCCGCTGGTGGGCTCCGCCCTCCCTACGGCCGGGACGAGACAGAGAATGCGGCAGCCGGCGTGTTACCTTCACTGTTTAATTACTGCCCTAACCGATCATTTAAGCCGCCCTAAGCCGACCGGTTAAAGGAAGTATTAATACTGCTGTAAGTGCAGGCCCGCATGTCGGCTGCGGTGCAGCAGCATTCACCCGAGCGCCGCTCACTACCCCTCGGGCCCCACCTGTCAGCAGCTCACACCCTCTCTCCTCTTTTATTTTCTGAGTTTTCAGGATTTTAAAACTTTAAAAAAAACATAACTTCATAACCATAGCTCCAAATCTAATGAAACCAAATTCAAATTTTTTCTAAAACTAAGATCTATCTGATGGTTCTGTTTTGGTTCAGTTTTGAGTTAATTTGAGTTTGGTTTTATTTTATTTGGTATTTATTTGCTTTCGTTCCTTTGTGTTGCTTTTCCGGTTCTTTCTCCCGAGTAGAGTTCGAAGATGCGAACGAGCCCCCGCTTGAAGCAGCACAAGACCCCCAAGCTCTTGATCCAGGCGAGTTAATACTTTGATCATTTTGCGCCTATATTTTATGTGAAGCTATGTTCTTTTAAATTATCAAAATTGCATGCGTTACTTTATATGCAAAAATATGTCACTCTTAAGGTAGCTAATAACTGTGTATCTACCTCCTAATAACATACCCCACCAGTAACTTTTGAACTCACATGATCATTTGTCGCCCTAGATATAAACTTTAACTAAGGTAGTTATAAGTCATATTACTGCCATGCTGGTCTTGTCCAAGGCATCAGTAACCCTGAAGATCATTCTTTACTCGTGGAAAACTAGTTTTGGGACAGTCATGGGATGTACGTGGCTGAGTATTTATGTTAAATTGTGATATGCTTCTCAAAACCCTAAAAATCTACTAAACCTGTCTGGGCGGGTGGTAAGAGTGGTTGGTGCGGAAGTAGCACGAGAATATGTGGTTTGTGGATTGAACCGCCTGGACAAATTAAGGACTGAATCTTATGATGACCTCCTTGTGTAAAACAGTACAACCACAAGTCTATATGGGTATGACCTAGCTGATTAACTTGCAAAGGTTTATTTCAGATATCACCAGTGGTAAGTGGGTGCCAGGGTTTACTGGTTACTCATAGTGAGGCACAGGGATTTACTGTACTCGCACGGTGCGAGAGGGGGCTTCTGACTATGGTGGATTTAACCCTTCAGCAGTGAAACCTCAGCGGGTGGTGTCTGGCTAGATCGGAGTAAGGTAAAGGCTTTGTGATAAATTATCTGGGTCTCATGCCTAAGGAAGCATGTTGGCTATTAAGATAATTCATCTCTTGTGGTGAAAGTGTACAACCTTTGCAGAGTGTAAAACTGTTCGAGCAGCCGTGCCCACGGTTAAGGGTGGACATGGGAACTTACTCGAATTAGTTCTATTTCAAAACTTTTGAGGTTGGGAATAAGAAAACCGTCAGGTGGATGTAACCTGACTTTGGTAATTTTCCCTGGAGGGATGCACTTCAGTATTGGTAATAAGGTGGATGTAACCTTCTCAGTAAAAATAAGCATTGGTGGATGGAACCATGAAATCGGTGGATGGAACCTACCCCATTATAAATTATTGCACACTTTCAAATTATCAAATTATAAGTTCTTGTAAAATGCTAGGTCATAGGGACTTTTATATTATGATTATTCCAAAAGTCGCTTTAAGCAAATAAAAGAACCCGAGCCACCCTTGTTTAAGCCTTGCATCTATATTTATATGCATTCTGTGTGTTGGCTCGCTGAGCATGGTTGTTTGTGCTCACACTCGCTCTTAACCCCCCATTTAGAAACTGAGAATCAAGAGCACTACGCCTACCATGAGGATCAGGATGCCAAAGGAAATGAAGATGGTGGTTATTAGAATAGGCCTCGGTAGTCTTGCCTCTCGTCTCAGTCCGGTTGACCAGGCTAGTTTTGGTGGGTGCATCCGTTATTAGTCAGGTCCCTGATTAATAGCGGTAGTACTCAGGTTGACCCAGTCGCTTGCCTGTGGCGAGTTGTGCCCCTACGCTTATGCACGCTTCCGCTTCCGCTCTTTATGTATTGTAAGACATTTGGCCTGACGGCCCTATTGTAACCTCGACCCGACGTGGTCTATTTAAAACTCCGGTATTGTAATGTATGGTTTTGTCGTGTATGAAATGATGCAGCATTGTATCTGTGAGCATTATCTACTGATCCAGGGAATAATGCAGTGTAATCACAGAGGATTCTAGGTTAGTAAACTTGGGGTCCGACAGAGCTGGTATCAGAGCATATCGATTGTAGGTCGTGACCTTAGTTTGCTTGGCCGTTAGTGATATGACTAGAATTATTTCTTCAAAAATCTAGTTGCAAAATATAATTAGTATTGCTCATTCTCATCTCTCTTAGATGGCTCCCTCTCATCTACAAGCTGCCCTAGTCATTTATACTTCTAAAGCTTTCTTATCCCAGATTCAAACAATAAAAGTCTGGAACTCCTCTTGTAAACCCCTTTCGAAAACCTACTATGGACCAAAATCACAAAGATTAAATTTGAAATTTATTTTTGAAAGTTGTTTTATCCCTGGAAGCTCAATTACCAAATTATTTATTTCATTTTCAAACCCCTTTTAGCAAACCTAATCTTCCAAGGAAAATTGTCTAAGATTTAACTTCCAGCCAAATTATTCCAAAAATTCTCTTTGGTTTCTCAGATATATGTATCAATCTTGGTGGATTCATGTCAATCATGGGAGATAATCAATGGTATGAACTTCTAGATGAAAAAAATGAGCGGACCAATTTAAAATGATTGGATGAAAAAAAATGAGTGGACCAATTTAAAATGATTGGATGAAAAAAAAAATGAGTGGCCCAATTTAAAATTCTCAGATATAAAATGAGTGGACCTCTCTTTCTGTCCCTCCTCTTGTAAGCATGAGAAAACTTTCTGGCAAGGAGGGCTAACTGGTCATCTGCAAGCTGCTCTAACTGATCATCAGTTACATCATAGAGAGCAGCAAGAGAGAAACCGCGAATCGAATCAGAAGAAGGACCAGAAGCCAGACTGGGATCGATGACTAAGGCTATCGATTGCGACTTTGACTTATGAGAGACTATGTCAATCTCGTGAGTCTTAAGGCGTGAATACAACGCATGAAGAGTCAGGGTCGAGAGGTCGGTCGTGTCTTTAATCGTGGTCACCTTCATCTCCCAAACATGCAAGTCAAGTGCAGAAAGCATCTGCCGAGCATTGTCCGAGTCGGGGTATGTGAGACCGACCGCTCGGAGGTTGCTCAGAATCTTGTGAAAACGCGCAAAGCACTCATCGAGGGACTCGCTAGCGAGCATTTCAAACTTGTTGTAATCTCGCTTGAACTGGTCCTGTCGAACAGTCTTGATCTGGGAGGTGCCCTCATGGTATGCATCGAGGGTCTCCCAGATGTCGAAGGCCGACGTCAGATGAAAGATGCGATCGAACTCACTTCTGCTCAGGCCTTTGATTATGATGTTCCTTGCCTTAACATTCGCCTCAACATCATCCATGTTCCTGGCATTGATGTTCTCATTGGCAGGAACAACATATCGTACTTTGACCTTCCTCCAGATGGCATATCCTTGAGCCTAGATGTACGTCTCCATCTGGCTTTTCCAGAACGGATAATCGATGCCATCAAAAATCGGAGGCTTAGTGGAGTACTTATCTGTCGCCATGGCTCTTGAGACCGGTTAAGATCTATTGAAAAGAGCTAACCGGCTCTGATACCAATTGTTGGACCGAAATGGCGACAGAGGGGGGGTGAATGTCGACTTTTTAGAAACTTCCCCCGAAAGGAACTCCTCTTCAATAGCTATCGAAGCTATGAAACTGAGTTCAAAAGATCTCTGGAACCCTAAACTTGTAGAGAGGAAAGCAAGGTAGAAGAGATCGACACCCAAGGGAAAAAATCAAAAGACAGCACAAATCACCAAGGGGCCTGGCTATAGCGGTCTGACCGGTCTTTTGCCGCCGGTCAGACCGCCGGCCAAATGCCGGTCTGACCGCCATACATATTCCGGTCTGATCGCTTAACTGAAAATCAGATTTGGGCAGAGAGCTACAGGCTGCGCAGGAATTGCAAGAAATGCAGATTTTGGGCAAAAAGAAGAGATAACTCCAACTCTCCTTTGCTCAAAAGAGTAAGACCATATTCTAAACAACTAGAGGACCTTAAACAACTCGAGAGAACAACAAAGGCCCAATAAATTGAGGATTTAGCCAAAAACCTGAAAAGATACAGAGAGCTGCTCAAAAGTCAAATTCCCATCTAAACTTTGATCCTTTGGCCATGAAACTTTGGGAATAGCTACTTAATAGCCTTAGGACTAAGTTTGCCAAGTTTCATGCCATCTCATGAGGGGAATAAAAAAACATCAAACCCTAGAAACTTTCACAGAGAAAAGCATGAACACAGGGAAAGAAGAAAAGGTGATTCTTGCAAATTGATCAAATTGCTCTTGGAACTAGATGACCAAAGGGTCTAGAAATGCAATTCCATCATAGAGCAACCCATTTTGCCACTTCTCAGCAAGAATCGAGCCAAAACACAAAAATTCAAGAATCAAGCATAGGAAGCATCGAAGGGAAAACAGGGCACGAACAGGAAATAAATATCAGACCTTTCATTCCTAATCAATCAAGGATTACAGAGGAGTCCCGATACCACGATTCCAAACAGAGGAATGATGACATGGTGGCTCAGCTCATCCTCTCCCTCTCCCCAAGCTCTCTCACACACAAGAAGAACACAAGAACAAGAAAGCTATGGGAGACACATTCTGCACTCTCTCAACCACTAAAGCCTAAAGCAAAAACAACCTCTCCAAAGGCTATTTTGACTAAAGCAAACCCTAACAACCCCTTCAATCCATGGTATCCATGCAGCCACAAGGGGACATGCTCTCCTATTTATGCCCTTGCATAACGGGTTCCCAACCCATTTTGGCCGCTAACTCCGAACGGAACCGCTTCCACCTGTGCAGCCTTACGTTTTTATCGAAACGCCCCTCGTGCACCTTCCGGGAAGCTTCCTCGTGTCGTGCCGTCCAAGCATCGCAACCACTTCGAGTCCTCGCCGTCTTCAGCACACCTCGACCGTTCTAACCTCGGCACCGCCTGCGCCTAGTCCGGTCCTCCGTGCCTCGCCACGACTCCACCTCGACGTCCTGTAGCCATCACAGACAAGAAACACATCACATAGCACCACTCGATACATGTAAGCATAAATAGCATCAAAGAATCATACTTACGCATGAAGGAGCCCAAACCTGTCGAATCAAGAAAATAAGCATCCTAATCGCTTCGACCAAGTTTGACCAAGTTCAACCAAGCCAATTGCACCACGCAACGACATGGTCCGAACTACACAAACCAAACTCGACTTTCCTAAACCGAAGTGAATTACTCATCACACACTCGGGGTCACCTCCACATGGTCCATCAATCTCCCCCTTGATGAGTATATTGACAGACCCAGAAAAAGTACAAAGTTGAGTTTGATAATGAAAGAAAGTCAAACATGGTCCAAAAGAAATCGAAGAAGCTTATGACCATGTCGACAGAAGGAACACTAGAGCAACAACAGAAAGAGCAAATTGTTCTCCAAAGCTCTAGAAGGTTCCCAAAAGGCTTTTTCTCCGCTATTCTCCCCCTTTTGGCAATAAACACATCAAGGATGCAAAAAAAGAGAATAATGTCACAAAAATGGATGAAATGGCTGAAGTTTGTTTATTTTAAGCATTTAGAGCCATGAAGATTATCCAAAATGACCATATGAGAATTACATCAAGCCATAACACATAAATACGCTATCAAGATCATGACAAAACATGTATAATCAAGCTAAGCCAAATAAGTCATAATCTGAAAATTAGTCGAATTGCTTAGCATGTCAAGTCAACCATGATTATAGTCTAACTAAAGGTATTCAAAGATGATGCAAGCCATGTCAATAATCTAAGTAGAACCAAGAAGCTAGTATTGAGTCATTTTAGAGTGCTACAAGTTCAAGAATGAGACATTTGTGTAAGTACTTGTAAGTTTTAGTAAATTGAGCACAATTGACATATTTTTATTTTGAGAAACTCATGATTGTTTCCAACCAAGATTTTTGTTTAGTCATGTGCTAGATCTCAAGCCTTATGCGACCACTCTAAGCGATAAGCTTAAGGAAATGATCTTGGTCAACCAAAACTCCCCTGCGTTCATGCCTAGTGCAATGGCAAGCCATCTCATGAGAAAGAATTAGTGAGATCAGTTTTTTCGCACAAAAGAGATCTTTTTGCAATTTTCATGAACAGAAGACTTGTACTAACTCATACTTCATCAAAAAACTAACATTGCTCAATCTAAAGCTCAACAAGGATTCAAGACGCAACTCAGCCTATTGACATGGCATGAATCATAAGAGGATAACTAAAGACAGACTAGTCTCAAGAGCTAACATGACATGAATTAATTCAAGTTGAGCATTTTAATCAACCTATCATGGCAAAGACTAAACTACACATATAAAGTCATGATCAATCTAGCAAGTAAACACAGAGCATTGCAAGATGTAATGCATTGTAAACATGCCATAAATGGATAATAATCAAGGCTCCATGTAGTTATATTACAATGCAGAATAACATGCAAGAAAGTCCAGCTCCCCCTCAACATGTGATGCAACTCTTAGTTCAAGTTGAGTTAAGACAATATTAAGATCTAGAGGCTCCCAAATGAACTCCCCTTGAACCAAAGCAATAAAATCGAGAAGCTGGAAAGAAAAACAAACAGGTAGTCCTTAAAGCATAGATAAGATAAAGAGGAAACTATGGCTCAGACTGACTCTCATCTACCCCATATGACTCTAGAACTATCAACAGATCATCTAGCACACTAAGGAGCAAACATGTACCCTGTCTACCCGAGGGTGGCCCAACCCTCGCTAAAACCTATAAGCAGTGAGTAAGCTCAACCTAGTGAGAAGAGAAACAGCTAATAAGCAGCATCCTAGAACCACAAGATGAGAAGAAGAAGTCTAAGCAGCTAGACAAGAGAACCACTCTAACTTATGCTGGAAGGACTAACCCAAATGCACCCGCATGCAATGCAACAGAAAGGAGTAAGAGCATAATTAACATGATAAAGCAATGAAGCACATAACTCCCCCTCACAACAGTCCATAAGGACAAACCACTCCAAGCTCTCCCCGCAGAGCTGAAAACCTAGAGCTATCCAAAGGCTTGGTAATGATGTCAGCCAACTGGTGGTCACTCTCCACAAACTGGAGCACTATGTCACCCTTCTCCACATGGTCTCGAAGGAAGTGATATCTGATATCAATGTGCTTGGTCCAAGAATGCTGCACTGGGTTCTGAGCAATGTTAATCGCAGAAGTGTTATCACAAAAGAGTGGAACGCTGTCGATAACTAACCCAAAGTTCCGCAGGGTCGAGACCATCCAAAGTACCTGGCTGCAACAGCTGGCGGCAACAACGTACTCGGCCTCTGCGGTGGACTGTGCAACACCGAGCTGCTTCCTCGAAGACCAGAAACGAGAGAAGTGCCAATGAATTGGCAGGCGCCAGAAGTGCTCTTCCTATCTATCCTACAGCCAGCAAAGTCTGCATCCGAGTAGGCTCTCAAGGAAAGACGGGACGAGGAAGAGTACCAGATACCATAGTCAATGGTAGCTCGAAGGTACAGAAGAATGCGCTTCACCGCTTGGAGGTGAGATGCGCGAGGAGAAGCCTAAAACCGGGCACAAAGACACATAGAGAAGTGTATGTCCGGTCTCGAGGCAGTGAGGTACAAGAGGGAGCCAATCATGTTGCAATACTCCTTCTGATCAACTGGCTCGCCGTCCTCGTCTGGGTCAAGTGTGGTGGATGATGCCATGGGAGTCGACACAAGCTTACCATCACTCATGTCAAAGCGTCTTAGAAGGTCACGAGTGTACTTGCCTTGATGCAAGAAAGTACCCTCCCGAGTCTGCTTAATCTGGAATACAAGGAAGAAGGTCAACTCGCCCATCATGCTCATCTCAAACTCGGTGCTCATGACATCCGAGAACTATAAAACGAGAGCATGGGAAGAGCCGCCAAAGATAATGTCATCCACATAAATCTGGACGAGCAGAAGGTCAGTGCCATGTCGACGAAACGAATGAACAAGGTCTTACCTACCTTACCCATCGCGAAACCATGACTCAACAAATAGGACTTAAGCCTCTCATACCAAGCTCTAGGGGCCTGCTTAAGTCCATACAAAGCTTTGGAAAGCTTGAAGACATGGTTTGGGTATTTGGGGTTCTCGAAACCTGGAGGCTGTCTCACATAGACTTCTTCCTCAATAAAGCCATTAAGGAAGGCACTTTTGACATCCATCTGGTAAAGCTTGAAACCCTTAAAAGCCGCAAAAGCAAGCAGGATTCTAATGGCCTCAAGTCTAGGTACAGGGGCAAAGGTCTCCTCAAAATCTAGACCCTCAACCTGGGAGAAGCCTAGAGCTACCAGTCTAGCCTTGTTCCGAATAACCACCCCATCCTCACTCTGCTTGTTCTTGAATACCCACTTAGTCCCAATGAAATTGTGACCTCGAGGGGGCTCAACAAGCGACCAGACCTTGTTTCTCTCAAAATTCTCTAACTCCTCATGCATGGTATTGACCCAAGACTCGTCTGAAAGAGCATGACTGACATCCTTGGGCTCAAAGGTGGCAACAAATGCAGAATAGAGACAGAAATGTGACATGCCAGACTTTGAGCATGTGACTCGCTCAAAGAGGTCTCCAATAATGTGCTCAGAAGGATGGTCTTTCTGGATATGTCTGGAGGTCCAGGATGAGATGAAGAAGTGGCCTCTACCTCATGAGCTGATGAGGTAGGAACAGAGACACTAGCTCCAGAGGAAGCAGAAGCCATGGGCTGATCTCCTTGAGGTACAGTGGAAGAAGGCACCTCAAGGGGAGGATGAGGAACTAGATCGGGTAGATAACCCTCATCTCCATCGTCCTCATCATCCACAAAGATGGTCTCGGACTACTCTAAAGAACCTGAGATATCAGGCCTAGTCCCCGGACTGGCCTCGTCGAAGGTCACCTCACAGGTCTCTACCATTTTACTAGACTCGCAGTTCCAAACCCTATACGCCCGCGAAGAAGTCGAGTAACCTAGAAAGATGCCATCACAATAATGTGACTCGAACTTGTCTAGGTTCCCGGACTTCAGAATGAAACACTTGCAACCAAACACGTGAAAATGAGAGACACTGGGCTTTCGCCCGTATCTCAACTCATAAGAAGTGCGATGCAAGTGTGCCCGAAGAAAAACTCTGTTCGAAACATGGCACGCGGTCGCTATAGCCTCAGCCCAAAACTTCCTCGGTGTAGAGTACTCATCGAGCATCGTCCTGGCCATCTCGACCAAGGTACGGTTCTTCCTCTCCACGACGCCATTTTGCTGTGGGACGTGCGGAGAAGAGAACTGGTGCTCTACACCTGTCTCATCACAGAACCTCTCGAAGTAGGAATTCTTGAACTCCGTGCCATTGTCACTACGGATCGATCGTAAGGCACCTGGAAGCTCAACAGAAAGCCTACTGAAAAGACCTCGGAAATGTGTAAACGTCTCATCCTTCGAGGCTAAGAAAAACACCCAAGAGTACCTCGAGAAGTCATCAATCACGACAAGAACACACCACTTCCCTCCTGCTGACTGCACTCAAGCTGGTCCAACGGTGTCTATATGGAGCAGCTGTCCTGGTGCATCGGTCATAGTCACTATGACCAGAGGGTGAGAAGCGGTAACCATCTTGCCGTGCCGGCATGGAGCGCAAACTAGATCTTTGACCATCTTGAGTTTCGGCAGACCACAAATAAGATCGTGGCCGCTAACTCGAGTCAAATGGTCAAATCCAATATGACCAAGTCTCCTATGCCAGAAAGTCAAGTCACGGGACTCAGAAGCAACCAAACACCAGAGAAGATCACCAGAAGACTCAGAAAAATAAGCACGAAAGATTCTCCCATAACGAGAAATCCCGCAAACCAGACTACCCAAAGAATCAAGAATTTTGCAATTGTTTTTCTTAAAGCTCACCTCATAACCGTCATCGGTAAGCTGAGAGACTGAAAGCAAATTATATCGCAGCTTACTAACCAAGGCAACATCTTTTAAAATAAAAGACTCATTAACGCGCACTGTACCTTTGGCGATGACGCGCCCAGACGAAGCGTCTCCGAAGGTGATCGTCTCATCACCTGGAGCGCGGGCTAGGGAAGAGAACCAACGAGAGTCTCCGGTCATATGACGAGAACAACCGGAGTCCACAAGCCAAACCTCTCCCTTCCCTGCCCGGCGTACCTGAGTCAAACAGAGAGTAAAGGCTCAGTACTGGAATAAATCAAGAGTGATTTGGGCACCCAATACTGAGTAACACGTTGAGTAGAAGAAGTAGCAACACACGACTGACCTCTATCTACCCTACGCTCTCTGTCGCTCAAGAAAGCAGGAGGTCTAAATGCAGACCTGAAGCTGTTGCTGGGTCCGACTGCTATGGGAGAGTGCGTCGGAGCACCGGCAACACGCTGATCTCGCCGCGGGTAGCCATCTCGATGGGGGAAATGAGATCTACCCTCAGAACGGCGGAAGTCACGACCAAAAGGAGCATGAGGACGAAAACCAGAAAACTCGGAAAAACCAAGTCCTCGATGCTGCCCAAACCCATCAACAGTAGCAAACCTAGACCTCGTGTTGGTCTTAGGTGCACTCAAGGTCTGGGGCTGACCCTGAATACGCCTAAGATCACGAACACGGTCTCTCCATGCAATCTTGGCGCGCCTAAAGCATCACTCGATCGAGTGTCCATCCTTCTGATAGAAGGTGCAATGATACTTCACCTTCTGAGAGGTAGAAGCAGCATGATGAGGCTTCGCCTTCTGAGAGGCCGAAGCTGCAGGTGGACTCACCTTGCTGTCAGAAATCCCTTGGATAAAACCTGCTGACTTGAATTGAACTTTCTCAGGACTGGGCTCAACCTCGATCACACCTGGTGCTATGGGTCTGAGCACGGCAGGTGGATGCTTCCTCATGTCCTCATAGAAATTATATCCTAGATCTTGATTAAATTTGCAAATTTTAGATTGGTCTAGAATGAGATTTAGCTTCTTCTTGCCTCCTACAAATCTCTCGAGAGTGTTCATAAGGTACTAACACTCCTGAAAGAGAGAGGTGCAAGAAGAGCAGGGGGAAGAAGGAACAGCAGAAGGTAAGGAAGTAGAAGAAGAAGAACCAACAGTAGAGGAACGAATGGCTTGTACACGCACAGCCGACTCAAAATGGACAATCCTTCTGCTAGCCAATTGGTTCACGTCGCTAGGCGTCTCTACCTTACCCTTGGGCTTCTCCCCCTCAGCAGCACACACATTACAAACAGAAGGTGGCTTCTCTAGAAGTTCCTTAGTTAGCTTCACACATTTTTCATCCAATGCAATCAAGTCAGATTTTAGTTTGTTACAATTAATGCATGGTGAGCTAACAGGGTCCTTAGAAGCAAATTGAGCCAATCTATTGTTATCATCAACTAATTCTTGAAACTGCTTTGAAACAGATTCAAGTTCAGCAGTCAGCTTGGGACATTTCACACATGAAGCAATGGGCTCAAGAAGAAAATCTTGTAATTCAGCAATTTTATGATCTGCCCATTTTAGGTTCATCTTCAATTTATTACAACTTTCACAAGTCTCGGGTAGATCGAGCAACATGGTATAAAGACCTCTAAACGCATTGTCCTTATCCTCACATAAGGTGCAAGATGTTGTCTCACATGAGGTGCAACCCTACTCAATTTTAGTTCAGCAAGTAGACTAACATTCTTCACCTTAACCATGTCTAGCTCAGAGGACACACTATCATGCAAGGTCCTTAGTTTCTCTATGTCACCAAGCAAGGCAGTACATACATCACAATCGTCATGGGAGGGAGGAAATCTAAGTGAAGTAAGCTCCCGTGACAAGCTTTCTACTTCCTTCTCCAACTCACTAACCCTAGCTCTAGATCTAGCATGGAATCTACCTAGCTTAAGAAAAGCATCATTAAGCTGGTCGTATGAAGGGTATACCTCGTCGGAGTCGGAGTCGGAGTACAACTTGCTGTCGCTCAGTTCGCCCTCAAGGGCCATGAAGCACATGCCAGAGAAGTCATCGCTACCCTTGGGTTCTTGTTCATCCTTCCCATCATCGTCGCTCCACCCCTCCACCTTGCTGAGATTGAGGTCGTCGAATGCGGTGAGGACGCGATGGAAGAGCTTCTTGGCTTTGCCAAGGTCGTGGAACTTCTTCTTGCCTTGTGCGTGAACTGGAGGCTTCTTGTTGCGGTTCTTGTCGATGTAGTCATTCCGGTTCACTCCGCCGAAGTCGCTCTTGCCCTTCTCCAGTTTGGGGCAGTTCGCTCGAATGTGGTTGGGGCCACCACACTCAAAGCATATCACGAGTCCTACTCTCTTTCTGTCCCTCCTCCTCTTGTAAGCATGAGAAATTTTTCTGGCTAGGAGGGCCAGCTGCTCATCTGCAAGCTGCTCCAACAGATCATCAGTCACGTCACAGAGAGCAGCAAGCAAGAAGCCACAAAGCGAATTAGAAGAAAGACTAGGAGCTGAAGTGGGATCGGTAACTAAAGCCATGGACTGCGACTTCGACTTACGAGAGACAATGTCAATCTCGTGAGTCTTGAGGCGTGAGTACAACGCGTCAAGAGTCAAAGTTGAGAGGTCGGTGGTGTCCTTGATGGTAGTCACCTTCATCTCCCAAACCCGCAAATCAAGCGCCGCGAGCATCTGACGAGCGTTGTCCGAGTCGGGGTATGTGAGACCGACCGCTCGGAGGTTGCTCAAGATCTTGTGAAAATGCGCAAAGCACTCATCGAGGGACTCGCCAGCGAGCATTTCAAACTTGTTGTAATCTCGCTTGAACTGGTCCTGTCGAACTATCTTAATCTGAGTGGTGCCCTCATGGTATGCATCGAGGGTCTCCCAGATGTCGAAAGTCGACGTGAGATGAGAGATGCGATCGAACTCGCTTCGGCTCAACCCCTGGATTATGATGTTCCTTGCCTTCGCATTTGCCTCAACATCAGCCATATTCCCGGCGTTGATGTTCTCATCGGCAGAAACAGCATATCGTACTTTGACCTTGCGCCAGATGGCGTAGCCCTGAGCCTGGATGTAGGTCTCCATCCGGCTCTTCCAGAAGGGATAGTCGATCCCATCGAAGACCGGGGGCTTGGTCGAGTACTTGTCTGTCGCCATGGCTCTAGAGACCGGTTAAGATATATTGAAAAGAGCTAACCAACTCTGATACCAATTGTTGGACTGAAATGGCGACAGAGGGGGGGTGAATGTCGACTCTTGAAACTTGCCCCCAAAAGCACCAACAAGAATATTTCCTCCAATAGCTATGAACAGCAATGAAATGAGTGATTCAAGTTCTCTGAAATAGTATGCTAGACAAGAAAGAAAATAGAGCAGAGAATGAAGGACTACTAACAAAAATTAGAAAGATCCACAGCCAAAACCCACTGGACGGTCAGACCGCAGGTAATGGGCCGGTCTGACCGCTCCCTTGCCGCCGGTCAAACCGCCCATATACCACCGGTCTGACCGGCCTTGCATATCCGGTCTGACCGCCGGGTCAATGGCGGTCTGACCGCTCCTCGGGATTCAGAACTGACAGGGGCTGAAAAATTCAGGTAAAAACCGAGACCTTCAAACTGCAAAGAAAATTGAGGCTTCCTTTTGGATCTCTCTGCCCAGAAATAAAAGATAACAACTTAAATAGCCAAAGGAGCAAAGGAAACCAATAGAGACCAACTCAAAAACAAGAAATAGAGAAATTGGTCAAAAACTGAAAATGAATTGAGAGCTACACGAAAACTCAAATTTCCCTTTAATCTCTGATCCTTTGGCCATGAGACTTTGAGAATAGCTACTTAATAGCCTCAGGACTCAACATGCCAAGTTTCGTGCCATTTCATGAAGGGAATCGAGAATCACACCAAAACCCTAGAAAAGAAAGTGATGAACAGAGGAGTCCAAAAACAAAATCTGAAATCAAGAATGGGCTCTTGGGTTTTTAACTGATCAAATGATTTTGAGGCATCATCCCAACATAGAGCAACCCATTTTGCTACTCCTCAACAAGAAACAACTCAAATCACGAAGAAACAAAAATCTCACAGAGAGAGGGATGAACAAAGAACACAGGAGCACGAGAGAAAGAACTTCAAAAGATCCATTTCCAGAAGAACAAGGATTACAAGGAGTCTTGATACCACGATTACAAACAGAGGAATGATTACATATTGCCTCAACTCATCTCCAACCTCTCCCTCAGCCAAGCTCAAGAACTCCAACTCAAGAACATAGAGAGGAAGCTACAAAGAAGACATACTCTGCTGCCCTCAACTACTTACCAACCACTAAAGCCTAAAGAGGGGACACAAAGCAAAAGCTCTAACCACTCATTCAAACCGTAGAATCCATTCAATCCCTTTGAATACATGCAGCCACAAGGGGACATGCTCTCCTATTTATAGCCCTTGCATAATGGGTTCCCAACCCGTTCTGCCCGCTAACTCCGAACGGAACCGCTTCCACCTGTGCAGCCTTGCGCTTTTACCGAAATGCCCCTCGTGCACCTTCCGAGAAGCTTCCTCGTGTCTTGCCGTCCAAGCATCGCAACCACCTCGAGTCCTCGCCGTCTTCGGCACACCTCGACCGTTCTGACCTCGGCACCGCCTGCGCCTAGTCCGGTCCTCCGTGCCTCGCCACGACTCCACCTCGACGTCCTTCAGCCATCACAGACAGGAAACACATCACATAGCACCGCTCGATACATGAAAGCATAAGTAGCATCAATGAATCATACTTACGCATGACGGAGCCCAAACCTATCGAATCAAGAAAATAAGCATCCTAATCACTTCGACCAAGTTTGACCAAGTTCAACCAAGTCAATTGCACCACGCAACGACATGGTCCGAACCACACAAACCAAACTCGATTTTCCTAACCGAAGTCAATTACTCATCACACACTCGGAGTCACCTCCACATGGTCCATCAGTACACAACCTTACTTAAATTGTTGTTTAGAGAATCAGGAAAAAATGTGCCTGATAATGTTTATTTTGCTCCCGGTACCGGAGAATTCAACAATGGGTTATTCTAGGGCCTAATCCTTGTCAGTTGCCTATGGGGTATGAAGGCATACCACTGGATGCTTTTTGTTATTTACTTGTCTTCCGCTGCGATTTAATCTTCATACTTATATTTATTTGGCAAGTCAGCCTAATGTTGTAAACATTATATACATCGCCTATGTACTTATCCCTGTTATTGTAAATTAATTGTATGCGATGTGTATGGATGTGATCTCAATGTTGTGATTGTTTGTACAGGCTACTGATCATGGGACTAGTATGTCGGATCTCGGAGCAACAACTACAGAACCCTCTGTGTTAATCGCACTATCTCAAGAAAAGCTAGCGCACACAGTGATAGCAGGGATACATATCAAGCGCAATAACAAACTTTATTGAACTAAATATGGGCCTGGTGGCCAAAGTTTACATCAATGGTCCATAAACCAAAATTAAATATAAGCAGTGGAAGGAAAAACCGAAGCGAAAGAAGCTCAACAAGCCTGCTCACAGGCAAATGATAGTAAGACACAGCCTATACACTCTGATCCTCACCGAAGTTGAAGTTGTCCTCTGGAAAAATGATGAATTGAGCAACATGAGTACATAAAGTACTCCACAAGTTACACAAGGAGGTTTAGCAGAGTTAATGTATGCATAATGATTGACAAAGGAAGGTATAATAAGGTTATTTGAGCGTAAAGCGAAATTGATGTAAATACCTTAAGTAGTTTCAAAAGTTGACTTTAATATAATAGATAGAAACAAGATTTTAACAAAATAATATCATTAGTGCAGGCTCCAACCAAACACTAACCTATCCACAGGTATCCCACCTAGTCCATCTTTCCTAAAAGAGATCTCATATGGATTCCATCCATCCATAAGCATTTTGTAAAACCATTTTGAAAACAAAGTCTAATCTATGAAAAACTTTACTCAGCTTGCCCTTGACCATGAGTACGGCTATCTAGGATAGTTTTACACTCTGCAGAGGTTGTACAACTTTCCCACAAGACATGATTATCTCATAATGTCGGCACGCTTCCGTAGGCATGCGACTGGGAAAATCATAACAAGGTCTGTATAATGCAAAGCCTTCAACTTGGCTAAGCCAACACTAAGGTTTCACCTCAGTAAGGAATCCACCAGACCGGGACCCCCTCTTGAGCCGAGTGAGATTTCACATGGCCTACGCTACGCTCACTTTCAACCTACACCGGGACTCAGGATGGAACTTGCAAATTAGTGAGCCAGGACTGTCCCATACCAGCCTTCTGGTAGTATGATAGAGCTTTGTAGCAGTAGCTCACAGACCGGTGCTTAACTTGACTTAGGCTCAAGCTACATGCCCCTTGTGCCTGACAATCAATATTGTGTCACCGAACAATAATGCATGCTAGCAAGCACCCACCCCCTAACCATTTGGCTAAGTCCAAACTAAGTTTTATATTTTGTTTTGAAACATATTATATACCTTTTTGACTCATTGAAGTCAAGAATACATTTGAAAAGTTTATCATTTTATGTGAAAAGGTATCCCAGTCTATGATTATTCTAAGCATGGCTAAGCTTTTCTACAAAATGTCTAGTTAATACTAATGTATCAACTAGGTTTTTCTCTATGGTGACAAGGCATAGGAAGTTCAATGTCAAATTTGGCCATAACCAAAGGAATTGGGTATAACTAGAATTTAAATCGAATTTAAACTAGGTTTGAATAAAAGTATGCATGCATAAAAACAACATAAATAATTTGAATTACTGGGAGCAACATGATCAAAGGTGTAACTTGCCTTACTCGACTCTTGGTGTTGTGAATTGTTGAAATCGTACTCTCCAGATTCGTAGTCCACACGTAAAAAGCGATCAAAACAAAATAAATCCAAATAAAATCCAAAAATTATGAAATATATACTGGGAGATAGATTATCAATTTAAATGAATTTAAGAGAAAGAACCAATAGATTCGGAGTTCGTACGAGGGAGAACATCTGGAAGATCTAATGGCATAGAAATTTGAGAAAATTCTGAAATGAGGGAAAATTCTAGGGAATCTTATTTTGCTAATTTTTAGAATTTTGTGAGTATGGCAGGTGGGTCCCACATGTCATTTGGTTCAAGGAAAAATGTTTGAAGGCTATGGAAAAATGGGGATTCGAGTACAAGGTCTCAGGAGTGTATGCGCTAGCTTCCCTCTCATAACCTACTAATCAATGGTTCTCACATGATATAAACTGAAGGAAAAATTTTTGAAGAAAAGAATGGAGGGATCAGACCAGTGCAAGGTGGCGGCTCTGCTGTGATAGATCGTCGGCGAGGGGAGGAGTGGGTGGTGTGGCGAGAGGGCAAAACAGAATTGTGGAAGCCTGAGAAAGAGATGGCCAGAGGCGGCGCGGGCAGGTATGGTCCACGGTGGTGGCTGCTGTGCAAACAAAATGGCGATGGCAGTGGCTTCAGTTGAACTACGCATATGGTAGTGAAGAAATCCTAGGGATGGGATGAGAAATGAAACATAGGCCATGGCTCCTATTTATAGCCTCAGAGAAGGGAAGAAAGGTGATCAGCCATATGACATTGATATAAATGGTTTTGAGTTGGAGGCTTTACTGTGCATGCAAATGGCCAAGAACTAAAGGGAAAATTGATTTCTAGTAGTGGAGGAAGGCATTTCTTGCTGCCCTAATTCCCTTTAGTGAGAAGAAATTGATTCTTGTTTGCACGGCTTAGGTGGCTTGGTTGAAGAAAGAAATAGGAGAAAGACAGGCAGTGGCACAGCTAGGGCAAGTTAGAAGATGAACAGGAAAGGAAAAAGATAGAAAAGAAAGGCCATAGGTGCTTGGATTGAATGAAGGAAGAGCAGCTATGTTAGTGGTTCCTGTGTCAACAGAGTTAAGCGTGCTCTAATGGGAGAAGAGTTTAGATGTGTGACCTAGTGGGAAGTCTCTTTTTTATTTTTAGAAAAAGAGAGAAATGCCAATAAAAATAATAGCTAGACCTAGAAAAATAGAATGAATATTTTCTGGAGATTTTGAAGAAAATTCGAATTTTGGAAACGAACTAAAAATTTGGAATGAAATTGAAACTTTGGAATTTGAACCGACAATTGGAATTTGGAATTCAAATTTTGGAGTTACCAAATAAACTCTAGATATTCAAAAGGATGGCAGAAATGAATAGATTAGAAATTTTGATGAATTTAGAAATTTAAATGGGCTCAATCGGAACTAGGATGAAGGAGAACGGGCTTCTGGAAGTATTTTTACTGTTGTCAGAAATTATACTTGGTCGAAAACTATGTGTGGTCAAAATGCTGAGAGTGGTCAGATGGGGTGGTCGAAAGGATTAAAGTGGTCAAAAACCGACTATGGTCAAAATTTGGTGGTTGGAAGGCTTATAGAGTGGTCAAAGTCTAAAAAGTGGTCGAAGCGGTCAAAAGTTAGAGTGGTCAGAGAAAATGGAGTGGTCAGAGGCCATAGAGTTTTGAGAGTGGTCGAGGGCTTTAGAGTGTTTAGGATGGTCGGTGGTTTGCAAAAGTTGTAGTCGAAGGTCGGAGGTAGTCTGAGACGGAAGTAGTCGGCATCGACTATGGTCGTGAGAGTGTGTGGTCGAAAGCCATAGAGTGTAAAATTGGTCAGGGCTCGAGAGTGATCGAGAGCGATCGGAGTGACTGAGGTGATCAAAGAGGCTTCCGTCGTCATGCGCGATTGCAGTCAAGAGCGACCGTGGTTGGATGCAGTGGTTAGAAGGCAAGAGTGATTGGAAAGAAGAGTGGTCAGAAGCTACAAGATTTTGTGTGTGGTCATGGTCGAAACACTGGGAGTTTAGAGTTTTAAAGAGTGGTCGAAGGGGTCAGAAGTGAGGATGATCAAAAACCTTCTAGGTGTTGGACTACAGAGAGCGGTCATTATCGACTAGAGTGGTCTTAACTGACCAAAGTGGTCATAACCCGACTAGACCGATTGAAACCAACCAGAGCAGTTGAAAGTGACAGCGGTTGAAACCGATTGTGGTCGAGGATGATAGGGGTCAAAAGGTACTTCTGTGGCGCTCCGGGAACAGCGATTACCGGAACTCCAGTGCTCGACAATGGTCGGGGAGGGTGCAAAAGAGAGAGGAGATGCTGGTGAGTTCTTTTATACCTTGTGCAGATGCTGAAGGCAGTCGGCGATCTAGAGGAGGCGGCGGCGGAGTGAGGGCATCGGTGATGAGGGTTCTCTGACAGCGGTCTTGCTCGGCGAAGGGCTGGAGGACGTGTGCACGATAATGAGGAAGGTGCAGGCGACATCAGCGAGGCGCATGGGAGAGTAAGTCAGCGATGATTTCTTGCCGGTGTTCCACCAGTGAGCAAAGGGAGAAGCGGACGGGCTTGGTGCTTTAGGCACTAAGGATTGAGATTGAGGGAGGATTGGGGTGCGGAGTAAGGAGGGAATGGAGTGGGAATCTTTTATAGGAGCTCAGGGTGAGGAGAATGCCGGTGGTCACTCGATGGAGTAATGGCAGCCATTGGTGGTAGGTTCAAGGTAGTGGTGGGGTTTAAAGAGAGAAAAACAGATAGGAAAGTGGGGGAATGAAGAGGGAGAGTGACTAAGGCTAATAATGACAGCAATTGCCTGAGCCAACAGGTAGAAATGAACGAATTTAAGAGCATGAGGGGCACGACAATGGCGGCCATGGCAATTGGCATGGGGAAGAAGGGAAAGGAAGAAGAAGGCGGTGGGTCCCACGTGTCAGTGAGTGAGAGAGGTGAGAGGTGGGAAGCAGACGGATAGATGTTCACCACATGGCGCAAGGAGGCAATCGGAGCCGTGGCAGAGAAATGAATGGGTAGGTGGCAACGGATGGCCGAGATTAAATCAACCATGGTGGATTCAATCTACGCTTGACATGTGCCATCCTAGAGAGAGTTTGGGTTTAAATTTTATTTTATAACTTTCAGAAAATTTAAGAACTTTCAAATACACTTAGAAAATAGCAAATAAAGTCTGCAAAATTCACAAAAATTCTTGAATATATATTCTAGACTTAGGAAAAATATTTCCAATGTAAAGTTGGTCTTTACATTTTTTTTAGCTTTCAAATTGATTTTTAAAATCCAGAAAAAACACAGAAAATCCAAATAAAAGCTAAATGCTTTAAAATAATTAATTTGAAATAGAATTTTTATATAAATTCAAACTACCCTTTATTTAATAATATTTGTATGTTTTTAATTAACTTACTTTCAAGAAAAGCAACCAAAGAACACTTGTTTTTATTTTATTTTTTTTTTATTTTTCACTGAAAATTTTGAAATAAACATCTAGGCTGTTACAAATTTCCTGATTAGCTTAATTTGTTAATCATTTTTTGCTTAACCTTCTGACTTGTGGACCACACAAGTCAGAGCGAGAGAGAGAGAGAGAGAGAGAGAGAGAGAGAGGGAGCAACTAGTGCGCCTCGGCAGAGCTTGTTGCTGATCTCGCTGGTAGCGAGGGAATGGCGGAGGGGTGTAGGTGACCTCAGGAATGGAAAGAGTGGATGAAGGTAGTCCTTTTGGTGACCTCGCTGGAGCTGATTGGCGGCGGAGTGGCAAAGTGTTGGCTACGATGGCAACGACTTCGCTTTGGGGCGAAGGGAGTAGTTTACCTCGATCGTGGTAGTGGCGACCGAATGACGGTGAGTTGTGGCAACCGCGGTGGAGTGCACGGCAATAGCCTCCTACGGTGAAGTCCAGCTGAAACCAAGGGATAGATCGAGTTCTAGGAGGAGAGGCGAAGCTAAGAATGGTCATGGCAAAGTTTTTAGCTCATTGGAGAGGAGGAATTGCTTAGGTGATGGTGGAGACCAGAGCTGAGGGAGACGGCGATGATCTGGCGATGCGCTACATGGAAGGCGGAATTAAGTGAGGGAAAACCAAATAAGGAAGGAGTGGCACGACATGACGTGGATAAAAGGCTCACCGAGAAGGCTCGGGCCATAGCGGTGCAGAGCGAAGTGCGTGCACTAGAGCTCAAGATGAAGGCACATTCTAAGCAAACACAAGGAAGAGCTCGGCATCTCATGAAGATGGGATAAGGGTGAGATGAGGGAGATGGTGACACTGCCAGAGGGACTTTGTAGGCACAAGATGAACAAGAGTGGCTCGCGAGTTCACGCAATCTCAGTGGGAAGAGCGGCTCGGTGGGTTCCTCTCCGTGTAGCATGACACAAAAGAAGACAAGGGCAGAGAGCTACTGCGTGGCATTACAGCGGCTTGACGAGCAGCAGAGTAGGAAACCATCAGAATGGCATCAAAATCTGGGTGCAGTGCTGCCATGGTTTCCTAGAGTGTTCTCCGGAGGTGGAAGACAATACTTGTAGAAGGGCCGCATGGCAGTGAGCAAAAGGGAGGAGTCCTGACAGGTGGGGTCCTATCCCACTCATCAGTGATGGGATTTAAAGGATTAGGGCGAAGACTCATTTTCAAGAATATGCCTTTGCGAGATGGAAATCGGAAAGGGTTAAGTGAAGAAAGCGTAGTTGGTTCCGCCGATAGCTTTGTGGATTTTGTAAACATTAGGAAAATTTGTGTGGAGGATTTTGACACAGTACAGAGTATTTGTAATTTTTTCAAGATTTTATCTATCTTAGATTTTTCATGAAAATTCTTTGAAGGTCTCTGTTTTCAATAAAAAGCACTATTTTGATTTGGTGGATTTTAGAAACATGTTAAAAAATGTTCAATTTTTATTTCCAGCACTACGAACTTATTTTTGTGTTTTTCAAATGGTTTGTACTGTTAATCCTCCTAAGCCACTATATGGATCATCTTTTCAAATTCAATTTTTAATTTTAATTGAATTCTATCAATTGTATTTTTCTTTTCCAATAATTGATTTTTACAAGTTATTTTTCCAAGTAATAAGACACAAGCAAAAAAAATTTTAAATTTTACTCATTTTTTAAATCACTATAATTTTGGATGTTACATTTATTATTCTTTTGAAATGGCTTTTTCTGCAATATTTTTTAAAGATGTTTTTTTGCAGGATAATGAAAGGCTACAGAAATATATACATGATGATGCGGAAGCTGATGTACCAATATCTACATGTAGAAAGCTTATAGATAGATTCCAACTAGTTAGAAAAATTATGGGAATTTGTAGGATTTTTTCCCAGTGTGTTTGCAATTTTTTATACGGATGTACAATTTAGTTGTAAACTCCACTTGATCTTAAATAATATAATTACCTTTTCCTTCATGCATCATTGCTCTACTGTTTTAATTTGTCATAGTGACAATACGTTTTTCATATGAATTGATTTAATTATCTTGATGTGAAAAATGTCATTTTCTCATAACAAAAAGAAGCTAGGCGTCTATATATCTTAGCACACAACAAAACAACTTTATATCAATAGAGACGAGCTGTAAGCGCATCTATCAAAATGTCTCTACAAGCATAGACATATAATTTATCATATCTATAAAATGTCTCATACATTGTACGCATGCTTAACAATGCGTCTATATGATTCTTCAAATGGTTTATGGGGAGATGATGCAAGGACGTTTTATAAAAGTGACTCTAGAAATCCCTAGCGTTGATTTAAAATGCCTCTAGACGTCTCTACAATGCTTTCCTGTTGCAGTGACCTCCAAATAAGATCATATACGTACAAAGATTAGAGAGTTCTTGTCGCAAGTGGACTCGCTCCAGGAAGAGATACAAAGACTAGAAAGTTGCTCAGTAGACTAGAAATATGTATCATCCGGATAGCATTCACGTATCACATGCATAGGTTTTTACTTACAAACCGTCTGTGATTATCACCTATCACAGACGGTTTGTAACTAAAAACCGTCTGTGATGTTCTTTTCTACCCCTAAATTTATTTCTGTTTATTGGCTAGCCTCAGGAAATGCTAGCCATGCCCTCTGAAACAAACAGATAAAGATGTACATGTATACATACAATTCACATCTCAATTCATTTCAGAAACATAAAATATCAAATTCACATCTCAATTCATTTCACAAACATAAAACATCGAATTCACATCGCACTTCATTTCACAAACATAAAGCATCCATTTCGCAAATCAATTAATTGAAATGAAATAAAATATCCATTAAGAAATACACAATTACAAAAGATCTACACTGCATTTGCACTTAGATGGTAACATTGCATTTTTTATTGCTCTATCAGTCCAAAATCGAGATCTCGTGAAAGGAACTGATCCATAATCAACGAACTTGTCAGATTGCACAAGCTATACTTGGATGGTGCATGATTGCCATTCAAGTATTGGTTGTGCAGCCGACTAGTTCGTTGATCATGGATCCGTTCCTTTCCCGAGACCTCGATTCCGGAGTGATAAGAGCAATAAAAAATCATTGTGCGCAGTGAAACTCTCCATCTGGTCTTATGACTTTAGACCACAAAAACCAAGCGCACTCTCCTCGATTTTGTGTAAGGTCTGGCTGTTTCAATGCAGTTGTAGAGATGGAGTTGTAGAGATGGGCGCAGCCTGTCGATAGGAATATCAATGCACGTACATATATAACCTGACAAGTACGAAATAAATGTAGGAATATTGACAAACCTTAGAATTGGTGATCTTCGAGGAATCGAGGAGTAGACTCATATGGTGGCACACGTAGAATCCACACGTGTTGCCCGGCTGCTGCTGGTGGCACTGCAAAAAATAGAATGTGTTAAATGAAGAGTCATTACTACTAAGTGTTGTATAGAATTAATTAATGTGTAGCTAGCGAATACCCGAAAATTGTGAACATGTTTTAAGGGCTTGGCCCCTGTCGTCGAGCCACATGTTTGTGCAATGTATGTGGTGAACGACCTTCGTTATTCGACACAATATATTCCAAATATTAACACAATGTGCAGTAAACAAGATCATTTGACACAATATATTCCAAATGTTAACACAATGTGCAGTAAACAAAATCATTTGACACAATATATTCCAAATGTTAACACAATGTGCAGATCTTTGGATCCTTGCCTTATATGGCGACGGCGGGGTGGACGGAGAGGGGCTCGGGGAGGCGGCGACGCGCTCGAGGAGGCGGCGACGGGCTCAGGGAGGCGCGACAGGCTCGGGGAGGCGGCTCGAGGAGGCGGCAACACGCTCGGGGAGGCGGCGACGGGCTCGGGCGACACGCTCTGGGAGGCGGCAACGCGCTCGAGGAGGCGGCGACGGCTCGGGGGAGGCGACGGGCTCGGGCGACAGAGGAGCGAGGAGGCGGCGAGATTTAGATCTATAACTGCAGGATACGCGGAAAACCCTAGCCAGCGGGTATATATAGTGAGATTTATTACAGATGGTTCTAAAGTAAGAACCGTCTGTGATATCACTATCACAGACAGTTCTAAGTTTAGAACCGTCTGTGATAGTATAACTATCACAGACGGTTCTAAACTTAGAACTGTCTGTGATAGTGATATCACAGACGATTCTTCCTTTAGAACCGTCTGTGATAAGCCTCTGTGCCCGACTGTAGTAATTAAGACAACACCAACCAGCTGCATTCATATACAACACCAACCAGCATAAATGCAAATTTACATATACACAATGTATTTCTTCACATATTTTCACATATACATAAATGTAAATTCACAAATACATCACACACATGCATTGTTGTATACATAAATGTAAATTCACAAATACATCACACATATGCATTGTTATATACATATATGTCACACATTCTCATTCTACTTGTTTATTTCCTTTAAAAATTAGCCCTTCATGATGATCAATGTTGTTCGTCGTCGACCCTTATGCCATTTCCAAAAGGAGGTAACTCGTCAAATTGATTGTATTCTTCCTCGTCCATTACATTCTCTACTCTGACAATTCTCCTTTTTCCATGAAGAACTACATGGTGTTTCTTATTTGCCGGGTCGGTTACATAGAAAACTTGAACAACTTGGTTGGCGAGTACGAATAGTTCGTCTTTGTACCCGACACGTTGGAGGTCCATGGTAGTGACACCGTACTTATCAACCTTCACCTGTGGGAGATGCACCTAATGACAGCGAAATAAGGGGATCTTGAAAACCACGTAGTCGAGCTCCCAAATCTCTTCTATGAACCCATAGTATGAGTTTCTCGACCCATCGGTACTGAACGCATCTATGCGGACACCGCTGTTCTGGTTCGTGCTCTTTACATCCTGAGACTGTGTATAGAATGTGTACCCATTTATGTCATATTCTTGCCATGTCACAACTGTAAATGTTGGCCCTTTTACCAACCATGTCAGCATCTCACTTGGCGAGCTCCTAGCGATTTGCTCCTTCAACCATTGGTTGAACCGACTGTTGTGTTGCCTCATGATCCAACATCCGGCCGCTCCGGATTCTGTTGCCGAAGCACATCCTTGTGCTGGTCGACATAAGGCGCCACTTCAGCCATGTGTTGCAAGACCGTGAAATGGGCTTGAGTATACGTGTCAATATCTGAAGTGATTGCTTTCCTTCCGATAGTTCCGATACCCTTCAGCCTCCCCTCATGACGAGATTGAGGCACACCTATCGGTTGAGTCTGGGCCATATAATCAACACAAAACTCAATGACCTCTTCGCTTGCACAACCTTCGACGATGTTGCCCTCCGGCCGAGATCGATTCCGTACGTAGGACTTGAGAATTCCCATGAACCTCTCAAATGGGTACATGCTACGTAGGAATACGGGCTCGCACATTTTTATCTCCCACACAACGTGAACAATGAGATGGACCATGATATCGAAAAATGAAGGAGGGAAATACATTTCAAGATGACATAGAGTCATCACCACCTCATCCTGCAGAGCATCTAGTCCTTCGGGATCGATGACCTTCTGAGCAATTGTGTTAAAAAATAACATAGCCTCATGATTGTCGCTCGGACTTTGATCAGCAAAATATTTCTAATTGTAATAGGGAGCATCTGTGTCATCATCACATGACAATCATGAGACTTCATACCATATAACTTCAAATCTTGCATCGAAACAAGTTTCTTCACGTTGCCAGAGTAACCAGACGGAACTTTGACACCATGCAAGCACTGTCACAGTTCTGTTTTCTCAGCCTTCGACAGAGTGTAACACGCAGGGGGAAGGTACGTTCGTCCATTATCAGTGCATGTCGGTGCTAACTCAGGCCTGATGTCCATATCAGCCAAGTCAAGCCGTGCGTTGACGCCGTCCTTTGTTTTATCACGAATGTTCAGTAAGAGACCAATCAAGCTGTCATATACATTCTTTTCTACGTGCATGACGTCGATGCAGTGCCGAACATCTAGGTACTCCCAATAAGGTAAGTCCCAAAACTTTGATCTCTTCTTCCAGGTGTTCTTCTCATGAGCCCTCAATTTACGTCCCTTTCCGAGGACAACATCTAAATCCTTAACCATATTATACTCTTTTCCCCTTAAATGCCTTGGAGCTGAACCATCTTCCTTCTCTCCGTCAAATTGTTTCTTCATCTTGCGGTATGGGTGAGCCCTATGAAGGAACCGGGGGTGACGCATGTAGACAGTTTTGCATGAGTGTTTCAGCCACACACTCTCGGTACCATCTAAACAGTGAGTACAAGCTTTGGCACCTTTTGTACTATGGCCCGATAGGAACCGGGGGAGTGCAGAGTGAAGTTCTCTCGTTTGTATGCATCGCATACTTGTACCCCTTCGTTCCACAGTACTTTTAGATCTTTCACTAACGGTGCTAGGTACACATCGATATCATTCCCAGGTTGCTTTGGCCCTTGGATAAGTATCGACAGCAAAATATACTTTCGCTTCATACACAACCAAGGAGGAAGGTTATAGATGCAGAGAGTCACGGGCCATGTGCTATGGCGGCTGCTCAAGCTACTGAAAGGATTCATTCTATCTGTACTCAGTCCAAACCTTATATTCCTTGGTTCTGCACCGAAGTCTGCAAAACTCCTATCGATGTTTCTCCACTGGGCAGAATTAGCAAGGTGTCTTAGCATTCCATCTTTCTTGCGCTCCTCCGAGTGCCAACGCAGCACTTTTGCCTCCTTTGGATTTGCAAAAAACTTTTTCAAACGGGGAATTATAGGAAAATACCATGCCACCTTAGCAGGAGATCCTTTCTTCGCCTCTGTTCCCTCGTCATCATCTGATTGATTGATACGTTTGTATCGGGATGCATTTCACACCGGACATACATGCATGTTTGCATACTCTTTACGGTAGAGGATACAGTCATTTGGACATACATGTATTCTTTCTACTTCCATTCCCAACAGATAAAAAACCTTCTTGGCTTTATACGTGGTTTTAGGCAACTCATTTCCCTCCGGAAGCATGTCCGCTAAAAGACCTAGCAGCACCGTGAACTCTTGTCGGACCAACCGATGCTTGCCTTCAATTTCAACAGTTCAAGCACGGCCGACAACCTCGTATACTTTGACCTGCAGCACGTGAACAAAGGTTTCTCCAAGTCCTCCATTAAGCCCCGGAATTTAACATACTCTCTCTCATTATAGTTCTCTTCTACATCGCGAAGCATCTGATCCAGATTTTCATCGTGCAACCTATCCGAATCCGAACCACAATCGACATCATCAGGTGGCATGTCATTCACTTCGCCGGCGATGTCATCCAGCGGCATATCATTCATTTCACCGGCGATGTCATCCGGCGGCATATGATCATTGACTTCGCCATGACTGGTCCAACACGTATAACCCTTTTTGAAACCCCTCCGAATCAAGTGCGCTTCAATTTGCCCTCGGTTCTTAAACATCTTTAAATTCTCGCAGTCAGTGCATGGACAGTACATATATTCCACCCCCTTATTCAGCATATCCTCCTCGGCAGCTCTTGCAAAGCAGACACGCCATTAATATGCTCTTCACTCACACGGCTCGCGACATACATCCAGTTTCGATCCTACGTTATGTATATATATAACAACTTAGTATTAAGAATTAAATTATTTAATTATTTGTACATATATATACCACATGCATTCAGGCTTTGCTAGCTTAATTCATATTATAAACACAACAGCTATTATATAACCAACAATTTTGCAAACCATCTTCAATAACACTCACCAATTACTTACATCTAAATTGAAATGCAAAGGAAAATAAATTTCATTACTAACCATATCTAGAGCAACCAGGAAAGTATGAATATTCAAAGCTCAATCTCTGCCTTCTAAAATCGCCTAGCTTGCCTCCTGAGCGAAAGAGTAAAGCACCGGCTAGATTTGGATCGAAATGAAGACAGATGCGGTTCTGAGCAGCGCAATAAATGCGTAGCGTCATTATCACAGACGGTTTTTTATTACAAACCATCTATGATAATTGCTTATCACAGACGATTTTTAATAAAAAAAATCGTCTGTGATAATTCCAGATTATCACAGACGGTTTTGAACACAAACCATCTGTGATACTTTAGTATCACAGACGGTTGATCAGTAAGAACTGTCTATGGTACTCGTTTTCTCCGACGCCACCAATACAGACGGTGTCCAAATTAAAACCGTCTATGTTAGTGTCGATTACAGACGGTTTGATCACAGACGGTTTTGTCAAACCGTCTATAATAGGCCATCTAGTATTAGGCTTTCTGTAGTAGTTGCGGTCGCCCAAACCATAGGCAGGCCACCTGGAATGGAAGTCGCACGCCACTCCACATCATTTGAACGAATGATTCTACCATGAGCCAGCTGCATACATGCACGTGATCAATCAATATATAACCTCGGAATTAAAGGAATACCAATGCTAGTGTAATAGATAAATAAACACGTATGGAAGGGAGTCAATGTTTTTGTACAAGAAAACTCTGAAGTAGTCGGCACTCTCTGTGCCGAGGATGACGACAAACGTTGCTGCGGAGAACAGAAAGCACCCCGTCCTTGAGCAGAAAAGGGCCTGCTCCAGCGTCATTGCCATGATCCTGTTTGTTATGTGTAGGTAGCGATATAGCGGCCATATTGCTAGGAATATGTAGCATCTAAGAAAAGATGATTTTTTGACAGGAAAAGAAAGATAATTAAACACTAATCACACCCCTTCGACTATTCAACATCATCTAATTCCCCCTTGACTGGATGCTATCTAATTCGGCCAGCAAATGTTCCGATTCAGCATCTGAAGACAGTACACATTGTTAGAAATAAATCTTGTTATTAGTTATTTGCTTTTGCACATTTTCTTTCAAATTACATGCATTAGAGTATCTGCTAGTTACCAGGTTTTTCGGTGTTGAACTATTATTCAGGTATTAGTAGAGCAAGTGGAGGAGTGGCACAAATAGCGTCGGACTGTTATGTATTTTGTATTTAAGCTTTGTTTCTCAGTTAACGAAAAAAAACCACGCCTGCATTTGCACGTTGTTGAGTTCCTTCCAGCTACAGTTCCACATATCCTCTGTTTTTGGCCACTGCTCATCGGACCGATGACAGAGTTTGTCTTTGCAAATTGTTCAGAGCTTGGAAATCAGGTAGATTTGTCAACATTTGGTATCAGAGTCTAAGAAGCTGATCAAGGGTCCTTGATGCCGAAGCACATGCCTTCTCCAAGGAAGAGACGGCAAGTAGGTGGTGATTGGCGACATTGTTCCGGCGATGAAACCAGTGCGCAACCAGACGATTTCTGTTCCTTTCCCAATCCTGAACAAGAGCAATTACCCGGGGTGGGCAATGCACATGGAGCTGTTCATGGAGGCTCATGGCTTTTGGGAGGCCATTGAGAGTGGCACAGCGGAAAGGAGGATTGATCGCCAGGTGCTCTCCACAATCCACGGTGCTGTGGATGAGGAGATATTGCTGCTGCTTGACGTCACGAAGACGGCGAAGCAGACGTGGGAGATGATCAAGACGATGCACATCGGGCGTCCTGTGTGAAGAAGGTGAGGTTGCAGTCTCTCAGAAGTGAGTTCGAGATGCTGCAGATGGGAGAGGAGTAGTCCGTGGCTGATTTCACCAGGAAGCTGTCCAGAGTGGTGAATCAAATACGCGGGCTCGGAGAGAAACTGGAAGAGTAGACGGTGATCTCAAAATTTCTCCAGTTCACTCCCTCCAAATTTGATCACATAATATCGTCCATGGAGCAATTTGGAGACGAGACCCTGACGCTGGAGGAGGCGATTGGGTCACTAAAGATTCATGAAGAAAAATTGAGGGACCGGCAGACTCGGAGGGAGGAGCAGGTCCTACTGGCACATGCGGAGTGGAAGAAGGAGGAGTATGACAGCCCCTTTTCCCGGGCACGGGCGCGGTCACGGCCGAGGGCAAGGTCGCGGTCGTGGTCGAGGGCGCAGCGAAGCGCGTGGCGATGGAGGTCGCAGCGTTGGCGGAGGGCCACAGGTCGACAGGCCACGGTGTGACAAGTCGCATATGGGCACTATGCCTCAAGAGGCGGACAAAGAAGACAAGGTATATGTGGTAAAGGCGCCAGTGGAGGTGCAGACATCGCTGCTCATGGCGATTGAAGAAGATGCCCATGAAGTGCTGCTGCAAGGAGGTGGCCCAAACACTCCTGACAATGGCATGTGGTTTCTTGACACGGGGCGACCAACCATATGTCAGGGTGTAGAAAGCAATTCCATTAAATTGGATGAATTTTTGGGAGGAAATGTGCGGTTTCGAGATGGATCAGTGGTGCAGATTACAGGAAGGGGGAGTATCCTTATCCAGTGCCAAGATGGTGATCGAAGAGAGCTGACAGACGTTCTCTACATCCCCAAACTGCGCACAAACATCTTGAGCTTGGGCCAGCTCGATGAGCAAGGGTGCAGAACCATTATGGAGACCGGGAAGCTGTCAATTTTTGACAAAAATGGAAGATTACTTGCAGAGGTATAGAAAACTCGCAGAAGACTCTACCTGCTGCAACTGAAAACAATTCAAACTTGTTTGTTGGCTGAATGAAATGCTCAGACCTAGCTCTAGCATGAAAGACATGGGCATTTAAATTTTGCAGACTTGAAGCAATTATCTAGTGTTAAAGTTGATCCGAATTCGTACCGTGTCCATATAAGATACTTCATCGCCTCATGCCAGACGTGGCATGGCAGGTGCATACATAGGTTGTATCAGACGTGATGTCAATCTGTAGCAACCAACTCTGATTTGGTTTCATCTCCATGTGAGATTCTTTTCTCACACTATATATACGTACCCCAGTAGCACATCGGAAGAGCAAGCGCTCTATTGTAAACTCTCCTCATTATAATTGATGTGGCCAAGAGAAAGACACAAGATCAATCAAGTTCTCGTGATTGCAATTCTGTCCACAAAGTTCATGAAGTTCTCAATGTCAATTCTGAGGTTTCTAAGACACACAAAATACATATTTGGAAAGCTAATGAAGTCTAGTTTTCAACAAATCAAACGGCGCTTGATTTGGAGCTTCCTACACAAAGTTATGGCAATTTCATTGGAAGCTGCACGAGCTGTCCGGAGAGACGCGCGAGACTTGCCAAACATAAGGAGTTCGAGTATTGCAATGTAAGTAAGGATAAAATCCGACCACACCATGGCTTTCTAAAGGTTGAGAAGGATTCCTTTTCAGGTTCCAAAATGGATTTGGAAGCCCCATGAACAAGAAAACAAAACATATAAAGATTTGAAACCGATTCGGACTCGGATTGGGACAGCTGGCAAGACCGATACTAAAACGTCCATAACTTTCACAAATGGAGTCCGATTTGGGCGTTCTTGGACTTGTTGGAAAGCTATTTTGAAGCCACACACAATGGATGAGGTGCCAGCTATGGAATCCTCATGGTCAAGTCACAAATTGAGAGAGAAACCAGAGATAGCAGTTTAGGTATTTCCTTTTTAGTTCGTATTGGAGTTTGTTTCGGCCTTAGGCCAAGTAGTGCGTGAGTTGTAATCAAGGCCGTGCATTGTGCACCAATATAAGGCTAGGGCCTTAGCCCCATTGTAACTCTGGCTATGATATGATAAGTTTTTAGACTCGTGAAATAAAGGAGAAAATGACCATGATGGTTGGTGGCGCCCAAATTGCGTGATTGCAAAGTTTTCTCGTTTGAAGTTTGCGAAGTTGGTGCAAGGCAAGAATAGGAGATTCTTGAGATTGCCCATCGAATCTACAAGATTCATCTCTTCTAATTCATGTCTTCTTGCTGAATTCACGGTTTGGGAAGTTCGGCGGATTGCTTCTAGTGTGCGCCTTGCATACTAGTGCAAATTGCCCTTATCAATATTGTTTGCTGCATCAAGACAAGGAGAAGACTCTATCCAAGGAGAAGGAACCTCGCTGATCGTACCGGGAAAGATCGGGCCATCCCTACGCATCAACTAATCCTTAGTTGGTCCGCATCATTATAGTGATTTGCCTTCAAGCACTTGTAATTTTTTCTCGCAAGAGTTTTCCATGTAAAAAAATTCGTGTCTCTTGTCTCTATTTTTCTATGCACTATTTTTCTATGCATTATTTGTAACAAGTGACATCAGAGCACAGGAAATTGGAGATTCAAGAGAGAAAAAAGTTCATCGCAGCCATTTGTCAAATCCGAGGCACGTTCGATTTCGTCTCTGAGTCGCACGCTAGGCAACTTGAAATAAAAGCGAATTGAGGAAAAGCAAGCGCCTTAGGTTTTCGCTCCCTCAGTCCGCGCGCTACAAGCCGAAGTGAGATAGCCAATCGAAAGCACAGCTCATCACGTCTGTCCATCAGTCATCACCTCCTCGCATTACGCAGTCACGCTTCCTCGGTCCACGCAAGGTTGCTGCATGTTTACATGAAGACTCCAACCAACACACAGCAAAGAGAGGCAATAGCAGTAGAAAGGAAAAGCAATTCAAGAAGCCTGAGAGAAAAGACATCAGCCTGCTATATCAACAGAGCAGAAAACCCGAGAGAAAAAGCTAGCACAGGAAATCAAAACAAAAAAAGGCACAAAGGCCAAGAAATAAAAGGATCGGTCGGGTGGTACATATAGATTCATAACAGCAAAATTTGGTTTCTTCCGCATAGCGACTCTGAAATATGATCTTCTGCTATTGGATCATGACACGAGGTTTTCTTTATGGCAAGTCAAGATGCGAGCTATTTTATCACAACTTGATTTGAATGATGCACTTTTGCGGATTAACAAGATGCCAGCCACATTATCCGCTGATGAGAAGAAACGTAAAGATTGTAAGGCCTTATCTCAAATATGATGATGAAGATTTAGGTCTTATTTTGTTATGCTCTCTACCCAGCCACATTATCCGCTGATGAGAAGAAACGTTATAGACCTCGAAGCTATAAAGGTAAAGTATGATGATGAAGATTTAGGTCTTATTTTGCTATGCTCTCTACCCAGTCCGTACTCTACTTTTAAAGATACTATTCTATATAGCCGAGATACTCTTACTCTTAGTGAGGTTTATGAAGCTCTGTATGCTAAAGAAAAGATAAATCTTATGGTTCTAGGTGAAAGTTCAAGTATGTATACAGAAGGTTTGTCTGTCCGCGGCAGGCAATATGAGAAGGGTTCAAACAACAATTTAAAAGGTAGAAGATAAAGCAAATACAGAGGCAGATCTAAATTAAGGAACAGGAAGTCTTGCAGGCATTGCAAGAAGGATGGTCATGATATATCTGAGTGCTAAAAATTGCAGAAAAAGGAGAAGAGGAATAACAATTTGAAGAAGGATCAACAAGATGATGAACCTAGAGCTACTGTTATTACTAAAGAAGGTTCTGATGGAAATGTTCTCATTGCATTTGCTAGTAATTCTAAAACCAATGATGATTGAATTCTTGATTCAGCTTGTACTTTCCACATGAGCTTGAATCGCGAGTGGTTCGTTACCTATGAAACTACGCCAAGTGGATTAGTGTTGATGGGTGATAATACACCATGCAAGGTTGTAGGCATTAGTTCTATCTAGATCAAAATGTTTGATGGCATCATCAGGACATTATTGGATGTTCGTCTATTCTGAATTTGAAGAGAAATCTTATCTCATTGAGTACTCTTGATGCTAAAGGGACAAGTATTCAAGTGGAGGTGGAATTCTAAAAGTCACCAAAGGTTCTCTTCTTGTGATAAATGGTGATATGAAGGCTACCAAATTATGTCATCTGTGAGGCACTACAATTTCAGGTAATACTACTATTGTCTCAAATAAATCATCTAATTCTGATGCTACTAATCTTTGGCACATGCGTCTTAGGCATATGAGTGAAGCTGATGGTCAAAGCATCGACAAGTTGAAGTTTTGTGAACATTGTGTCTTCGGTAAGCAAAAAAGGGTGAAATTCAGTACTGCAACTCACTCTACAAAAGGTATATTGGACTATGTTCACTCTGATTTGTGGGAAAATCCCGCGTTCCGTAACTTGGAGGCGCGAATACATGTTGACCATCATTGATGATTACTCAAGAAGAGTTTGGGCATATTTCATCAAGCACAAATCAAATGTATTTGTCGTAGGGGTGGCCCCCACCTAAACCCAGCAGGCCTGGTAGGAGATTATAAGGCCCAGAATAGGCCATGTGTAATGACATAACTGCCCCTAGAGGGGATAACCAGATGTAAGGGTATAATTGTAAAAGCACTCCTCATGTGTGTATATATATGAGTAAGCCATGGGGAGGACCCAGGCCATTACACTCATCTTCATCACTCTCCACTACCATCTCTCTCTCTGTTTGGTCTGTAGCCACAACAGTTGGCGCCGTCCGTGGGGAAGACGAAGACAAGCCTGAAGACCGAAGGAAAAAGATGGCACCGGAAAAAGCTTCACCAGCGGCGGCGAAGGGAAAGAAGACGGATGGGTCGGAGCAGCGCGTGAACACCAGGGCTTCGGTGTCGGCCGCCGAAGGAGTTGGCGGCGGCGTACGCGCCGTGGTCGCGGGCGTCGACGCCCGCGCGGCAACGACCGACCCCGCCAGCGCCGCTACGACGACATCCAACCCCGTCGCCGGCACTGCAACGACAGCCCCCGCCACCCTTGCCGGTAGCGCGGATCCGACGGCCGGGGGTAGCCGCAAGAAACCGTCCGGCGGATCTGGAGGTCGTGAGGCGATGGTCCCTGCACCGGCCCGTCCACTGGGCGTTCCGGCGGCCCCAACGACACCTGCGGTGGAAAGCGCCCTACTAGCAGCCCTCAACGCGTTCCAGCGGGAACTAGGGGACCTTCGAGGAGCCGTCCGAGATATACAAGAGGCTCGGAGCCAGCAGGTCGTGCCAGTAGTCGCGCCCGAGCCCACGCCAGAGAAGGTGGACAGTCGCGAAGCCCCCTCGTCTAGCCGTGTCCCGCTGAGATGCGTAGATCCGGAATCCCCGCTTTCGGCGGGGCTGCAGCAGGCGGCGTGGCCCGAAGACTTCAAGTTCCCTCGCATCACCGACCCGTACAAAGGCGACACGGATCCTCGCGAGTTCGTGCGCGTGTACGAAACCGCGATCGAGGCCGCGGGCAGAGACGACACCGCGAAGGCGAAGGGACTCCCCCTCGCACTGCACGGAGTGGCGCTCTCTTGGTTTCTTACCATACAGCCGGGCTCCATCTACGCGTGGGAGCAGCTTCGCGACCGGCTTCGTAGCAACTTTCAAGGACATCATGTCGAGCGAATCGATACGGACCAACTCTTCGCTGTGAAGCAAGGACCCTCGGAGACGCTCCGGGGCTACTTCAAGCGCTTCGCCAAGATTCGAGGCCAGGTACACGATGTTAATGAAACCACAGTCGTTAATGCAGCCATACAGGGCCTTCGCCCGGGCCCGATGGCCGAATACAACGCGCGGAGGCCAATCACGACAGTTGCCAAGCTCTTCAACAAAATGGACGAGTATGCGCGGGCGGAGGAGGATGCGCGAAGACGCAGCATCACCGCCCTCGGCCTCACCCATGAGGAGCGCCCCCCGCGCGAGGTCGGGGCGGGTGGTCCCTCCTCGAAGCCAGGCCGTAGCCGAAAGCCCCGAGGAGGCCCTCCCCGAGGCAGTGAGGCCGACGTACAGGAAGGCTCTTCACGGTGCAGGCCTAAACCTCGGCGCCGCCAGCGCCGGTCGCAGGCGGCCCATCACGTCCTCGCCACCGAGAGCGCCCGCCAAGGACCCGACCCTGTCTCACGGAGGGGAGACCGGGGATCGGAGGGTGGATTTGACTACGGCAGCCAACCCCGCGCAGAGCAAGAGCTCCTGCACTATGGCAAGTGGTGCGAGGTACACGGCTACGGCGATCATTACACAAGGGCATGCATCGCGGTGATGGAGCTGCGGAGGGTGACGGCCGGATCTCGGACTCCGCCTCCTCGGCCCCCCGCCGAAGCCCATGTGGGGCACCCAAGGGATAGCCCTGTACGGGCCACCGCAACGGAGGGCACGCAGCATCACACCATCAACGTCATCACCGGAGGCTCCTCTTCAAAAGCCCCCGGGGAGCAGCCGCAACTGTGGATGCCGCCCCGCAACATCACCTTCGACTTGAACGACGCCAGGGGCGTGGAGTACCCTCACCAAGACCCTCTGGTCATCCAGGCCCACATAGCATGCTGCGAAGTCAGGCGCGTCCTTGTCGACGGGGGAAGCTCCGCGAACATCTTATTCGCAGAAGCCCTCGACCGCATGGCAATCCCCCGAAGCCGGCTGGAGCAGCCAGGAGCTCCACTTCAAGGCTTCGGGGGTCAACCGCTGCAGGCCCTGGGGCACGTGTCCCTTCCTGTCACTTTCCGTCAGGAGGGCAACAAAGGTAACATCCGGACCGAGCATGTCACCTTCAATGTCGTGGATATCCCGCACCCCTACAACGCCATACTGGGGCGACCCGCCATCAACTATTTCGAGGCAATCCCGCACCACGCCTTTTTGTGTGTAAAGCTCCCGGGCCCGGAGGGTGTCATCACCATCTTCGGCGACCAGGACCTGGCCAGACGTGCCGAAGGCGGCAGCCGCGTCTCGCATCGCCCGGTGCATGCCCTCTTCGGCGCGCCCGGTGATGGGCCCTCCGCTCCCGGGTGGACGCCCAAGCCTCGGCCCGAAGGCGGCATCAAGAAGGTGCCGCTCCAGGCGGAGGGGCAGTTTGTGTCCATTGGCGAGGGGCTCCCACCGGGGGTCGAACGGGAGCTGCTCCGAGTGCTTCAGAACAACGTGGACATCTTCGCATGGTCCTCGGAGGACATCAAGGGCATGGACCGCGTGGTAATCCAGCATCGTTTGGCGGTCCGCCCCGACGCCAAGCCGGTCAAGCAAAGGCTCCGGCGTATGTCGATGGATCGGCAGCAGGCGGCCAAAGCGGAGGTGGCGAAGCTTCTTCGCGCCGGGGTCATCCGCGAGGTCCACCATCCAGAATGGCTCGCTAACCCGGTGCTAGTCAAAAAGGCCAGCGGGGCCTGGCGCATGTGCATCGACTTCACGGCACTCAACAAGGCATGCCTGAAGGACAACTACCCCTTGCCGCGCATCGATCAGTTGGTTGACGCCACTACTGGGTGCGAACTCATGAGTTTCCTGGACGCCTATTCCGGTTACCACCAGGTATACATGGCCGAAGACGATGAGGAGAAGACCAGTTTCATCACACCACTTGGGACGTTCTGCTTCGTCAGAATGCCCTTTGGCTTGAAGAACGCAGGCGCTACCTTCACCCGCCTCGTCGCCATTGCCCTGGCCGCCCAGCTCGGGAGGAACGTCGAAGCCTATGTCGATGACGTGGTGGTCAAAACTCGGCAACTTGCTCTACACGGCCGGGACCTCCAGGAGACCTTCGACAACCTCCGGAAGGCGGGCATCAAGCTCAACCCCGACAAGTGTGTCTTCGGCGTACAGGCGGGCAAACTCCTAGGTTTCCTCGTGTCCGGGCGGGGCATCCAGGCGAACCCCGACAAAGTAGACGCCATCCTGGGTATGGAGCCGCCCAAGACAACGAGGGAGGTCCAGAGGCTGGCGGGCCGCATGGCAGCATTAAGCCGCTTCCTATCCAGGGCGGCGGAGCGGGGCCTACCGTTTTCAAGACACTCTGCGGGTGCGATGGATTTCGTTGGGACGGAGACTGCGCGAAGGCCTTCAACGAGCTCAAGCAGCACCTGGCAAGCCTCCCCACTCTGGTCGCCCCAGCACCAGAGGCTCCCCTCCTGCTCTATCTGGCCGCGTCAGCTACCGCGGTCAGCGCCGTCCTCGTCTTAGAGGAAGGCGCCATGCAGCGGCCCGTCTACTTTGTCTCCGAAGCCCTTCAGGGCACCAAGACAAGATACACGGAGCTTGAGAAGCTCGCCTACGCGCTGGTCATGGCCTCCAGGAAGCTTCGGCATTATTTTCTGGCTCACCCGATCACAGTGCCTTCCTCATTCCCCCTGGCAGAGATGCTACACAACAAGGAGTCCACAGGGCGTATCGGTAAATGGGCCACCGAGCTCGCTCCCTTCTCCCTGACGTATGCTTCGCGGACGGCAATTAAATCCCAAGTCCTGGCGGATTTCCTCGCCGAATGGACCCCGCCGGCCCAACCCGGCCAGACGCACGATGATCCCGTCTGGACGCTTACAATCGACGGAGCTTACAGCGTCGCCGGCGCGGGCGTAGGGGCGGTGATCATCACGCCCGAGGGACAGCGTTTGCTGTACTCGGCGCGCCTTGCCTTCTCCGCCACCAACAACACGGCTGAATACGAGGCACTGCTCTTTGGCCTGGCGAAGCTCAAGGCAGTCGGCGCGAGACGGGTGTTGGTCCGCACCGACTCGCGCTTGGTGGCCGGCCATGTGGACAAGTCATATCAAGCCAAGGACCCTGAGTTGGCCAAGTACCTCGCGGCGGTACGGGCGAGGGAAAGGCACTTTTTGGGTGTCACCGTCAAGGCCATCCCCCGGGCGGAGAATGAGCAAGCCGACGCCCTCGCCAAGGCGGCCAGCCAGCAACTGCCCCCCTGAGGGGGCATTCTACGAGGTGTTAGCAAAGGCGGCCATCGCGCAGGACAACCGGGACGCGGCACTTGTCCACCGCATTGATCGGCCAGGAGATTGGCGAGAGCCCATTTTCAATTTCTTACAAGGCCTCGCCGAGCCGGAGGACCCTGCCGAGCTGTGACGATTGCAGCACCGCGCACGGTCCTTCCAGGTGTTCGAAGGGACACTCTACAAGAAAGGGGTTTGCGCGCCGCTCCTGCGCTGCCTCTCGACTGAGGAAGGAAAGGAACTCTTGGCGGAAATCCACGCGGGCGTATGCGGATCCCACCTGGCGCCGAGGTCATTAGTCGGCAAGGCGTTCAGACAAGGCTTCTACTGGCCGACTGCCATCACCGACGCCCAGGACCTTGTCCGTCGGTGCCAAGGGTGCCAGTGGATGGCGCGCATCATCCGCAGGCCCCCGACAAGCCTCAACCCAATTCCCCCGGTGTGGCCACTGGCGCGCTCGGGTCTCGATATAGTAGGACCACTTGCCCGAGCTCCAGGGGACCTCCGGTTCGTGGTAGTCGCGCTGGAGTATTTCTCCAGATGGCCGGAAGCGATCGCTCTGGCCAAAGTAACTTCTGCGGCCATACAACGCTTCCTATGGCAAAACATCATATGTCGCTTCGGTGTACCTCGGGAGCTCACGGTCGACAATGGCCTGCAGTTCGACGCCGCCCTCTTCAAAGATTATTGTGACAGCATGGGCATCACCCTCTGATTCGCCTCGGTAGGGCATCCCCAGTCCAACGGGGCGGTCGAACGGGCGAATGGCGCCATTTCTGCCGCCATCAAAAAGCGCCTGGTTGGATTGCCGAAGGGCAAGTGGCCAAGCGAGCTTCACAGCGTTCTATGGTCGCTTCGCACAACGGTAACGCGCCCGACGGGATTCACGCCGTTTAAGCTCCTCTTCGGTGACGAAGCGGTGACGCCCGAGGAAATCAAGGCCGGCTCGCGAAGGGTCCTCGTCCAAGCACCCGAAGAGGAGCGCCGTGTGTCCTTGGACCTCATCGACGGGATACGGGCAGACGCAGCCCACCATGTCGAGAAGTACGCGCGGCAGACAATGCGCACTCGGGACCGCTCTATATGCCCGCGGGGGTTCAAGCCTGGGGATCTCGTCCTCAGAGTGGCGCTCCAGGCGGAAACCGTTGGCAAGCTGGAGTCCAAGTGGGAAGGCCCGTACATCGTAACGGAGGCATTGCCAAAGGGGGCGTACCGCCTCACCACGCTTGAAGGACAAGCCTTCCGGCACACATGGAACGCGGACAGGTTGCGGCGGTACTACGCCTAGAAGCAGCACAGTAGGTGTAGAGCCACCACCCCGTTGTTAGGCGATGCTCGCCCGCGCAAACGGGAGTTCAATAAAGGTTGCTGTTCCAAGAGCATCCCCTGTCCGCGCTGAGCAGAACAAAGTCCACGGACTTTAAATAAGACGTAGCGCCGAGGTCCCCCTCCGCACGCGAGAGTCTGCGGACTATAAATAAGACGTAGCGTCGAGCCTAGCTCCGCACGCACCAGTCCACGGACTTTAAATAAGACGTAGCGTCGAGGTCCGCCTCCGCACGCGAGAGTCTGTGGACTATAAATAAGACGTAGCGTCGAGCCTAGCTCCGCACGCACCAGTCCACGGACTTTAAATAAGACGTAGCGTCGAGGTCCGCCTCCGCACGCGAGAGTCTGCGGACTATAAATAAGACGTAGCGTCGAGCCTAGCTCCGCACGCACCAGTCCACGGACTTTAAATAAGACGTAGCGTCGAGCCTAGCTCCGCACGCGAGAGTCTGCGGACTATAAATAAGACGTAGCGTCGAGCCTAGCTCCGCACGCACCAGTCCACGGACTTTAAATAAGACGTAGCGTCGAGCCTAGCTCCGCACGCGAGAGTCTGCGGACTATAAATAAGACGTAGCGTCGAGCCTAGCTCCGCACGCACCAGTCCACGGACTTTAAATAAGACGTAGCGTCGAGCCTAGCTCCGCACGCACTCTACGGAGTATAAATAAGACGCAGCGGGGGGACGCCTCCGCGCGAACTCTACGGAGTATAAAGAAGACGTAGCGTCGAGCCTAGCTCCGCACGCACTAGTCCACGGACTTTAAATAAGACGTAGCGTCGAGCCTAGCTCCGCACGCGCGAGTCCCCGGACTATAAAGAAGACGTAGCGTCGAGCCTAGCTCCGCACGCACTAGTCCACGGACTTTAAATAAGACGTAGCGTCGAGCCTAGCTCCGCACGCGCGAGTCCCCGGACTATAAAGAAGACGTAGCGTCGAGCCTAGCTCCGCACGCACTAGTCCACGGACTTTAAATAAGACGTAGCGTCGAGCCTAGCTCCGCACGTGTGAGTCCCCGGACTATAAAGAAGACGTGGCGTCGAGCCTAGCTCCGCACGCACTAGTCCACGGACTTTAAATAAGACGTAGCGTCGAGCCTAGCTCCGCACGCGCGAGTCCCCGGACTATAAAGAAGACGTCGCGTCGAGCCTAGCTCCGCACGCACTAGTCCACGGACTTTAAATAAGACGTAGCGTCGAGCCTAGCTCTGCACGCGCGAGTCCCCGGACTATAAAGAAGACGTAGCGTCGAGCCTAGCTCCGCACGCACTAGTCCACGGACTTTATATAAGACGTAGCGTCGAGCCTAGCTCCGCACGCGCGAGTCTCCGGACTATAAAGAAGGCGTAGCGTCGAGATTCGCCTCCGCACGCGCCACTCCACGGAGTTTAAACGAGATGCGCAGACCTGCCCTCCGCGTTCGGCGGCAGGTAACACCAAGCATAAAGTACTACTTGGTTCCATTGCAAAAGCAAAGGGGTTACATGGTCACAAGCGTATGAACCAGTACATCATCCCCCTGCACCACCCGACCAACCGCTCAGCCTTGGCGCGGTGCGGACGAGCCCGCGCCGTCGTCGCCGCGGCGCTGAAGGACCCCTTCAAGCCACTGGAGGAGGTCCCCCTCCCCATGCAACGTCTGCTGATCGGCGACTCTCGCGGCACCTTCCCCAAAGCGGCCCCAGATCCGTTGGTGGAAGTTCTGCAGGCTAGCCCCGATGGAGCGGATGGCGTCCGACATAACCTCTGGTCGGTCGGGAGGATCCAGTTGAGGATTCGCTAGCTCATGGGTATGCCTACACCCACGAGTATGAAGCAGGGCGAGGGCGAAGCACGCACCAACAGAGCTGCAGTGCTCGCCAAAGGTCCTGGCGCCACGAAGAGCAACGCCGGCCCCCTCCTCGATCAGCCTGAGCGTCTCCGACAGGGCCTCCGGCCTGTGCGTAGTATCCGGCACTCGGACGCACAGATCTCGAAGGGCCTGGTTCAGAGACTCCATGGCCCGCCACGCCGACATAGACGCATTTTCCAAGGCAAGGCGGTTCTCGGCAGCAGACTCCGCCAGCTGGGCGTTCTCCCCTTCTAGGACGGCGATCTGCTGCACAAAGGCGGCGCGCTCCCCAGCCGCGGCGTTCCGAGCTTCCGTGGCCGCGACTTGTGCGGCCACCAGGGCGTCCTCCAGCGCGCGAAGTTCTTCATCCTTCGCGGCGAGGGCAGTGTTTGCTTCGCGGAGGCTGGCTTCCAGAGCCCTCCGCTCCCGAACGCGGGCCTCGTCAAAGGACCGGCTGAGGGCAAGCGTTTGACAGAAACAACGAATCAGCAGGCGTCTAGCAGTACCTTACAAGTTGAAGCGCACGTACTTACCCTCATCTCGGAGGCCTGCAACGCGAGCGCCAAGAGGTCCCCCGCGCATGGCGACAGCACCTCTCGGTTGAGGCCGTTGTCGGCACGCTCGGCGGCGGCGGTGAGGTCGCAAAATATCTCCGGGCGAGGGAGGAAGTCCGAACGAGCGAGACCCGGCCCCAACACGCCAGGATTTATCGCGGCCACGGCCACGTCAGCAGCAGTGGACACCGGCGGGGCATCCTGCACGAGGCTCCCGACTTCGCGCATACCTCCGCTGCTCGATCCTTCGCCACGTACGGGAGACGTCGTCTCGCCTGATGTCGGCAGAATGAGCGAGCAGATCGGAGAGAGTCTCGCGAAGTCAGATGAAGAAAGGGACTCACACCTACCTCCTGCGCCCCTCGTCACGGTAGGAAGTGGCACCGGGGCGACCACCCAGGGGGAGGCGGGCGCCTCGACGGTCGGGGAGAAGGTCTTCTCGGCCGCACCAGCCGCCGTAATCCCGTGGCAAGGCCCCGCAACAGCGTATCGACTCCTCGTTGGTGGCGGGGACTGCGTCCGAGGGCGTTTCGCCTGCGGTGGCACAGGCGATTCTTCCGCGGCAGAACCAGCTCCGGTCGGCGTCGCCCCCACGGTTTCCTCTGTAGAGGGCACGTCCTCGTCGGCCGCTACGGTTGATAACGCACCGTCCCCCGTGGCTTGCTCGCCAGGGACGACGCCACCCCCCGGGTTGACGGGTTCCAACTCAGCGGTGGCCGCGAGCTCGAGCACGGGCTCATGGGCGTCGGCAGAAAGTGCAGGGGGATCCGCGGCGGTAGGAGTATTGCTGGTAGGAGTATATGTAGATGATCTCATTGTTACAGGTCTGAAGACTGGAGCGGAACTGGGCCTCGGCTGGGTAGGCTATAGCCCGATGCCCAGCAATACTACTAGTACTACTCCCTTTAGTACTCTCTCCATAAAATATCTAGAATAGTAGCCCAGCCCAAGGCCTGGGAAATTGTTAGCCTGGCAGCCCAGTGGGAGCAGATGGCAGCTCAACTACCCAAGGCCCAACATAGCCGGCAGCCCATCACCAAGTCATGTGGAAGAAGTGGGAAACCCTAATCCCCAAATCCAATCAAAGTTGAGCCCCAGCCGGCTAGTCCCCAGCCGCCCAAACGCCCAGTGCCCCAGCCTCCGATCCATTCCACGTGACGGCGACGCGACCATGCCCCCACCACCGGCCGCCACCCTCGCCTACGCGGGCCCCCACCGCCACATGCCGCCCTCACCTACGCGCCTCGCGTCCGCCGGCCGCCACCCTAGCCCCTCGGTCCCGACGCGGTGACGCCGCAGTCCGTCGGCCACCGCCCCCTAAATCTAAATCCAATCAGAGTAGCAGACCTCACCACAGCAACCACGCCCACACCGCCAGCCACTGCCCTTGTCTACGCCGCGCGTCCGTGGTCCGCTACTCCGCTGGCCGTTGCCCTCGCCTCTCGCTCCTGACGCGGACCTGCGCTTCCTGCCTCCAGGTCATCGGGTGGACCTGCGCCTCTGGCCTCCCGCCTCCGGATCACCGGGTGGATGCCCTCGCTGACATCACCGAGAGGAGAGAGCTGAGGCTGCCAAGCAGAGGGTTGAGGCGCCGAGCAAAATGCAAAAGACGAATGGGGAATGGCCGAGGCGATGAACAGCCGAGCAGCCGAGCAGGTAAGAGGTAAGATAAAGAAGTGGATGACTGGTGCCTGGTGGATGAGGCGATGAGGAATATTTAGCACTAGTAGTAGAACTGTGGAAATTATTTTTATGTTTTGATATTAGTACAATGATCAGATGAAATAACATATGTTCAATGTTTTATATTTGCTATTTAGAAACTAACTATTAAGGTTTAAGGATACAAAATTACAAAATGAAGAGAAGCAAGACATTGTTATCGTATGTACTTGATGTGTTTTATTACGCTACATTCTGTATAGTTTCATATATTTTCTTTATTGTGATTTGTGTTGAAAACTTGAACTCTTCAAGTATTAGCATTAAGCAAAATTTTTATATCCATGATGCATTTGTAACGTATTTTTGTTATATCATAATATAGTTCTAGACTTATAGTATGATAGATTGTTACTTGGTTCAAATTTAGCTCAAGGTGTGCTTCAATTCTGAATCTGCCAAAGACATGGTGATTGAAGAGTTTAAGCAACAAATGGAGCTAAAATTTGAGATGAGTGACATGGGTTTGTTGAGCTACTATTTGGGAATAGAAGTCATACATGTAAATCAAGGCACAAGGTTGTGTCAGAGATTATATGCACTGAAAATACTTGACAGTATGGGACTAGCAGAACGTAATCCAGCAGAGGTACCCATGGAACCAAGGTTGAAGCTGAGCAAGGCAGGTCAATGCTGATGTGTTGATGCAACTCTGTACAGGGGTCTGATGGGAAGCATGAGGTACTTAACTCATACAAGGCCAGATCGGACCCAGCTGAGCCTCGAGGTCTTGGTTGGCCGGGTGACCAGAGGCGCCTAGTGAGTGGTCATGCAGATATAGGTCAGAGGCGCTTATGCTGTTTTCTTTGGTTGAGTGGTCATATAGGTTAGAGAAAGGAGGTTAGAAGACACCTTTACTAGTTTTAATATTGATATATACGCCTTTACTAGTTTTAACACTGATATATACGGGTATCATCATGTAAGTCTATGGGCCTGTTCTTTTTTTGCTGCGGCTTGTGGCTTTTAGGCTGTTTGTGTGAGAGATTACAGAGTAACTAGAACTTACGTGCGGTTTTTGCCAATATAAATGAAGTCGGTACAGTATGTACTACAATTAACTAGTAGACCCTATCTTGAAAAGACACTCCGTTTAAAGAGCTAGTTACTGTAGAAAACCAAAAGCTGAACCTAAAAGCTGAAAAAAATAGGCCTGTAGTAGTGCTTTCTGATTTCTCAAGCATCATTCCAACTCCTTTTCATAACATGACAAAGTGTGTTACACATTTTCTGTCCAAGTTCTTAATGACATCCAGAAAAAATACCAAACCAACATTAATAGCCATTAAACTTAAAAACTAAAATAACCTTACATCTTTTTTGGATAAAAATAAAAAACTATCTTCATGCCTTCATCAACTTGCACGATAAAATTCTTCTCCATGTGGTGCAAAATTACATGGGGAATCCACCTAAACCGTATGTGGAATTTTTGATGAAACACTGAGTTCGGAGTTGATTACTCCTGTCGAACTTTACTAATTATGAGATAAAGAAGATCATGCCAAATAATAATACGGCACCATGGGACATTTTCTTTAAAAAGAAACATGCCACTGGTACGGTCTGACCGTGTGATGCGATGATGATAAGTATTTCCCGAAAATGTGTAGGCAACATTTTGTATCTAGCTATGGTGCTTCTTTTCATTTTTGCCATTTGCTGTGCAGTCACAATAGAGTGCACATGGACCTGACTTCAGTGGCGGAACCAGCAAAATGATAAAGGGGGGCCAGACAAATACGGCCGATGGGATGGCGATTGGCGGCCTGATGCGGCGAGGCGCTGAGTCTACAATGTTTCCTCTCTACGACGATTCTGCTTCCATGCTGGGCTGGGCTGCTGAGGGGGGTCCAAAAAATTTTGGCCGCTGGGGGGGGGGCCGTGGCCCCCCCCCCCCAGTTTCGCCACTGCCTGACTTCATGCTTCTCTGATTATGCAGAAACAACTCATACTGCTTGAAAAGACAATTAAATCTTTAGAGAATGCTCTCTGGACATTGCTATAGATTGCAATATACTTTTTTACGACACATTTTTTGTTAATCTTTGTTCTACATTATTGATAGTACAATTTACAAAGTATTGTAGCCACACTTTTGAGTAATAGCAAACTAGCCCAACCCACACTTTTGAGTAATAGCAAAGTAGCCCAATATCAAGTACATAGTGCTGTAATTCGGAGGGTTGTTTTGGGAATTTCCCAATTATATTTTTGGGAGAAAGGATGCTGGGGAGACCCATGTGTCATTGCGATGATAAAAGGAAAAGGATTGACCTGGTTCACTACTTGGTTGTTGTTGCTTGCTTCGTTCGGTGGAGAACATGGGGATCGTTCATTCCGATCCTCACACCGTGGGGACCTTGGGTATCGAACACCCGAAATCTTCGTATATGTAGTGTACTAGTTCTATGATCAGTAGCTAGAATATGACATGTGTCATATTTGCACATATTGTTTTCTATTATTTACCCCTATTGTTTTTCATATTTTAGGACTATTTATCATCATTTACACGCTTTTTTATAATTAATTGCACAATTTTGATCATTTTACATTTTTTATATTTTTTGTAGGATGGCATGATTGAAGCACATAAACAACAAATTTGGACTTTCGGGACTGCTCCGTACAGATGTACATGTCACCGCGGACGTGTAGGATCAAACCATGACAAAATCGGACTTCTAGAGGAGCCAGAATAGAAAGAATTACAAGACGGAAGGACATGATTATAACCCTAGATTCTTTGAGGGCTAATGTGTAACAGCCCAGCTGTTTATTTCAAAAAATTTAGTGAAAAAAAAATTAATTTAATTTAAAAATAAAAATAAGTGTTCTTTGGTTGCCTAAATTTTGGAGATTTTATTTGTCTGTTTTTAGCTTTTAAAAAAGGCTTTTACAAAAAGTAATTTAACTAAAAACAAAAAATTACTATTAAATAAAAAGGATATTTTGAGTTTATGTAAAAATATCATTTCAAATTAAGTATTTAAAAGCATTTGGCTTTTATTTGGATTTCTTGTGTTTTTCTGGGATTTATCTGGATTTTCTGGATTTAAAAATCAATTTTAAAGGTTAAAAAGTATTTTATAAAATTATTAAATGCAAATCTGAAATTAAAAATATTTTTCCTAAGTCTAAAATGCTTCCAGGAATATTCTATAATTTTTCTGGAATTTTTAGACATTAAATATTATTTTTCCAAGTGTTTATAAAGTTTCTAGTATTTTTCTGAAATTTTATTCCGAAAATAAAAATCAAATTATTCCAAGCCCTCCACGTGTCGCTCTCAGATTGAATGGCTCTCTCTCCACGTTTTAATCCAAGCCACACAAGATCACTTACCCCTTCATAACCATCCAAGAGCTATGAAACATCACTTGCCACGTGTCGCAAATCCGACGGCCCGTACCCCTTCACTTCCTCTCTCTCTCCATGACATATGGACCCCACATGTCATATGTTTATTCAACCTCTCCTTCTTCCTCCCCTAACTCTCTCTCTCCTCCACCATGGATGACAAATTAAAGCTTTGAAATCCCGCCGTTTCTCCCTCTTAACTCCCGATTAAAGCGTGGAAACGGAAGCCCTAATCATCCCCATCAATCTCCCGGCCGTTTTGTTCCCATTAATTCCCCTCTAAAGCCGCGGCCGTTTCTTTTCTCTCCACCTATAAAAGCCTCCCCCATGCACCGGCTCTTTCCCCCTTTCGGCCTCCCTCTCACCGCCGCCTTTCTCCTCCTCCCCGGCCGCCACCCCGCCGCCGTGCCCCGCCGCCCGGTCGCCTCCCGCCGCCGCCGTGCCCCGCCGCCCGGTCGCCCCCACCGCCGCCGCCGAGCTCTCTCTCTCTCTCTCTCTCCGCGCGCGCCGTCTCTTTTTCCCGCCGCCGCCGCCTTCTCCGGCCACCTCCCGAGCCGTCGCCGGTAAGAGCCGCACCCCCCTCGGTCTCCCCATCCCGCGCCGCCCCTCCATTCCCTCCCCAGCGCCCCCAAACTCCATGGCCGCACCTCCATGTTTGCTTCGGTTGGTTTCATCCAAGAATAGCTCTCCTTTACCTTTTATTGCCTTGGTGATGCTTCTTTCTCAGAAAAGAACACATGCTCACTTGGCTAGGGGAGACAAGTTAAGGCATGCATGCATGAGGTTGTGAGTTCAATTCCAGGGCAAGGCAATTTTCGGTTTGGGCTTGCCAAAATTTTTGTTACCCAATGACAACCGGGCCCCACGTGTCATACACTCCAATACCCAAAAATCAGCCAAAAATAAGATTCCAGAGAATATTCCCTCGTTTTGCATTTTCTGGAATTTCCAATCCATCCAAACTTCCAATTGCTCGTTCTCCGTCGTCCAAACTCCGAATCTATTGATTATTTCTCCTAAATTCATCTAAAATCATATTCTATCTGCCAGTATATATTTTATAATTTTTGGATTTTATTTCGATTTTATTTGAATTTATTTGGTTGGTTCTTCGCGCGTAGATTTCGACGAATTCGGAGAGAACGACGCCGACGATTCATACCATGTCTTCGAGCAAGGCAAGTTACACCTTTGATCATGTTGAACCTAATATTTTAAACTAATTATATTGTTTTTAAATTATTATTGCATGCATAATTTTATTCAAGTTAGTTTAAATTCAGTTTTGAACTCTAGTTACACCCAAATCCTTTGGACAGCCAAATTTGATATTGCTTACCATTATACCTTGTCAACCCTAGATAAAACCTAGTTAGTACATTAGCACTGACTAGGAATTTTGTAGAAATGCTTAGCCATGCTTATACTGGTTATGGTTTGGGATGATCTTTCACATAAAATGATAACCTTTTTACATGAAATGATAAACTTTTCAACGGTACTCTTGACTTTGGTGAGTCAAGGAGTGTTATGAAATATTTTGGAAACAAAATATAAAACTGGTTTAGACTTAGGCAATTGGTCAGAGTGGTGGGTGCAGGCATGCCCTGTTGGTTGGAGCCGCAGTGGTTGATTGTCGTGCACGGGGGTATGTGGTTAGGCCTAAGTCAGTTAAGGACCGGTCTATGAGCTACTATTGCAAAGCCCTATCGTACTACCACAAGTCTGGTATGGGACAGACCTGGCCGAATAATTTGTGATGTTCCAACATGATCTCGCTATAGGCTGAATGTGAGCGCGGCGTAGGCCGTGAGAAGTCTCACATGGCACAAGAGGGGGCTCCAACATGTGGATTCATGTTGTGGTGAAACCTTAGTGGCGGCGTGATTATGTTGACAACGGATCATTGTAAAGGCCTTGTCATGATCTCCTCGCCGCACACCTAAGGAAGTGTGTAACTCGCGTGGCAAACCGGGATGATCATGTCTTGTGGGTAAAGCTGTACAACCTCTGCAGAGTGTATAACCTATCCTGGATAGCCGTGCCCACGGTCATGGGCAAGCTGAGTGAAGTTTTTCACGGATTAGACTTTGGTTTTCAAAATGGTTTGCGAAAACCTTGTGGATGGATGGAATCCACGAGAGATGAAAACCTTGCGGATGGATGGAATCCGTGAGAGATTGAAATCTGGTGAATGGATGGAATTCATCAGAGTTGCGCAGTGAAAGCGTGTGGATGGATGGAATCCATACGTGAGCTTTTGGAAAAGATGGTCCGGGTGGGATGCCCGTGGATAGGTTAGTGTTTGGTTGGAGTCTGCACTAACGATATTATTTTGTTAAAGTTTTGTTTCTATTTATCGTATCAAATTCAGCTTTTGCACTTACTTATGATATTTACTCAAATGATCGTCTTTTATGCAAATAAACCATATTATGCCTTCCTTTGATATTCCATATGCATGCATCTATTCTGTTAAACCTCCTGGTGTAACTTGTGGAGTACTTTTTGTACTCATGTTGCTATATCTAATTCTTTCCAGAGGAAGCCTTCGACGACTTCGGTGAGGATTGCGACTAGGCCACGTCTTACAGTCATTCGCCTTGTGGGAAGGCTGGATGGGCTGCTGCTTTATGTATTTCTTCCGCTGTCTTCTTTTGCTATTATTGTAAACTTTGGCCATCAGGCTCATATTAGCTAAATAAAGTTTGTCATTACGCATGATAATTGTCTTTGTGATACTGTGTGCACTAGCTTTTCCTGGGATAGTGCGATTAACACAGAGGGTTCTGGAGTTGTTGCTCCGGGTCCCGACAGAGATGGTATCAGAGCAATAATGACTCTAGGACGTGTCCGTAGATAGAATAGAATGGTTGGACCTTAAGGATTTATTTTACTAACCAGTAATTTCAAAAAGTTTTGCTTATTCTTACCTCTCAATCTATGCTACCCTTATCTCTTAATCTTTGCTTGCTCTCATCTTCCAATCCTCCCCTATCTTTATGTCATTACTTAAAAATTCATTTCTAAATCTTCCCTTGCTCAAAACAACTATAGATGGGCAATGGTTGAACTTCATCAACTCTGCCGCAAGCTCAATCTTTGCACCAAAGGATCGTGCTTCGTACGTCAAGAGCTGCGAAGGATCACTCCAAGACAACCCTTACCCTTTTAGGTTAAGTTGTTAAGCTAGGCAGTAGACGAGGTTATGCGCTGTCAGTTTCCTCTTTTCTCGGCAGCCGTAACTATTGCTTGTTATTTGCTTAGTAAAGGTTTTGCTAGTTGTTTTGTTTTGGGTTGCGCAAAACGTCCGTTGTCCCTCCTTTGCCTTCCTCTCTCCTAATCTTTGAAAGCATCAAGCTGAAGCGCCAACCGCCAACAGAAGGTCACAGAAGTTTGCAAAGGGACGTTTGAACCAGATCTCCGCTCAAGCCACACAGAGTAAGATCCAAACCTATTCCTTTGCTAGCCCGTGCGAATCTCGGGGACGAGATTCTGTTTAAGGGGGGTAGTTTGTAACAGCCCAGCTGTTTATTTCAAAAAATTTAGTGAAAAAAAATTAATTTAATTTAAAAATAAAAATAAGTGTTCTTTGGTTGCCTAAATTTTGGAGATTTTATTTGTCTGTTTTTAGCTTTTAAAAAAGGCTTTTACAAAAAGTAATTTAACTAAAAACAAAAAATTACTATTAAATAAAAAGGATATTTTGAGTTTATGTAAAAATATCATTTCAAATTAAGTATTTAAAAGCATTTGGCTTTTATTTGGATTTCTTGTGTTTTTCTGGGATTTATCTGGATTTTTTGGATTTAAAAATCAATTTTAAAGGTTAAAAAGTATTTTATAAAATTATTAAATGCAAATCTGAAATTAAAAATATTTTTCCTAAGTCTAAAATGCTTCCAGGAATATTCTATAATTTTTCTGGAATTTTTAGACATTAAATATTATTTTTCCAAGTGTTTATAAAGTTTCTAGTATTTTCTGAAATTTTATTCCGAAAATAAAAATCAAATTATTCCAAGCCCTCCACGTGTCGCTCTCAGATTGAATGACTCTCTCTCCACGTTTTAATCCAAGCCACACAAGATCACTTACCCCTTCATAACCATCCAAGAGCTATGAAACATCACTTGCCACGTGTCGCAAATCCGACGGCCCGTACCCCTTCACTTCCTCTCTCTCTCTCCATGACATATGGACCCCACATGTCATATGTTTATTCAACCTCTCCTTCTTCCTCCCCTAACTCTCTCTCTCCTCCACCATGGATGACAAATTAAAGCTTTGAAATCCCGCCGTTTCTCCCTCTTAACTCCCGATTAAAGCGTGGAAACGGAAGCCCTAATCATCCCCATCAATCTCCCGGCCGTTTTGTTCCCATTAATTCCCCTCTAAAGCCGCGGCCGTTTCTTTTCTCTCCACCTATAAAAGCCTCCCCCATGCACCGGCTCTTTCCCCCTTTCGGCCTCCCTCTCACCGCCGCCTTTCTCCTCCTCCCCGGCCGCCACCCCGCCGCCGTGCCCCGCCGCCCGGTCGCCTCCCGCCGCCGCCGTGCCCCGCCGCACGGTCGCCCCCACCGCCGCCGCCGAGCTCTCTCTCTCTCTCTCTCTCTCCGCGCGCGCCGTCTCTTTTTCCCGCCGCCGCCGCCTTCTCCGGCCACCTCCCGAGCCGTCGCCGGTAAGAGCCGCACCCCCCTCGGTCTCCCCATCCCGCGCCGCCCCTCCATTCCCTCCCCAGCGCCCCCAAACTCCATGGCCGCACCTCCATGTTTGCTTCGGTTGGTTTCATCCAAGAATAGCTCTCTCCTTTACCTTTTATTGCCTTGGTGATGCTTCTTTCTCAGAAAAGAACACATGCTCACTTGGCTAGGGGAGACAAGTTAAGGCATGCATGCATGAGGTTGTGAGTTCAATTCCAGGGCAAGGCAATTTTCGGTTTGGGCTTGCCAAAATTTTTGTTACCCAATGACAACCGGGCCCCACGTGTCATACACTCCAATACCCAAAAATCAGCCAAAAATAAGATTCCAGAGAATATTCCCTCGTTTTGCATTTTCTGGAATTTCCAATCCATCCAAACTTCCAATTGCTCGTTCTCCGTCGTCCAAACTCCGAATCTATTGATTATTTCTCCTAAATTCATCTAAAATCATATTCTATCTGCCAGTATATATTTTATAATTTTTGGATTTTATTTCGATTTTATTTGAATTTATTTGGTTGGTTCTTCGCGCGTAGATTTCGACGAATTCGGAGAGAACGACGCCGACGATTCATACCATGTCTTCGAGCAAGGCAAGTTACACCTTTGATCATGTTGAACCTAATATTTTAAACTAATTATATTGTTTTTAAATTATTATTGCATGCATAATTTTATTCAAGTTAGTTTAAATTCAGTTTTGAACTCTAGTTACACCCAAATCCTTTGGACAGCCAAATTTGATATTGCTTACCATTATACCTTGTCAACCCTAGATAAAACCTAGTTAGTACATTAGCACTGACTAGGAATTTTGTAGAAATGCTTAGCCATGCTTATACTGGTTATGGTTTGGGATGATCTTTCACATAAAATGATAACCTTTTTACATGAAATGATAAACTTTTCAACGGTACTCTTGACTTTGGTGAGTCAAGGAGTGTTATGAAATATTTTGGAAACAAAATATAAAACTGGTTTAGACTTAGGCAATTGGTCAGAGTGGTGGGTGCAGGCATGCCCTGTTGGTTGGAGCCGCAGTGGTTGATTGTCGTGCACGGGGGTATGTGGTTAGGCCTAAGTCAGTTAAGGACCGGTCTGTGAGCTACTATTGCAAAGCCCTATCGTACTACCACAAGTCTGGTATGGGACAGACCTGGCCGAATAATTTGTGATGTTCCAACATGATCTCGCTATAGGCTGAATGTGAGCGCGGCATAGGCCGTGAGAAGTCTCACATGGCACAAGAGGGGGCTCCAACATGTGGATTCATGTTGTGGTGAAACCTTAGTGGCGGCGTGATTATGTTGACAATGGATCATTGTAAAGGCCTTGTCATGATCTCCTCGCCGCACACCTAAGGAAGTGTGTAACTCGCGTGGCAAACCGGGATGATCATGTCTTGTGGGTAAAGCTGTACAACCTCTGCAGAGTGTATAACCTATCCTGGATAGCCGTGCCCACGGTCATGGGCAAGCTGAGTGAAGTTTTTCACGGATTAGACTTTGGTTTTCAAAATGGTTTGCGAAAACCTTGTGGATGGATGGAATCCACGAGAGATGAAAACCTTGCGGATGGATGGAATCCGTGAGAGATTGAAATCTGGTGAATGGATGGAATTCATCAGAGTTGCGCAGTGAAAGCGTGTGGATGGATGGAATCCATACGTGAGCTTTTGGAAAAGATGGTCCGGGTGGGATGCCCGTGGATAGGTTAGTGTTTGGTTGGAGCCTGCACTAACGATATTATTTTGTTAAAGTTTTGTTTCTATTTATCGTATCAAATTCAGCTTTTGCACTTACTTATGATATTTACTCAAATGATCGTCTTTTATGCAAATAAACCATATTATGCCTTCCTTTGATATTCCATATGCATGCATCTATTCTGTTAAACCTCCTGGTGTAACTTGTGGAGTACTTTTTGTACTCATGTTGCTATATCTAATTCTTTCCAGAGGAAGCCTTCGACGACTTCGGTGAGGATTGCGACTAGGCCACGTCTTACAGTCATTCGCCTTGTGGGAAGGCTGGATGGGCTGCTGCTTTATGTATTTCTTCCGCTGTCTTCTTTTGCTATTATTGTAAACTTTGGCCATCAGGCTCATATTAGCTAAATAAAGTTTGTCATTACGCATGATAATTGTCTTTGTGATACTGTGTGCACTAGCTTTTCCTGGGATAGTGCGATTAACACAGAGGGTTCTGGAGTTGTTGCTCCGGGTCCCGACATAATGTGCAAAATTTTAAAAATCCCCAATGGCCTCAAACTCCCTAGTTGCCGACTGAGGAAAAAGGGTCTGGCATTCTTCCTCCATAGCCTCCCCTTGCTCTCTCTCTCTCTCTCCCCTTCCCCCATTTTATCACCAGAAAGGGGAGATTGTAAGTTCAAGTTTCATTAAGTTGGTTTTAGTGATAATAACAAATTTAATTGTGAGGTTAACTTGTTTATTGATTATGATATTGCTTAGTCTTATTTCGATGAAGTGAAAATCATGAAGGAATGTATTCTTCATCATATTTTTATATCTCAATGCATTCCTAAGATCCAAAATATAGATTGAACTTCACCAAATAGTCTAACTTGAATATGTACTCCATATGTTTTCATTATACAATCATGTATGCACACATTTAGGGGGGTTCACTCTATGTTTTATAGTTTCATTAGTATTGATGTATGTTCCCTTTCTACATATTAAGAATCTTTACATTGAAATATATCTCTTGAGTATATATAACTTGTTTGGTTCATATATACTCATAATCGGGTTGTCACCTAATTCCTTTATTATGTGTTAATGGTTGGATAACTAATGACAACTGGATGTGTAAGCTTTGCTAGTAATTAATCTCAAAAGATAAACACTCACACTCAAATGAAGTAATTGCTTAAGAAGCTTATCCTAGAGTATACAATTATTGTGTACATGTTGTATGCTCAAAAATCAATTTCTTAATCTCTTTATTTGTTGAGATTGTCACGAATTATTAGAAAGGGAAGATCGTAGAATCTAGTCCCTCCATTTGAGTTAATCGTGAAGTTTTGGTAATTGATGACAATTGGTTTATGGACTAATATTTTCCATGAGTTGGATAAATAGGTTAGGTTCCACAAATGAGGATGACATGGGATGGCTTCGTGTGTTGAAGATCATCAAGTCATGTGAAGAATGCATCATGAGTTGATGCATGTCCAAGAGGAGATGATTATGAGTTGATCTTCAAGTCAAGTCAAGGATGCATTATTGGTTGATGCATAACAATCATGGGTTCATGCATAACAAGACAAGGACCCGGACTTGAAGTGAAGATGATGTCACCAAGCTTCAAGAAGATGTTAAGGCAAAGGTATGACTAGCTATATGGCTAAGAATGTATTTATAGTCTTTTACTAGTCTTGGTGTTTGGTTGGAAGACCGGATCGCCTATATATATGCCGTACTATTAAGAGGGGTCATGTCTAGTGGTTTGAGTCTCATCATGTATTGATAGCTCAACCTCACTTGCTTTATCTCTTCTTAGCATGGTGCCTATATTTGCGAATGTGTTTTATAAATAGTTGTTGCTCATGTGTTGAATCCTTGTAACATGGGACTATACACTGTGAATGTCTTTTGCAAGTGTTTGAAGTCCATGTTTCCTACTCTTTGTGGTATGAGGTTTATATTTGCAAATATGTTTTGCAAATGGTTGAACCTCATATATATTCCTTGTGTCATGATTCTAAAAGTGAGCAAATGTGTTTTGCAACTTGTTAGGAATCATGGTTGATCCTTATGTGCATGCTACTATAATTTGCAAACATGTTTTGCATAATCTGTTGAAGTATATGCACTTCTCAGGGAAATCAGAACTATTGGCATGTGTTGCATAATACTATCACTGGATACAACTACCGACGTTGTAATCACAGAACTACTGTGTTCGTTGGTGGTCGAAAGACCTATGTGCTCGAGAACCAACATGGTCAAGACTAGTGTGGTCAAACCAAGGTAGTCGAAGACTAAAGTGGTCGAGCCAAAGTTGTCAGAGATCAATGTGGTCGAACCAACTTGGTCAAACCAACGTGGTCGAGATCTGTGTGATCAAAACTAGCATGGTTAAACCAGCGTGGTTGAAACCAATGTGGTTAGAATCGATGTGGTCAAGATCTGTTTGATCAAAACTAGCATGGTCAAACCGATGTGGTCAAGATCTGTGCGATCAAAACCAGCATGGTCGAATCAACGTGGTCAAGATCTATGTGATTAAAACCAATGTGGTTAGACCGATGTGGTTGAGATCTGTATGATTGAAACCAGCGTGGACGAACCGATGTGATCAGAACCGATGTGGTCGAGACCTATGTGGTCAAAACCAAGGTGGTCAAACTGACGTAATTGATATAACATGGTTGAAGATTAACGTGGTGGTCAGAGATTTGTGTGATTGAGATTAATGTGGTCAAAGATTGATATGGTCGAGACTTGAGTGGTCGAAACTAACATGATCGGAGACTAGCATAGTTGAAGAACTGTGTGGTCTAACCGAACAATGTGGTCAAAAACTCGAGTGGTCAAATCATTCGATGTGCTCGAAGAGTGGCATAATCTGATGTTCAAAACTTCCAGCTCTATGTGAGCTGTCTGATCAGCTCTGTGTGAGTGGTCTGATCGGCGAGTGGTACTACCGGCTCTGTGTGAGTGGTACTTCCGAGTTATGTAATGACTGGCTTATGTAATGGTACATTTTTCTGGAGAAACACCTTCATGGAGTCTTATTGTCCCCGTGGTAATCGGTAGTTCCGCACAGGTGTAGCGGTATTTCTGATGATCGGTAGTACTGGATGTTAGCCATCGGAACTATCGGATTTGCTGATAATGGCTAGTTTTCAAACAGTTGTCAAGGGGAGCGGAAGTACCAGCCTTAAGCTAGTGGTACTTCTGAAAATCCTGTTGTCTCAGGTGTTTTGCTTCCAATGACTAGTTTTTGAGGTGTGGGCATATATACCCCCTTATGGTTAATTGGAGTATAACCTTTGTACTCCATTTCACTTTCTCAAGCTAGTATGAGGTCCTCTCAATTGTGCATGTGTTGCACCTTGTGAGTAAGGAAGAAGGTTCTAGATTGCATATGTTGTATCTAGAGGTGGATTGAGTATCCACTCGAGCTTGTGCATTCGTTGCATGGTGTTGGAGGCGTCATGCATAGTGATCTTCTCAATGAAGGTTGTGAGAAGACCCGGCAAAGTGTGAAGGTTGGAGCTCACCTACCTAGAATGGAAAAGAGCTACCACTAATGTATTTGAGGTGGAAGGCTTAATTCGTAGAGCCAGTCTAATCCATTGGGTTTACCTCAACGTGGACTAGGGGAGACCAACAAGTCTTCAAACACCACGGTAAAAAGGAACCGTACCTTTGTGGTTTTTCTCTTGTGCTTAATTTACATTCAAGCAATTTATATTCATAGGATTAAATTAATTGCTTGTCTTCCTATGACTGCAAACCTTGACATAGCCTTAAAACTATTGGCGCACATAAGTGAACTTAATTAATTTAGGTGTTATTTGTGCTAAACCAACTTGAGTTAAGCTTCTACATTATATGCTTGGTTTAGCAAAATAGAAAAGGAATTTAATTGAAAGAGTTATTTTTAGACCGCCTATTTACCCCCTCGAGTCGGCCTCCTTGATTTTACACCGGCGAGCTGCCCGAGCACCGCTGCCATCTTCCCGCTCCTCTGCTACCCCATCCTACGAAGTACTCCACCTTGCCATCCACCATAGCACCACCGACCATGATCACCTTCCCACTGAGCACCTCCCATCTTGGCCACCATCTCTTTCTTTTGTCCCTCACCACAAAAGCTCACCGGCCCATAACCTTCCTCAGCATGCCACCATCTCCCTGCTCCCTTGCTCTCCACTTTACCTCAAATCCTCCCGACCGATCGGCCGTCATTCACACCGCATCTTCCTTCTCTGTCCACCACAACCTCCCTCCACTAGCCACTTTCCTCTCTATGACACACCACCGCCGTCACCTCCATATCACCACCTAATCGCCCCCATCTACTTCCACCATAGTAGCTCCACCACAGCGCCTCTGCTCTTCTCTAGCCTCGACGATGACCTCAACGATGCCTACTCTGCCTCCTCCTACGACAACTGCAACCACCACAACTCCTTCCTCCACTTCGGCATCCCACATGCTTTCCCTCAATTGTTGCTTCCTTCAGTTATTTCCCAATCCCCATCTTCATCTTCTCTTATTTCTATTTATTACTTTACTATTATTGCTCTACTGTGTTGTTCTTTCTACTATCATACTAAGATTTATGAAAACTCTGGATGTGACTTGATTTTGTGTTTGTGGAGATACAATTGTGATGTATGCATGTGATCAGTGGATGATTAATTGGTACTCACTAATATTTTAGTCCGTAGTTGCTATTGACACTATGATGTATGTATGTTATCTGTGGTTGCGAGTAGTTCTATTAGGATGAGTTTTGTGGGTTAGTGTCTATTTGTTGTCCTACACGAGCTAGCTAGGCAGCGACCATTCTCCTCCCCTTGCTGTCTCAACCCCCTCCTTGCTTCTAGACTGCCTCTTTGCTACTTTTTGCGATCGGTCAATAGTTAAGCCATGCGATCGGTCATTGTAGTTGTTTATTTGTGTTGTCCTATGCCGACATCATCTTATTAGCCATCGACTGTCTTCCCTCTCTTTCTCTTTTGACTCCCATCATGCTTCTAGTGCTTCTCGACTCCCTTTTTCTATCTCGTGGTCAATAGTTAGTAAGGTCATCGGTTGATATATTAGCGTGTTCATTTATGTAGTCATTCGTGCATGTAGTCTCTCGTCATGTTGTTCATTCGGTCGTGCGACTTCAGTTCGCACGGTCATTTGTCCTACCATCTTTTGTTTGTTCGTTCATCGTTTTGTCTGTGAAAATTAGGGTTCGTTCAATCATTTTCAATACTTAGTTTGTTCGATTAATTTGGTCTAGTGTTTCACTTTGCCCCCTGTTTCGATTTACCTGGCTTGAGTTGAGCACCATTAGCCTTAGTTTAGTCCCTATGGAAAACATGACACTCACCGCTACTTCAATGGCAACCCGTTCACTTGCGTGTGTACTATTTTTTGCATGACCAAGTATTTTGGCACCGTTGCCATGGATTAGTTTAGAGCGACCCATGTTTGGCTATAGACTAGGTCATTGTTTGTTTTCTTTTTCTTGTTTGTGTTTGTGATGACTTGTCTTTCATATCATCATTGTTCATATTTGTGATATATCGCTAAACCTTAACCCTTTTTCTAGCTATTTCTTTTCTTGTGTCTTTTCGTGTCCATTCTCATAGGTTGATTGATATAGGTACTTATGGCTTACTATTATGATTCTCATGGTTTTATGAGTACCCCTAGCACTTATGATACTCATCAAGAATAGGTAAATGCAATGTCTCGTTAGTTAGAACGCTATGCTTTTGAGCGAGGGATTGTGTTAGAGAGGGCATGATCAGTACTGTTCTTTATCAGGTGCCCACTCTCGTGTTGTTCCTATATGCCAAACTTGTGGTTTTCAGGGCCATTCACTCGCTAAGTGCCAACGTGGTTATTCTCCCACACCAGTGTTATGGGATGAGCTTTGCTCAACCGAGCGGGCCATACCTTGACACTTACCACCCTAGATGGCCTGAGCACTTGAGTCTATCATATGGAAACAACCATGATATCTTATCATTTTCTTCTAGTGCACCATTGCAAGGTTTTAGGTATAGAGAGCATGACAACTATTATTTTTGCTCACCTTCAGTTTTTGGATCATACTCCTATACCTTAGCAGCCACCTCCTACCCCTCGGTCTGATCATATGTCCAAAATGGAGGAGCTATTGGCATCATATATTACTAGGGCGAACACTCAGTTTAGTGATGTAAAAAGCTAGTTGAGTGCAATGAGCACATTGATGTCAGAAGTGGATGATCTTAGAAATTCACTCCAGACATTGAGTATTTGCTTGGACAATCATGCCACATCACAGTCTCCATTTAGTGCTACTGAGACGCTTCCAATCGCCTTAGAGGTACCTCGCTTTGATGATAAACCTTCTATTGGCAGACCCGAGCTAGAGTTAGTCACTTTTGATGCCATGGACTCATCACTTACGGATCATTATACTTGTGTTAATGAGCCTGAGCTTGAGACTCGGAGATTTGATGTGGCGGACTCATCGCTTTGACCTTGATCCTATGCTATTGAGACCAATATGGAGAGATTCACCTTTGAGGATGTGGGCCACTTAGATGATTATTCGATCTTTATGCCTGAGATGGAGATATTCATGATTGATTATGAGGGGGCTATTTCTGATGTCAACGAGGCTACTTCGATTGATTCACCGACTACTTCCTTTGTTGACATCGCCCCTCCAGACGTTGCTACTACCATGCATTCTACTTCACCTACACTTCGGGTAGTATTGAAATTCTTCCCCGACCACCTTAGGTTTGATTCCCTTGGCTTAGATGAGACATGTTCCTTGATTGATATTGCTCATATTGTAACAGCCCAGGTTTTTATTAAAATAAAAAATAAAGAAATAAATAAAAATCAATTAAAATTAAAATTTAATTTGAAATAAGTATTTTGTTGCCTAAATTTTAATTTGGATTTGCCCTGAATTTCTGTTTTTGAAAAAACTAGATTTGAAATGTATTTTAAGTAAAACCTAAAATTATTATTAAATAAAAAGATATTTTGATTTTAAATGAAAATCCTAGTTCAAAATAATTATTTGGGTTTATTTGGCATTTATTTGGTTTCCTGGATTTTCTCGAGTTTAAAAGTCTATTTTTGAAATTAAAAAGTATTTTAAAGTATGAAAATTAAATACCAAAATTAGTTGGAAATATTTTATCTAAGTCCAAAACTTGTCCAGAAACTTCTGTGAATTTTTCTAGAATTTTTGGAATTTATTTCATATTTTTCTTAGCTTTATTTAATTTCTAGGCTTTTCTGAAAATCAAGAAAATAAAATTAAAAATCCAAAACCCAACCCTCCCCCTCTGGCCACCATGTCACCCACTCCGCCCCTCTCCCCAGCTCGCCACGTGGGCGGCCGGGATTCTCCCACCCCCACGCGCCCGGCCCATCCCGAGCGCCCACGCCGCTCTCTCTCTCTCCCCCGGCCCCACCCGTCAGCCGCCCCTCCTCCCTCTTCCGCTGCTGCGCGGGCCCCCTGTCAGCGCGCCCTTCTCCTTCCCCGCACTCCTTCTTCCTCCCACTCTGCCGCGCCTTCTCCGCCGCCATCTCTGCTGCCCCTCGCCCCGCCCGGTTTCTTTCCTTTTTCGCCGCCCGTGCGACCCGCGCCCGAATCCCCCTGTTTCCGCACCATGCCCCCCTAATCCCCGCTATTTCCGCCGCCGCCCCGTGCATCGCCGGCGAGAAATTTGCGCCGACTCCGCCCCCGTCCGCCCCTTAAATACCACCCCGGCCTCCCCTCTCTTCGCTCATCCTCCCCCGCCACTCCTTCCTCTTCCCCGCCCGCTCCATCGCCGCCGCACCGAGAGCCGCCGCCGCCGCCTCAGCCCGCTCGCCACCAGCTTGCCGCCGGCCTTCCCCAGTAAGCTTCGAGCCGCTCCCGAACTCCCCTCGCGCTCCTCTCCCTCCTCCGCCCGTCACTGCTCGCCGCCGGCCACCGAGGCACCGTCGCCGTGCCATCCCCGAGCCCCTCTCCGGCCGGTGCCGCCGTTGCGCCAGCGTGGATGCCACGCGGCCGCCCGGTGGCAGCCACGTCAGCCTCCCCTCTCCCCGTCCGCGCCACGCCAGCCCGGCCCCACTCCCCCACCACCTCAGCGCCTTTCCTTTCCGTGGGCCTGGTCCATGGACCAAGGTCCCACCAGTCAGTCGACCCCCTCCCCCCTCGGGCTGACGTCATCTGGCGTCATAATCCAGGATTTTCAGTTGAAAAATATTTCGGCCGAAAAAGGAAATTCAGTGTTGACGCAATAATTCCAATTTTCTTTAGAAAAATAATTCCAGAAAATCAATCTTTTCTTTTTCTCTGAATTTAAACTTCCCGGAGCCCGTTCTCCCTCGTCCTAACTCCGATTTAGCCCATTCAAATTTATAAATTCATCAAAATTTCCCCTCTATCCATTTCTGGCCTCAATTCAAATATTTTAAGTCAATTTTAATTTAATTTGAATTTATTTGAATTTGGTGGGATATTTTCACGTGTAGACTTCGACGATTCGGGAAATTTCGATGACGAAGGTTTGAACCAAGTTGATGAGCAAGGCAAGTCACACTCCTTGATCATGTTGATCCCAGTTTTCAAAATAAAAGTATGTTGTTTTAAATTAATCTGCATGCATATTTTTATTCAACGTATTTCAATTCAGTTTTAAATATAGTTAATGCCTACTTGTTAAATTCCTCCTTTGCTATTGAATTCCTTACCTTGTCACCTTAGAATCAAACTCTAGTTAGTACACTAGTATTGGCAAGAGAATTTTAAATCAAATGCTTAGACATGCTTAGATATAAACTTGGTTTTGGGATACCTTTTCACATAAAATGATAAACTTTTGAGATGTATTCTCGACTTCGAAGAGTCAAGAAGGATGATAAAATATTTTGAAACAAAATATAAAAATTGGTTTAGACTTAGGCTAATGGTTGGGTGGTGGGTGCAGGCATGCACTGTTGTTCGGAGACACAGTGTTGATTGTCGTGCACAGGGGGTATGTGGTTGAGCCTAAGTCAATTAAGGACCGGTCTGTGATCTACTGTTGCAAAGCCCTAACGTACTACCGCAAGGCTGGTATGGGACAGCCCTGGCTGAATAATTTGTGAGTCCCAACCTGGGTCATGTCGTAGGATGAAAGTGAGCGTGGCGTAGGCCATGAGAAGTCTCACTCGGCTCAAGAGGGGGTCCCGGTCTGGTGGATTCCTTACTGGGGTGAACCTTAGTGTTGGCTTGGCCAGGTTGAAGGCTTTGCATTGTAAAGGCCTTGTCATGATCTCCTCGCCGCACACCTAAGGAAGTGTGTAATCCGGTGGCAAAAAGGGATGATCGTGTCTTGTGGGTAAAGCTGTACAACCTCTGCAGAGTGTATAATCTATCCTGGATAGCCGTGCCCACGGTCATGGGCATGCTGAGTAAAAGTTTTTCATGGATTAGACTTTGTTTTTCAAAAATGATTTTTGAAAACCTTATGGATGGATGGAATCCATGAGAGATTGAAAACCTAGTGGATGGATGGAATCTATCAGAGTTGCGCAGTGGAAGCGTGTGGATGGATGGAATCCATATGTGGTCTTTTGGAAAAGATGGTCCGGGTGGGATGCCAGTGGATAGGTTGGGGTTTGGTCGGAGCCTGCACTGACGGTAATATTTTCATTTATAAGTACTGTTTTTACATATTGTATCAAGTTCAGCAATTTCAATCTATCTACTGTATTTCGTTAAATGCTGTTTATGCAAACTAACCCTATATGCCTTCCCTTGTGGCCTTAATCATTATATTGCATTTTCCCGTGTGGCTTGTGGAGTACAAGTGTGTACTCACTCTTGCTGTCTCATCACAGAGGAGGACTGCGACGACTACGGTGAAGACCAGAACGAGTAGGCCACGTCTTGCAGTTGTTTGCCTGTGGGTAGGCCTGGGCTTCTCCTTTCCAGCTTCGTTTCCGCAGTTTCTTTTGCAGTAATTTTTGACAATGTGCGATGATGTAAACGCTGCCATAAGGCCATACTCTTTAATTTAAATAAATGTCATTATGCTTGGTATATGTCTTTGTTGTCCACTGTGTGCACTAGCTGATCCTGGACTAGTGCGATTTACACAGAGGATCCTGGAGTTGTCGCTCTGGGTTCCGACATATACCTAGTTCCGATGCCTTACAATTTCGGTTGAATTTATATGTTCACTTGAACATGTTTTGACACTTTTGAGTGTAACTTGATTTGGTCAAATGTTGTAGTTATCACTTGAGATCTTTGCTTGCATAATCATTCTCATCTTGGATGGTCCTCAAAACTCAAGGATAAATTCATTTTACATTGTCATATACCTTTGGACGTATTACATACATTTAACTAGTCTTTCACCATGATTACATAATGTCTGGGTTCGATAATATCATGCCATTTACTTGAGGACAAGTAAATGTTTAAAACTTGGGGGTATCACATCCGTCATATTTGAATATATTTTCTGCCATTTACCCCTATTATTATTCACATTTTAGGACCATTTATCATCATTTACATGCTTTTCTATAACTAATTACTCAATTTGGATCATTTTACATCTTTTATATTTTTCTGTAGGTCAGAAAGATCGAGGCACATAAATGACAAATCTAGACTTTTGGGATTGCTTGTACAAATGTACGTGTCACCGCTGACATGTAGGATTAAACCACAATGAAATCGATCTTCTAGAGGGGCCATAATAAAAGATATCATAAGAGGAAAGGACCTAATTGTACATCCTAGATTCTTCAAGGGCTAATCTGCAAAATGCTAAAAATCTCCAATGGCCTCAAAATCCCTAGCCACCGACTAAGGAAAAGGGGCATGGCATTCTTCCTCCTTAGCCTTCCCTTGCTCTCTCTTCTCCTCCATTTCCTCCACCGGCAAGCCACCCCAGCACCAACACCATCTTCTTGCTCCTCGGTCCCCACTCTCTGCTGCCCCGCACTGCCAAGTCCTCCAGCTCGTCGTCCACTATAGCACCACAGGCCGCTATCACCTCCACCCATGCACCGCCATCACCTTCCCACCGAGCACTTCCCATCTCGACTGCCATCTCTTTCTTCTCTCCCTCACCACAGTAGCTCGCTGGTGTACAACCTTCCCTAGCCCGCAACCATCTCCCTACTCCCTTTCCCTCCACTTCGCCTCAAATCCTCTCCACCGACTGGCCATCATTCACACCATATCTTCCTTCTCCGTCCACCGCAGCCTCCATCCACCAACTGCTTTCCTTTCTGTTACACACTACCACCATCACCTCCATATCGCCACCTAACTACCCCATCTCCTTCCACCACATCAGCTCCACCATAGCAGCTCTGCTCTTCTCTAGCCTTGGCGACGCCTACTCTACCTCCTCCTACGACAAACGCCACCACCACGGCTCCTTCTTCCTCCACTTCAGCATCCTTCATGCTTTCCCCCAATTGTTGCTTCCTTCAGTTATTTCCCAATCCCCATCTTCATCTTCTCTTATTTCTATTTATTGCTTTACTATTATTGCTCTACTGTGTTGTTCTTGCAACTATCATACTAAGATTTATGAAAACTCTAGATGTGACTTGAGTTTGTGTTTGTGAAGATATAGTTGTGATGTATGCATTTGATCAGTGGATGATTAATTGGTACTCACTAGTATTTTAGTCTGTAGTTGTGTTGACACTATGATGTATGTATGTTATCTGTGGTTATGGTTAGTTCTATTAGGATGAGTTTTGTGGGTTAGTGTCTATCTGTTTTCCTGCATGAGCTAGCTAGGCGGTGACCATTCTTCCCCTATGTTGTCTCAACCCCCTCCTTGCTTCTAGACTACCTCTTTTCTCCTTTCTATGGTCGGTCGATAGTTAAGCCGTGTGATTAGTCATTGTACTTGTTTATTCGTGTTGTCCTATGCTAACATTGTCTTATTAACCGTCGACTATCTTCCCCCTCTTTCTCTCTTGACTCCCACCATGCATCTAGGCTCTCTTAGTAATTCTCAACTCCCTTCTTTCTCACGGTCAGTAGTTAATAAGGTCATCAGTCGTAAATTAGCATGTTTGTTCGTGTAGTCATTCGTTCGTGTAGTCTCTCATTGTGTTGTTCATTCGGTTGTGCGACTTCACTTCACATGGTCATTCATCCTATCGTCTTTTGTTCATTTGTTCATTTTATTCATTCATTGTTTTGTCTGTAAGAATTAGGGTTCATTCAATCATTTTCAATAGTTAGTTCATTCGGTCAATTTAAAAATCGTTTTAGGTCTTGTTTTCTTATTTATCCCCTGTTTCGATTGGCTTAGCTTTAGTTGAGCACTGTTAGTATTAGTCTAGTCCATGTGGAGAACACAATACTCGCTGTCATTTCAGTGCCAACCCATGCACTTGCGACTGTGATATTTTTGCATGATCAGTACACACTATCACAACATTGAGATCACATCCATACATATCGCATACATTTAATTTACAACAAAGGGGTCACATATATAAGCGATGCATAATAAGTTTACAACATAAGGGCCGACCGACGAAATAAATATAAGTATCAAGAGTGAGATCATAGCGAAAGATAAGAAATAAACCAAAAGTGTCTAGTGGTAAGCCAGCATACCCCATAGGAAATCAATAAGGATTAGACCCTAGAATGACCTGTCACTGTATTCTCCAGTACCAGGACCAAAATAAGCATCATCAGCCATTGTTTCTTCCGCATTCTCTGAACAACAATTTAAGCAATATCGAGTACATTGTGTACTCAGCAAGACTTGTAGTGTATCGCAACATATATATAAATGTAAGGCTAATAATGAATAAGGCACTATGCTGCAAGTTATTTTCAGCATGAAGCATGCTTGTGTTTGCAATATTGATAAACATTTATTTGCAAAAGAGCATTTGACATGTAATGAAATAACATATGTATAACTTTAGTAAAAGTAAATCACCGCCCTCCTCGGCTGCAAACAGTGACCAAATCTCAGCCATAACATGGCATATACGTCACAAAATTCTATCCCATCATTTCCAATGAAACCGTTTTGTCAAAAATAAAATCTAGACCCATTATGGATGCACCCAAGCATGATCATGACTATGGGAATGGCTATTTAAATAGTTTAACACTATCAAGAGGTTGTACAACTTTACCCACATAAGATAATCAAATACACTGTCAACCACTATATGCTTTCTTTGCATCACCTAGTCCTAACCTTGCACTATATTGATGAATGATAAACCCTCACCTCAGCAAATACCCTCCCTTTGGTTAGGCATTCACCGTTGTATTAGCAAGCTTTGGTCCTACCATCTTGGTGAAGAAAGCCCCTATGAACATGCTACCCGGCATGTCCTCTCTACTTCAGCCTGCCAAAATGCAAGCCTAATCCTAGATAATTTGGTTAGCTAAAGCTAGAGCCCATACAGCACATATGGTTGTACGGAATGACTTAGATGTGTGGCAATAGAGTTTGGTCCTTAATTGACCTAGGCGAGGATCTCCCCCAATCGTCATGTGAGATACCCTTTCATATTTTTCAATGTATGATATAACTTGCCCACATCTAAAAGTAGGTTTTTCATTTTATTTTTATACTAAACTAATAGAGGTTCCTCCGCTGGTCTAACATTTGAAAATATCCACACACGGGTTTTTTGAATGATCAAACATAGTGCAAACTAGTGTGTCACTAGGCATCTCGACCATATACTCAATGTAATACACCCAAAATGGCATTAGCTACTGTCTAAACCATGACCTAAGGGCTACAACTATGGGTATATCAAATTTTCAAGGAGGATCAATGCATACAAGCAAATATAACTACCGTTGCCCACAAATTTAGCGTTTTTATACAAAACATACGCTCATGCATAATAGTTTAGCAAACAACATATAATAAATAAAATATTAGGACAACATAGTCAAAGAGGGTGCTTGCATTGCTCTGGTTGCTTAGAGAATTGTTTGGAAGTGCGGTCATATATTTTTAGGGCAATGGTTTCTATTTGGTAAAATCCAAATGAGTACAAATAAGAGCTAAATAAATTAAAATATGGAAAACAATTTAAATGTTTTTACATATTTAGATAGATCACGATTTTAGAAAAAATTTAGAGATAAAAATCACTTAATTTGGAGTTCATATGAAAAAGTTATGGCCATTTGAATTTTATTCGGTTTCATAAATCCTGAAAAATAGTAAAAGTGATGACATCAAAGGCACATTCTCCAAAAATACGCTTTCCAACAGAGAAAGCAAACTTTCATAGAATTAAAAGCGAGTTTTCCCATTTTATTTATTTTCTAAAATTTCTTACCTGTGGGCCGTGCATGTCAGTCTCATATGTTATAAATCACATTTATTTACTAATTTACTGTGTGGATCTTATATGTCAGTGGTTCATATTTTAAATTTTTGTTTAATTAAAATTCCTTAACTATTTATGACTAGACCCACTTGTCATATACTCATTAGTTTTAAACCATTCAGTAGCGCTAATTACCATTCTTACAAGTAGGGTCCATTGCTAGAGAGAGACAGAGTGAGCAAAGGCAGTGAGCGATAGCGGCCTTTGGAGAGCTCAGCGGTGGTGAAGGTGGTGGCAACGTGACCTTGACATGGGTAAAATGAAAAGATCGGCTTGTGGCGAAGCTATGGGTGGTGGTGGTGGCCGGAGAGGTGGTTGGTGGTGGCGATGCAACATTGAGAGGCAGTGGCGGTGCCGGAGAGGAAGACATGTTCTCGTGTTAAAGCTAGTTACTATGGGCTTAGGGTGTTGTCGCAAGGTTTTTGGGGCTTGGCTCGGGGACCAATGGTCACTGGAGTGGCGACAGCGAGGTTCTTCACAGCAACACTAAGGTTGACCATGGAAATGTCTTAGAAACTATGACTACTGGCCAAATTGACTGACACATGAGATTTAGGGAGTTGCTACGGTGCTCATTGAGGGCTTTGATGGTGCTCAGGAGGTCAGAGATAGCTCAGCGGAGTTGAGCGGTGGTGGTAGAAAGGACCATGGCACCGATAATCTTTGTTGATGGAAACACTATAGGAAGGTGTGTGTATGCTTGTATGCATGCATGCGGTGGTAGGGATGAAAGGAGTTGAAGTAAGGCTCACTGGAGATGGAGAATGGCTAGCAGCAACATTTTGTCCAAAAACAGGCAAAACGATGGCAACCTAGCTCTACACTACATTTTAGAGCAATTGAATGAGCATGGAGTTCACAGAGAAAGTAAGGCACATTATGACATATCGGAGAGGGGAGAAGGTTACCAGATCAGTCATCGGAACATAGTGTCATGCTCACCAGCGTCGAAAACAACATTACGATTCTTGGCGATTCAAGGAGCAAGGAGTGTAGACAATGAGTGCAAGAGACAGAGGGGGTGATATAAGGAAGAATGATGTGATGGGAAGCTTAAATAGCCAAGAGATTTCATGGGGAGAAGGTGAGCATATCCTATGGCCGTGGCAAGAAATCACGAGCGTGTGGTTCGCTCTGGTGCACAGACGAAGGAAAGGTGACAAGGGGGAGTTGCAGGCATGATAATGGCACTGCAATGATAAGACAGGATGGAGCTAGTCATAGAGGTTATGTGCAGCGGTGACTCGGTCAGGCATGGTGCGGTGCAGACGTATGCTTGATGAATAGCGCACAGGTCTGGGTTAGAAAGAGGCAGCAAGGTGGAGCGTGAGGCCTACGGTGTGGGTCCTAGGCCTTGGGTGCAGTGAAGGAGAGAGGGTGGAGTAGAGATAGGGAATCATGGGCAAGCCAGAAGCAGCCATGGTAGAGCTTGGCTCAGGTGTGAGGTCAATGATGGCTTCTGTCGTGTGGGCCTGGTGCATCAGTGAGAGGAGAAGAGAGGTTCTGGTTCCACTCATGAACAATAAAGTGAAGGCATACTTCACGAGAGTACGCCTTCGCAATGTAGGAGGTGGAAAAGAGTAAGTGAAGGAGGTTTGGATCAGCGAATTTCTTTGTGGAATATTTAAACATGTAAACAAGCTACAAAAATTATAAATTTTTTTAAGGCTTCTGACATAGTGAAAATTATTTTATAATTTTTCAAGATTTTATATATCTTATATTTTTCTTGAAACTTCTTTAAAGTCCACTATTTTATTAGAAAGTCACTATTTTTATTTGGAAATTTTCATAAATGAGCTCAAAAATATTCCAACTTTTATTTCCAGCACCATGAACTTATTTTTGAGTTTTTGAAATGGTTTTTTATGGTGAATTCTCCTATGCCACTTCATGGATCGTCATCCATTGTACATTCCTATAAAATCTCAAATTCTAGGGTATGCAAAAATTAGAAAAATTTTAAACTTTTTGAAAGCATTTTTTCCCTTGGCTCTTTATTAGAGTTTCTTTGGAAAATTTAAATTTTGAAAGCAAAAGTGCTTGGAATGCAATTAAAATTAAAACTCAAAAATCATACTAAAAAGAGGATGGAATGTTGGCATGAGAAAACTTATGGTGGAAACCATCCTAAAAACCCATGAGTACAATTTTGGCACTAAAAATAAATATCAAAGTAAGTTATGAAATTATTTAAATCAAATACGTATATCGAAATTCAACAAAAAGTCTTCTCAGATTTTTCTAAAAAATCAAGAGAAGATAAAACCCTAAAAATTTACACAATCATCTGCTCTATATTAGGAGCATTCGCAAAGATTTTCATAAATCTTTTGAGCCCATCTGATGAATCTAATAAATGTCCAAACCTCTTAGCTCACCCCTTTCTCTCTCTCTCTCACTACTGAGTGTGGCCCACTTGCAATGCCTTTGTTCCACCTCCAGCCAGTAGCCTGAGAAACCATGAGCACAGGCCATTGGTTTTTGATGCCATGCTCATAGTTCTAATACCACACCCATCATTTCTCTTCTTTGTTGACAGCTCATGCCCTATGCTCTCGCCTCATCATGTCTCCATCGTGAATTTTGTAGGCCGCGCTCCGCTCTACCGTGTCGCCTATCCCGCCACTGTGCCACAACAATGTGGCCATGCTCTATGCCACTCCCCTGATAAGTTGGCCCTCGTAAACTTCGATCGCTCTGCATTCATTAAAATGTGAGGACACGCCATGACAAGGCCTACCAGGTCTTCGGCCACACTAGTCTTGAGCACGCTGGTTTTGACCACATTATGTCGACCACGTTGGATGACCATGTTGTGTCGAACACATTGTGTTGACCACATTCAGTTGAACGCTTCATGGTGCGTGCTCGCTAAGCCAATGGTGCTCGAAAGCTGCATCACGTAGAGCTAGTGTCCACACACATGGAAACAAGCATTTTCACCCATGCCCTATGCCCATGCTATGCTAGCCATGTGAATCCCATCAAGCCACCTCTCTTTGCTCACCGACGCATCGGGCTCGCTGGCAGAGTTCGTCTTCCACCTCAGTCGCATGCGCCAGCTCCACCATGGTTGTGGTTTAAGCTGCCCTTGATTTCTGATGCCACGCCCATAGTTCTTTGCTGCTGCCAACCCCCGCCTACCCGTCGCCTCAACGTGACGCATCTCTTCCCCCTTGTCTTCTTCTGCACCTCACATTCCATGGTGAGAAAATGAGCACACCTCTCTGTTGTGCTCATGAGAACTCATGCTTTGACCTCAGCCATTCCATGACTATAAAGTTCTCTGACCATGCCATTGCTCTTCAACTCACCCTCTCAGTCTCTTGCATGTTTCTTGAGCACTTCGCTCATTGGAACATCGAGAACTGAAGTCGTACACGATGCTGGTGTGCACGCCGCCGTGTTCTAACTACTCTGGTGAGCTTCTATCCTTCCCAACTGTCACGACATGCCTTACCTCTTCTTTAAGCACCCTACTAATTTGATTGACCTTTCGTGTAGTGGATTGCTCAAGCTAGGCTTTTTTCTTCATCTGTAACCAGGACACTGTCGTAGGCCTTCCTCTTTCTTCGGTGAACCATACCTCAATTCCATTCACCCATACCTCCGCATGCATGAAAGCAAGCTCATGCGCACCCCTTTCATAGCTTATTTGTTGTCGGGCATCGTTGTCACCATGGACCCCTTCACTGCCAATGAGGTCACTGATGCCAGCATCCTCCGCTCCTTCTTGAGTGCTGTCATTGTCTTTGGTGAGCTCCCCCCTCGTAGAGTATGTGAAGTCAAAAAGAGTACTAAAGTAACCGAAGTCAAAAAGAGAACTAAAGTAATCAAAGTTGAAAAAGAACTAAAGTAATCGAAGTCAAAAAGAAAACTAAAGTAATCAAAGTCAAAAAGAGAACTAAAATAGTTGAACTCAAAAAGGAAACCATAGTAGTCATAGTCGAGAAGAGAACTAAAGTAGTTGAACTCAAAATCAAGCAACGCTATTGAGATCTTTGACTGTAGCCAGGTGTCAAAATCTTCAACCGCTGCCGAGTCGAGATCTTCGACTACGAATGTGTCGAAATCTTTGACCACTGCCATTGTCGAACTCTTCAACCACTTCCTGTGTAGAAATCTTCGACCGCTGCTTATGTCAAAATCTTTGATCGCAGTTGGTGTTGAAATCTTTGACCGCTACTGTTATCAAAATCTTTGACCGTAGCTAGAGTTGAGACCTTTGACTGTGTCTGTGTTGAAATCTTCAATCGCAACTGATTCAAGATCTTTGATCACTGTCATAGTCGAGATCTTCGACAACTAAGGAGTCAAAATCTTTGAGCGTAGCCACAGTCGAGAGCTTCGACCGCTACCAAGTTAAGATCTTTGACTGCAGCCAGAGTCAAGACCTTCAACCCCTGCTGTTATTAAGATCTTTGACCACTACCGAGTTGAGAGCTTCGAGCGCTGTCATGTTGAGACCTTCGACCACTGCCATGTCAATGTTTTCGACCGCTGATGTGCTGAAATCTTCAACCATTGCCATTGTTGAGATCTTTAGCCGTAGCCGGAGTCGAGAGCTTCAACCGCTGCCAAGTTGAGAGCTTCGACCGCTTCCGTGTCGAGTCCTACGATCGCTGCCATGTGAAAGTCTTCAACCACTAATGTGTCAAAACCTTTGACCACCACAGTGTCAAAATCTTCGACCGCTGCCTTGTCGGAAACCTTCGACCACTACTGTGTCAGAATCTTCGACTGTAGCCATAGTCGAGAGATTCGACCGCTACCAAGTCGAGATCTTTGACTACAACCAAAGTCAAGACCTTCAACCCCTGCTGTTATCAAGATCTTTGACCACTGTCGAGCTGAGAGCTTCGAACGCTGTCATGTTGAGACCTTCAACCACTGCCATGTCAATGTCTTTGACCGTTGATGTGTCGAAATCTTGAACCATTGCTGTTGTTGAGATCTTCGGCCGTAGCCAGAGTCGAGAGCTCCGGCCACTACCAAGTTGAGAACTTCGACCGCTGCCTTGTCGAGACCTACGATCACTGCCATGTCCAAGTCTTCAACCACTAACGTGTCAAAACCTTTGACCACTGTATTGTCAAAATATTCGACTGCTGCCATGTCGGAAACCTTCAACCACTGTTGTGTCGGAATCTTCGATCGTAGCCATAGTCAAGATCTCCGATCACTGCCGGAGTCCACATCTTCGACCACCGTTGTGTAGAAATCTTCGACCACCGCTGCGTCAAAATCTTCGACCATAACTGGGCTTGCAATCCTTGACTATAGTAGATCAATCATAAGTATAGTAGTCATAAGTACAGTAGATCGGTCATAAGTATAGTAGATCGGTCATAAATGCAGTAGATTAGCTGTATGTGCAGTAGAATGTCACATCGGTCATAAACATTCTCTGAGCAACAAAAGCAAGGCAAGCACCCCCTTTGACCATGTTGATCCTAGTATTTCAATAATAATACATTGTTTGCAAAATCTATTATGCATGCGTGTATGTTTTAGTGGAATTGCTATACTGTGGGTAATTGTAGTTATGATTGCTCGAATGCATTAAACCTTCATTGCAAATTTGATATCCTCACCACTGTAACCCTTAGGACATGGTTAGACATAGCTAGTATTAGGCTTGTACATTCATATAATTTCATAAATTGCTATGTTGTGGCCTTTTTTTTACTAAACGACAATAGGGGATGCTGTGTTGTGATTGTTTGCTTCTTGTATATACACATAATTCAACTATTTACCATGAAATGAATAAGGCTAATTTGCTTTGTGATGTTGTTTTATGTGCAGAGGTCATGCAGTTGCATAACAAAGTGGGGTTCTCAGCCTCGACATGGGTAAATTTTTACTTCATGAAGCTTGTTTGTGTATTAATTTAGGCCTCTGATCAGTTAATTTAATCTCTAAGAAGCTATGATAAAAATGCGTGATTAAGATTTAGCAGTAGAAGGAAATGATTTTTATTTGGATAAAGATGTATCATATGCCTAGCAATATCGATTGCTTGTTATGTTCGTGTGTTGTTATATGGTATTTTTCTACTTGTCAAAATTTGTGTATGGTACTTTGGCACCTGTTGACTTAGTTTGTTGTGGTTCTTTTTTATGGTATCATGGTTATCTAGCTGCCTTGTTGAGAAAAATATTTCATTTATGTTGCATACTTGTTCTTTGATTCTTGAGTTCTTCATCTGTTGGGCAAAGTACTCGTTGATTATTGATAAATAAACCAACATTGCTTATATAATAATAGGTTCTACGTAAGCTTCAACTTGAAAAATAACTATTGTTGGCTTCTCTAATGGAATAATATGTCCAGCCATTAGTCCTCTAGCTCTTAACAAGTAACATGCTCATGTAGAGTAATATTGGGCCCCATTGCTTATGTAAATCATGCCACTAAGTGGATCGCTTAGATCACATGTGAAACTATTTGCATGGTATTTATTTTCCCATTGTTTCAGTACTGGCAAATGAGAATGTCGAATGGTTTACATTCTTATAGTACTTGGCTCATTTATGTATATATATGTCATATGCGAAAGGCATGAACTATATATAAGGTTCAACATGCACATTCATAGAGTCAATATTGCAATTCGTGCATCTACAAAAGGGTGTTCACCTCACAACATTTGATGAATGTCACAGAATGATTAATTCTGACAAGAGATGGAGAAATAAGCATGTGTTCTTAACCCTTTCAAGTTTCCCTATGTTATTACTTATTACTCCATCAAGAAAAGCAACATCAAGTTTGCATATGGACAATGTTTGCATATAAGATGAGAGTTGCTGAATATATCATTTCGTTCTCACACTGAAAATATATGCTCATCTAATCTATTGTTTGTTGATTGCATTTTCTTGGTTTCTAGGTGCATGCACTACATCAAATCTCAGATTTTCCTCTCTTTTGATAGAGTGGTGAGTGGTATTTTATTAATTAGAAATAGTTATAAAATTTTAATAATAATTAATCATCACCTATGTTCAAAACATGGAGTTGTTGGCAATTTTTATGATGTTATCTGGCTATGATGTTTTCTTGTGCCCATGAGGTCCTATGGTTGAGCAAATGAGAAGAACAAATCTGCCTTTGTGTTCCTTTTAAAATTAATTTAGGCTATTTCAAGCCACCTATACACATTGCTAAAAGTCATACTGACAAAAAGATAATTTATGTAAGAGGAACTAGAAAGGGGACAAACATTGCCAATTTTGTCACTTTGAAATTATTAACCATCTTTTTTTCAAATGTCCCATGGCTAGATATGTTTTGCTGGTGGTGGTAACCTCTTTTGATAATAAATATCTATCAGCATTACCCATATGATTTAGTAAAAGACTGATAGCCTTGATTTGTGTTGGGGTAGAAGCGACATGGTGGATGATTTAGAAAACATCGAATACATGTTGATTAGATCATAAGTTGACCACACACCCCAATCAAATCATATCTTCTCTTTGCCATCGGTATGATTGTTGGTCTATTTTGTAGAACCAAGAAGACCATGGGATGATGGACAAGAGGCAAGGAGACTAGCGATAATAGCCAATGAAGTTTTAATCTAGTTTATGGATGGGGCTAAATAGGAGGATCTTTGATGTTGAAGCTTTGCATATGGAGCTTGGCTTATGGAGTTATTTTGTCTAGGAGTTTGGAATTTAGTTATTTGCATTTTAGCATTGTTCATTTCTTTTCTGTTGTTGCATATAATGTAATTGTGGTACTTTGGTTTTTTGTTTCCTATGGAAGCAGAGGCTAGAGGATGTATCCTACATACCTAATGAATCTAAAAATCATCCATTGCATATTTTTTATGTCATTATTTTTGTTCCATACAACGTAAATTTTGGAGTCTGGATATGAGTAGCAAACCATAAAATTCCAGCAAAAATACTTCTCAAGACCAATGTCCCTTATGAGATGTTTGGAAGATGCTCCTTATGCTGAGTAATGTTTCACTTTGACACGTGTGAAACAAAATGTATACTTAATGTAAATTTTAGATCGTATCTGATATTATATATCACCTTTTTTGAGAGTCCATTGCAACGAACAGGCATTGTACTAGTGATGACAAGAAAAATGAGTCAGCACAAACATAAAACAAGCAAAAGAAAACAAACAATGACCTAGTCTATAGCCCAACACTATCGCTTTAAGCTAATCCCCGGCAACAGCACCAAAATACTTGATTGTGCAAAAATAGCACACCCGCAAGTGCATGGGTTGCCATCGAAATAGTGGCAAGTGTTGTATTCTCCACAGAGACTAGACTAAGGCTACTAGTGCTCAACTAAAGCTAGGTCAATGGAATGGGTAGAAATAGAAAAACTAAACCTAAAATGATTAAAAAATCGACTGAATGACCTAAATAATGAAAATGACCGAACGAACCCCTAGTTGCACGAACAAACTAAATGGACGTACGAACAAAAGGCGATGGGATGAACGACCATATGAATTGACATCGTACGATTAAATGAACAATACAACAATGGACACATGAACAAACATGCACAAATGGCAATAACGACTACACGAATGAACATGACTACCGATTGACGACCTAACTAACTAACGAACGACACTAACTAACTACTGACCGCGAGACAAAATGAGAAAGTCAAGAAGCACGAAGGGAGTTGAGAGAGGAAGATGGAGAACATAGTCAACCGCTAACCAGACAATGGTAGCACAGAAAAGTCAACACAGCAAACAACTACAAACACGCGATCGCACGACCTAGCTAACTCGTGCAACTCAAACATACATAGACACTAACACTGACAACTGTACAAGCATACGACATGAACACTGAATAGATAGCTACACATCCAACACAACACTAGCTAGCCATTGATACTACTGAGAGCTAAACACAAAAAACAACAATAACAGTAGCACTATGACAAATGACAACAACTACTAGTAGCTAATAGCCTAAACAAGCACAGAGAGCAACTACTAAACCTAACACATACACAATCACAAGACTGGAACAATTGAGTAGTAGTACTAACACAAACTAACCACAAAGGTAACATTCTAACAAGGACTGGGAACAATTCACAACTAACACTTTAATCTCTCCCAACACAAATAACAAATAGCATTACTAAAATTACTACTAAACTACTAATAGAACACAGACTACACAATTATCATATAACATAAATCACAATCACATATCACAAATCACGGTAACAGGGCACAATTGTTCCTAATCTTAGTCACAAACACACATCACTATGCTATTCTAACATGAATAGTAAAGGAGACAACAGTTTCACATCCACATCCACACAGTGCATAGATCCACAATTACAGTCCAACATGCAAAATTAGCAGTAAAAAAGAACAATAAGATGATGGGGAATGGTGTTAACCAAGGTGTAGAACATGAAGCAGAGGCCAATGCAGAGCAAGTGGTTGCCAGGGTTGGAGAAGATGAGGAAGCAACCACTAGCGATGTGAGGTGGTCCTCGACGGAGGAAGCGAGAAGGTGGCACCGCCGGAGTTGCAGGTGATGGCATGGATCTGGTGTCGGCGCTGAAGCAGAAGGGGAGGAAATCACAAAGGGGCAAGGGAAGAGAAGAACCGAGCTCAGCCAGTGCTTACCTGTGAAAGGAGCGTAGAGGAGGGAAGATGGTGGCACATGGTGGATGGAGGAGCAGAGGTGGAGATGGGGAAGAGCTAGAAGCGATGCTAGGGTGCGTCGATGGCAGTGGGGTCTTGGTGGTTCTTGTGGCGGCTCGGATGGAGGAGAAGTGGTGGCGTGCTGGAAGAGTAGTGGAAGGAGTGGCCGTCGATGAGGTATGGCCCGGCCCTCACCGACATTGGTGGTGTTGAAGATAGGGGAGGAGAGAGCACGATGGTGTTAAGGAGAACAAAGTACCAAGCTCCCTTATGAATGGCTAGCGGTTAGGGATTTTAGGGGCCAAATTGGGGATTTTAGATTTGCAATTTAGTCCTCCTAGTCCCAAGCTCCGTTTTCTTCATGGTTTGATCCTACGCATTTGTGAAGACACATACTTTTGTATGGGGCAATCCTAGCATATCAAATTAGAGTAAATGCACCTCGATCGTGCTAGCCTGTCGAAAATGACAAAAATTAAAAAATGGTTCAATTTGAGCAATTAATTATAGAAATACGTGTAAATGATGATAAATAGTCTCAAAATGTGATAAAATAAAAGGTTAAAATGATAAGAAAAATATACAAAAATGATGTATGTCACTCTTTACCGAGCTCATTGGTGACAAGGGAGTGGCAGAGGGGCACTGGCAACCATGAGAATTGGAAGAGGAAATCAAGGCGGTCCTTTTGGTGGTGGTGCCAGTGCTTGGAGCTGACCATAGCTTGGGTAGGGATGGAGCAGAGTGACGGTGCAACGGTGGGCACGGCAGCGAAGACAACACTTGTATTTTAGGCCAAAACAAGTAGCGCATGAATACTAGCAGATCACCAGGAGGACAATGGATGGGATAGCATTGACAGTGACGCATGAAGGTGGTCACATGGTGATGAGCTGTGGCAACGGCAATGGCACGCAGAGTGGCAACTTCCCTCAGTGGTGTTCAGCTAAATCTCAGGGGAGGGATGAGCTCAGGGAGATGCAGAGATGCAAAAAATGGGCACGACAAGGTCTTAAGCTCACTAGTGAGGGAGGATTTCTCAAGTGATGGCAGCCATCAGGGTGGAAGAAGATAGCATGATCTCAGTGGTTTGCTGGAAGGAACTCCGGTAGAATGAGGGGATTAGAAATTGGGTGTAGCCAACACATAATGACATGAGTGTCAAAGAGAGGGCTCACCGGAAAGCGAAGAGGGCACAACAAGGCATAGTGGTGGCATGCACACTGGAGCTCAGGACGATGGCATGTTTTGGGCGAAACAAGGAAGGAGAAGTTGGCTGAAGGGGGAAATGGGGATGGCATGCTGTGAGAAAGATAATGGCACATTCAAGTGACCTTAAGTAGGGCTGAGGGAGTAGCTAGACACAGAGATTCTTCCTGGTGGTGACGAGAAGAAGGCAATCAAGGACTTAGCTGGCAATGGGACTATTCGGGCAGGCCTACGTGGAGTTGGCGGTGATGTAGCGGAGTGCACAAAGGCAAAATGAAGGCCACGACTTTGTTAACAGAGTTCCTTGTTGCGCCGTCCATGGAATGGTTGGGCAGTGTGCTGTATCAACAGATGGAGGTGGATGAGGACACCTCACTGGTGGGCCCCAGGTACATCGATTAGTGACAGGAATGGAAGATGCGAGAGAGGAGGCGGGTCAGCGTAAATATGCCTTCGCATGGGGGGAAGTGGGAAAAGGAATCAGTTGCCAGCTAGGGATGGCAACGGGCCGAGTTTTGGGCCAAAATAGGAGTTGGGCCAGGATAAGAGGGAATTTTGGCCCACTTTTGGTTTTAGACCTTTAATTTCATTTTCCAATTGATTAATTCACATGAATTAAATTTGAATTTTAAAATTAGCAAACCAACTCTAAAAAATATGAAATTGTTTAGAGGGGCACATTAAAATATTTAGAACCCAATTAATTTATTTCCATCCTCTATTAACATTTTAATTAATTTTAGAAAATCATGTTTAGCTGCTAAAAATAGAAAAGCCTTTAATAAAAGCTCAAAAAATTAAAAATCCACCCAAATGTTAAAAATGATTATTTGAACACAATTTAATTAGTAATTATTATTTGGGATGTTACACTGCTCCAGGGAGTAAGTTGGTGAGTGTGGTGGTGCTGGTGCAAACTAGTCATGGTGGTACAGCATTGAAGGCTGCTCGTCCTGCTCTGCTGCTGCATGGGGTTGCTCCTGGGGTGGGGTTGGTTCATCCTGGCACTCTGCCTAACGTATCTTTTGATGGTTGTACAAAGGTCCTTCCAGTTTAGAAGTTATGTTTGAAGCCATCCGTCACATCCTATAGGGATAGTAGAGTTCTAGGAGCGTGCCAGTTCTAGGAGCGTGGTCCATATGACTGGTTCCATTGCATGGCATAGGGGTGTAAGTGAAAGACGGTCTTCTGCTCAAGATCACCATAGTGGATTGTACATAGATAGAGTATCGCGATGCGAGAAGTCTCCTGAATACCTTTCTCAAAGTTAACCCTCCTAGCAGTGTATTGGTAAGGTGGATAGCTCGAGTGTTCTACCCGTCGACTATCTAGTTTGTGCCATGGTATAGGGGCCTATCATATCTCTGCAATGTCTACAACAGCCTTGAAATCTCGGCGGCAAATCCTCCTAGGCATTCCCCATAGGTATGAAGCACTAGCATCTATGAAGAATTTGAGTGAGAAAACATTAGTACCAATTTTGGAAATAAAAGGGAAGTAGGATGAGAGCAAGATACTAAGAAAAGGGAAGAAGAAAATATCAATAATACGTTATATTTTTTGCAAAGGTTTTTGCTTAAGGAAATTAGCCTTTTTCCATAGAACAAGTCCTTAAAACTAACGACCATTCTAACTAGGGTTTAACCTACAATAGATATGGCTTTGATACCACCTTTGTCAACCTGGATTTGACAATCCAAATCTCCTATGTATTCTGAGTTAGTCCCTAGATCAACAGCTAGCTCACCCAATATAACATCGGCAAATATCACATCTATACATGAGTAATGTTATGAATAGCGCTTGTATTCATATGAGGCCAATGGGCCGGTATATATATACACAAACACGAGCAATACTGATAGCACCTGTACTGTCTGACAAAAGAGGGGTCGGTGTAGTGACAGAAACACCAAAATCCTCAAGTAACCACCGTAGCCAAGTAATCTCTGCTGTCAAGAGAGCCATAGCTCGCAACTCAGCCTCTGCACTCGAACGGGACACTGCAGTCTGTTTCTTCGTCTTCCAGGCAATGAGAGAACCACCAAGAAAAACACAGTAAGCAGAGATAGACCGGCGATCAAAGGGATCGCTGGCCCAAGTAGCATCCGAATAGGCCTGAAGCTGTAACGAGCTGGAACGTGGAAAGAAGAGACGGCGAGAGATAGTCCCATGAAGATATCGCAGAACTCGAAGAAGGTGGCTGTAGTGAACCTGAGTGGGAGCTGAAACAAACTGACTCAGAATATGAACTGGATAAGTGATATCTGAACGAGTAACAGCAAGGTAGACAAGACTCCCAACAATATGACGATAGCGAGTCGGATCAGAAAGAGGCTCGCCATCAGAGAGTCGGAGGTGAACATTGAGCTCCATGGGAGTCTCAACAGTACGCTGATCAGTGAGAGAGGCGCGATCAAGAAGATCCTGAATATATTTCTCTTGGGACATAAAGAAACCATCTGGAGTGGAAGTAACCTCAATCCCAAGGAAATAACGAAGAGGACCAAGATCCGACATAAGGAACTGCTCACTAAGACGAGCCTTAACAAAGGCAATGTACTCAGAATCATCTCCCGTAATGATCATATCATCAACATACAGGAGAAGAAGAGTCCGACCACGAGATGAAGTGTGGACAAAGAGCGCAGGATCATGATCACTAGCTGAAAATCCAGCACCAGTAACCATAGAGGAGAAGCGCTCAAACCAAGCACGGGGGGCTTGCTTAAGGCCATAGAGAGAGCGACGAAGGCGACAGACCATGCCCTCAGGAACAGAATACCCAGGTGGCGGATGCATGTAGACCTCCTCACGCAACTCGCCATTAAGAAAGGCATTCTTGACATCAAGCTGAGAAACAGACCAGTGGCGAACAGACGCCACCGAAAGAAGAGTGCGAACAGTGGTCATGTGGGCCACAGGAGCAAAAGTCTCGTCGTAGTCAACACCATGTTGCTGCTGAAAACCACGAGCAACAAGACGCGCCTTATAGCGCTCAAGAGAGCCATCAGAGCGAGTCTTAATCTTATAGACCCACTTACATGTGATGGGATGAGAATGGGATGGAAAAGGAACAAGATCCCAAGTACCAGTACGCTCGAGGGCAGCAATCTCCTCGGCCATGGCAAGCTGCCACTCAGGGTGAGTAACAGCATCCCGGTAGGAGACAGGCTCACGAGTAGCTGCGCCAGCAAAGGCAAAACGGGCAGGCGGCCGAATCGACTGGCGATTGCGGAGAGCGTAGCGAGGAGAAGATGACCCATCAGGGGAAGATGGAGCATCAGAAGAAGATGGAACATCAGAAGAAGATGACTCATCTGGAAGATCCTCAATACGAGGTCGACGAGTGTAGACGATAGTGGGAGGAGCCTGAGGAGTCGTAGGAGACGACACAGGCGGCGACAACGGCGGAGAGGCCACAGGGGGAATATGTGGAGACTCAGTAGGACAGGTGGACGAGGGCAAAACAGATATAGGAGTATCTGGAAAGGTCAAGAAAGACAGAGACTCCACAGAGGAAACCGAAGGAGAGGCAGGACGTGGGTAGAATGGACGAGACTCGTCGAAAGTCACATCCCGAGAAACCCGTATCCGACGACCAACAGGATCCCAGCACCGATAGCCCTTGTGCTCGGCACTGTACCCCAGAAAGACACACTCAACAGACTGAGCGGTCAGTTTGGTACGTTCTCGAGGGGCGAGGAGAACATAGCAAACGCAGTCAAACAGATGAAGGGCAGAGTAGTCAGGAAGAAGACCACAGAGACGCTCAACAGGGATCGCACCCTTAAGAGTAGAAGAAGGCTGAATGTTGACGAGATAGGTGGCAGTGGAAACAGCCTCGGCCCAAAAGTGAGGTGGAATAGAGGTGGCGATCATCAGAGCACGAGCCGTCTCAAGGAGGTGACGATGCTTGCGCTCAGCGACACCATTCTGAGCATGAGCACCAGGACAAGAAAACTGAGCGAGAGTGCCCTGCTCAGCAAGGAAGCTGCGCAGGTGACGAGAGAGGTACTCGCCAGCAGAATCAGCACGAAAGACACGAATAGGAGTGGAGAACTGTGTGTGTATCATAGTGGCAAATTGTTTATAGATAGGCAAGGCCTCACTACGAGAAGACATGAAATATATCCAAGTGTGGCGAGAGAAATCATCTATAAAAATAATATAATAACGATGACCCCCTTTCGAAACGAAGGGAGCCGGACCCCAAACATCTGAATGAACAAGATCAAAAGGACGTTGAGACACAGTCTCACTATGAGGATAAGGAAGCTGAATCTGTTTACCTAACTTACAGCCCTGACAATCTAAAGACACGTCTCCTAAGACAGACCCCAGAAGACCACGACGAACTAAGGACGACAGGCGAGATCCACACAGATGGCCAAGACGGTGATGCCACTGCTGGAAAGAGCCGGTAGACGAAGTGGCAGAAGCGGAGAGACTGGCGGCGGTGGTGGCAGCGGAAGGAAGATGAAGCCAGTCAAGCTCCCAGAGACGCTGTGAGTCACGGTGCCGAGGGCCAGAACCAACCAGAGCTCCCGTGTGGCAGTCCTGAACACAACAAGAGTCAGAGTCGAGAATAACTCGATAACCAAGGTCAGTAATCTGCCCAGCAGAAAGAAGCTGCAAGGTAAGGCGAGGAACATGAGCAACAGAAGGAACATGAAAAGATAAGTTGCTAAGAGATCCTCGACCAGAGACAAAGAGATGTACCATCAGCAGTAAGAACACTGACAGGAGAATCAAGAGGTGTAATAGAAGACAGTGGAAGAATCAGGAGTCATGTGAAAAGATGCTCCAGAATCAAGAATCCACGGGGAGGTACCTGACTGTGTAGGAGGTGGTCTCTCAGTGCCTGAAGAGTCAGTAGCAGAACCTGCAGAACCTGTCGAGGGAGAACCTGAAGCGGCAAGTAGGCGTCGAAGTCTGGCTATCTCCTGCTCGGTGAGAGAAGCTGCTGAAGAAGTCAAGGCAGACGTCGTCGTAGAAGCACTAGTGCCAGTAGAAGAACGGCGTGAAAGATGCCGCTTCTTCTTGTAGCACTGGGACTCAGTGTGGCCATCCTTGTCGCAGTAGGAACAGTGAGGACGGCCACCTCCAGACTGAGGACGGCCACCACCACCTGTGGTAGCCGCTGGAGGAGGCAGTGTAGCAGGCGGACGAGCGGCGAGCACAGAGGGGAGTGGCATCAGACCAGCACCACTCAAACGAGTCTCCTCTGCGCGTATCTCGGTAAGAGCCTCCAGGAGAGTGACACGAGGGTGGCGTGCAAGGAGCTGGGCACGCCTTTGCTCAAACTCAGGACGAAGGCGAGTAAGGAACTCGTAAACCCGCTGAAACTGCAGATCAGCACGTACCTCCAGGCAGCACAGACAGGTACGACAGCCAGCAGTGCGAAGTGAGTCCAACTGACGCCAGACAGCAGAACTCTGAGCGTAAAAGGCGTCAACAGTAGCATCACCCTGCTGAAGAGAGTGCTCCTGGCGGACCACGGACAGGTACAGGGCATCACCAGAGGGCTCGTAGCGCTGACGAAGATGAGTCCACATCTGGAAAGCCGAAGGGAGTCCCACAACCTCAGAAAAAAACTGAGGCTGGACACTGGCGATGAAGACAGCAGCAGCCCGAGCGTCGTCATCGTACCACTGAGTGTAGACGGTCAGACGATCCTTGCAGGAATCCAGAGCCTCCTGGTAGGCAGAGGCAGCTTTATCATCAGCGTCATCATCAGCAGCAGCCTTATCGGCTGTCGGAGGCAATGCAACAGGCGTAGGCTCCGTCGGAGAAATAGGGCAAGGCGGGCAGGTGACATCGCCAGAGAGGACGCCCCAGAGACGAAGACCACGCATGTGAATGCGCATGTGAGACACGAAGTCGGTGTAATTAACACCATCAAAGATCACCGGGCAACGAGGGAGGGAAACGGTGCCCATTGGTAGGCGGCGCTGGACGGCGCGGCGACCAAGGCAACGAAGTCTAACAGGCGGCGCTGGACGGCGCGGCGGTTAGAACAACGTTTTTTTCTTTTTTTTTCTCTTTTTTTTTCTTCGGTCGGTTTACAAACCGACCGAGTCTTACTCGGTCAACCCTTCAAGCCACACCAGATCCAGAGAAGGCACGGCGGGAGCGGCGACGGCGAGGGGACCGGCAACGGCGGCGACAGCGGGGGGACCGGCGGAGGCGGGGAGACCGGCGCGGGGGAGGAGCAGCCGGCGGTGGCCACCACAAGAGCTCGGCGACCCGAGGCGGCGGCGGCGACCCCCAGGCGGCGACGGATGCGGCGGAGGAGCCGAGGCCGGAGCCGAGGGGGACGGAGTCAGCGACGGCGACGGAGGGCAGGCGTGCGCCGGCGGCGGGCGACGACCGAGCGGCGGCGCACGACTCTGGCGGGCGGCGGCTGCGGGCGACGACCGAGCGGCGGCGCGCGACTCCCGAGCGGCGGCACAACTCCGAGATCCCGAGCGGCGGCGGGCGGAAGGCGACGACAGCGGAGGCGGAGGCGCGCAGGGAGACCGGCGGCGGCGCGGGGAAGCCGCCGGCGGCACAAGGAGGCGCGGGGACTGCGCAGGGAGGCCGACGACGGCGCGGGGAGGCCGACGGCGACCGGGGAGGCGAAGCGGGGAGATGGGATCTCTCAGGCGTCGCCAAGGATGGGAGGCCGGAGGCGGCACGCGGGCGCGGAACCCTAGGTAAACCAAAACCCTAGTTTTGGCTCTGATACCATGTTATGAATAGCGCTTGTATTCATATGAGGCCAATGGGCCGGTATATATACACAAAGTACAGGTGGTAAATATGCAAAGAACCCCTCATAACAATGGGGAATAACAAACTATACATATATCTCTAACAAGTAACAATAAAAGGAGTACCTAATATTACATAGACAACCATAAATTGATCTTATGATCAAGTTTACATAATAGGCCGGTAGGCCAAATGAGATTATTCATAGCAAAGCAGCAGAATAGTAAGTAAATCAAAAGGGTCTCCATGATTTGCCACAGGCAATCAACTAGGGCTAAACCTAGTCCTGGCCTTCATCTTTCATGTCATAGCCGGAAGCATGGACATATCCATACACTGGGTCATCATTTCTATCATCTAAAACCACATATTAAGCAACAAGGAGTACAAAAGTACCTATAGCAGAATGCAAGAGTACATATATCTACATGCAGGCTTGTCTACTTGAAGGTCTTATATCTCTTTTAGCATAAAGCGAATTTGCCAATCATACTAATTTAGTTAGTTTCCAAACCTATGACATAACCAATTTTTATGTCAAAACAATACCCAATTTTTAGTTAAGTTCATCATGAGTGTGAAATCCGTCTGTTTTGATTTTCATTCCAAGTTAAGTTATCGCAACCATTTCATTCATATTAATTTACGAAAACTATGCAAGTGTGATGTTTCTACACTTTTACCCATGTCCGAGGCACGACTATCTGAATAGATTGCTAACACATTGTAGAGGTTGTATAACTTTACCCACAAGATACGATTAACTCATAATGTTGGCCACTACACTGGTGATAGTGATTGTTTCCATCCCAGGTTAAGCCTCACCCTTTGAATGTTCCCATCCTAACCTACATTTTCAATGAGGGGCCCTATTGTTAGGGAGTCTACATCCCTTCACATTTACGAAATCCACAAGGATGTGACCATTACAGGTCACTCCCAATGATCACAATAGAAATGCATGAATCCACATACCACTCTAAATTCGCAAGATTCACACTAGAGCTAAGCAAAAGGGAAGAAAAAAAATCTGGTCCTTAATCGACTTAGGTGAGACCAAGCACAAGCTCAGAGCTCGTGCAATCCCTCACCCGAGTCTCCACCATTTTTAGGAAATATTTTCCTATTTATAGTGGTAACTCATGTTACCATTCTTATTATCATGCTTTCAAGTTTAGGTGGCAATGTTTGTGTTGTATTTCATTTCACCACTAAGGCATTTCTAAGCACAGCTGTAGTCTACTAAATTTATCCAATGGTGGAGTTATTATCAACAATCAAGGAAGCGAAATATTAGGCATCAAGTGCGCGGTATAACTAGGCAATCAACCTTTAACATAGTTTTTTTTATAATTAACCATAATAAGCATGCACATGTATTTGAAAGAAAAATACCTGCATTTGAAAACTAGGTTTAACATGATCAATTAGAAGAACTAGTAGTGTGCCCGTGCTAACACTACGATAAAATACAAAACAAGATAAAATTTGTAAAAAATAAAACGAAAAATTAGATTCATTAAGATTCACGTCTCATATATTGTATAACCAAATATTTGCCCGTGCGTTAAGTTCCCGTGTGTTACTACGAAATAAAAACATTCAACAGATATAGATGTGTGGAGGAACGGAGTTATAAAAAAATCATCACAACACACATCTACTTTAATTCATATGAATTCAAAACATATAAGCATATCACTTTTCTTCTATCAATTTTCAACAATGCGTAGAAAAATATTGTTTCAAACAAATATCAGTATGTTATATATATGCATGAAACTGCATGACTTCGAACAGAACCACCTTACAGGATCATTGGCAACATGATGTTTGTTATAGAGATGGCAAAAAATGCTGTTATACGAGTACAACACTACAACAACTTACATCAAAGTGTATTGCCTTGTGAAATGCGGCATGGCAGCATACATACTTGCTCGTTGCCAACCCATTCACAAATCACAACGTCATGATGCCGAAAAGCGTTGAGATAAAGAGAGCTACCCTAGAGCATGGAGACAATCTAATCTTGTTATTACAACTATGGCGTAAGATTCCTTCAAGTTCTAACATTATTATTCAGTAAGTGAAAATGAGCAGAAAGGTTACAAAAAGTAAAAACAGAGCAGATAGATTTAGCACGTTTCGATTAGACAGGTGCAGAAGGCACAAGAACTGGGGGTACTTCGATCTTACATGACTCTATACAAAATTTCCTGCAGGGAAGTACAAACATATCTGCAGAGCATTATTTATACATGATCATGTGAACCAAAAGTCTCAAGTTGTCCAATCTTGCATCAACCATATATAGCATACACAGAGTACTCATTGCACAAATAAATCATACACATGGAAAAAACCCAGTTATTAAATCCATTTTGCAACTCAAAATTATTTTAAGCTGAACACAGACAACTCTATTTAAAACATCCAATTGTAACAGAACATTGCCTTATAAGTTATTAGTTAAAAAGTAGTAGTGATACATGTAGACCGTTTAATATTGTTGGTGACTATCAATAATGCATGTAGCAGAAAAATATTGTTGCTAGAGAAGAGATAAATTAAATCATAGATATAGCTTGACTATCAGTAATACAATTATAAAACTTACCCTTCTTCTTTCGCCTATTGGCTTTGCTTCAACATCTTCAAAACTTGGTGAGCAGTGATCTTCCCATGTAAATGAATCATTGGAATTTGCATCCTCCTCCTAATATCAACGGCGGTAAAAGGAACAATTATACCATGAAATAGGACATCAAAAATCAAGAAAAGAAAGAAATAACATGAGAGAGGAATGATGTCTATAAGCTTAGCCTGGAAGATGGATCAACAAAGATAAAATGACATTCAATCCATAGTGCATTCATATGCATTGGATGTCCTGTACATTTGTCACTAACTTTTAATCAGCGTTGTTTATATAATATATACTTTCTTCTTAGAAAATTGATGTCATTTTAGAATGAATGATGTCAAAAAAATTGAACTTTGACCACAAATATGCACAACAAATATTCAGATTGACCACATTAAAATGATATTAGTAGATTTGTAATTATAAATACTTTCTATCATGTTTACTAACATATAAATGTAAAAATTAATAGGGAAAATTGTACATTAGAGATCATGTCAATGCCCAAAACAACATCTATTCAGTAACAAAGGGAGTACTTGACTGAGTGAGACAACAGATAAATCATGGGCTAAACAGCTAAGACTTAAATTGGTGTGAAAGAGGGTCCTAAAGGATTAGTTACTATCATGTATAACTAATTTGCTCTTTGAACAATATTTGAATAAACATTCAAGAAGTGACTGAAATTAGCACAAAAATAAATGAATTTTTCTAAACTGCAAGTTTAACAAGTTTAGAGTAAACAAGAAGCATGGTCTAAGCACTTAGCAGATAAACCAAAACAATGTAAGATTTATGAACTTCATGGTTGGTCAAAGAGTATTAAGATTTGATGCAGCAATCCCAGTGATAAAATCACTAATCCGTACATCTATACCTCCTCTTGTTGTTCCATGTATTGCCGAATCCATGCAGCTTGCGATGACCGCCCATCATCCAATGTCACATCCTCTTCTCGTCGCCTGCCAATTCTTATTTCTAACCCCTCAGTGTTCCCCTCTTCCTCTTCAGGCCCATGACTCTGTGGCACCCAATTGTCCTTCGCTGCTGATACTACTTTAACTGAACCCTCCGTTCCTACAAAGGCACCACAAAAGTAATCAACACATGGCATAAGCATGACAAACTAACACCCAACTATTCAATACAATTCATGCCTCCATGAGGAAACACAAGCATAAACGCACCACACCTGGCGGGTATGCGCGCGCGGGCAGAACCTAAAGTGCAGAAGAGTGCAAACCACATGCTCGGATGCTCCAACATATATACTGTGCTACTTTCACAGTTCACACTTAAACCAGTAAGACATCATAGAAACGCAGGCAAATGAACAAATTTCATTGTGCGCACACGCTGACACGCATACACTGGTTGCGGCACATGCACAGGCACATTTCACAGTTCACACATCGCTTGGAAGCACTACACCATAAACCACCGAATCCAATACCTGCGCGAGAAGAGGAGGCGGCGCCGCTGGAGAACTTGAGGGGGAGTTCGTCGCCGGGCAGATTAAAGCACAGCCAATCCAACGCCGACTCAAAAGTCGCCGAATCCTACCCATCACCAATAATAATCAACAAAACAGCCAATTCAACCGCCACGGCAGTGCTCTAAGCGTGTGCGGGGATACGAACCGATAGAGCGGAGAGGGCCTGCTCAATTTGCGCGGAGGAGAAGCCCTCGAGGGCGAGCTTGTCGTAGACGCCGCGCAGCCGCCGCGCCTTCTGCTCCCTCGACTCGGTACGCGCCGCGGGAGCATCGGCCGGGGCGGTGGTGGTAGAGGAGTTGAGGAGGAGGCGGCGGAGGCGGCGCTCGTTCTCCGACGAGATCTTCATTGTGCATTTTCCTTAATTAACAAAAATACCCTTTTCATTAAAACTAATTGAGCAATGCCAACTGCATCTAGCAGAAATGGTTTTTAAGAGTGCAGATACCCACATGAACAATTTGAAAAGGTACTATGACCTGTGTTGTAATTTGGCTTTTATTGAAAGAAGTTGCTTCAAAGGTAATAATAAAAATTTACTATGAATCCATTTTATTACAGACCTGCCCAATAAAGGAGCCACCGTTCTTTCTCATTTTGATCTTTCTTCTCTATAGCCCTGTAAGTGGAGTATACAGGCAGACCAATCCCTACTGCACAACTGCACAAGCATGAAGTGAGGATCATAAACATGACAGATTTCTTATCCACAACAGAAAGATAGCTTTTTTTTAAAGGATTGTTACAACAAATTATAAGTTTTCGGTTTATTGCATCCAGCTAGACCAGCATGTAACATTGTAACTTCACATTAACATCTTGTCACCTAATAGCCAATAAGATTGTTGTACAGAATGAGCATATGCCTGCGAGCTATGACACTTGCTTTCGGCATAGACAAATACTTACACTGATGCTAATATGAAATAAGTAATTACAATAACAACAGTTTGACAGTTTGTAGTAATTTATAAACTAAAAAACTAAAAGCGCTGATGAAGTCCAACCAGCAGTACAATCAGTTCACTGACATAATCTATGTAATTGCCTAAAAAAGCACAACAAGGTATCAAATAAGGAAAACAGGCTAACCGAAGAAAAACAATCAACTTCCAATTTCCAAGAAGCACAATATGAAAATAAACAACCAGATAACAACATGCTGATTAACATACTACATTTGAAGTATACCTGGCTGTGCGGATGACAACATTAGAGCTAACGCAACCACTCGATTCCCATCAGTCACCAGTTAACAAGTACTCTTGACACTGAAACAAGCACAACCACATCCTATTCAAACAATATATTAGCGACGCGATGCAATGGCAGCCTTACGCAAATGGTGTGTCATCGATACCTCACAGTCACAACATTCACATAGAAGCTACTGCAGTCACTATCGCATAATGTTCGAGGGATACATATGTAGGTACAAAGATTTTACCATTTGAAGAAGATCCACAAGGATCAAAGTCATCGAAGTCATCCTTGTTGCTTTTTTATTAGATGGGGGCTTCAAGGAGCTGGGTGAAAAGAAATCCTTATTTCTGGTATTCAGACATATATAACATCAGTGAAGGATCAAAAAGTTAACAATATAAGGTAAAGCATGAGGCTACAAGTCGGCAAGTCGAGAACTGATGTTGCTGCATATACCACTCAATAACAAGGTACATCACAAGGGCATCCAATAGCAATAGTAGTATACTTTTAGATAATAACTGTATTTCCACGGGAAATTAAATGATCCATCATGCACCCAAGAAAGCAATAAGCTATTATATTTATACCACCCTATCCCACCGGCTACCAAGCTTTGAATTACATGATAAAAAGGATAAGATAAATAAAATGTTATCGGCTATAGTTTCTGAAAACCAGTAGCGGTTACTCAAGATATGAACAGGTATATTTGCATTCTCTGATTAGGCGGCAATGAAGAGAGAGCGGGTGGGGATCTATACGACTATAACGGCGGGGACGTGGTTGAGAGAGATACCGTGAATTCCGGGAGGGTTCAGGGGAGACGTACCTCGATCGGCTCGGCGCGGGGCGAGACGCGGCTTTCCACTCCTCGAGGCGGCGCTCGGCGTTCACGTGGCGGAGGCGGCGGCCGTTTATGTCGCGGCAGGCGTCGAAGTTGCTGGTCTTCTTCTGGCCGGGGTTGGAGGCGGCGCCACGGAGCAGGGAGCCGAACCCGCCCTTGCCGCCGCGGAGACGGAGGAGCGCGGACGCGGAGGGGAATTGTCCGTCGGGGGAGGAGGCGAGGACGGAGGAGGGCGAGATGCTGAGGCGGCCGGTGACGAGGCGGAGGGAGGCGGCGGGGACGCGGGAGAGCGCGGAGACGGCGTCGAGGAGCGCCGAGCCAGAGACGGTGGGCGTGGAGAAGCGGAGGCAGTGGGGTGCGGCCGTCGAGAGATCTACCTGCGCCGTCGCCTTCCACGCGGGGCCGCTTGGCGTCCTCGCCGGCGCCGTTCACCTCCGTGCCCGCCTCGAGCTTCCTCTTGTGATCTCCTTCGCCCTCGGTGGCCGCGGGGGGCTCCTGCTGCGTGGCGGCGGCTGGGGGCTGCTCCTCGGGCGCTACCTCCGGAGGCGGCGCGGCAGATCTGAAGCTAGGGTTCGGTTTCACCGCCGCAAACCCGGATCGGGCCGCCATATCGGCCGAATCGAGGGGCTACAGGCCAGATTGCATCGATTTGGGGGAAGGGTGGGAGGGAGGGTCGGGGGCGTGTGCGTGCGTGTGCGCGAGGTGGCGACCACCGCCGCCGCAGCCATGGTGGCGTGGCGAAGCGAGGGGAGGGGAGGTTTGGATTAGGGTTTTAATGGGGTGGGAGGAGTGGCGGCGGAGGGGACGACGGGGGGAGCGGAGGCGCGGGGGAGAGGTGGAGATGGGGGAGCGGCGGTGCGGTGGAGGACGGGGGAAGCGGAGGGAGTGGCGGAGGAGGAGGCAGCAGCGGCGCGGGATGGGGAGGAGGCGAGGGCGGTGCGGCGGCGGAGGAGGGAGGGGAGGAGGCGACGGCGGCGCGGCTGCGGAGGAGGGAGGAGGAGAGGAGGCGACGGCGGCGCGGCGAAGGAGAAAGGGGAGGAGGCGAGGGTGGTGCGGCGGCGGAGGAGGAAGGGGAGGAGCGATGGCTCCGTGCGAGGGAGGCGGAAGACTGAGGTAGGGGAGGCAGCCGCACGGATTCACCCGGGGGGCGCACGCATTCAGGGGGCATCTCAATGATGTGCATGATCCAAATAATTCTGGCCTTACGATCTTCAATGAGTAAGAGAATAAGGTTTGAGGAGAGATCTAGGCCATTCATTTGTATGAAGTTGGATTACTTGGTACACAAATCTGGGTGGACTTAGATTAGGCATGACCGTAGGGGTGGTTGAGGGGGTGGATTTAGTAAAGAAAATTTTGGTGTATTATAGAGTAGGGTAGATTGCCTTGATCAAATATGACTAGGGTTGGATCTTGTTCGTCAATGATGGGAGTGTCCGAAACATCAAGGTCTATATACGTGAAATTATCCACATTCAACACAACATCTCAATAAAATTCAAATGAAAATCTAAATGAACTAAACAAATTATGATTTTGATACTACTAGAAAGATTTTAAATTTAGATGAATTTAGAAAAATCATTCAATTTGGATTTGAAATGAAGAAGTTATGGCATTCCAAAGTTTAAACAGAAATAAATTCCAGAAATTCAAAAATATATGACAGGTGGGATCGGCTAGAATTTTCTTTCCTTTTTCAAATATTTTTCTTAAGAAAAGATGGGTCTAGTGTGTTTTAATTTCTTTTCCAATTACTTTTATTCGGGAAATTCAGAGAGGTGGACTAGTGGGATCACGGTTCATGAGGACTTGGTCCATGCAAATGTCTACAGAGATTGGACCCATATGTGAGAGATAGTGGTCCATGGACTTGGTTCAAGCAATGGTTTAAAGGGTATGGGTCCACATGTCAGTGAGTTATTGGCTTAAATAGGGGTTAATTAGGATTTTTAACCATACAGGGCCCACAGTTCATAATAATGCTAAGTGTATCCTTAACAACTAACTTAATTACTAATTTAATTAAATATCTAATAGATGGGGTCCATTGGTCGATAAGACTGAATAGAGTCTCAGAGGAGTTCACGATAAAGCTCCTTGGTGAGCTCGCCGACGGCAAGGGAGATGTCAGCATGCACAGCTAAGGGCCAAAATGGAATATGATGATAGCACTCAGTGAGATGCACTATAGTGGTGGCTAATCGGCAGAGAGTGGTGGTGCTAGGCAGTGGCATGATGGCAACAACATCGAGCTACACTTCAGTCAAGGCTAGGTGCACAATAGCTCTAGTGAGTAGCATAGAGTGTTTTAGGCTTGGCTCGAGGACCTAGGCTTGTGTGATTAAGGTTAGCGCTGGCATGGCTGGCAATGGTGAGATCCGGATTTTCTACCTCACTTCTTCAAATTGGAGGTGGTTTCATGATCTACAAGCTAAGGTGAAGCTAACAGAGCAATTCACATGGCTTTTCGTGCAGCGTGCTGTCAGAACCAGGAGCAACAACTCCTGGATCCTCTATGTAAATCGCACTAGTCCAGGATCAGCTAGTGCACATAGTGTACAACAAAGATAAATATCAACCATAATGACAGTCATTAACTAAATATGGGCATAATTGCCAAAGTTTACATCAACGGCACATAAGCCAAAATTAAATATAAGTAGCAGGAGAAAAACACCGAAGTGAAAGAAACCCACTAAGCCTACCCATAGGCAAACGACAGTAAAACGTGGCCTACTCGTCCAAGTCATCACCATAGCCGAAGTCGACTTCCTCTGTGTGGAGATAGCAAGGTGAGTACCAACTTGTACTCCACAAATCACATGGAGAAATGCAACGTAATGATAAAGGCATCAATGGAAGGTTTATAGGGTTATTTTGAACATAAAATAACATTTAAAAAATACAGTAAATAGACTAAAATTGCTGAATTTAATACAGTTAGTAAAACAGTACTCGTACTTGAAAATATTACCGTTAGTGTAGGCTCCGACCAAACACCAACCTATCCATGGGCATCCCACCCGGATCATCTTTTCCAAAAGATCTCGTATGGATTCCATCCATCCACACATTTTCAACCGCTCATGGATTCCATCCATCCATAAGCTTTCAATCTCTCATGGATTCCATCCATCCACAAGGGTTTCATAAACCATTTTAAAAAACAAAGTCTAATTCATGAAAAACTTTTACTCATCATGCCCATGACCATGGGCACAGCTATCTGGGATAGATTATACACTCTATAAAGATTGTACAGTTTTACCCACAAGACATGATTATCCTATATTACCACACGATTAACACACTTCCTTAGGTGTGCAGCGAGGAGATTATGACAAGGCCTTTACAATGCAAAGCCTTCAACCTGACTAAGCCAACTCTAAGGTTTCACCGCAATAAGGAATCCATCAGACCGGGACCCCCTTTTGAGCCGAGTGAGACTTCACATGGTACACGCCACTCTCACTTTCAACCTACAACATGACTCAGGTTGGGACCCACAAATTAATCAACCAGGACTGTCCCATAGCAGCCTTGTAGTAGTACGATAGGGCTTTGCAACAGTAGCTCATAGACCGGTCCTTAGTTTGACATAGGCTCAAACCACATACCCCCTGTGCACGACAATCAAAACTGTGTCTCCGAACAACAGTGCATGCCTACATCCAACACCTAACCATTAGCCTAGGTCTAAACCAGGTTTTATATTTTATTTCAAAATATTTCATAATCCTTCTTGACTCACCAAACTCAAGAATACATTTGAAAACTTTGTCATTTTATATGAAAAGGTTATCCCAAAACAAACATTATGTCTACGCAGGTCTAAGCATTTGATACAAAATTTCTCTAGCCAATACTAGTGTACTAACTAGAGTTTTAATCTAGGGTGACAAGGTGTTGAGGAATTCAATGTCAATGGAGGAATTAATAAGTAGGCAATAACTAAAATTAAAACTGAATTGAAATACATTAAATAAAAGTATGCATGCAGTATAATTTAAAACAACATAATTTTATGTTACAATCTGGGATCAACATGATCAAGGTGTCTGACTTGCCTTGCTCTTCAAATGGGAGCAAATATTCATCGAAGAATTCTCCCGAATCGTCGCAGTCTACACGTGAAAATAACTCATTGAATTCAAATAAAATTCAAATAAACTCCAATATTTAAATTGAGGGTAGAAATGGATAGAGGGGAATTTTGATGAATTTAGACATTTGAATGGGCTCAATCAGAGTTAGGATGAAGGAGAACGGGCTCTCGAAAGTTTAAAATCAGATAAAAGGAAAAGGTTGATTTTCTGGAATTATTTTTCTAAAGAAAATTGGAATTATGACATCAGCAGTGATTCTATTTTTGGCCGAATTATTTCTATTGAAAAATCAAATTATGACATCGGCATGACGTCAGCCCTGGGATTTGTATTTTGGCCGAATTATTTTCCTACTGGAAAATATGGCTAAGAGGCTGACAGTGGGCTCGGTCTATGGACCGAGTCCACGGACGAAGGAGATGGCTGAGGTGGCGACGGTGGTGGGGTGTGCCAACCGACGCTTGCGTGGTGCCCATGTGGCAACCACGTCGGCAACCACCTCACCCCAGCGTTGACGTGGCGAGGTGCCGACGAGAAGGCGCTCGTGTCGGACCCGGATTTTTCAGTCCAAATCCACTGTGTTTTATTGCACTATTCCCTGGATCAGTAGATAGTGCACACAGTAACATTGCTGAATCATACACATACATCGCAAAATATTACATGCCATAAAGGTCTTCTCCCATATCGGGCGATAGTTCACATAGGGGCCACATTGGCTAACAGTTACATCACATTAAAGCAGCGGAATAGAAGCAAAAGTGAAACCATTACCACAGGCAAGTGACCGGGGGTAATTGTGTTCCATGCATATTACCCAAAGTTGGATAATATATATGCACACAATCTCCATCTAGTCCTCTTGTCTATGTTTCAAAATACGTATTAAGCGCCCTAGTTGTTGTCGTCACCTCCTGTTGCATTTATAGGAGCCTCTTCATGCTCATAGTGCTCCTGAGTCCCTATCTCTGTTTGATAATGCGAGAGTGAGCACTCCGACCCCATGCTCCGCAAGCCAACACACAGAATGCAAATATATAACATGCATGGCTTGTCAATGGAAAGGCATAGGGCTATTTTGTTTTGCTAATGAGTGCTTTTGAATACAATTATATAAAATTCCCTATGACCTAGCAGGTTAGAAATCACATTTTAAAGCATTTATTGTAATAATCCATGTAATCATTGTTTCCCATATCTATGGCATCCCACCATATCCCATTCTTGGCATCACACCAAATGTCCTTATGGCATCGCACCATATGCCTATTGTTGGCATCACACCAACCATCCTTATGGCATCGCACCATAAGTTACTCCTTTGGCATCACACCAAGGGTCCCATATGACATCGCACCATACGCTACTTATTGGCGTCACACCAACATTACATATGACATTGCACCATCTGTTGCTTACGGCATCACGCCATACGTTTTCCATTGTGAGCATAGTAGTTTGAAGAATATTTCTCGGGGCATTAGTGTCACCCCAAGTAGCTAGCATTCCTAAGCATTGCCATTTAAATAGGGACTTAATTTGTGAAATCTTAAGTTAATTAATACTATGGCGACAAGGTTTACATGTCCAAGTTTGGCAAGGAGATTAATATAAGCAATAGCAATAACAGGGCATAACTAGCTTGCTGAAATTGAACATAACATATCTCATGAAAAAGTAGCATGCACTTTGCTAATTTAAAAGGAAATAACTTTGAAATATTGGGTTCAATATGATCAAGGTGTTGACTCACCTGGGTCGTTAGTGTCCGGTTCTGGGCTGTTGGGACTGTTGTCGTCTGCTGCCTCCTCTTGCTGGACCTCGAATGGTATATACGTTGCACGATATTTTTGGGCAAAAATTAGCAAATCATTCAAACCATAATAAAAAAATTCAAACGAACTCAAAAATTTGTGGTTTCGGTTCCATTAGACAGATCTTGAATTTAGATGAATTTACAAATTTGTTTCATTCAATTTGGAGCTAAAATGAAGAAGTTATAATCAGTCAAAGTTTTCTGTTTTGGTCAAATCCAAAAATTACTAAATCCTGACATGTGGGGCCCACTGTCAGCCTCAGTTTTATTTTGATTTTCCATTTTATTTACTTTCTGTGCTACTGACGTATGGGTCCAGTTACTGTTCTGTGGGTCCATGTGTCAGCGTGCCACTGACTGGTGGGACCTAAGAGTCAGCGGGCCGCTCGGGTGCTGTAGCCGCTGACAGGTGGGGCCCACCTATCAGCCGGAAATAAAACGCAGAAAACTCAACCCGGCCTGCGGAGCCGGAGGCTCGAACGCGCGACCGGGGAGTTGGGAGGGAGAAGAGAGCGGTGACAGCCAAGTGAGCGGGGAGGCTTTGCCTACCTTACAAGGATGAAGAATCCTTTTAGCGTGGGTCGAGGAGGGGTCCAGCAGAAGAACTCGGGGACGACGATGGCCGGCGGCGAGGGGATGTCGGGGAGGTCCGGTGGAGGGGCAGAAAGGAATCCTTGTGCTGCGGTGAGTCCGGTGGCACAGTCAGCGAGGACTGAGGATGACCGGAGGTGGGTCGGCGTCGAGCGGCGGCGGCGGCCGGGGAAGAAGCTTGTCGCCGACGACGTACGTGCTTCGGGAGGTACCGGCGAGGTCGGGGATGGTCTTGCGACGGCTCAGAGATGGATGGGGAGCAAGGAGTTTGGCTCTGGTGGCGTTAATCGGCGGGGAGCCTGCGGTGGCCGGAGTTGGGGAGAACGGCTCGCCGGCGGCTAGGGGGCACGGGAAAACAATTACCTTTGAGGGAGCAAAGAGGGAGGCGTGGGGAGCTCGACGGAGGGCTCAACGCCTTTTATAGGCGGTCGGGTGAAGCTGGCAACGAGCGACGCCCGACCGATCATGTCGGAGCGGCGGAGTAGACGGAGCAGGCGGCGGTGGCAGCGAGAATCCTGGTGGCATGCAGCAAAGGCAGCTGCGGCGGGTCCTGTGGAGTGATTCAGAGCGTGACCCTCCACTACCGGCTGCAGCTTTGCGCCGCGCACGCGCCGGGTGCAGAAGGCTTGCGCCACGCGGCCGGGCGGTGTGACCGTGCGGAGGGAAAGCTGCAGGCAGCAACGCCGTTCCAGGGGCGGAGGCGGCGAAACCAGCGGCGGTGACGGCTTCGCAGGCACTCCCACCGGGTGACGGGACGGATCGGGCGGAGCTGGCGGAGGCATGAGCGCCACGGGGATGAAGAGCGCTGCGCACACGCAGTGGGAAGAGAGGGGGGAGAAGGAGGAAGAGAGAGCCGGGCGAGCGGGAGGGGCCCGCTGGCCAGAGAGGGAGCGGGAGTGGGGCAGGGCCCGCCTGGCGGAGAGCGCGGGCGCGCTGCGCACGCTGGGCTGGGCCGCGCGGGTGAATTGGCCGCGCGCGCGCAGGAGCTGGGCCGGGGTGATGGCCGGCCTGGCTCCAACTTCCCCCCCCATTCTCTTTTTATTTTCTTTTTCCGTTTTGTTTTATTTTGGGGTTTACTCTTTGCACAATTTCATATATAAATTCTGGATTTTATTTAAATTCCTCCCTCCTAATTTCTGGATCATTTTTTTAGATTCTTAATTTCAATTTAAAACTGCTTCCTTAATTGTATATTTTCCTTTTTATTTCAAATTCTGGGAACCTCAACCAAAAATTCTTAAAGAAAAACCATAAAATCCAAATCAAAATAGGATATCTTGCAAAATGTCTCAAGGGCTCCACATTTTACAAAATTCATATTTTTAGGGATGTTACAGCTCGGGCACAGCGGCGGTAGCGCTCCGGCGCACAGCGGTGACCGACGAGGGGTAGAGGAGCGAGAGGAGAACACGGCGGTCTCGGCTATACCTTGCGAGAGGCTCAGGAGTCAACAACAAGGGCTAGCGACGAGACTTGGCGGTGGGGATGGTTTGGCTCCGGCGGGCGGCGTGCTCCGACGGCGCTCGTGCTCGTCGAAGAGGCGGAGAAGGTCGGCGATGGCTCAGCTTTGCTAAATTCGGCATCGGCAGAGCTCGAGCGACAGCAACACGTCAGGAATTCCTCACCGGAGGTGTTCGCCGGCGTAGAGAGAGGAATGGCAGCGCAGACACGCTCAAGTGGTGGAGGGGAGGAATTGGGGCAGGAATGGGGTGAGTGAGGAAGGGATCAGTGAAATGGGGTACTTATAGGGGCGGGGGCGGGGACGGCCGAGCGGCGAGCTAACGGCCCGCGTGGAAATGGCGGTGGTGGCGGCTGTTGCGGATAGGGTGCGGGCAATGGGGAAAGTAGGGAGGGGGATTGAGGACGCGGGGAGTGCGGGAGGGGTTGGGGAGTGGGAGGTGCCTGCGAGGTGAGAGGAAGGAGGCCGGGATGGGCGGGGGTGGCCAACGGCCTGGCGGCGGGGATTGCACGGAGGAGGCGGCGTGAGGAGGAAGAAGGGGGCTGGGAAGAGGCCTGACAGGTGGGCCCGGGGTGTCGGCGGAAGAAAATTAGAGAGAGGAGGGAGGGGCGGCGGCGACCACATGGCAGAAGAAGAAATCGAGTGGCTGGGCGCGGGAGAAGACGGACAACGGGAAGATGGGCCGGGGTGGGGACTCGGCTCATCCGAGCCGTCCACGTGTCGGCCGAAGAGGAGGGGTAGGCGGGATGGGCGGGCAGTCAGATGGCGGCGACGTGGGTGCATCTGGGCCGTCCAAGTGTCAGCCGGAGGGAAGGGGTGGGAATTTAAATTTTGATTTCGGACTTTGGATTTTCAGAAGAGTCGAGGGAAAAAAAATAAAGGCCTAGAAAATATCAAATAAAGCCCAAAAATTCCAAAAAAAAATCTACATAAATTCCTGGGACCATTTTGGACTTATTAAAATTATTTCCAACTAAAGTTGGAATTATATTTTCATACTTAAAATACTTTTTAATTTCATAATAGATTTTAAAACTCCAGAAAACACAGAAAAACCAAATAAAAGCCAAATAAACCCAAATAATAAATTTGAATTAAAATTTTTATAGAAAATCAAAATATCATTTTATTTAATAATATTTTTAGGTTTTACTTAAAATACTTTTCAAATCCAGCCTTTTTAAAAACTAAAAATCAGGGCAAAGCGAAAATAAAATTTGGGCACCAAATCACTTTTTTTTATTTTAAATCAAATTAATTTAATTTAATAAATTTTTTTACTCCAAAAATTGAAATAAACAGCTGGGCTGTTACACATGCCTTGCTATCGATAATCGTCGATGGCAGCGAGGAAGAGTGAATGTGGCTAAAGCATTGTGGCCGATTCTAGGGTCTCATGGCTAGCCTATAGGTTTTTCTTTCAAGTGAATTGCAAGTGGGTGAAAAGACCTATTGAAATCTGGGGCAAGGCGCAAGAACGGTAGCGGTAATGAGATTGGTTGGCGTTAGGGAGGATGATCACATTCCGGTGGCTCTAGGGCATGGCAAGACAATCAAAGGGGCATGTTACCATGGGGAATTCAAGAGAAAAAAAGAAGGGCATGATGGCCATGGCCGAATATGATCCGAGCAAAGAGAATAGGTGGTGAGGTTGACGACGGCACTATGCATGGTGGCGTGGGCGTCGTCTTTAGGCTTCCTAAGGGCAAATAGCCAAGGGGAGGTGAGGATGAGGTAGAGGGGGATGAGATGAACTCTAAGCCCATGATGGCATCGTCCGAGACTCACTAGACGATGAGGAACTAAGTGGGGAAGCTTATGGCCCAACATAGGGAAGAAGGGGATATTCTTCCTCTCTGAAGGCGATGGGGGTATGTGAGCATGGGGAAAACACTAAGTGAGTGAGCATGAAGATTATGACGCACAAGGTTGGGCTTAAATAGGGGCGAGAATGCACAGGCACCATGAATGGGTTTGGGCGTAGGGAGCAAGAGACGAGGTCACAGCATGCAAGGCTCGAGGTGTAGAGAGCTTCAATGCACTGTTGCACGTGAATACATGCAAAGGGATGAGCTCAAGCGTATGCTAGAGAGAGAAGAGAGGAGGAAGAAGCATAGTAGTGCGCTGACAGGTGGGACCAGGGCCCACAAATCAGTGGCACCAAGAGCAAGGGAGCTAGGCTGAGGCAAGCAAGTGCTGGGTTGGCTTGGTTGGGCTGCGAAAGGGAGGCTAGTCTAGCGTGTCACGTGGGTTGGTGTGGGAGAAGAAAGGAAGACGGGCCAGGTTTGCCAGTGGGTTTCGGCCCAAAGGGAAGGAATGAAAGATTTGACGTTTAAATTTTTAATTTGGTATTTGATTTGAGTTTGAATTTATAATTTGAATTCCTTGAGGTATTGTACAAAAAAATTTTAAGAAAAATTCCTTAGCATCCAATTAACTTTTAGAAATTTTTATTCGTATTTTTGGTGTGGGGACCCTAGGCGCAGGAGCGCCCATTGTCACTGCATATGTTCTATACTAGTCCCATGATTAGTAGCTAGTACACACATTCACATCATTGTGATCACATCCATACACATCGCACATAAATAGCTTACATAAAAGAGTACATACACAAAAGACCAACAAAGTCTTGAACAAAAGCAGCAGAAGTCTAATAAACAGAAGTATCCAGTAATGTGCCATTATAACCCACAGGCAACCGACTGGAGTCAAACCCTAGAAGGATCTCTCATCAAATTTCCCGATGCTAGGGGTGAAATATGCATCGTCGGGCAAGAGATCGATCTTCATTCTCTGATCAGCAACATTTTAAGCAAGGTTGAGTACATTGCATACTCAGCAAGACTTGTAGTGTATTGCAAAATTTACATATATGCAAGGTTGTCAATGGATGAGGTTCTACACTACACTAAATAATAATTTGCAAGCAAAGTTGTAAAGAGCATTTGACATGTAATGAAATAACATTTGCATAAATTCCATAAGAGTATATCAAAACCATTCGCAACCCTCCTCAGCTGTGAACATCACACAATTCCCTCCCATGGGCATGGCACACGATTAGATGTTCATGCCATCCCATATGTTCAGTGAAGCAGTTTTGGAAAGGGAAACTATACCCTTTTTATCTACATCCAAGCTTGGTCATGACAGTGAGCACGGTTATTTAAATAGTTTTTAGCACTCTATAGAGATTGTATAGCTTTACCCATACGAGATAATCAGTTTTAACTATCGGCAACTTCATGCTTCCTTTGGCGTGTGACAAAAGTTGATTATCTTAAAGCCTTTAGGTTATCTAGTCCTAACCTTGCACTAGCTCGAATGAACATTGAACCTCTCTTAGGTACACCCCTAAGAAAGCATTCGAATCCTCCTTAGGTACACCCCTAAGAAAGTATTCGAATCCTCCTTAGGTACACCCCTAAGTGAAGACCCTCACTTAGGTTTGTCCCCTAACTGGGCATTCATCTTTGCTTAAAAGCCTTGGCCCAAGCACCTTGGTGTCAAGGGCCCCTATGAGCGAACCTAACTGGAGTACCCTCACTACTTCTGTGCCTACCACAGTGTAAGGCTAGACCTAGACAATTTAATGAGCTAAATGCCAGAGCCCATATAACACATGTGGTCGTACGGTGTGACTTAGATGTGCAGCAATAGCGTTTGGTCCTTAATTGACCCGGGAGAGAATCAATCCCTATATACATGCGAGATTCTCTCTCACATTTGACAGATTATCATATGGCTTGCCCACGTCCAAAAACTTTGTTTTTCATTTTATTTGATACCAATGTAACAAAGGTTCCCCCTCTGGTGCAACATTTTTGAAACTGTTTTTCCCATATGAAGATTTTGTTCGAAATTCAAACTTAGCAAAAATTGGTGCTTGTTTAAGCATCTAGACAGTAGTATTCCCAATTGACAATATACATTGTCTAAACCATATCCTAGAGGTTACAATAGTGTGGGTATCAAGTTTTCAAGGAGGTTCAATCCATACGAGTGGTCATAAGTACCATTGCCCACAATATAGCAGTTTAACAGAACATACACGCATGCATAGTAGATTTTACAAACAATATACAATAATTGAAATACTAGGATCAACATTGTCGGACCCCGGAGCAACAACTCTTGGATCCTCTGTGTAAGTTGCGCTAGTCCAGGTTCAGCTAGTGTACACAATGGACAACAAAGATAAATATCAGCCATAAAGACATTTATTAACTAAATATGGGCATGATTGCCAAAGTTTACATCCACGACCAATATGCCAAATGTAAACAAAAGTAGCGGAAGAAAAACACCGAAGTGGAAGAATCCTAACAAGCCTGCCCACAGGCAAACGACAGTAAGGCGTGGCCTACTCGTCCAAGTCTTCACCGTAGTCAAAATCATCTTTCTCTGTGTGGAGATAGCAAGGTGAGTACAAACTTGTACTCTGCAAGTCACACGAAACAATGCAACACAATGATAAAGGCAACAAAGAAAGGCATATAGGGTTATTTGAGCATAAAACAACATTTAAAGAAATATAGTAAATAGATTAGAAATTGCTGAATTTAATACAGTAAGTAAAAATAGTATTGTAAATGAAATTAATACTATTAGTTTAGGTCCACCTCCCATACTAACCTAACCACGGGCATCCCACCCGGACCATCTTTTCCAAAAGGCCTCATATGCATTCCATCCATCCACACGCTTTCAATCTCTCATAGATTCCATCCATCCATAAACTTTTCGTAAACCATTTTGAAAAACAAAGTCTAATTGTAACAAACCCAGCCAAACCATGACCTGGAATGCTACCAACTAGTAATGTAACAAGGATAAACTAAATACGTCTCACAAAATTTCGGCAGAACCTCCCTTGTATAGTTGTCTATGTTAGTGGTTTCAACAAGCAGATTCGATAAAAATAGACAACCAACATGTATTATGATCATTACTAATCAAAATTGACTATATGTTCTAGGACATTCATAGGTCTAGCGTCTAGATAAAGAACAGGAGCATCATTAAAAAAAATCAATGATCATAAAGGTACTTAAAGTAATTCATTCATCTGTTATTTAATTTTGTCCTTTCTTTCCATTATGGGTAGATCGTGCAAAGTGCAACAAGACTAATTCTTCTTTTCTCCCAATGCATGCCGACCTCATAAGGGTACCTAAAACACAACAAACAACAAGGGTGAGTCCAACGACTCAACAAATATAATAAATGATAACAATAGTATACATGTACACCGTTCCATAAGAACATCCATCAGTTACTTATAAACACATGCTATGCAGTACACCGTTCCATAAGAACATCCATCAATTACTTATAAACACATGCTATGCAATATGCTCAACAAGATTTTCTCTTTTCTCTTTCTCTTTTGCATTTTACCGGTAATGCAAAGTGTGCATCCGTCGATGCACACCCATGCCTATACCATCTGGTACAGGGACCAATTGCCCATACTCCGCAAGTATGGGGACCTAAGCCCATGCTTTTCAAGCATGGGGACTGTTGTGGTTACAGACCAAACAGAGAGAGAGAGAGTATGGTAGTGGAGAGTTAGGTGAGTAATGGCATCCGCCCTCCCCCTGGCTGATATTGCACTCATATACCCTGTTGGGGATTGCTTTTACAATAGTACCCTTACATTTGAGTATCCCCCTTGGGGGCGCTTATGTCATTATACATGTCCCATTTGGGCCTTACAGCCTTCTAACAGGCCTACTGGGCTTAGGTGGGGGCCACCCCTACAACAGGAGCCTCTCATGGTGAAGGGCTTCACAGGCCAAAGCCATGCCGCTGAGACCTTTGGCCCCCTCCGTCCCATTGGCATGTGATCCTCGAAGAACTAGATATACTTTCGTTCGTGCTGATGGTGGGGGAGCCAGTGTGTTTTCCGCTCCCGGAGCTGCGAGACCTCGAGGTCGAAGATGTCGGGCAGGCCGAAGTCTTCGACGGGGCCGCAGCCATGGCGTGACATACTGCTTGTCCCGGATGTTTGTGGGCGCAAAGTAAAACCTGGGCGGCTGCCCCGGGCAGCTGAGCTTCGGGAGGTGCCTTGCGTAATGTCGCGCCAATGCAGAGAGATGGCTGCGTGGTCTGGGAGTGCGCCTTAATGACACCTGGAATCGCGCCGGCCCTTGTCAGGTGCAGGCTGTCGCGACTGCTCTATCTGTTTTGCGCTGAGTGGGGGGGGGGGGGCGCGGCAGGCTGTGATTGGAGCGTCGTGGGATGCCAGCGGTCATGCGACCCTGGCCGTTCTCCTGTTCCCCAGGGAAAGTGGCCACATGGCAGGGATGCGTCGACGCGTTACGCGCTGATCGCCCACCTACCGCCGCCTGCTGCGGTTGTCAGTGGTTGCGCTGCCCGATCGTGGGTAGCCGAACTGCTGTAATTCTGTTGTTCGATCTTTTGCTTGCGGGGGAGACGAGGGACTTTATAAGTCGTCACTGTGGTCATGCAAACGCTTCCCTACCTGCTTGCTTGTGCTAGCGCGTTCGTTTTCGTTTTCTTGCGCACCTCGCTGCTGCTTCCGCATCCGCTCCTGCTCGTCGTCGTAGTGGGAAGAGAGGAATGGCTGCGTGCGATAACCTCCCCACTGACAAGGGCGCCGCCCTTGACGATCCTGCACACCGTCTTAGCGAGAGCACCTCGTCGAGCCAGCGCTGCTTGACGCCACCACCGGCGGAGTATCGCCTGGTTCTGCGCGACAAGAGGCAGACCAACCATCGTTGGTATGCCGTGAAAAAGTCCAAGGGCCGCTGCTCCTGTGTGCTGGGGCGGAGTCGCGTCACGGAGGAGACCCTCCAGACCCTTCTGCGGGAGAAGAAGCTGGAGGATCGTGGCGGGGTTCGTTTGCCCGGGCCTGACGAAATGGATCCGAACCCGGGGGAATCGGAGGCTATCGTCTTCGTGGCGTTCTTCGATGCCGGGCTCCGAATCCCGTCGACATACTTTGTTCACGACGTGCTGCGAGCTTTTTGGTTGGAGTTGGTGCAACTGACTCCAACCGCGATCGTCCGGTTGGCCATCTTTGCTTGGGCGATGCGGACGGAAGGTAACCGCCCTAGCGCCGACTTGTTCGCCATCCTGCATGATGCGCGGTGCCAGCCGAGGAAAATGGAAGGGGAGGTGTACTCGAACTTCGGTGGTGTGGACTTCGTGTTGAGGACGGATTGCACGCACTTGTTCCCCGCGTTGGCTACGCGTGGAAAGTGGGAGTCCGGCTGGACACGGCGGTGGTTCTACCACATTGTGACGAGCACGAGCGGCCTTCGTAGCCGGGGGGAACCGATATCGTTCAACCGCTGTCCGGATGTGGCGCCTCGGGCCGGCGACGAGCAACAGGCGCGGAGACTTGCTGGCATTGCCCTCCGGTTCAACATGCGTGACCTCATCGAGGAGTTCACCATGTACGGGATATCTCCGCTTTCTTGCAACTGGAAGTACGAGCAGCGGGGACCCGACCGGAAGGACGGCATCCACCTAGGGGTGTCTTCGCTCCATAAGCCCTCCGCGCCCTGTAAGTACCCCTGCCATAGGCCACGCACCGCTTGGGTGGTCGGGAACTCTTTGTATAATACCCTGTTTGTGTTTGCAGTGCGCCGGTTAGAAGATGCGGAGCGCGCGGTGGTTGTGATTCTTGGGCTGTACACGGCGAAGGAGCACAAGGCCCGTAAGTCCGCAACTTCCTTGGCAAAGCAAGGGCGGATTAACCGGGTATGCGAGGTTCTGGGAATTCTCGTTCTGGCACGCCCGGTGCCTGTGGAATCACCGAGTGGCGCGACGGTGGTGGCGCTGTCCTCTCGATGCGAGGTCCTATCGGAGACCATTGCCTTCCGCCCGCCCGGCGTGCCACCAGTCGAGACCGTGGAGATGGGGTGCGAAACAAGCGCTGAGCTCAGGCCGACCAGCTCGGAGAGGCACGCACCCCCGACGAGGCCTTACACGGTGGCGAGGCGACGGGGCCGAGCCTCGTTGTTCTTGAAGATGACGCCTTGCCGCCTCCAGTAACAACCGCGGCGTTGTCGCTGATGACGGCTACAGCAGCTGCTAAGGTAAGCACAGAGGCGTCACCTGCATCTTCGAAGGCAAAACGCCCTCGGGTGTAGTCACCGCCGCCTTCGAGGGGCCGGTTCAGCGTGGCAGGTCTAGTGACGGAGGTCCTAACACCCAGCGGGGATGTTGCTGAAGTCGAGGGGTTGTCGCTTCTCAGGCCAGCGAGGTGATCATGACCCCGATGGAGGCCAGCGAAGTACCGCGGTAGAGGGTACTGGAGGTAGGTGTGGTTCGTTTTCCTCCCGAGACTTCGCGAAACTCTCCCCGATTTGCTCGCTTATTCCATCGACATCAGGTGAGACACGGTCTCCCAGACGAGGACAAGAATCAAGCAACGGGGGTGCCCGCGATGTTTCTGGCTTGATTGAGCAGGGGGCTGTGTGCGCCCCAACTGTTGCCGAAGGCGCTGGGGCGGGGGCTTTAGGGCTTGGTGTCTCCAACTTCGTTCCTCGGTGGGAGACACTTCGCGCCTTGAGCGAGGTGGCGGAGTACGCTAATAGCCACCTTGATCGGCAGGCGCTGCAGTCCTGCGGGCAACCTTTTGGCGCTCGCGCTGGGTGCCTCGGAGATGAGGGTAACGATCAGCGTGTCCTTTGCTTATCTGGTGGGTAACCCTTGTTCTTGCGCCTGTGTAGACACTTGCGATCAGCAAAGCCCTCGAGGAGACCCGCTCGCGCGAACGAAGGGCGCTGGAGGACCAGCTGCGTGTCGCTGACGAAGCCCACGCCGCCAAGGACGAGCGCATTCGGGTGTTGATGGCGGAACGCGACGAGGCTATCTCTGATACGCAGTTGGTGGGCGCAAACGCGAAGAGCACGGCACTAGCCGCGCAACGCGCGATGGAGGAGGCTCAACGCGTCGCGATGGAGGAGAAGACCGTCCTTCTACAGCGAATCTCCGCGCTGGAGGCGGAGAAGGAGCAGCTTACTGTCTCCCTTGCAGAGAAGGCCTTATCCTGGGACAACGCGACCACCTCCGCGTGGGGGTGATGGAGTCTTTGGAGCAGGCTCTCCGGGGGCTGTCCGTGCATGTGGAGGACGCTACTCATGGCCACGAAGACCTGATGGAGACGCTTGGGCGAATCGAGGAGGGCTCAAGCGTCGCCCTTCGTGGCGCCAAGGCCTTCGGCACCCACTGTGGCTACATGAGTGCTGGCCTTGCCCTTGCCCTGCTGCACACCGGTGGGGTGAGCATGTCAACGAGCTGGCGAACCCCCAGCTTGACTTGCCCACCCAGCCCGGGGTGATTTCTGATGCGTTTCGCGCTGTCCAGCCCGCCACTCGGAACTTCCACAATCGGATTTGGAATTACGTCGGGGAGGATGCCGCCACGGTTGCTTTGCGGCAGACGCTGCGCGACGAGGGGGTGTGCTCTGCTGGCTCGAAGAAGCTCCTCGGCACGGCGAAAGCGGCGCGGGGATATCCGCGTCTTGTTTATATTCCGTAGAGCGTGCGCGGAGGCGATCCTCCGTGCATTGCGGGTGGTGAAGGTGCGTGCAGAGGTGAACCTCGACGCTACGTCTTATTTAGAGTCCGTAGACTGCGCGTGGAGGTGAGCCTCCGCGCGTTGCAGGTCGGCGAGATTGCGTGCGGAGGTGAACCTCGACACTACGTCTTATTTATACTCCGTAGAGTGCGTGCGGAGGCGGACCTCGACGCTACATCTTATTTAGAGTCCGTAGACTGCGCGCGGAGGCGAGCCTCCGCGCGTTGCAGGTCGGCGAGATTGCTTGCGGAGGCGAACCTCGACGCTACGTCTTATTTGTACTCCATAGAGTGCGTGCGGAGGCGGACCTCGACGCTACGTCTTATTTAGAGTTCGTAGACTGCGCGCGGAGGCGAGCCTCCGCGCGTTGCAGGTCAGCGAGATTGCGTGCGGAGGCGAACCTCGACGCTATGTCTTATTTGTACTCCATAGAGTGCGTGCGGAGGCGGACCTCGACGCTACGTCTTATTTAGAGTTCGTAGACTGCGCGCGGAGGCGAGCCTCCACGCGTTGTAGGTCGGCGAGATTGCGTGCGGAGGCAAACCTCGACGCTACGTCTTATTTATACTCCGTAGAGTGCGTGCGGAGGCGGACCTCGACGCTACATCTTATTTATACTTCGTAGAGTGCGTGCGGAGGCGGACCTCGACGCTACGTCTTATTTAGAGTCCGTAGACTGCACGCGGAGGCGAGCCTCCGTGCGTTGCAGGTCGGCGAGATTGCGTGCGGAGGCAAACCTCGACGCTACGTCTTATTTAGAGTCCGTAGACTGCACGTGGAGGCGAGCCTCCGCGTGTAGCAGGTCGGCGAGATTGCGTGCAGAGGCGAACCTCGACGCTACGTCTTATTTATACTCCGTAGAGTGCGTGCAGAGGCGGACCTCGACGCTATGTCTTATTTAGAGTCCATAGACTGCGCGTAGAGGCGAGCCTCCGCGCGTTGCAGGTCGGCGAGATTGCGTACGGAGGCGAAGCTCGACGCTACGTCTTATTTATACTCTGTAGAGTGTGTGCAGAGGCGGACCTCGACGCTACGTCTTATTTAGAGTCTGTAGACTGCACGCGGAGGCGTCCCCCCACGCGTCTTTATTTATGCTCGCGGATAGCGCACCCGAAGGTAACCCTTTGCGCGCTTTTGGTTGAAAACAAGAATTTGTGTGAACGGTGCACATTATTATATTCCCGTTTGCGCAGGTGGGCGGTTACAAGAGGTGAGGCACTAACCGCTAGCCGCTTAAGGGTGGAGACGACCTCAGCCGTCACTGCCTGGTGGTGAAGCTGCATGTGTTCAGAGCCTCTATTGCCAGGGCGGTTCGCGCAAGAGCGTGGCAGGGCGCCCGCCAAAGCCGCGGAAGGTCCTCGCGCCCGTGCCCTTGGCTTAGGCATAGTACCGCCGCAATCTATCTGCATTCCATGTGTGGCGGAACGTCTGTCCATCCAGGGTGGCTAAGCGGTATGCTCCCTTCTGTAGGGCTTCCGCGACGATGTACGGGCCTTCCCACTTGGATTCAAGCTTGCCTACCATCTCCGCGTGGAGTGCCATCTTAAGGACGAGGTCCCCTGGTCTGAATCCTCGTGGGTACAGCGAGCGATCCCGACCGCGCACCATCTGTCGCGCGTACTTTATGACGTGCTGTGTTGCGCTTGCCCGATCTCCATCAAGGAGATCCAGGGACAACTGGCGCTCCTCGTCTGGTTCATGGACGAGGACCCTTCACGAGCCAGCCTTGATCTCCTCAGGTGTGACTGCCTCGTCGCCGAAGAGGAGCTTGAATGGCGTGAACCCCATTGGGCGTGTGACCGTTGTACGGAGGGACCAGAGGACGCTGTGGAGCTCGCCCGGCCACTTCCCCTTTGTTAGCCCGACAAGGCGCTTCTTGATCGCGGCGGAGATAGCACCGTTCGCCCGCTCCACCGCGCCGTTGGACTGTGGGTGTCTAACCGAGGCGAACCGGAGTGTGATGCCCACGTGGTCGCAAAATTCTTTGAACGGGGCTGCGTCGAACTGCAGACCGTTGTCAACGGTGATCTCGCTGGGCACGCCGAATCGGCATATGATGTTTTGCCAAAGGAAGCGTTGCATGGCGGCCGAGGTAACCTTGGCCAGGGCTATCACCTCCAACCACCTGGAGAAGTATTCCAGAGCGACCGCTACGAACCGCAGGTCACCTGGGGCCCTGGGAAGCGGTCCCACAACATCGATGCCCCACCGCGCTAGCGGCCATACCGGGGGTATGGGATGGAGGCTTGTCGGGGGCCTGCGGATGGCTCTTCCCATCCACTGGCAGCCTTGGCAACGGCGCACGAGATCTTGGGCGTCCGCGATAGCTGTTGGCCAATGAAAACCCTGCCTGAACGCCTTGCCTACTAGAGATCTTGGTTGAAGATGCGAGCCGCAGAGCCCCGCATGAATTTCTGCGAGGAGGCTCTTTCCTTCTTCGCGCGAGAGGCATCGCAGGAGCGGTGCGCAGACTCCCTTTTTGTAGAGCACCCTGTTGAGCACCTGGAAGGACCTAGCGCGGTGCTGTAGACGCCGGAGCTCGGCAGGGTCGTCTGGTTCCGCGATGCCCTGCAAGAAAGCGAAAAGGGGTTCCCGCCAGTCGCCCTGCTGGGTAATCTGGTGGACAAGGGCCGCGTCACGGTTATCCTGTACGATGGTTGCCACTGGCAAGACTTCGTAAAATGCCCCTCCGAGGGTTGGGAGCTGCTGACTAGCGGCCTTGGCGAGGACATCGGCTTGCTCGTTGTCTGCCCAAGGGATGGCCTTCACCGTGACACCCAAGAAGTGCCGTTCCTTCGCTCACACGGCTCCTAGGTACTTAGCTAGCTCTAGATCCTTGGCCTGATATGATTTGTCCACATGGCCCGCCACTAGCCGTGAATCGGTGCGGACGAGGACTCTCCTCACCCCCATCGCTTTGAGCTTCTCGAGGCCAAAGAGTAACGCCTCGTACTCGGCTGTGTTATTCGTAGCAGGAAACGCCAGGCGCGCCGAAGCGTTGCAGGCGCAGGAAACGCCAGGCGCGCCGAATACAACAGGCGCTGCCCCTCAGGAGTGGTAATAACTGCGGCAACCCCTGCGCCTGCAACGCCATAAGCTTCGTCTGTATTGAGCATCCACACCGGGTCTTCGGACTGGAGGACAGGCTGAGCTGGCGGGGTCTATTCCGCGAGGAAGTCCGCCAGAACTTGGGACTTGATCGCCGTTCGGGTGGCATATGTTAGGGAGAATGGAGCAAGCTCAGCCACCCATTTGCCGATTAGGCCCGTGGATTCCTTGTAGTGCCGGAGCTTTCTTGAGGCCATGACCAGCGCGTACACAAGCTTCTCAAGCTCCGTATACCGCATCTTGGCGCCCTGGAGGGCTTCGAAGATGAAGTATACTACCCGCTGGAGAGCAGCCTCTTCGAGGACGAGGACGGCGCTAACCGCCGTTGCCGAGGCGGCGAGGTAAAGCAGGAAGGGAGCCTCTAGTGCTGGGGCCACCAGAGTGGGAAGGGTTGCGAGGTGTTTCTTGAGGTCGTCGAAGGCCTTTGCGCAGTCGTCATCCCAATGGAACCCGTCGCAACCGCGGAGAGTCTTGAAGAATGGCAAGCCCCGCTCCGCTACCCTGGAGAGGAAACGACTTAGGGCCGCCATGCGGTCGGCCAGCCTCTGGACCTCCCTCGTCATCTTGGGCGGTTCCATGCCCAGGATGGCGTCGACCTTGTCAGGGTTCGCTTGAATGCCTCGCCCGGACACGAGGAAGCATAGGAGCTAGCCCACCTGCACGCCGAAAACACATTTGTCTGGATTGAGCTTGATGCCCGCCTTCCTTAGATTGTCGAAGGTCTTCTGAAGGTCCCGACCGTGGGAGGCGAGCTGCCTGGTTTTTACTACCACGTCATCCACATAGGCCTCCACGTTCCTCCCTAGCTGAGCGGCTAAGGCCAGCGCGATGAGGCGAGTGAAGGTTGCACCCGCGTTCTTCAAGCCAAAGGGCATCCTGACGAAGCAAAAGGTCCCAACCGGCGTAATGAAGCTGGTTCTATCCTCGTCGTCCTTGGCCATGTAGACCTGATGGTAGCCGGAATAGGCGTCCAAGAAGCTCATGAGCTCGCATCCTGCGGTGGCGTTGACCAGTTGATCTATGCGCGGCAGAGGGTAGTCGTCCTTCGGGCATGCCTTGTTGAGGGCGGTAAAGTCGATGCACATGCGCCACGCGCCGTTGGCCTTTTTGACCAACACCGCATTGGCGAGCCAGTCCAGATGCTGGACCTCGCGGATAACCCCCGCCCGAAGGAGCTTCGCCACCTCCACCTTGGCCGCTTGCTGCCGGTCCATGGACATACGGCGAAGTTTCTGCTTGACTGGCTTGACGTCAGGGCGGATCGCCAGGTTATGTTCGATGAGGGCGCGATCCACGCCTTTGATATCCTCCGGGGACCACGCGAAGACATCTATGTTGGCCCGGAGAACTCGGAGCAAGTCTTGTTCTACGTCCGGAGGGAGGCCCTCGCCTATGGATACGCACTGCCCCTCCGCCTGGAGTGGCACTGTCTTCACTCCGCCCTCCTGGTGGGGCTTAGGTGTCCATCCTGGGGCGAACGGCGTGTTCGCCTGGCATTTGTCGGCGAGGACGTGCACCTTACGGTGCAGGCTTCCCGCTCCGGTTTCGATGCTCCTAGCCATGTCCTGATCGCCGAAGACGGTGATGACGCCCCGCCGGCCCGGAAGCTTCATGCACAGGAAGGCGTAGTGTGGGACCACCTCGAAGGAGTTGATGGCCGGCTGGCCCAGTATGGCATTATATGGATACGGGACGTCCACGATGTCGAAGATGATATTTTCAGTCCTGGCATTGTCGGCCTGGCACAAGGAGACCTGGAGCGCGTACCTGCCCCAAAGCCTTCAGTGGCCGGCCTCCGAGGCCCTGGAGGGGGGCTTCCGAAGCTTCTAGTAGACTCCGAGGTACCCCCATGCGATCAAGGGCCTCCGCGAACAAGATGTTTGCAGAGCTCCCTCCGTCGATGAGGACACACCTGACATCACAGCTGTCGGGACCCCGGATTATCAAACCCGGACCCTCTGTGTATTACAGCACTAGTCCCAGATCAAAGCTAGTGCACACAGTCAAACAGAATGGAAAACATCACCATCAACGATTTATTACAATAATTAAGAGTACTGACCACCGGGTCTCATTATTACAAAGGAGGTTTAAGACCTCGCACACAAGAAATAGAGCGGAAGCAAATAAAACTCGAGGATGACCCATCAATTCGCCACAGGCAATTGACTGGGGAAGCGCGACCTAGTCCTCCGGGAAGAATCCATCACAGCCACAAGCGAAGCAGTAGTCGTAGTCACCTTCTTGAGCTTCAACTTCCTCTGAGATGTTATTTTTAAGTGTAGCATGTGAGTACATAAAGTACTCCGCAAGTCTTGGGAAAAATGCATAGATGCAAGGCTTAACAAAGAAGGCCATATGGTTCTTTGGCACAAAGCAATATTTGAAATCTCAATTACTACTAATTATTTTCGAAGGCTTTAATTTAATGAAGTAAATGTTTTAACAGAATTAACTTTCTAGTGAAGGTTCCAACTACCAACACTAGCTAACCAATTACCATTGGTCAAGTTTTAAACTGCGGGTTCCATCCACCCTCTCTGGCTCCATCCGCCAGGATTCCCTTCCGAGAGTTCCCTCCACCCTCGGAATACAAAACTTTTGATTTTAAATCCGAAACCAGAAATCTACCATGTGAATGCATTCCTTGCCCGCCCTTGACCGTGGGCACGGCTATTCGAATAGTTTTACACTCTGCAGAGGTTGTACAACTTTACCCACAAGAGATAAATTATCTTAATAGTCAACATGCTTCCTTTGGCATGAGACCCAGATAAAATATCACAAAGCCTTTCACCTACTCCAGTATAGCTAGAGACCACCCGCTGAGGTTTCACCGCAGAAGGGTTAAATCCGCCCAATCTGAAGCCCCCTCTTGCGCCATATGAGTACAGTAAACCCTGTCCCTCACTATGAGTAACCAGTACACCCTGGCACTCAATACACCACTGGCGATATCTAAACTACACCTTTATAGGTTAGTTAGCTAGGTCGTACCCATATAGACTTGTGGTTGTACGGTTAATGCTCAGTTTGGACAAACACAAGCGTCGGTCCTTAATTGACTAGGGTGGAACATACACTTAACAAGTTCTCGTGCTTACTGCACCAACCCAAACAACCATCCACCCTAATCTAAACCAACTTTCACATTTTTATTTTATTTTTTTTTAAATCACAGTGACAACTCCAATTGCCACTTCACTTTCAAACACAAGGATTTAATAATAAACCATAATTTCCCATTTTCAAGATTTTCCAAAGGATATTAGATAGCATGACTAAGCATTATACTACCATTCTAATATTCACAAAGATTAATATTAATCTCATTATTGAGACAAAGGAAGTTCTAGGGTGACAAGGGTACATGGCATTCAATTTCAATGGAGGGCATAGCAAGTTGGAATAAGTAGTTCCTAAAGACTTGAACTAGTGACTTTATGTAAATAGCAATGCACATAATTTAAAATATTTTAAAAACATTTCAAAAGCATAGGTTCAAGATGATCAAAGGAGACTTGCCTTCTTGCAGGGTTTCTGGGTCTTCTTGCTGCTGTGGAGAGGGTTCGTTGACAACGTTGAAATCTACGCGAGAAAAGACGAGGCAACAAAGCAAATAAATACAAACGAAAATTCAAATAAGATCCAAAAATTCAACAGAGGCCATAGTTGGATAGATTATGATTTTAGATGAATTTAGAAATTTGAATGGCTGGAATTGGAGTTAAAATGAGAAAGTTATGCTCATTTGAAAATCTCAGATTTGAATAAATCTAGAAATTCCCAAATTTCTGACAGGTGGGGCCCACTGGAATATCAAATTTTAATCTTTTATTTTAATTCTGAGAGCCTGACAGGTGGGACCCACTGACCAGTAACCACTGGCGGTCACTGACATGTGGGACCCACTGGGATCTGGACCCACTTGTCAGATGCTGACACAGGTGGGTGGGGCCCAGACGACAGTGGCCCGCACAGTCGGCTGCCGCTGACGGGTGGGACCCACTTGTCAGCGCGGAATAACAACGAAAAACTCAACCCAGCGCGCGGAGCCGAGGGCTCGAACGCGCACCGGGGAGTCGAGGGAGTGCGCTGCTAACCAGAGGGGAGGGGGAGGCTTTGCCTACCCATATAGGGCAATCAAGCCTTTTGAGTTACCTGCCGGAGGGGAGGCCGGGGAAGGTGGCCGGAGGCAGGGTCGTCGGCGGCGAGGGAGTGGCGAAGGGGTTCGGGTGACGCGTGAAATGCAAACCCGGAGTGGAGACGAATCCATCGGAGGGGTTGGCAGGGCTCGGGGACGGGCGGAGGTGGCCGGCGACGAGAGGGAGGCGGAGCTGGCTCGGGTCCTTCGGTGCGACGGCGCTCCGGCGGCGGGGAGGGGCGGCTGAGGCGTCAGGGAGGACCGCACGGCCACGGGGGTGCTCGAGGTAGCGGCGGCGAGCTTCGGGGAAGACCGAGGCGACGGCGATTACTCACCGGAGCACTTACCGGACGCGCACGGGGAGCTTCTGGTGCGACGGCGCTCGGGGCTCAAAGGGAGAAGTGGAGGGCGCTAGGAGGTGGTGCAGGAGAAGGCGGAGCCAAGGGGGGCTTTTATAGGGGCGGAGGAGGGGACACGGGCGCGCAATCGCTCGCCGGTGTGTCGGCCGGGAAAAGGAAGGAAAGGGGAGAAACGGGAAAGAGGGGGCGCCGATGGAAGGGGAGCCCGGAAGATCAGGGATTCGGTCGCGGCGGCGTCCGGGGCTTCCAAAAACGGAGAGAAGACAGAGGGAAAGGGCCGGATTCGGCTCGGGTACGGTCGGCCGGCGAGAAAGGAAAGAGGGGAGGGAAAGAAAGGAAAGGGGCGGCTCCGCGGGGACGACGAATCCGACAGGCGGGCCCCGCGTGCAGTGAGAGAGAGAAGGGAGCGGGCGGGCGGCGCGGATGGCTGCCACGCGACCCAGAGGCGGATCGGGCGTCCGAGAGCGGGCGAAGCGGGGACGGCCGAGATGAGGCGGGCTGTACACGCGTCGCCCAAAGAGGAGGGGATGGCGGGATGCGAACGCGGGTGGCTGACAGCCGGGGCCCAGAGGCAGAGAGAGAATGAGGGGGAAGACGCGGGAGGCTGACAGGCCGGGCCCGCTTGGCGGAGGGAGAAGGGGAAAAAGCGGGCCGGATCGGCCGAGCGGCGACGTGGGCGGATCTGGGCCGTCCACGCGTCGGCTGGAGGAAAAGGGAGAGATTTTTAATGATTTTTAATTTCAGAAAATGCTAGAAATTTATTTAGGCCTCAGAAAAAAATGAAAATACCTCCAAAAATTCCAGAAAAATTCACAGAAGCTCCTGGACATATTTTGGACTAAATAAAATTATTTCCAACTACTGTTGATATTTAATTTTCATATTTTGAATTACTTTTTAAGCTCTAAAAATAGTTTTTAAATTCCAGAAAAATCCAGAAAGGCAAATAAAAGCCAAGTAAAATCCAATTACCTTAAAATAATTAATTTGAATTTAAATTTTTCAAAAAGCCAAATTTTGGGATGTGACAAACCTACCCCCCTTAGAAAGAATCTCGACCCCGAGATTCGGATGGACTGGGAAAAAGGTCGGGGAACTCTTCTTTTAGATCCTCTTCGCGCTCCCAAGTTGCTTCCGATTCTGAATGGTTGCTCCACTGCACTTTACAGAACTTGATAACCTTGCTGCGCGTACGGCGCTCTGCTTCCTCCAATACCTTGACTGGATACTCTGGATAGGTGAGGTCCTCCTTCACGTTTATTTCATCTAGAGGCATCTGCTCTTCTGGAACTCTGAGACACTTTCTTAGCTGAGACACATGGAAGACGTCATGCACCTTTGACAGCTGAGGTGGAAGCTCCAACTGGTAAGCCACTTCTCCTCGTTTCGCCACAACAGGAAAAGGTCCAATGAATCTGGGAGCTAGCTTTCCACTGACTCCAAAACGTCTCATTCCTTTGAGAGGTGACACCTTCAAATAAACATGATCCCCAGGTACGAATTCTAAGCTTCTACGTCGATTGTCTGCATAACTTTTCTGTCTGGTTTGTGCTGTTTTTAATCTGTCCTGGATTAGACGAACTTGTTCTTCTGCTTGCTTCAGCACATCTGGTCCAAACACTTGTCCTTCTCCTGTTTCCTTCCAATACAATGGAGTCCTACACTTTCTGCCGTATAGGGCTTCGAAGGGAGACATTTGCAAACTGGATTGATAACTATTGTTGTAGGAGAACTCTGCATAGGGCAAACTCTGATCCCAATTACTCTTGTTTGCCAGTACACAAGCTCTCAACATGTCTTCCAGGATTTGATTTACTCTTTCTGTTTGACCATCTGTCTGTGGATGATAAGCTGTACTGAAGTTTAAGTTTGTGCCCAAAAGTTCATGTAGCTTTTGCCAAAATCTCGAAGTGAACTGGGTTCCTCGATCTGACACAATCTTCCTTGGGATCCCATGCAAGCACACAATCCTTGACATGTACAACTCTGCAACTCTATCCCCGGAGTATGTGGTCTTTACTGGAATGAAATGGGCGACTTTTGTCAAACGATCCACTATAACCCAAATTGAATCGTGCCCTGTTTTGGTTCTTGGTAATCCAGTTATAAAATCCATACCAATTTCTTCCCATTTCCACTCAGGGATCTGCAATGGCTGCAGAAGTCCCGCAGGTCTCTGGTGTTCAGCTTTAATCCGTTGGCATACATCGCACAAGGCTACGTATTCTGCAATTTCTCGTTTCATACTTGACCACCAATACCTTTCCTTGAGATCTTGGTACATCTTGGTGCTCCCAGGGTGAATTGAATATCCAGATTCATGGGCTTCCTTTAATATTAACTCCTTTACCTCCTTCTTTTCAGGCACAATAATTCTTTTCCCAAACCAAAGGGTACCTTTTTCATCCTCTGAAAATCCCGAAGCTTTTCCTTTCTTCATATTATCCTTGATCTCCTGGACATACTTGTCCTCCTTTTGAGCTGCTCTGATTTGATCTTCTAAGGTTGGTTGAACTTCCAAAGTGGCTAGAAATCCTTCCTCCACTACTTCTAGGTTGAGCCGTTGGAACTCTTTTTGAAGGGCAGGCATACTGTCCTTAATCCACAGCTTGGCACAATAACTCTTTCTGCTCAAGGCATCTGCTACCACATTAGCCTTTCCTGGGTGATAATGTATTCCAATATCATAATCCTTTATTAACTCAAGCCATCTCCTTTGCCTCATGTTGAGATCGGGTTGAGTGAATATATATTTCAAACTCTTGTGATCCGTGTAAATTTCACAACGGTTACCAATCAAGTAATGCCTCCATATTTTCAGTGCATGCACTACGGCAGCGAGCTCTAAATCATGCGTTGGGTAATTTCCTTCATGGGGTCGCAGCTGCCTTGAGGCATATGCTACTACCTTTCTTTCTTGCATCAGTACACAGCCTAGTCCCTGCCTTGACGCATCACAGAAGACTTCGAAATCCTTCCTAATGTCCGGAAGCGTCAACACGGGTGCAGAAGTTAACCTCTTCTTCAACTCTTGGAAACTACCCTCACATGGTTTACTCCATTCAAACTTCTTTTCCTTCTTCAGCAACTGGGTCAGAGGTCTTGCGAGCTTGGAGAATCCTTCAATAAATCGACGATAGTAACCAGCCAATCCAAGAAAACTCCTGATCTCGGATACTGACTTTGGTTGTGTCCAATTGAGCACATCATTAACTTTCTCCGGGTCTACGGATACTCCTCCCGTCGAAATCACATGGCCCAAGAAAGCTACTTTCTTCAACCAAAACTCACACTTACTGAACTTGGCATACAACTGATTTTCTCGGAGCTTTTCCAAAACTATCCTCAAATGTTCGGCATGTTCTTCCTCATTCTTGGAATATATCAAAATATCATCGATGAATACAACCACAAACTTATCCAAATATTCCATGAACACCTTATTCATCAGATTCATGAAGTATGCTGGGGCATTGGTTAGACCGAAAGACATCACTGTATACTCATACAATCCATAACGGGTGGCAAATGCGGTCTTGGCTATGTCCTCTGGTCTTAACTTCAATTGGTGATATCCTGATCGAAGGTCAATCTTAGAGAATACACATGATCCTTTCAACTGATCAAACAGATCATCTATTCTGGGTAAAGGGTACTTGTTTTTAATAGTCACATCATTCAATGATCGATAGTCCACACACATGCGAAGACTACCATCTTTCTTCTTTACTAGCAGTACTGGTGCTCCCCAAGGTGACGAGCTTGGCCTTACAAATCCTTTATCCTGCAGCTCTTCAATTTGTTTCTTAACTTCCGCCAAATCATTTGCAGACATCCGATAAGGTCTCTTGGAAATTGGAGCTGTTCCAGGTACTAGGTTGATGACAAACTCTACTTCCCTGTCTGGCGGCATTCCGGGCAAATCTTCAGGGAATACATCTGGGTACTCACTCACTATAGGTACTTTTTCCAGAGTCACTCCCTTTACACTGTTCAAACTACACCTGCTCTGGGTAGGGGAGTTTGACTCATACCTTACTTGAATCCCATCAGAGTTAGTGATTGTAACAGCTCGATCAGCACAATCTATCTGCCCTTTATACTTGGTTAACCAATCCATTCCAAGTATTACATCTAAACCCTTGGAGTCTATTATAATAAGATTTGCTAAGAACTTAACTCCATTTATATCCACAGTTGCGTCAAGGCAAACTGTGTTAGTCCTCATTTCCTTTCCAGGGGACTGGACTAGCATGGGGTTCTGTAGTTTACTCACATCCCAATTATACCTTTCAACCACATCTTTTGACACAAAAGAATGTGAAGCTCCAGAATCAAATAATGCTGATGCAATTACTGAGTTGACAAGAAACTTACCCAGAACTACGTCAGGTGCATCCTGGGCTGCTTCCGCGGTCACATGGTTGAGATGCCCTCTGCTCACCACTTGTGGAGTCCTTGGGGTTTGTGGTGCCCCACGGCCTTGACCTGCAGTCGGAGCTCTTGCTGGCGTAGTCCCCAGATTGAAACGAACTGGAGTCATTGCTGGGCGTTTCTGGGGACAGTTGCTGGCATAGTGCCCCATGTTCTTGCAGTTAAAGCACTGCACTCCTGCTGCTGAAGTCTTGTTCTGCGGGGGTTGGCCACCATTGTTTGCCCGGGGAGTTTGTGGATTTGGGCGGGGTCCTGAAAAGGGAGTCCTCGGCACGCTTGACTCTGAGAGCTTGTGATAGTGAGGTGCGTTGGAGCGGAATCGAGAGCTGCTTGCTCCTTGCTGGGCTTGAAACTTCCTCTTCCGATTTTCGTACAGCTGGCGCTGAGCATCTTCTTGGACAAAGGCCTTGTTCACTAGGTGCTGGAAGGTTGGGAAGTCATTGGATACCAGCTGCACCTTGAGATTGGGGTCAAGTCCCTGCATGAACCTCCAAATCTTGGTCGCCTCTGAGGTGACCTCTTCAGATGCATACCTGGACAGTTGGGTGAACTTGTTCAGGTATTCGGAAACACTGAGGTTTCCCTGTTGTAGTTGGTAGAATTCTCTCTTCTTCATTTCCATTATTCCCGTAGGAATATGGGCAGTGCGGAAAGCTTCGACAAACTCCTCCCAAGTGATGGCTTGTGCATTTTGATGGGCGACGCGGTAGTTTTCCCACCAGTTGGCAGCCATTCCCTTGAGCTGATGAGCAGCATACAACACCTTTTCATTATCGTTGCACTGAGCTAGGACCAATTTTCTTTCCACATCCTTGATCCAATCATCTGCCTCCAAGGGATCCACTGATCCAGCAAAAGTGGGAGGCCTTGTCCTCATGAATTCCCCCAATTTAGACTGGGGTGCCTGGTTGGGTGCCTGCTGGGCTGGCTGCACTTGGTTCTGGGCGAGAGCTTGAAGTAACTGCAGCTGCATAGCCATCATTTGCTCCAAGTTGGGGGCCTGAGCAGGAGGTGGTGGAATGTTGTCCTCCGGCTGGTTGTTGGCGTCACGGCTGCTGCCAGGGTTGCTCCTCGTGTTCACCATCTGAAGCGGTTTAGGTTAGCAGAAGGTAAGAGGGAAATAGCAAAGGTAAGAGATTAGGGGAACTAAACCACATCCCAAGCCAACACACAAGAAAGAACTAGCCACCACTTAGGGGAAACTTTTTATTAAAATCAAGATAACTCCAAGGATGGCTGTACCACAAGTGCGCATAGGCCTGGTACAGTCCATCTAGCACACCAAAACATAACAATAAGCGTTCTAAGGACGCGGACATTTTATTTGGGTACTACGGACTCAAAAGACTACTAATCCTCTCCAAAGACGCGCTCCTCAGGGTCTTCTTCCGGGTCCTCTTCTGGATCCTCCTCCGGGTCTTCCTGGCGCTCTCTCACGTGGTGACGTGAGCAGTCACACTCGGCCGAGGCACGGTTACGACTGGAGGCAGTCGACCGAGAACGAGAAGGAGAAGGCTTGCGCTTCTTGAGAGTAATGACAGGTGGCGGACTGGGGCGTCGCACCTTCTTGCGTGCTGTAAGTCTGATGTGGAGTCCTGAAAGTCGAGCTGGGGCCGGGTTGTTGGGGATGACGGCTGGTACTGGGGAAGACGGCGTGTAGTCAACTACGGGTGAAGATGGCGCGTGGTCGGCTGCGGCCCGGAGACGTCCCAACTCAAACTCAGCTGCCTGGCTCTGGAGAAGCTGTGTGCGAAGCGTGTCGGAATGCTGGTAGCTGGAAGTGAGAAGCATCCGAAGTTGTCCAATCTCCTCCTGAGCTCTAGCATAAGTGACGGCCATCGCCTGGGTGAGTTGCACCTGATGTGACAGTCGAGGATCGTCAGCTGGAATATCAAAGGGATCTGGATACCTCTGTCCTGGGCGAGGGTTAATGAAGAAGCAAAAGGGGGACTGATGTACAGCATCTTTGTGCAGGTGGCACAACTCGTCAATGGCGAGGCGTGCTGCGTCCTGGACAGCGTCGAAACAGCGGGACCGAGGGTGCTTGATGGGGTAGGTGTGGGACTTGAATTCCTCTTCCCGTGCATACAGGAATACCTCCATCGTCCAAGAGTCTCGATCCAGGATTCGCGTCTTCCGACCCCTGAAGATGGGCGGCTGACGATACTCCAAACACTGCATCAGCTGCCGGAGAAGGCTAGCGAATGCTCCAGCATCCTCTCCATGTGAGTAGTAGTCCCACGGGGCAGCGGAGGATGAACCAGCCATCTACAAAGTTGAGTGAAAGAAAAGATTAGTAAAAGTTTTAACAAATGGAGTTGGAGACAAGAACGAGATTCTAAGTAGGAAGAAAGTAGAAGCAAAGAAGCTTACACATTTTTAATATACTCTTTTTATAAACATAAGTCCTTATGGTTTGCCATTCCTAATCTAGGTCACGTCCTACAGTCAAATTGGCTCTGATACCATCTCTGTCGGGACCCCGGATTATCAAACCCGGACCCTCTGTGTATTACAGCACTAGTCCCAGATCAAAGCTAGTGCACACAGTCAAACAGAATGGAAAACATCACCATCAACGATTTATTACAATAATTAAGAGTACTGACCACCGGGTCTCATTATTACAAAGGAGGTTTAAGACCTCGCACACAAGAAATAGAGCGGAAGCAAATAAAACTCGAGGATGACCCATCAATTCGCCACAGGCAATTGACTGGGGAAGCGCGACCTAGTCCTCCGGGAAGAATCCATCACAGCCACAAGCGAAGCAGTAGTCGTAGTCACCTTCTTGAGCTTCAACTTCCTCTGAGATGTTATTTTTAAGTGTAGCATGTGAGTACATAAAGTACTCCGCAAGTCTTGGGAAAAATGCATAGATGCAAGGCTTAACAAAGAAGGCCATATGGTTCTTTTGCACAAAGCAATATTTGAAATCTCAATTACTACTAATTATTTTCGAAGGCTTTAATTTAATGAAGTAAATGTTTTAACAGAATTAACTTTCTAGTGAAGGTTCCAACTACCAACACTAGCTAACCAATTACCATTGGTCAAGTTTTAAACTGCGGGTTCCATCCACCCTCTCTGGCTCCATCCGCCAGGATTCCCTTCCGAGAGTTCCCTCCACCCTCGGAATACAAAACTTTTGATTTTAAATCCGAAACCAGAAATCTACCATGTGAATGCATTCCTTGCCCGCCCTTGACCGTGGGCACGGCTATTCGAATAGTTTTACACTCTGCAGAGGTTGTACAACTTTACCCACAAGAGATAAATTATCTTAATAGTCAACATGCTTCCTTTGGCATGAGACCCAGATAAAATATCACAAAGCCTTTCACCTACTCCAGTATAGCTAGAGACCACCCGCTGAGGTTTCACCGCAGAAGGGTTAAATCCGCCCAATCTGAAGCCCCCTCTTGCGCCATATGAGTACAGTAAACCCTGTCCCTCACTATGAGTAACCAGTACACCCTGGCACTCAATACACCACTGGCGATATCTAAACTACACCTTTATAGGTTAGTTAGCTAGGTCGTACCCATATAGACTTGTGGTTGTACGGTTAATGCTCAGTTTGGACAAACACAAGCGTCGGTCCTTAATTGACTAGGGTGGAACATACACTTAACAAGTTCTCGTGCTTACTGCACCAACCCAAACAACCATCCACCCTAATCTAAACCAACTTTCACATTTTTATTTTATTTTTTTTTAAATCACAGTGACAACTCCAATTGCCACTTCACTTTCAAACACAAGGATTTAATAATAAACCATAATTTCCCATTTTCAAGATTTTCCAAAGGATATTAGATAGCATGACTAAGCATTATACTACCATTCTAATATTCACAAAGATTAATATTAATCTCATTATTGAGACAAAGGAAGTTCTAGGGTGACAAGGGTACATGGCATTCAATTTCAATGGAGGGCATAGCAAGTTGGAATAAGTAGTTCCTAAAGACTTGAACTAGTGACTTTATGTAAATAGCAATGCACATAATTTAAAATATTTTAAAAACATTTCAAAAGCATAGGTTCAAGATGATCAAAGGAGACTTGCCTTCTTGCAGGGTTTCTGGGTCTTCTTGCTGCTGTGGAGAGGGTTCGTTGACAACGTTGAAATCTACGCGAGAAAAGACGAGGCAACAAAGCAAATAAATACAAACGAAAATTCAAATAAGATCCAAAAATTCAACAGAGGCCATAGTTGGATAGATTATGATTTTAGATGAATTTAGAAATTTGAATGGCTGGAATTGGAGTTAAAATGAGAAAGTTATGCTCATTTGAAAATCTCAGATTTGAATAAATCTAGAAATTCCCAAATTTCTGACAGGTGGGGCCCACTGGAATATCAAATTTTAATCTTTTATTTTAATTCTGAGAGCCTGACAGGTGGGACCCACTGACCAGTAACCACTGGCGGTCACTGACATGTGGGACCCACTGGGATCTGGACCCACTTGTCAGATGCTGACACAGGTGGGTGGGGCCCAGACGACAGTGGCCCGCACAGTCGGCTGCCGCTGACGGGTGGGACCCACTTGTCAGCGCGGAATAACAACGAAAAACTCAACCCAGCGCGCGGAGCCGAGGGCTCGAACGCGCACCGGGGAGTCGAGGGAGTGCGCTGCTAACCAGAGGGGAGGGGGAGGCTTTGCCTACCCATATAGGTCAATCAAGCCTTTTGAGTTACCTGCCGGAGGGGAGGCCGGGGAAGGTGGCTGGAGGCAGGGTCGTCGGCGGCGAGGGAGTGGCGAAGGGGTTCGGGTGACGCGTGAAATGCAAACCCGGAGTGGAGACGAATCCAACGGAGGGGTTGGCAGGGCTCGGGGACGGGCGGAGGTGGCCGGCGACGAGAGGGAGGCGGAGCTGGCTCGGGTCCTTCGGTGCGACGGCGCTCCGGCGGCGGGGAGGGGCGGCTGAGGCGTCGGGGAGGACCGCACGGCCACGGGGGTGCTCGAGGTAGCGGCGGCGAGCTTCGGGGAAGACCGAGGCGACGGCGATTACTCACCGGAGCACTTACCGGACGCGCACGGGGAGCTTCTGGTGCGACGGCGCTCGGGGCTCAAAGGGAGAAGTGGAGGGCGCTAGGAGGTGGTGCAGGAGAAGGCGGAGCCAAGGGGGGCTTTTATAGGGGCGGAGGAGGGGACACGGGCGCGCAATCGCTCGCCGGTGTGTCGGCCGGGAAAAGGAAGGAAAGGGGAGAAACGGGAAAGAGGGGGCGCCGATGGAAGGGGAGCCCGGAAGATCAGGGATTCGGTCGCGGCGGCGTCCGGGGCTTCCAAAAACGGAGAGAAGACAGAGGGAAAGGGCCGGATTCGGCTCGGGTACGGTCGGCCGGCGAGAAAGGAAAGAGGGGAGGGAAAGAAAGGAAAGGGGCGGCTCCGCGGGGACGACGAATCCGACAGGCGGGCCCCGCGTGCAGTGAGAGAAAGAAGGGAGCGGGCGGGCGGCGCGGATGGCTGCCACGCGACCCAGAGGCGGATCGGGCGTCCGAGAGCGGGCGAAGCGGGGACGGCCGAGATGAGGCGGGCTGTACACGCGTCGCCCAAAGAGGAGGGGATGGCGGGATGCGAACGCGGGTGGCTGACAGCCGGGGCCCAGAGGCAGAGAGAGAATGAGGGGGAAGACGCGGGAGGCTGACAGGCCGGGCCCGCTTGGCGGAGGGAGAAGGGGAAAAAGCGGGCCGGATCGGCCGAGCGGCGACGTGGGCGGATCTGGGCCGTCCACACGTCGGCTGGAGGAAAAGGGAGAGATTTTTAATGATTTTTAATTTCAGAAAATGCTAGAAATTTATTTAGGCCTCAGAAAAAAATGAAAATACCTCCAAAAATTCCAGAAAAATTCACAGAAGCTCCTGGACATATTTTGGACTAAATAAAATTATTTCCAACTACTGTTGATATTTAATTTTCATATTTTGAATTACTTTTTAAGCTCTAAAAATAGTTTTTAAATTCCAGAAAAATCCAGAAAGGCAAATAAAAGCCAAGTAAAATCCAATTACCTTAAAATAATTAATTTGAATTTAAATTTTTCAAGAAGCCAAATTTTGGGATGTGACAACAGCCCGCGATGTCGGCCTGGATGACCAAGGGATCTTGGTGGGGGAATTTCACGCCCTGGGCATCAGCTGACGTGAAGGTGATGCTGTGATGGGATGTCCCCAGAGGCTGTTGAGCTGGGGAAGTGCTCGACGAAGATCCTCCAGTGATGACGTTAACACCCCGGCACTGGGTCTCTCTGAGGGGTCCAGCACGCGAGGGACTGCCTTGCGTACAATGTATGTCGGCTATTGCGGGGGTCATTGTCTCCGAGGCCCGTACGTGGGCCATCGCTTGCCGCAGCGCCGTGACTTCGGCGCATGTCTATGTGAAATGGCCTCCGTAGCCATGCACCTCGCACCATCTACCGTATTCTAGGATTTCCTGCTCCGCCCGCGGCTTCTCATCGCGGCTTCCTTCACGTCCCCCCCCCCCCCCCCGGCGGGCGGGGTCAAAGCGGTTTCCCGGGGAACGCCTTGCACAGCGAGGACGCGGCGAGCCTTTCGTGGTCTTTGCCGGTTACGCTGGGGCTTGCGCCTGTCATTTGCCGAGTTTTGGTGCACCCCAGCGTCGACGCGCTCCCGAGTGTCACCCGCAGACGCTTGCTTGTGTTTCGTCCTCGGGTTGTCTCTTATGCTTTGCCTTTGCGGCAGCTCCTCCACTTGACCGACATCGGAGCTGCCTCTGCTGCGCCTCCGCGCGTCCTCCTCGGCCTGGGCGTATGCTTCCATTTTGTCAAAGAGCTTTGCCACCGACTTGAGTGGCTTCCACGCGTTATACTCAGCGAGCGGTCCCGGGCGGAGACCTTGTATCGCTGCATTGATAACGGTTTCTTCGTTAGCATCCCTGACCTGGCAGCGTACCTTGGCGAGGCGTTTGAAGTAACTCCGGAGCCCCTCCTCGGGCTTCTGCTTGACTACAAAGAGCTGGTCCGTCTCGACACGCTTGACGTAGCTTCCCTGGAAGTTGTTGTAGAGTCGATCGCGGATCTGCTCCCACGCGTAGATGGACTACGGCTCGATGGTGAAGAACCACGAGAGCGCCACCCCTTGTAACGTGAGGGGGAGTCCTTTTGCCTTCGTGGTATCGTCTCCGCCAGCAGTTTCGATAGCGGTCTCGTACACGCGCACAAATTCCCGCGGGTCCATGTCACCCTTGTATGATTCAATAGCGCTGGGGAACTTGAAGCCTTCCGGCCACGCCGCCTGCTGCAGGCCCGCAGAGAGTGGGGACTCCGGATCCACGCGTCGTAGCGGGACACGACTGGATGTGGGGGGCGTCGCGGCTGTCTGCCCTCTCCGGCATGGGCTCCGACGCGACCACTGGCGGGGTCTGTTGGCTTCGAGCCTTCTGCATGTCCCGCACGGCCCCGCGGAGATCTGTTAGCTCCCGCTGGAACGCGTTGAGGGCCGCCAACAGAATGATCTCCCCCGCGGGCGTGGCTGGGGCCGTAGGTGCGCCCGGCGGCACGATCGGTACGGCGGTGACCACGGCCTGTGCGCCCAGGCTGCCCGCCGTGTTGCCCTGGAGGACCCTGGAGCTGGTGACGAGGTTCGTACCATCGCCGGGACCGCTTACTACGTCGGGTGGGAAAGTGGACGCGCCTACGTTGCCACCGTCGGGGTTGGTCGCCAGGGCGGTGGTGGGGTTGTTCGTCGCGGCAGGGACGGTGGGGCTGGGCGTTGCGTCGTGAACGCCAGTGCTCACGGTCTCCACACCTGCACCGCCACCCGTACCTGCAGCTGCTAGAGCCGAAGCCCTGGTATTGACGCGAGATTTCGCCGCTTCCTCCTTCTTCTTCGCCGCCGCCGATGGTGAAGCTTTCTTTCGTGCCATCCTCCTTCGAATTTGGAGGCTTGCTCTTGTCCTCCCCACGGACGGCGCCAACTGTTGTGGTTACAGACCAAATAGAGAGAGAGAGTATGGTAGTGGAGAGTTAGGTGAGTAATGGCATCCGTCCTCCCCCCGGCTGATATTGCACTCATATACCCTGTTGGGGAGTGCTTTTACAATAGTACCCTTACATTTGAGTATCCCCCTTGGGGGCGCTTATGTCATTATACATGTCCCATTTGGGCCTTACAGCCTTCTAACAGGCCTACTGGGCTTAGGTGGGGGCCACCCCTACAACAGGGACCTTTAGCCCGTCATTAACATGACGGGGAGCTCAGCAATTACTTGGTCATTACATGACCAAGACTTCAATAAGCCAACATGATGCATATGTATGAAAGTCTCAGTTTAATAAAACGTGCATCCACAACACTTTGCACAAGGAAAACCTTTTCATACTACCATGTTTACACTCATGGACTTCATAACTTTCAAACAACCCTGAACATTACCAAAAACACCTTCATCACAAACATGAACACACAATTGCTCACAATATAACTCAAACGTTGACATTCCATAACAACTATTGTATCCTTCATTACATTTGCCTTAACCGCGAGAGGACGAGGGACGTGCAGAAGGTGTTGCCTCAAGGATCAGTCCACCACCTGAATAATAATTATAACGCATGCTAAGATAATAGTAGTGGACCAAAACTACATAAAAAACAATCACGAACTCGCAAAAACGTCCAACTCGACTTCAACCCCAAATCCTAAAGGTCTATATGTCCCCTCTGTGAATAGTCAACTTCAAAAATCCATATATATTGGTACAGGAGTCCGAATAAGGTGTTCTTAGACTTTCTCGAAAGATAATTAAATTCTCCACCTAAACCTAGTTGGTGAACCTCCCTGAATTGGCCAAATTATACCCGCAAGCCAGTCTTCTAAAACATCAATTTCACGTTGGGTTCTCTGGACAAAATACTAAAAATACCATAACTTTCAGTACGAGTGTCCGAATCACAAGTTCTTAAGCTTTCTGGAAAATTGAGACAATGATATACAACTTTCATTATACTGAGATTCTCTAATTCTCCCTTCTTCTAATCGCCTAACACCATTTAGCAAAACCTGACAAAAAACCCACCAATCTGCAAAACAGTCCCACTAATAAAATCATAACATCTGCTACAGAGGTCCAAACGACGTGTTCTAGTACTTCACAGAAAGATGGAGACGTCCTCTACATTACTCTAGGAGATGTCCAAAACAGTCCTCGGCATTAACACCTAATTTTTATGAGGGATTCTATCCTACCAAAGCAACATATCACACATATCATTGCATAAGAATAAGATAGATAACATCACAGATAAACACATTTAACTGTGAAGTATGGCCCAAAAATGGTGATATCCATCTCCATGTAGGTGTAGACGATCTCCATCCTCCACATCACTCCTTTAGGCCACCATGCTTGAAAGCCTGTAACCTCAAAACTAGGCTACTACCTATAATAGCTAGAAATTGAAGATTACAAAGATAGATTCAAGCATTAAGGTCGACACGTAGGTCGTTAAATACAATATAGACAGCTAACAATAGCTGAAATAATCATGACACGCAGGCCATGAACGAATGCTACATGCATCACATACATCTCATACATTCCAATAAGCTATAGGGCCATACTATTCACACCATTCCCTGCAAAAACAAGTTAGACGTAGAATCGCATTCTACCTAACGATGTGAACCCATGACGCTATACAAGGGGGGTACCCTACGAAATTTACAGATCCAATCTATGAAATCGCTATGGAAAAACCATTCGGCACAACCACCTTATGCCGATCCGAGACATTCTCTAGGACGCTAGTTTTTCCACTCGGCCAAGGCTATCAGATCCATAACCTACTAGTATTCGACATAACCACCTTATGCCGATCCGAGACATTCTCTAGGACACTAGTTTTTCCATTGGCCCGAGGCTATCAGATTCATATCCTACTAGTATTCGACATAACCACCTTATGCCGATCCGAGACAATCTCTAGGGCACTAGTAGTGACACAATCTGCACCTCTTCTAACCCCTATTCACCGATTGATCTCATCAACCCGTGCTACCACAAATTCATCACATGAACCAACTGATCTAGACTGTAATAGATCCAATCTACTACTACCGCATATCAACATATGCGTTGATCCAGATCGCAAACTAAGCAACATGGCTCTGATACCACTAAAGGATTGCGCGTAGGCTACGAGAGCAGAAAACAAAACTTTTCTACCGCGCACACAAGGACATCATGCTTAAGGAGGGATCATGGATCGTTACCACTAGACGCGCAGCACAGCGGAAGAAGAGTTGGAGAAGCCGATCCAACCACGCGCGTCGAGGTAGTAGTGGAATTAGCCGATCGTCCCGAACAGGTCGTCTCCTCCACGCGATTAACCACACCACGAGCAGATCCAATCTGTAGGTTGATGCCGATCAACACCGTAACGAGCGGTGCCTCCACCGGTATCCACACGTCCAGGGCTGGAACGCCGATTGCGAGTGTACTAGCACTCGTGAGCGGCTAGGGTTTGGCTCGAGAGGTGGCGGCTAGGGTTTTCTAGAGGTTAATAGAAAGCGTGCACCCCTCAGCCCCTTGCCTCCATATATATAGACCTCCTCACTTGGGCCTTGTGGAGCGAGGCCCAATAGGAGTCTATTCGGATCTCTATCCGAATTGAGCCCATATCCGAATCATATTCGAATTAGTGTTCCAACCCGTTAAATGTGCGACCCTGTAGGTTCACGTATACTTGGTCGCGACCTGGAAACGCCTTTCTAGTCCCCTGTTAATAGCGGTCTCTAGTAAGACATATTAATCCCAAAGTATACGTAAAGATCATATCGGCTGAACCTGTAATGTTCTCATGTACAAATCCCTTTGCCTCACGATATAGATTGAGCTCAAGGCGAGACCTGTGTCATCCTCTTAATAGCTCAATCACTCTCTCGATTCCGTGATGGATTATAAACTTGTGATTGACTCCTCAATCACCTTGGCATGGCCATGCACTTTCATAATCCATTACATCGAGAGGCCCAGAGATATCTCTCCCATAAGGAGGGGCAAATTCTATCTTGATCATTCACATCCCACTACATGTTTCATGGCAAACCCGAAGACTACTTTTATGACTACCCAGTTACGGAGTAGTGTTTAGTAGTCCCAAAATAAGCTACTACGCATGTTGGGAACCATGATGATCTCAAGTCTAAGGATTCTACATAAACACTACTTGAGACCAACTGATGACACATGGAATCTCTGCAGTGTCTCATGGCGGGTCTATCCAACATATGTTCACTAACACATGTCCATATTATTGATTTGGTATCACCATACCATGATCCATGAGACATGATCATCAATCAATACATATGCTGATCTTTGAATCATATTTGTTCCTCATATGATATATGATCAGGGATCATTTAGAAATAGCAACATTTTGGCATTAAGAGTCTCATGAATAAGTCACATACTCATTGATCAATAATGATAATGTCTATTTCAAGGAACAAAGTAATGCATCATCAACATAGTATGTGATATATATAACATCTCCATGTTGCCTCCAGGGCATATCACTAACATTATACACTCTGCAGAGGTTGTACAGCTTTACTCACAAGACATGATCAACTCATATTGCCACGCGATTAACGCACTTCCTTAGTTGTGTAGTGGAGAGATCATCACAAGGTCTTTACAATGCAAACTCTTCAACTTGGCCAAGCTAACATTAAGGTTTCACCCCAGTAAGGAATCCACCAGACCGGGACCCCCTCTTGAGTCGAGTGAGACTTCTTATGGCCTACGCCACGCTCACTTTCAACCTAGGACGAGACTCAGGTTGGGACCCGCAAATTAGTCAGCCAGGACTGTCTCATACCAGCCTTGTAGTACTACAAGAGGGCTTTACAACAGTAGCTCACGGACCAATCATTAATTTGACTTAAACTCAAACCACATACCCCATGTGCCCGACAATTAACACTGTGTCACCGAACAATAGTGCATGCCTACACCCACCACCTAACCATTAGCCTAAGTGTAAATCAGATTTTATATTTTATTTGAAAATATTTCATAATCCTTCTTGAGTCACCGAAGTCAAGAATACATTGGAAAACTTTATCATTTTATGTGAAAAACGTTATCCCAAAACAAAGATTATGTCTAAGCAAGTCTAAGCATTTGATATAAAATTCTCCAGTTCATACTAGTATACTAACTAGAGTTTTATTCTAGGATGACAAGGTATAAGGATTTGTATATATATATATATATATATATATATATATATATATATATATATATATATATATATATATATATATATATATATATATATATATATGTATGTATGTATGTATGTATGTATGTATGTATGTATGTATGTATGTATGTATGTATGTATGTATGTATGTATATATGTATATGTATGTATGTATGTATATGTATGTATGTATGTATGTATATGTACATGTATACATGTATATGTATATATATGTATGTATACATGTATATGTATATATATGTATGTATTTATGTATATGTATGTATATATATGTATATATATGTGTGTGTACATGTACATGTACATGTATGTATATATATATATATATATATATATATATATATATATATATATATATATATATATATCCCATATATATATATGTATGTATATATATATGTATATGTATATGTATATGTATATATATATATATATATGTATATGTATGTATGTATATATGACACTGAAACAGGGCACCATGGTCCATGGTGTCTGGGCATCAAACCTTTCTACTTTTGGATTACTTTTAGATTCGTGCTAGTACAATGGTATGGAAAAAAGTCATTGAAATGGACGGATAGTCTTAATCATGGATGGAAAGTCTCATTCATGTAGTGTGGGCACCATGGTGCCCCTGTGAAATTGTGTGTTTGCTTGCGAGTAGCATTACTGGGGTATTTCTTTAGGCATTACCTTACCCCAAGAAAGAAATCTGGACAGCATTGTTGAAAATAATCTTGTTCGGTGAGTTAGTTTCTGTTTTGAGTCCGACTTGTTTCCTTGCGGATATAAGAATCGGTTTGTTTTTTGTTCGCTGTTTTAGTAGATAGGAAAATTTAGAAAGAGTTGATTCGGTTCTGATCTTGTAATCAGTTTCCAGTTTTTACTGTTTAATTAGAAGGAAAAAACCCAGAAAAGGTGCAGGGAGTTTTTGCACCGCAGGCTCTGTTCTCCCTTTTCTCTGCTCGCATATGTTTTCTGCTCTGCTAATTGCTTTGCCCTGGTGTCGTTGAGCGCAAAACTGTAGCATGTATGGCAAAGAGCTGTTTTGCGGCGATACAGAGTGCAGTCCTTTGCCGTGAGACAATGAGTGCCTTCATAGGGTCCAGATTACATCCAGAGGGCGTGTGTTTGTGTGATTGATCCTGGTGCTTTTCCAATACTTAGTATCGAGCCATGGAAGAATCATCGAAGGCCAAGGAGGGTTCAATATCACCGCAATACCCTCTCCTTACCCTGGATAATTATCTGGTTTGGGCCATAAAGATAAAGACCAATATGTGTGCCTAGAGAGTCTGGGGTGCAGTCGATCCAAAAGCAGTCAATTTAAAACGGAAGAGCATGGATGTTGATGATCATCTGGACCAGACGGCTTTGGTCGTCATATATCAAGTTGTACCTGATTCCATGATGCGGCAATTGATTGGCAAGAAGATGGCAAGCAAAGCTTGGGTGGCACTTCAGACAGTGCACGAAGGTGTTGATCGGGTGAAGGAAGTTCAGCTCCAGGTGCTATAGACGATTTGTCAATCTTACAATAATTACTTCATACTTATCAATTTATATATATGCATGACTTTGATCTTCCTAATGATAGGTTACGACCATCACTACAACTCTATTGGAACAGGTTGAGCTCTAAAATATTCGAGGACAGTTTGCGTACTTGTTATCTCAGATCATAAACTAAACTACAGAGTTCTACAATGTAGATTGAACTTGATTGGGATAAGATTGAACTTAATGGTACATGTGTGTATTTGTTCATGAATGGTTAATTTAGTTCATTTAAGTTAATTGATTGGTGAAATGGATATTCTTATTTTTTATATGAATATCAATTGGATGTATACATGCATTTCTTGAGGCTAGTCAACAAACAGAAATAGATTTAGTAATACAAAAGAATATCACAGATAGTTCCTTAGGACAAACCATATGTGATATATCAGTTATCACAGACAATTTCATCCACAAACTATCTGTGATACATAATCTATCACAAATGGTTTTATCTACAAACCGTCTATGATTCATCAGGTATCACAAACGATTTTATCTACAAACCGTTTGTGATAGTTAACTATCACAGACGGTTATGAGTTAATAACTATCTATGATAGTCTGCATCATAGATGATTCGAAAACCGTTAGTGATTACCTCATGTCACTGCTGACCCATAAACTCAGACGTCCCCCGAAACCGTCTGTGATGACCTTTTTTGGTAATAGTGCCCGTTTGTGCACCATATCCCATCACCCTATTATTTCCAAAATCATTTTCTAAAACCATTTTCCAAAGCCAAACTAGGGGTACAACTTTTTGAATAGATTTTACACTCTGCGGAGATTGTACATTTTATCCACAAGATATAGTCAGCTCACCGTGGTCTGCCATGACTTGTCATACATTAGTATATGATTGAGAGACTATAATAAGGCATTTCAAATACCAAGCCCTAACATCTCACCCACCCAATGAGTGGAACCCCTCAACACTAGGACACAATAGAACTACACCTAGATTGCTTCCCTGCCAAACAGCTGCATTTTCAATGAGGGACTCAACGTTGTGTCAGGAAGCCTTGCATCCTAGCGCAAGTGTTCCATCGGATGATGTTCTCTTATCATCATCCACACACCTATTTTACAGATAATGTACACGTATCACCATCTGGGGCCTACATCTATAGCTTGCGGGCTCCATGATAGGAATAAATACTCTACTTGGGCAGGTCCTCCCATAAAGACATGTGGTTGTATAAATTGTGCTCGGATCAATGACACTTGACTTTGGTCCTTAAGCAACACGAGCAAGACAATCACTAACCCAAATTCCACACTACTACCCACTCGCCCAAGTCAAAATCGTTTTGTTTTCCATTTTTACTAGCATAGATTTTTCCTCAAATATCAAAGTCCAAAATTGTCATAAAGAATTTTCCAAGATGTCCCATCCCTTTTCTAGTATTTTTCTAACTTTTTATACTAAGCTTGGCTAAGCATTTTCTACCTAAATTTAGACTAAGTCCCACCAAATATTTCTAGTAAATGCATAGTAATCCTAGGGTGGCAATGGCAAGTAATTTTCAATGTCATGAATGTTTTTATTTCAACCATTGGCAATATCCATGTCCTAAGCAAAACATAGTAATTTGTATTTAAATTAAGCATGCATAAAATAATTCATAATAAAAACAACATAGCATTTGAAAACTGGGATTAATATGATCAAAGGGGTGCTTGCCTTGCTCATTGAATTCTTGTCCTTGTCCTGGATCGGCATCGATCGTGTCTGGTATGTCAACGTTTAAATGAGATAAATAATGTCGGGACCCCGGATTTCCGAACCCGGACCCTCTGTGTATTACTGCACTAGTCCCAGATCAAAGCTAGTGCACACAGTTAAACAGAAATGAATACATAACCAGCAACGCTTTATTACAATATTAAAGAGTATAGACCGAAAGGTCTCATTATTACAATAGAGGTTTCAAGACCTCCACACACGAAACACAGCGGAAGCAAAAGATAAACTCGGTGAAGACCCATCAATACGCCACAGGCAATTGACTGGGGAAGCGCGACCTAGAACTCCTGGAATCCTCCGTCGAATCCACCCGCGAAGAAGTCGTAGTCACCTTCTTGAGCTTCGTACTCCTCTGGGGTTTATTTTAAGTGTAGCATGTGAGTACATAAAGTACTCCGCAAGTCTTGGGAAAAATGCATAGATGCAAGGCTTAACAAAGGAAGGCTATATGGTTCTTTTGCACAAAGCAACATTTTAAAATTCAATTACTACTAATTATTTTCGAAGGCATCAATTTAATAAAATAAATGTTTTAGCAGAAACTATCATTAACTTTCTAGTGAAGGTTCCATCTACCAACACTAGCCAACAACTTGAACAAGTTTAATACTGCGGGTTAAATCCACCCTCTCTGGCTCCAACCGCCAGGATACCCTTCCAAGAGTTCCCTCCACTCTCGGAATACAAAACTTTTGATTTTAAAACAAAACCAGAAATCTACCATGTGAATGCATTCCTTGCCCGCCCTTGACCGTGGGCACGGCTATTCGAATAGTTTTACACTCTGCAGAGGTTGTACAACTTTACCCACAAGAGATAATTTATCCTAAAAGTCAACACGCTTCCTTTGGCATGAGACTCAGATAAAATATCACAAAGCCTTTACCTTACTCTAATCTAGCTAGATACCACCCGCTGAGGTTTCACCGCAGGTAGGCTAACTGTCCGAACCGAAGCCCCCTCTTGCACCATATGAGTACAGTAAATCCCTGTCCCTCACTGTGAATAACCAGTCCATCTCTGGCATCCACTTTCCACTGGTGGCACCTAAACTAGACTATCGTAAGTTAGTCAGCTAGGTCGTACCCATATAGACTTGTGGTTGTACGGTTAATGCTCAGTCTGGACAAACACAAGCGTCGGTCCTTAATTGATTAGGGTGGAACATACACATTACAAGATCTCGTGCTTCCTGCACCAATCCAAACTAACCATCCACCTGTAACATCCCAAAATTTGGCTTTCTGGAAAAATTTAAATTCAAATTAATTATTTTAAAGTAATTGGATTTTACTTGGCTTTTATTTGATTGTCTGGATTTTATTTCAAAATGTAAAGCAAGAAAATGCATTTTAAATATTTTATTAAAGCCAAAAAGGGAAAATTATACTTTTCCTAGCCTCTCCTAAATTTTTAAATATTATTTGAGAATTTTCTGAAATTTAAAATCAATTTTCAAAGTTAAAAAGTATTTTATAAATTATTAAAGTACAAATCTGAGATTAAAAATATTTTTATTAAAGTCTAAAATGCTTTCAGGAATATTTTATGATTTTTCTGGAATTTTTAGACTTTAAATATTATTTTTCCAAGCGTTTATAAAGTTTCTAGTATTTTCTGAAATTTATTCCGAAAATAAAAATCAAATTATTCCTAGCCCGCCACGTGTCGCTCTCAGATTAAATCAACCTCTCTCCACGTTTTAATCCTAGCCACACATGATCACTTACCCCTTCATAAAATCCAAGAGCCATAACACATCCACTTGCCACGTGTCGCAAATCCGACGGCCCGTACCCCTTCACTTCTTCTCCCTCTCTATTACACATGGACCCCACATGTCATATGTTTCTTCAACCTCTTCTTCTTCCTCCCCCTAACTCTCTCTCTCCTCCACCATGGATGACAAATAAAAGCTTCGAAACTCCGCCGTTTCTCCCACTTAACACCCGATTAAAGCATGGAAACGAAAGCCTTAATCACCCCCATCAATATCCCGGCCGTTCCCCGTCCTTTAGCCTTCTCAAACCGAAACCCCCTCATCTCCCTTCTCTTTCTATAAATTAGCTTCCCTTCACCATACTCTCCCCTTTCCCCCATCTTTTCGGCCGGCTCCCACCTCCTCCACCTTTCGGCCGCCGCCCCCGACCACCGGAGTCGCCGCCCGTGCCGCCAAAAGCCGCCGCCGCCGAAGCACCCTCTCTCCTATGTACGCGTCGCCGGTTTTCTCGCCGCCGTCGCCTTCCCGGCCATCTCCCGAGCCGCCGCCGGTAGGAGCCGCACCCCCCTCGGTCTCCCCTTCCCACGCCGCCCCTCTATTCCCTCCCTAGCGCCCTCCATCCTCCATGGCCGCACCTCTCTGTCCACTGCGTGTTTGTCTTCATGAGGAAATAGTATCTTCCTTCCTTTTTATTCCTTGGTGATACTTCTTTGTCACAAAAGATCAAATGCCCACTTGGCTAGGGGAGACAAGTTAAGGCATGCATGCATGAGGTTGTGGGTTCAAATCCAATGCAATGCAATTTTCGGTTGGGGCTTTGCCAAAATTTTTGGTCCATGACAAGCGGGACCCACCTGTCATAAAATATTAAAATAAAATTTGGCACCCAATGACAACCGGGCCCCACATGTCATACACTCCAAAATACCCCAAAAATCAGCCAAAATAAGATTCCAGAGAATATTCCCTCGTTTTGCATTTTCTGGAATTTCCAAACCGATCAAACTTCCAATCGCTCGTTCTCCCTCGTCCGATCTCCGAATCCAGTGATTCAAATTTCTAAATTTGTATAAAATTATAATCTATGTTGAAGTATATATTTTATATTTTTGTGATTTTATTTGTATTTATTTATTTGGTTATTTTGTTGTTTCGCGCGTAGAAACCGTCGTCACCGAGGAATTCATCGAGTCGCAGCAAGAAGACCCAAATAGCATTCAAGAAGGCAAGTCTCCTTTGATCATTTTGATCCTATGTTTTGCAAGTTTTCCTTGATCAACTTGCTCAAATGATTTATAAAATGATTAGGTAGTTATTTTAAATTATTGCATGCTTATGTTATATCAAATGATAATTGTTTACCTTCCATTGAAAATTGTTTACCTTGTACCATTGTCAACTTAGGATATCCCTTTGACTCAATAATGAGTTAGTATTACATCTGTTGAATTTTTAAATACTAGCAAAAGCTTAGCGTAGCAAATCAATGTAATAATGCTCAAATGAGTAGCATGTTTGCTAAATGTTTTGATGAATGATTTGTTTGAACATTGGTAATGGATGTTACCATTGTTAAATGATTTGTTTGAAAAGTGGTAATGGATGTTACCACTGTTAATTTAAAAGTAAAAATGAATTTTAAAGGGAAAAGTTGACAAGGGTGGATGGAAGGTTTGGCTGGTGCAGTTAGCACGAGAATTTTTGGAATTGTGAATGAACCACCCTGGTCGTTTAAGGACCGACGCTTGTGTTTGTCCAAACTGAGCAAAACAGTGCAACCACAAGTCTATATGGGTACGACCTAGCTAACTAACCTATAAAGGTGTAGTTTAGATATCACCAGTGGTGTATTGAGTGCCAGGGTGTACTGGTTACTCATAGTGAGGGACAGGGTTTACTGTACTCATACGGCGCAAGAGGGGGCTCCGACTCGTGGATTCGAGTTGTGGTGAAACCTTAGCGGGTGGTATCTAGCTATACTGGAGTAGGTGAAAGGCTTTGTGATATTTTATCTGGGTCTCATGCCAAAGGAAGCATGTTGACTATTAAGATAATTTATCTCTTGTGGGTAAAGTGTACAAACTCTGCAGAGTAAAAACTATTCGAATAGCCGTGCCCACGGTCAAGGGCGGGCAAGGAATGCATTCACATGGTAGAAGTTTGATTTTGATTTTCAAAATAAAATGGTTTGTTAAACTCGGGAGTGGTGTAACTCTCGTGATTTAAATCTGGTGGTGTAACCAGATCAGGTGGTTTAACCTGAGTTTTGAAAGTTGGCAGATAGCCTGAGATTTTAGTGTTGGTGGTTTAACCTTCACTAAGTTATTTATCTAATTTCATTTATGAAAAACAAAGATGTTTATCAAATGGCCTTTGAAGAAATTATGTAGATTTGAAATAAAATGCTGATTTATGCAAAAGAACCATATAGCCTTCCTTTGTTAAGCCCTGCATCTATGCATCTTTCCCAAGACTTGCGGAGTACATTCATGTACTCACGTGCTACACTTCAAATTAACTCTCAGAGGAGATCGAAGCTCAAGAGGTGGACTACGACTACTTCATGGATGGATTCGTCGAAGGCTTTCCGGACTTCTAGGTTGCGTTTCCCCAGTCAATTGCCTGTGGCGTATTGATGGGTCTTGCTTTAGTTTCTTTTTGCTTCCGCTGTAATTTTCTTTTTGGTGTGAGGTCTTAAAACCTCATTTGTAATAAAGACTTCGAGGTCTGTAATCTCGATTATGATAATAAAGCGTTGTTGGCAATATATCATCTTTTCTGTTTGAACTGTGTGTACTAGCGTTGATCTGGGACTAGTACTGTAATGCACAGGGAGTCCAGGAGTTTCTACTCCGGGGTCTCACAGAAGTGGTATCAGAGCCAATTTGACTGTAGGGCGTAACCTAGTTAGAATGGCCGTTATTAGAAAAGCTTCAAATTTTATTTTATAAAATAAAAATTTAATAATGTGCTTTTCTCATCTTTTCTCTTCTTTCTATCCTTACCTTCTTCAGGATATTCTATCTTATCTATCTGTTTACTCACTTTTAAGAATGATAATTGTATCCACTTTCCTTTATAATTTCTATAGACGGGTTAGAGAGATCAAGTCTGAGAAGCAACCAGAGGACCGTGTCGTCATGAAGATTTGAAGAGTAGTTCCTTTGTTTATAGTACCCAAGTAAAGCTCTACGATTTTAGAACGCTTATGTATATTGCTTGTTGGTGTTAGATGGACTGTACCAAGTCTTTGTGTACTTGTAGTACAACCATCTTTAAAAAAAAACTATTTTTGTTTTCGAGCTAAGTTTCTCGTGGTTGGAGTTTACTTCTCTCTTGTGTGTTTGTTTGGGATGTTATTTAGTTGTTCCCCAACCACTTACCTATGCTACTTCCCTCTTACCTTGTGCTAATCCTCGTTGCTGCTTCAGATGGTGCAAGTTCCAAATTCTTCTATAGTAGTCCAAGCTTGGAAAATATTTGAGAACTAAGAATATATGGAAGATCACTAAATTTACGGAAAGTACTCTTATCAGGAAAGTCATCCTAATTCTTAGACGTCAAGTTAGGTAATTTGAAGGATTGTTGCTAGTGTGATATATTTGGATTTAGAATTGACAAGATTGGATAATTCTTGGGTGATTCGAAAGTAATAAATGTATATTTGCAGATACTAATGGATTATGAATAAATATGAAAGTTGTAACACTTGTGGATTGAATAGATCTTAGAAATGATCACATTATTGAACTTGGTGGAACTAATTAGATCATGAGAAGTATCCAAACTTGGTGCCTTGGATTTATTATCTTGGATTGAAAGGAGTAATTGGATGTAAAACAAGATTTTAGTTGAAGGATTTATTTGTGATCATTGGAGAATTAATATTAAGAATTTGATATAGTAAAAGTGGAAATTAAAAGATAGGATTATCATAAACAATTTATGACATCAATTTTGTCTGATTTGGTTGAATCATGAAGAGCGGATAAATTTTGTGGAATTAATTGATTATCATAGTTTGGTAGACCTATTGATGATGAGTGGATACCAGTGCAATTCTGGAAGATAATACACTTAGATATCTGGTGGATTACTCTTGTCATTGCAAAGGGGATATTGATTTGAAACTCGTGGATTTATCAGATCGTTGAAAGATAACTGGATTTTAATTTATGAGATTGAATATATCATTTAAGGATGATCGAAGGCTTAAGTTTGGTGGATTTAAGTCAAATATGGAAGATAGATTGTTCGATAAGAATTAATTGTGGTACTCAGATTCACTCAAATTTGGTGGAACCAAAATGATGATTTTCGAGAAGTTGATTTTGGTGGATTAATCTTATCATCGAAAAGTGGGTTCTGATATGTTGATTTGAAATTTGTGGATTTATCATATCATTGTTAGATAATTGGATTTTAATTTATGAATTGACTAAATCATTTAATGATGTTCAAATGGTTAAGCTGGAGGATTTAAATTAATTATGGGAGTTATGAATCTATTGGATTAGACAAGGATCATAAAGTATTGGTGAAAATCACAGATTACAACATCATTGGATTCTTATTAGAAGAACTCTATGGTTTGCCGTCAAATTCGAATAAGTATAGACAATAAAATTTTATGGGATTATTTGTGGAAACCAATGTGAGATCAATGAGGTGCATTGGTGGTATATGATTCTGCAATGAAGCACCTTTGAAAAGATGAAATAATTATGTCTTTTGTCGGATGAACACTAGAAGTTAAGCCCTTTTGGTGGAATACTGAATTAATCGATATGATAAGGGCAATTGAAGTTAACCCAAAGCTTGCAGGCGACTAAAGATGTACCAATCCGATTTGTTGTTATCTTCCATATTTCTCAGTTAAAGGAATACCTCAGAGCATTGAACAACAAGATAGAATCATGAAGGAAGCTGAACGCCACGCAAGAAGCATGACCATAAAGTTCCACAAAGTACAATAGTGCAACCATAATTATAAATGGAGTAAAGTTCCTAGCGAACCTTATTATAATAGACTCCGATGGCATAGATATAATACTTGGTATGGATTGGTTGATCAAGTATAAAGGACAGATAAATTGTGCCAATCGTGCCATTATTCTTACCAATTCTGACGGAATTCATATAAGACATGAGGCAGTTATGCACTCAAAGAAGAACAGTATGTTAACCAACTTAAAAGGGAAAAAGTTGGAGGATGTGTCGGTAGCTTGCGAATACCCTGATGTTTTCCCTGAGGATTTGCCAGGATTGCCACCAGATCGAGAGATTGAATTTGTTATAAATCTGGTACCTGGTACAACCCCAATATCAAAAAGACCTTATCGGATGTCAGCTGATGATTTAGCTGAAGTCAAGAGGCAGATTCAAGAATTACAAGAGAAAATTTTCATTAGACCAAGTTCTTCACCTTGGGGAGCCCCAGTGCTTTTGGTAAACAAGAAGGATGGTAGTCAGCGTATGTGCGTGGACTATAGAGCTTTAAATGAAGTAACTATAAAGAATAAGTATCCCTTACCCCGGATCGACGATCTGTTCGATCAACTCAAAGGATCAAGTGTCTTCTCCAAGATTGATCTTCGGTCAGGATATCACCAGTTGAAGATTAGACCAGAAGATATACCAAAGACAGCCTTCGCCACAAGATATGGACTATATGAGTATACGGTGATGTCTTTCGGTCTGACAAATGCCCCGGCATACTTCATGAATTTGATGAATAAAGTATTTATGGATTATTTAGATAAGTTTGTGGTTGTCTTTATAGATGACATTCTTATCTATTCGAAAAAAGATAAAGAACATGAGGATCATCTAAGGATAGTGTTGCAAAGACTCCGTGAACACCAGTTATATGCCAAGTTTAGCAAGTGTGCGTTTTGGTTAAAGGAAATTGAGTTTTTGGGACACGTAATTTCAGCAGAAGGAGTATCTGTAGATCCTGGAAAAGTTAAGGATGTATTAAATTGGACTCCACCCAAGACAGTAACCGAGATCAGAAGTTTTCTGGGTTTAGCTGGTTACTATCGTCGATTCATTGAAGGCTTTTCCAAGATTGCCGGACCTTTAACCCAGCTGTTAAAGAAAGAGAAGAAATTTGAATGGAGTAAATCCTGTGAGGATAGTTTTCAAGAGTTAAAGAAGAGGTTAACTTCAGCACCAGTTATGCGGTTACCGGATATTAGAAAAGATTTTGAAGTTTATTGTGACGCATCAAAACAAGGTCTTGGAGGTGTACTAATGCAAGAAGGAAAGGTTGTTGCTTATGCATCAAGGCAGTTAAGGCCACATGAGGAGAATTACCCCACTCATGATTTAGAGCTAGCTGCTGTAGTGCATGCTCTAAAGTTGTGGAGGCATTATCTAATTAGTAATCGGTGTGAAATATATACGGATCATAAAAGTCTAAAGTATATATTCACTCAACCCGATCTTAATCTGAGACAAAGAAGATGGATTGAACTGATAAAGGATTATGATGTGGGAATACACTATCATCCAGGAAAGGCCAATGTAGTTGCAGATGCTTTAAGTCGGAAGATCCATGTTAGCAATATGTTGATTCAAGACAGTCAGTCAACTCTTCGTGAAGAATTTCAGCGCCTCAATTTGGGAGTGATAAATGAAGGAATTCTGTCTATATTAAAGGTTCAACCCACTTTAGAAGATCAGATCAAGGCAGCTCAGAAAGAAGATGAGTATGTTAAAGAAATAAAAGATAACATGAAGAAAGGCAAAGCACCTGGATTCTCAGAAGATGAAGAAGGAATTCTTTGGTTTGGAAAAAGGATTTTAGTACCGGAGAGAAAGGAAATAAAAGATTTAATTCTAAAGGAAGCACATGAATCAGGATATTCCATTCATCCCGGAAGTACAAAGATGTATCAAGATCTAAGAGAAAGTTATTGGTGGACCAGCATGAAACGAGAAATTGCAGAATATGTAGCTTTGTGTGATATATGTCAAAGGGTTAAAGCAGAGCACCAACGACCTGCCGGTCTTTTGCAACCTCTGCAGATACCTGAATGGAAATGGGAGGAAATCGGAATGGATTTCATAACAGGACTACCAAGAACCAAGTCAGGGTATGATTCAATCTGGGTTATAGTGGATCGATTAACAAAGGTTGCACATTTCATACCTGTAAAGACTACCTATTCAGGAGATAGATTGGCAGAGCTCTATATGTCAAGAATTGTATGTCTGCATGGAGTTCCAAAGAAGATCGTATCGGATAGAGGAACACAGTTTACCTCAAGATTTTGGCAGAAACTTCATGAAGTTTTGGGCACCAATTTAAATTTCAGTACTGCTTATCATCCTCAAACAGATGGCCAGACTGAACGAGTGAATCAGATATTGGAAGATATGCTAAGAGCGTGTGCTTTAGCCAACAAAGCTAGTTGGGATCAAAGTTTACCCTACGCGAAATTTTCCTATAATAACAGTTACCAGTCTAGTCTGAAGATGTCTCCGTTTGAAGCCTTGTATGGCAGGAAATGCAGAACACCATTATATTGGTCAGAGACTGGAGAAAGTCAAGTATTCGGACCCGATGTCTTGAAGCTAGCCGAAGAGCAAGTTCGATTAATACGAGACCGATTGAAAATAGCACAGACCAGACAAAAGAGTTATGCAGATAATCGTCGCAGAATGTTGGAATTCGCACCAGGAGATCATGTGTATTTGAAGGTGTCACCTTTAAAAGGGATGCGACGTTTCAAGGTCAGTGGAAAGCTTGCTTCAAGATATATCGGACCATTTCTAGTTATAGCCAGAAGAGGTGAAGTTGCATATCAGTTAGAGCTTCCTCCTCAGTTGTCAGATGTACATGATGTATTTCATGTATCACAGTTGAAGAAGTGCTTAAGAGTACCAGAGGAGTTAATACCTTTAGAAGAGGTGGATTTAAAAGAAGACTTGACGTATTTAGAATTTCCTGTCAAGATTTTAGAAGAGGCAGAGCGCTGTACAAGAAACAAGACTATTAAATTTTGCAAGGTGCAGTGGAATAATCATCCAAAATCGGAAGCAACCTGGGAGCGTGAAGAGGATCTTCGAGCAGAGTTCCCTGATCTTTTTCCCAGTCTTTCCGAATCTCGGGGTCGAGATTCTTTCTAAGGGGGGTAGGTTTGTAACATCCCAAAATTTGGCTTTCTGGAAAAATTTAAATTCAAATTAATTATTTTAAAGTAATTGGATTTTACTTGGCTTTTATTTGATTGTCTGGATTTTATTTCAAAATGTAAAGCAAGAAAATGCATTTTAAATATTTTATTAAAGCCAAAAAGGGAAAATTATACTTTTCCTAGCCTCTCCTAAATTTTTAAATATTATTTGAGAATTTTCTGAAATTTAAAATCAATTTTCAAAGTTAAAAAGTATTTTATAAATTATTAAAGTACAAATCTGAGATTAAAAATATTTTTATTAAAGTCTAAAATGCTTTCAGGAATATTTTATGATTTTTCTGGAATTTTTAGACTTTAAATATTATTTTTCCAAGCGTTTATAAAGTTTCTAGTATTTTCTGAAATTTATTCCGAAAATAAAAATCAAATTATTCCTAGCCCGCCACGTGTCGCTCTCAGATTAAATCAACCTCTCTCCACGTTTTAATCCTAGCCACACATGATCACTTACCCCTTCATAAAATCCAAGAGCCATAACACATCCACTTGCCACGTGTCGCAAATCCGACGGCCCGTACCCCTTCACTTCTTCTCCCTCTCTATTACACATGGACCCCACATGTCATATGTTTCTTCAACCTCTTCTTCTTCCTCCCCCTAACTCTCTCTCTCCTCCACCATGGATGACAAATAAAAGCTTCGAAACTCCGCCGTTTCTCCCACTTAACACCCGATTAAAGCATGGAAACGAAAGCCTTAATCACCCCCATCAATATCCCGGCCGTTCCCCGTCCTTTAGCCTTCTCAAACCGAAACCCCCTCATCTCCCTTCTCTTTCTATAAATTAGCTTCCCTTCACCATACTCTCCCCTTTCCCCCATCTTTTCGGCCGGCTCCCACCTCCTCCACCTTTCGGCCGCCGCCCCCGACCACCGGAGTCGCCGCCCGTGCCGCCAAAAGCCGCCGCCGCCGAAGCACCCTCTCTCCTATGTACGCGTCGCCGGTTTTCTCGCCGCCGTCGCCTTCCCGGCCATCTCCCGAGCCGCCGCCGGTAGGAGCCGCACCCCCCTCGGTCTCCCCTTCCCACGCCGCCCCTCTATTCCCTCCCTAGCGCCCTCCATCCTCCATGGCCGCACCTCTCTGTCCACTGCGTGTTTGTCTTCATGAGGAAATAGTATCTTCCTTCCTTTTTATTCCTTGGTGATACTTCTTTGTCACAAAAGATCAAATGCCCACTTGGCTAGGGGAGACAAGTTAAGGCATGCATGCATGAGGTTGTGGGTTCAAATCCAATGCAATGCAATTTTCGGTTGGGGCTTTGCCAAAATTTTTGGTCCATGACAAGCGGGACCCACCTGTCATAAAATATTAAAATAAAATTTGGCACCCAATGACAACCGGGCCCCACATGTCATACACTCCAAAATACCCCAAAAATCAGCCAAAATAAGATTCCAGAGAATATTCCCTCGTTTTGCATTTTCTGGAATTTCCAAACCGATCAAACTTCCAATCGCTCGTTCTCCCTCGTCCGATCTCCGAATCCAGTGATTCAAATTTCTAAATTTGTATAAAATTATAATCTATGTTGAAGTATATATTTTATATTTTTGTGATTTTATTTGTATTTATTTATTTGGTTATTTTGTTGTTTCGCGCGTAGAAACCGTCGTCACCGAGGAATTCATCGAGTCGCAGCAAGAAGACCCAAATAGCATTCAAGAAGGCAAGTCTCCTTTGATCATTTTGATCCTATGTTTTGCAAGTTTTCCTTGATCAACTTGCTCAAATGATTTATAAAATGATTAGGTAGTTATTTTAAATTATTGCATGCTTATGTTATATCAAGTGATAATTTGATTTAGAAAATTTAGTTAAATATCCAATTTGTTATACCTTCCATTGAAAATTGTTTACCTTGTACCATTGTCAACTTAGGATATCCCTTTGACTCAATAATGAGTTAGTATTACATCTGTTGAATTTTTAAATACTAGCAAAAGCTTAGCGTAGCAAATCAATGTAATAATGCTCAAATGAGTAGCATGTTTGCTAAATGTTTTGATGAATGATTTGTTTGAACATTGGTAATGGATGTTACCATTGTTAAATGATTTGTTTGAAAAGTGGTAATGGATGTTACCACTGTTAATTTAAAAGTAAAAATGAATTTTAAAGGGAAAAGTTGACAAGGGTGGATGGAAGGTTTGGCTGGTGCAGTTAGCACGAGAATTTTTGGAATTGTGAATGAACCACCCTGGTCGTTTAAGGACCGACGCTTGTGTTTGTCCAAACTGAGCAAAACAGTGCAACCACAAGTCTATATGGGTACGACCTAGCTAACTAACCTATAAAGGTGTAGTTTAGATATCACCAGTGGTGTATTGAGTGCCAGGGTGTACTGGTTACTCATAGTGAGGGACAGGGTTTACTGTACTCATACGGCGCAAGAGGGGGCTCCGACTCGTGGATTCGAGTTGTGGTGAAACCTTAGCGGGTGGTATCTAGCTATACTGGAGTAGGTGAAAGGCTTTGTGATATTTTATCTGGGTCTCATGCCAAAGGAAGCATGTTGACTATTAAGATAATTTATCTCTTGTGGGTAAAGTGTACAAACTCTGCAGAGTAAAAACTATTCGAATAGCCGTGCCCACGGTCAAGGGCGGGCAAGGAATGCATTCACATGGTAGAAGTTTGATTTTGATTTTCAAAATAAAATGGTTTGTTAAACTCGGGAGTGGTGTAACTCTCGTGATTTAAATCTGGTGGTGTAACCAGATCAGGTGGTTTAACCTGAGTTTTGAAAGTTGGCAGATAGCCTGAGATTTTAGTGTTGGTGGTTTAACCTTCACTAAGTTATTTATCTAATTTCATTTATGAAAAACAAAGATGTTTATCAAATGGCCTTTGAAGAAATTATGTAGATTTGAAATAAAATGCTGATTTATGCAAAAGAACCATATAGCCTTCCTTTGTTAAGCCCTGCATCTATGCATCTTTCCCAAGACTTGCGGAGTACATTCATGTACTCACGTGCTACACTTCAAATTAACTCTCAGAGGAGATCGAAGCTCAAGAGGTGGACTACGACTACTTCATGGATGGATTCGTCGAAGGCTTTCCGGACTTCTAGGTTGCGTTTCCCCAGTCAATTGCCTGTGGCGTATTGATGGGTCTTGCTTTAGTTTCTTTTTGCTTCCGCTGTAATTTTCTTTTTGGTGTGAGGTCTTAAAACCTCATTTGTAATAAAGACTTCGAGGTCTGTAATCTCGATTATGATAATAAAGCGTTGTTGGCAATATATCATCTTTTCTGTTTGAACTGTGTGTACTAGCGTTGATCTGGGACTAGTACTGTAATGCACAGGGAGTCCAGGAGTTTCTACTCCGGGGTCTCACACCACCCTAATCTAAACCAATTTTCACATTTTAGTTTATTTTAAAAGAACAGTGGCAACTCCAATTACCACTAATTTTCATAAACACAGGAGTATTACAATAATTCATAATTTCCCATTTGCAAGATTTCAAAGGTATTAAATAGCGAGACTAAGCATTATACTACCATTCCACTATTCACAAAGATTCAGTAATAATCTCATTATTGAGACAAATGAAATTCTAGGGTGACAAAGGTACATGGCATTCAATTTCAATGGAGGGTATAACAAGGTTGGTTTAACTAACCCTTAAGATTTGAACTAATATTCTATATAAATAGCAATGCACATAATTTAAAATAATTAAAACATTTCAAAATCATAGGTTCGAAATGATCAAAGGAGACTTGCCTTCCTGGACGCTGGTTGGGTCTTCTTGCTGCGACTCGACGAGTTCCTCGGCGACTGCGGAATCTACGCGCGAAAAGACGGACAAACAAAACAAATAAATTCAACCAAAATTTAAATAAAATTCAAAAAATTCAAAAGAGTGCATATTTTGATAGTTTATGATTTTAGAAAAATTTAGAAATTTGAACGGCTCAAATCGGAGTTAAAATGAGAAAGTTATGGCTTCCGAAAGATTAAACAGGAGGGGAAAAGGAAAAACCGGATTTCGGGAATTATTTTTGTACTGGAAAATACTAATTATGACGTCACCAAATTTCGAATTTGCTGAGCGGGAAAATGTATTTGAATGACGGGTGGGTCCGGTCTACCGTGGACCGGATCCATGGACCACGAATTTCGCCGATGTGGCGCACCGGCCACAAGGCGCCATGCGGGCATGAGGTGGCGGCCACGTGGCCGTCCACGCGGGCACAACCCGCCACGTGGGCGCACCCATGGCCGCACGGGAGATGGCCGGCCGGCCTCGCCGGCGGCCGGCGGCCGGAGGTGGGGGAAGCGGCGAGCGGCGGCGGGTGAAGGGGGGGTCGGCGGCGGCTTTCCAGCGGCGGCGATGGGAGGCGGGGCGGCCGGCGGCGGCGCTAGGAGGCGGCGGCGGTGAGGGTGGCCGGCGCTTTTGATGGGGGCGGCGGCGAGGTGCCGGGAGGCGGCCGGGAAGAGGAGGAGGAGGCGCGGTGTGAGGCGGGGTGAAGGAGGCCGAGGGGAGGGCTATATTTATAGGCAAGGGGAGGGGGCGGCCGGAAAAAGGAAGGAGCTCGCCGAAGTTAATGCACAACGCGATTAGGGGGATTAAAAGAGGGGAAACGGTCGCCGGATTAGAGGGGATTGATGGAGGATCCGTTCCCACAATTTAATCGGGAATTAACGCGAAGGAAACGGCCGAAATTGAAGCTTTATTTTCGGGTTAATGGAGGTGGAGAGAGAGGGTTGGAGGAGGAAGAAAGGAAGGTAGAAGAAGGATATGACAAGGGGGCCCCATGTGTCATAGAGAGGGTGAATTAGTGAAGGGGTACGGGCCGTCGGATTTGCGACACGTGGCAAGTGGGTGTATGAGAGGCTTTGGATTTTATGAAGGGGTAAGTTGTGGTGGATGGCTAGGATTAAAACGTGGAGAGAGGTGGATTTAATCTGAGAGCGACACGTGGCGGGCTAGGATTTATTTGATTTTTATTTTCGGAATAAATTTCAGCAAATACTAGAAACTTTATAAAAGCTTGGAAAATTAATATTTAATGTCTAAAAATTCCAGAAAAATCATAGAATATTCCTGGAAGCATTTTAGACTTAATAAAAATATTTTTAACTTCAGATTTGCATTTAATAATTTTATAAAATACTTTTTAACTTTGAAAATTGATTTTAAATTTCAGAAAATTCTCAAAAATTACTTAAAAATTTAGGGAAGGCTAGGAAAAATAAAATAAACTCTTTTTGGCTTTATTAAAATATTTTAAATACATTTTCTCGCTTTAAAATTTTAAATAAACTCCAAATAAATCCGAATAAATCCAGATAAATCCAAATAAGATCCAAATACATTAAAATAATTAATTTAAAATTAAAATCTTCAGAAAGCGAAATTTTGGGATGTGACAAATAACAAATAAAATACACAAATTATTAAAAAAATCTAGTTCCAAATGAAATATCTCGATTTTATAAGAATTTAGGGACAAAAATAAGGTCAATCGGAGTTATTGTGAGGAAGAACGGCCCATTGGAATATTTGTTGGGAGAGAAAATAATTTAATTGAGAGGTGTAAAGAATAGCAAGATGTAGTAGATTGGAATTGGAGGAAGAACCCGTGAGCAAAGATCTGCTCCGGTCTCAGTTTATATACTCAGGACATTGCCGTATTGGCTACAGGAAAGAGTTGGAAACTCTGAACCGAATCGGTTAGAAACAGAGACCTGATTCGGTTGGTTACAGAGAGAGATTACAAGAGTTAGAATCTATCTCTATCTCTAAGATTGGTATACAACATATAAGTTCTATCTTGTAACATCCTCCCTCAATCACAACTGAGAAGATTGAGATTGTGACTGAAGTTTGCGAACTGTCGAATGGCGAGTGGTTTAGTAAATATGTCAGCAACCTGATCTTGAGACGATATAAATCGTATCTCCAGAGCTTTAAGCGCAACTCTCTCTCTCTGACAAAGTGATAATCCACCTCAATATGCTTTGTTCTTGCATGAAAAACAGGATTGACGGAGAGGTATGTTGCGCCCAAGTTGTCGCACCATAGACACGGTGGTTTTGATTGAACAACCCCGAGTTCTCCAAGAAGTGACTGAAGCCATATTAATTCTGCAGTTGCGTTAGCTAAAGCCTTGTATTCTGACTCCGTGCTTGATCGCGAGACTGTGGCTTGCTTGCGTGAACTCCACGAGACTAAGTTTGATCCAAAGAACACTGCATAGCCTACAGTTGAGCGACGATCATCCGGACAGTTCGCCCAATCAGCGTCTAAAAATGCACTCAACAGTGTGGAATTTGACTTGTTGATATGTAGTCCAATGGAAGAAGAATATTTAAGAAACCTGAGAATACGTTTTATAGCTGCCCAATGTTGAGTTGTAGGAGCACCAAGGAACTGGCATACTTTGTTTACAGAGTATGCAATATCCGGCCGTGTCATTGTCAGATATTGAAGCGCTCCGACAATGCTTCTGTAATTTGTAGCATCTTGAGCTGATAGCACTACTCCTTCGGTTTTGGACAGTTTCTCCGTTGCAGCCATTGGTATATTGACTGGTTTGCAGTTTTCCATCTGAGCCTTCTCTAGCAGGTCATTGATATACTTCCTTTGTGTCAGAACTAATCCATCCAGTTTCTTCTGAACCTCGATACCCAGAAAGTAATGAACTTCACCAAGGTCTTTAATTGCAAACGCCTCTTGTAGCTGCTCCAGTATTCTCTTTATGACTTGCGTTGAAGAACTAGCCACTATTATATCATCCACATACACTAGCATGTATGTTGTGTCTCCATGCTGATTATAAATGAAGAGTGAAGCATCCGCCTTAGATGGAACAAAACCCATCTCCTGAAGCTTTGAATTCAGACGAGAGAACCAAGCTCGGGGCGCTTGCTTTAAGCCGTATAATGCTTTCTTCAATTTACACAAATGATGAGGATAGTCAGCATGTGTATATCCAGGAGGTTGTCGCATATATACCTCTTCTTCAAGTACACCGTGTAAGAAGGCGTTTTGCACATCAAGTTGACGAAGATGCCATCCTTTTGATACTTCCAATGACAACACAAGTCGTATAGTAGTTGGTTTTACCACGGGGCTAAAGGTGTCGTCATAGTCGATGCCTTGACGTTGTTTGAATCCTTTTGCTACCAACCTCGCCTTGTATCGATCAACAGATCCATCTGCTTTTGTTTTGATTTTGAATACCCATCGACAATCAATAATGTTTTGTTGACGATCAGGAGGAACCAGCTGCCATGTTTCATTTTTAATCAAGGCCCCATACTCAGCATCCATAGCCTGTTTCCATTTTTCATCTGCAAGAGCTTGCTGAATTGTGATCGGTTCTCCTGCTGCAGCTGAGAATGCACCCCGGCCATATGGCACTGTGCCATCTGTTCTCTTCTTGGTCTGGCGAATGTTGTTACGCAGACGAGTGATCATTTGATGTGTTCGGTCTGCTTCAGCAAGAGTTGGGGCAGAAGATGGAACAGCCTGTGGAACAGCAAGTGGCATCGGTTCCAGCGGTACTAACGTTGGTGCTGAACTATCAGTATGTTGTGAAGACGATGGCTACAAAACAGAATCAGAAGGTAGAGTAATATGCTCATTCTCATTTGTGGCCTGAAGATCACCCCCGACAACCTGATGCTGCACAGTCGGCAAAGGCAGCAGAGTTGGAGACTCACAAGGTTCAGAAGGTGGAGAGGACATGGTCTGAGAGAATGGAAAGACTTTCTCATCAAAAACGACATCTCGGGATATGTAAATTCTATTGGTTGGCACATGGAGACACTTGTAACCCTTGTGGATAGGACTATATCCCAAGAATACACATTGAGAGGATCGAAACTCAAGCTTGTGTTTGTTGTAAGGCCGAAGGTTTGGCCAGCAGGCGCAACCGAAAACTCTAAGCGAGAGGTAGTCTGGTTGTAAGCCTAGCAAGCGATGAAGAGGAGTTTCAAATTCTATGATCTTGCTAGGAGTGCGATTGATAAGAAAACAGGATGTAATGAAGGCTTTGTCCCAGAACTTTATTGGCATGGATGCTTGAGCTAGTAAGGATAGCCCAATGTCAACAATATGTCGATGTTTCCGTTCTGCAGCGCCATTTTGTTGATGAGCGTGAGGACAAGAAACGCGATGGGAAATGCCAACACGATTGAAGAAAGTGTGTAATTTTCTGTATTCACCACCCCAATCGGTTTGCACACAAACTATCTTTTTATTCAAAAGACGCTCAACATGGGACTGAAACTGTATAAAAACTGAAAACACCTCACTCCTGTTTTTCAAGAGGTAAATCCAAGTGAATTTGCTAAATGCATCAACAAAGCTGACGTAATATTGGAAACCATTTACAGAGATGGGGGCAGGACCCCAGACATCAGAGTAAATAAGCTCTAATGGAGAAGAAAATACAGTATGTGAAGAGTGATAAGGCAATTGATGACTTTTGCCTTTTTGACATGCATCACATACTAATGTTTGACTAGTATTGCTAGAACAAGGCAATTTATTCTGCAGCAAGACATGCTGAACAATGGAAGAAGATGGATGTCCTAGACGACAGTGCCATTGGTCTTGAGTTGGTTTGATGCTGGAGAAGGCAGACTTGAAAGTAGGAACTTGTCTTGGAAGCAAAGGGTATAAACCACCCTCACATCTCCCGTGAAGAAGAGTTGTCTTCGTGACTCGATCCTTAACAAGGAAATAATCAGGATGAAACTCAAAGTAGGCATTGTTATCTTTTGCAAACTTATGTACTGACAGGAGATTTCTAGATGCCTTAGGAACATGAAGAATATTGCTTAAGTGCATATCAAGTTGTGGGGTATGAAATTTTGAATAGCCAACATGAGCAATGGACATACCTATACCGTTTGCTGCCTGTACCTGATCCTTTCCAGTGTATCTTTCTTTCATGGTCAATTGATTGAGATCACTAGTAATGTGATCTGTAGCTCCAGAATCAATATACCAATTTCCATCAACAGCATAAGAATGAGTGGCAGCAGCAGCAGCTACTCGAGTATCCTCGGACTGATAGGAATGATCAAATCGATGATAGCATTTTAGAGCAACATGTCCGACTTTGCCGCAAACTTGGCATGTGGGGCAATTTCCCCCTTTGGAGTTGTGCTGGTACTGTCCTCCCCCTGAATTTTGTTGCTGGAACTGCTGAAACTGTTGTTGTTGTCCACGGTGTGCAGTATTGTTACCTGCTGTGCTGTTGCTGGAATTTGAGCTGCGACCACCACGATATTTGCTGCGTCCACCACGGCCACCACGGGACATCAGATTGGCTGAAAACTGATTTTGACTTTGTCCTTGGATCAGAGGACTATTCTGTTCCAGTCGCATCTCAAAAGCCATAAAGTGAGCATAAACTTCATTAAGGGAAACTGGCTCAACTCTAGTGGTTAGGGAAGTAACTAGAGGATCATAATCATTGTCAAGGCCAGTGAACAAATATGTGATAATTTCATCATCACTTAAAGGGTGCCCAAGAGTAGCTAAAGTATCTGCTAGACTTTTCACCTTGTTGAAGTATTTTGCAGCACTTGTATCTTTCTTTTGCAAAGAGGCAAGTTGACGACGAATTTGCATCAACTGAGCTCTTGAACTGCCAGATGAGAACATCCGGTCTAGCGCCTACCAAACTTCACGAGACGTGTTCAACAGGATAACTTGTGCCAGCACATTTTCAGAAAGAGATGAAAGGATTGCGCTGAGGACCATCTGATCTTGTTGAAGCCATCGCTCATATGCAGGATTGATCTCCACAATTGCGCCACTTTCGGTCGAGCGCATGATCATCTTCTCCGGCGCTGTTACCGATCCATCTACATAGCCCAAAAGCTGGTGGCTACGGAGGTACGGTAGAAATTGCGCTTTCCACAGGAGATAATTCTCCCTGCTCAACCTCACATTGATCAGATGACCGAAGGAGGGAGCTGCGGGAGTCGGCAGGAGACCAGTCGACGCCGGGATTGTTCCAGCCATGACGGGGGGAGAAGCAGCAGATCCAGTACCGGAGCCGGCGCCTGACATTGTAGAGTTGATGGCAACAGATCAAGGCTCTGATACCATGTAAAGAATAGCAAGATGTAGTAGATTGGAATTGGAGGAAGAACCCGTGAGCAAAGATATGCTCCGGTCTCAGTTTATATACTCAGGACATTGCCGTATTGGCTACAGGAAAGAGTTGGAAACTCTGAACCGAATCGGTTAGAAACAGAGACCTGATTCGGTTGGTTATAGAGAGAGATTACAAGAGTTAGAATCTATCTCTATCTCTAAGATTGATATACAACATATAAGTTCTATCTTGTAACAAGAGGGATTACTGTGCTAAGGTTTTTATTTGAATTTCTAATTTGTTTTCTTCCTGAAGGTAAGTCTCGGGAAGATCGCAGTGTGGCTGATAGGTCGGGCAAACTAGTCATGATTTTATTCATTTAAAACTAGACTGATAAGGGGGCCTCAATGTTAGTGGAAAATACCTTGAAAAGGTTAAAATTAGAAAATAGTTTATCTAATTAACTTAACTAGTACCATTAGCACTAAACTAATTACTCTTGGAGACCAGCCTATCAGTAAGAGAGAGAGAGAGAGACAAAGTAGGCGCAACCGCGCAACCATGCGACATGGCCGACCTACTTGGTGAGCTCGCCGGTGGCAAGGGGATGGCATAGGGGCTCAGGCAACTGGCAAAATGGAATGGCAGGGTCGTTGCGAAGACAATGGAGGTGATGGTGGCCAGAATGGTGCACTGTAGCAGCGGCGCGGTGGTGCTAGGCAGCGGAGGTGTCTAGGGCATGCAGGGAGCTCAGCGCGGGAGTAACTGGGATGCTACAGGACTCAGCTTGGGACCCTATGGTCATCGCAGCTGGGCCTGAGGCGAAGAAATGTGGAGGCTCTAGCTCTGTGATGGCGACGACTATAGGAAACAAGGCGAGGGCCAAATATAAAACCGGAGTGGAAGGGTGCGAAGGACACGGGGAGCTCACCGGAGGAGTTAACGCCGTCGGGGAGACATGGTGGTGGCTGGGTGGTGCTCGATTGCAGCGGTTGGGCTCACCGCGACAGCGCTCCTCGGCAATGGGCAACTAGAACGGAGCCACACGTTAGACTTGAGGACACCGGGATGGCCAAAATGTGATCGAAGAAGGCAGGGGCTCACCAGAGAGGTGACAACATCGAGGGGGTGGGGGCGATTGGAGTTGAAGAAGACGGCACAGGTAGCACAAGGAGTGTGAAATCAAATGAGGGGATTTGATCCTTGGGAAGAATGGCGTCATATGATGCAGACGGCGAGGACAGGACTCACCGGATGGAGCGGGAACACAGGCACGCGGAGTGAGGCGGAGCTCGGAGGAGCGCTGCCACCAGCGCTAGGAACGAGAGTGCTACAAGGAGAGACCCTATGGACGAAGATGGAGAGCGAAGTGGGGCGAGGAGAAATGCAAGCTCAGTGTGGGCTATATATAGCCGGAGCGGAGGGGCTCGACCACTGTTCGATGCGGGCGTGAAATGGCATCCATCGGGAAAAGAAGGGAGCAAGATGTGCTCAAGAAATTGTTCATGCGGACAAGAATACACAGGCGGGCTGAGGCAGGCATACGGGGAAGGAAAAGGTAGCAACGCGAGTGCGGTGGTGGGAATGGGCGGGAATTGCGGGGTAGGTGACACATGTGAAAAGAAAGGGCGTGGTACTACCAGGGTTAAATCTTTCGCCGTCAGAAATTTTTCGCCGCTCACCGAAAGAAACGAAATGACGAAATTTCGTCCATTTCGTTCAAGATTCGGACGAAAATTTCAAAAATTTTGATGAAATTTAATCAAAATTTAGATGAAATTTAGACAAAAATTTGAATGGGGATAATTCGGCTGAAATCTGACCGAACTGTTACGCTTTCGGTGGGTAACGAAAGAGACGAAATTTCGTCATTTCGGCGAAATTTCGTCCGAAATTTTAAACCCTGGGTACTACTACAGTGACCATGGTGCGGGCGAGGCGAGGGCATTGACGCGAGGAAGAAGACGACGACTGCCGATAGGTGGGTCTGGACCCATGTGTCAATGGCGGTGAGCAAGGGAGAGAGGAGAGAGAGCGGTGGCGAAATGTGAGACTGATAGGTGGATCCCTAGGTCCATAAGTCAGGTTAAGTGGAGATGTATTAGGAAATACGCTTTTATGTAAAGAAGACAGACTCCAGAAGGCGACTTGTGGCCAGAAGTCAAGGTGGGCTAGCCCGTAGGTACTGTTTTATCCCAAGTCGAGTTAGGGAATATCAAATTGACTTTGATTTTAGAAAACATAGAAATAGAGTTTGCAGTCTTAAAAATAGTAAATAGACTCCAAAATTCTAATAATATTTACAGAGGCAAAAATAAATATTTATAACCCAAATAAAATATTTTTCAACTTTTTAACTGTTTTAATAATTCTGCATAAATCATATAAGTCTTGGGAAATAAAAAAAGGCTTTCAAAATTCACGAAAATACAGAAATATAGCTCAAAAAATAAAAAAGGTTGTTGCTGCCCATACAATTTATAACTCCTCCATGGCAATCTTAGAAGCACTTTCTATGGTGACTTTTTTATGGAGCAATTCTTTCATCAGAACTGACCAAGAAAGTCTTAAAGTACATCGCTTTGCAAAGGTTAATTGAAGGAATACAATATAAGTTGATGATGAAACTATTGGAGTTTGACTTCAAGATATAATCTAAGAAGGGCAAGGACAATACAGTGGCTGATGCTCTATCTAGAAAAGAGGGCAATGAGGAAACACCTCAGGAAACTTGTTGAATGAGCACATGGGCAGCTGCCACCCTTTCCAATTTGAATACTTTGCACTTTTCCAAAAATCATGAAAAAAATCATGGATGGACTGAGGCTATTGTTACGTGAGCATGGAACAAAGGATTGGAGTCAGGGACTCGGGGCGACGGGACTAAGGATATGTTCTATTGGGCTTAGGGTTTATGGGTTTCGTTTTGAATAGTTTTCTGGAAACTATCCGGCTAATTTTCTGGATAGCTCTATTTCCGACGAATACCTTCTTCCCAAATCCGTTTTCGTATCCCGCAAAAATTATCTAGATCTGAATCTATTATCAGATAAAAACCCTAGATATCCAATTTAACACTCTAAATAAGATCCGAATTTCTTCAGACGTTCGAAAATTATCCACTCTATTTGCACCCCTACCCATGCGCCAGCCTGACCAGAGCCGCCACTCGACCCACTCCTAGAGATCCTCCAATGTCAACATCCCTCGCACGACACGAGGGCTCCCTCAACCACCATCTGCCCTCATCGGCCCCATCGCCAAGGACGCCACGTGTAAGCTCGATGATGGAGTGGGTGGGGGCGGTGCCGGCTTCGCTTCTGCCACCACCACTTGGAGCACCTTCACCTCCGTAGCTATTGGAAATAAACTTGTTTCCTTTGTTGCTAGTAGTATCCGAGGTGGTTTGACGTATATGAGTTGTGTCCGTATACAAGTATGCGAGTAGAGGATGGAGTAAGAAATCGAGTCGGTGGTAGAGTCCATTTTGTAGTCAATATATTGAGTATAAGTAGCAGAGCAATGTAAACGAGAAAGAAGTGAACAAGAGTGATAGGTTGTGACAAAGTGGTCGTGGTCGAAGGCGCTGGTGTTTGCAGTCGAAGTATCGAGTACTCATAATTCGGTTACGAATACGTGCAAAGTGCAGCGAGAGCATGGTCGTAAATCTTATCAATGAAAATCTCCAAGCACGTACGCAGCAATGAAGGCATGGTCGTTACAAGGATGTGCTGGTCGTAACAAGGCTACGAGTATGAGCCGATCGGGGAGACGCAATCACAAGTCGGAGTGGTCGTTACTTTGTTACGAGTACGTGCACAGCAGCAAGGAGTGGTTATAACCAGCTGAGTGGTTATAAACCACAACGTGGTCGTCAACGAGCTATGACTACTATTGATTGGGGAATTGGGATGTATGTTGTGCCAGCAATACCGATTGATTGATTACAATGCGAATGCAAATGATCATAATGCATCCACCAGGGAGAAGGGTGGGGTTCAGGCTTTCTTTCAGCGTTCCAGGTGCCCTTCACCGCGGGGGTTCCATGGAGCAACTGCCCATTGTTGGCGGCAGACGACTCCTTGGTGGGCGCGGTTGGCTGGCTATCCTTGTGAGTACTTTTATCTGCGAGTTCTCTATTGGAGCAGCATCTGCTTTGGTTTCAGATGCTGGAGCAGCAGCAGCACCAGTAGGGTCCCTGGGAGTAGTGACCAAGTTTCTATGCCTCCGGCAGTGCGGGAAGAACTACATCTGATTCAGCTAATTTTTTATATTCCTTCTTATGTTCCACTGGTGCTGGAGCAGGAGCATCAGCTTTGTCTACTGTCTTCCCTCCATCTTCAGCAGAAACCTCTTTCACTTCAGCAGCCTTCATCCCCACATCAACCTTCATCCCCGCATCGTTTCTTCAAGAGAGAGGGAGAGAGAGAAGAAACCTTCGCATGAAACTAATTCTCGTGTGGATCCCCAATTTTAACACACTGAATTATATGCAGTGCCAGGCAAAGATCGCCACGCTCGGTGAGAAGATACTACCATCAACTGATTACAAGACGGCTACCCATATTGTTGTCATGGTAAATATTGTATTACTGTTTGTTTATTAGTGTAATTCATATTTCATTGTTGACATTCTACGCAAATTATTAGGGGAGGTTGGTGCTGGAGCAACTCTTTTATGGCGGGGAGAAGGAAATAAAGTCGTCAATATTGATTGGATTAGCAAATGCTATAATAAGGGAGTGCTTTTGGATGATCAAATGGTAAGTAATGACCCTAAAACTTAGTTTTTGTTTTTTTGTAGGACAGCCTAAAACTTATTTAAACATATACTATCTCTATTTTATTAGTCTTAGTTGCATAACTGACTCTAGACTTGCTGTTAAGAGAGGGAGAGTTTGATCAGAGGACTTGGATCAGGTTCAATCGGAGAGAAAAGTATTGTTTTTTAGATCTAAAAAATTCAGGTTTCGGATGTCAACAATATAATTTGAGCTTTAAAAATGGCCTAAAAACAAACTGATTTTTTCTTAAAAATTCTGAGAAAATTCGGCCTGAAAGAGGAGGAGGGGGGGGGGGGGGGGCAAAATTCAAGCGACAGCTTATATTGGATGGCTTAGATAGGATACTATTTCATATATTATAGTTGATGTAGCCACAGAACCTGATCCGAGTCCTATCAAAAGATGTGAGCAGGACATGCATGTATGCTTGAAAAAGATAAAGATGTTCTCCTGTAATAATCCTGTCCATGATTCACAGGGTTGTGCAACCTGCTATGCCACTCCTAAAATAAGTGATACCGTGAGGAAGGTGGTGTCGACGAGCAAAAAGTTAAGACCATGTTGCGGTGTCTCACAGAGCACCCCCTTGTAGAGCTGTCCACAAGAAATTGGGCTATGACGAAGAAATTTGTCATCAGCACCATCAACTTTTTGTTTGCAAGTTAGACAAGTCAAGAAATACAACTCTAAGTCAATATGTTGAAAAGAACAAGGAAAACTTGATAGAGTCAATACCTACACCAGGAAGCAAGGACAGGCACACTTCTGTCACCACGGCAATGGAGCTCAAATTTATTCTCAGGAAAGCCTTTCAGCTGTTAAAATATGTACATAGAGCTGGACTGACCCTTGCTAGTCAGTTCAGCTCTAAAAACTTCCTGCTTGACACCTACAACAACATGAAGCTTGGCAACCTTCCAAAAGGAGCTGTAAGGAAGTGTGAAGGTAATGATGAAAAGAAACCAGCACGTATCCTTCTGTCTCATTTCATATGTTGACATCCAAAACACTTATCCAGGAAATACGTTTCGTCTTTCTTCGCTATTTTAATACTTCCAGGGAAGGGGATGACAAGCTAGAATTGTAATGGCAAGCTATTTAACACTGCCAGCTAGAATTTTTATAGTTCTTTAAAAAGGGGGAAGAAGAAAGAAGCCAGGGAAGAGGGGAGATCACGTCAAGAACCAAAGACAAGAGATGTGTTTTACATCAACTCAAAGGCCCAATCGAGCAGATGTGTTATGCATGAAAATTGGTTGGTTTATAATGGCCAATCAGCTCAGCATTTTTTTGGCCTCTTGGGTTTGTGTTATTCAAATGTTTTTGGTTGATGTGGTTGTAGGTTAGTCTACAACGGTGGGCAGAGTATCTCATGGATGTCTACCTCCCCGATCCAGCTTTCTCCCGTAGGCAACTCTACGTCGCGCTTTTGTGAGCTGCTGCTAAGAGCAATCTTAAAAATACTTGGTGCACCAGGAAACTACATGAGCTTCAATTCTGATGGGATATTTATCAAGAATATTGTCTATAAAGATATTCTTATATCATAGATATCTTATGTACTACCAAAACATGTATTATCCGTGTCCTTGTTGGACTATACCCAACATAAAGCCTTTCTTCGTCTGAAGAAACATAAAGCTTTTGTTTATGATTTGATTTATTTACTAACTTGCGGAAAAATGTTTCGTTTGATATGTGTGTGAAAGAAAATTTATATTTATTCTACAGTTTAAGATCATATTTAATTATATGTATCGCCCTCTATTTGAATTCCATTACAATGCACGGACATCCTACAAGTAAATAAATAAACTACAAACCTAGGGATTATGCGGGTGAAAAGAAAATCATGAATTTGAAATTTAATTAAACCTCGGTAGATTCAAGAATTCGAACGTAATCATCCGATGCGTTGAAAATATTCGTAGCTGTTGTAGGACAAACACTTGTAGCTACCTGTCTGACCCCAAGTTTACTATCTGGAATCCTCTGTGATAACACTGCATTATTCCCTGGATCAGTAGATAATGCTCACAGATACAATGCTGCATCATTTCATACACGACAAAACCATACATTACAATATCAGAGTTCAAATAGACCGCGTCGGGTCGAGGTTACAATAGGGCCGTCAGGCCAAATGTCTTACAATACATAAAGAGCGGAAGCGGAAGCGTACATAAGCGTAGGGGCACAACTCGCCACAGGCAAGCGACTGGGTCAACCTGGGTACTACCGCTATTAATCAAGGACCTGACTAATAACGGATGCACCCACCAAAACTAGCCTGGTCAACTGGACTGAGGCGAGAGGCAAGACTACCGAAGCCTATTCTAATATTCACCATCTTCATTGCCTTCAGCGTCCTGATCCTCGTGGTAGACATAACGCTCTTGATTCACAGCTTCTGAAAGGGGGGTTAAGAGCGAGATTGAGCACAACAACCGTGCTCCGTGAGCCAACACACAGAATGCATATAATTATAGATGCAAGGCTAGACAAGGATGTCTCGGGTTCTTTTATTTGCTTAAAGCGGCTTTTGGAATAATCATATTTAAAATTTCTATGACTTCGCATTTTACAAAACATGCTTTAAGGAGTTTGAAGTTGTGCAGTAATTATTGCGGGGTAGGATCCATCCACCAATTTCATGGTTCCATCCACCAATGCTAAATTTTGAGTAGCAGGTTACTTCCACCTTATTACCAACACTGGAGTACATCCCTCCAGGAAAATTTTCAAAGTCAGGTTACATCCGCCTGGCGGTTTTCTTATTCCCAACCTCAAAAGTTTTGAAATAGAATTAACTCGAGTGAGTTCCCATGTCCGCCCTTGACCGTGGGCACGGCTATTCGAACAGTTTTACACTCTGCAGAGGTTGTACACTTTCACCACAAGAGATGAATTATCTTAATAGCCAACATGCTTCCTTAGGCATGAGACCCAGATAATTTATCACAAAGCCTTTACCTTACTCCGACCTAGCCAGACATCACCCGCTGAGGTTTCACCGCTGAAGGGTTACATACACCACAGTCAGAAGCCCCCTCTTGCGCCGTATGAGTACAGTAAATCCCTGTTCCTCACTATGAGTAAACCAGTACACCCTGGCACCCACTTTCCACTGGTGATATCTGAACTAAACCTTTGCAAGTTAATCAGCTAGGTCGTACCCATTATAGACTTGTGGTTGTACTGTTTTACACTGGGAGGTCATCACAAGATTCAGTCCTTAATTTGTCCAGGCGGTTCTCACCACAAACCACGGGTTCTCGTGCTACTTCCACACCAACCACTCTTACCACCCGCCCAGACAGGTTTAGCAGATTTTTAGGGTTTTGAGAAGCATAACACAATTTAACATAAATACTCAGCCACGTACATCCCATAACTGTCCCAAAACTAGTTTTCCATAAGTAAAGAATGATTGTCAGGGCCACTAGTGCCCTGGACTTGACATGACCAGCATGGCAGTAATACGACTTATAACTATCATAGTTATATTTTATTCTCTAGGGCGACAAGGATCATGTGAGTTCATATGTTACGGTTGGGGTATTTTAATATTGGGTAGACATATGGTTGTTAGCTACCTTAAGAGTGACATACACTTGTGTATAAAGTAGAGCATGCAGTTTTGATAATTTAAATGAACATAGTTTCACATGAAATATAGGCGCAAAATGATCAAAGTATTGACTCGCCTGGTTCGAGAGCTTGGGGGTCTTGTGTTGCTTTGAACTGGGGATCGCTCGCGTCGTCGAACTCTACTCAGACGGGAGAAACCGGAAAAAGTAACACGAGAAAACGAGAGCCGAATAAGAACCAAATAAAATAAAACAACTCAAATGAACTCAAAATTGAACCAAACCAGAACCATTAGATAGGTCTTGATTTTAGAAAAATTTAGAAGTTGGTTTGTTTAATTCGGAGTTACGGTTAAGAAGTTATAGCATTTTGAAGTTTTAAATTCCTGGAAACTCCAGAAAAAATAAAAGGGGAGAGAGGGTATGAGCTACTGACATGCGGGCCCGCAAGGAATTAAATGATGCACGTTAATTACTGCAGCCGGCAGCTGGCCCTTATTAGAGCAAATACAATGATACTGACTAGGTCGCCTCTAGCGAAATCCACGTCAACATAATCCTATGTGGAAGAGAGAGACAAGAGGAGAGAGAGGCAAGCTGCCCCTCATGCAAGAGGTGACCTCTAGCACATCATACGAGAACTTGGAGGCGATGCTAGTTCTTAGAGCAAGTACAATAAGGGTTAGGGTCGCCTCTAGCGAAATCCACGTCAACATAATCCTATGTGGAAGAGAGAGACAAGAGGAGAGAGAGGCAAGCTGCCCCTCATGCAAGAGGTGACCTCTAGCACATCATACGAGGACTTGGAGGCGATGCTAGTTCTTAGAGCAAGTACAATAAGGGTTAGGGTCGCCTCTAGCGAAATATTAAATGCTTGAGTGCTTTAGTAGAGGTAACCTCTACTCAACTTATTGTATTAGCTACCTCCACATGAGCTACATGTACTCTTTTTTGCTTATGTGGCTAGTCTTAGAGATGGCAGCCACCTCTTCTATTGTACTTGCTCTTAGTGGTGTCATTATGTTTAATCGGTCGGATTAAGACACCCTTTAATGACCGGTTAGGACAGGTATTTAATTAGCAACATTATTGCACTGGAGGCTCGTTCGTTCTAGCTCGTCCCGGCCGCAGGGGAGGCAAAGCCGGCCGGCGGCGGAGGGGCACGGAGGGGAGGCGGCGCCGGCCAAAACGGGCTGCACACCCAGGCGCGCACCTCGGGGAGGAGCCAATCGACCGGAGGCGGCCGGGCGGCGGCCGGCTGTGGACAAGGCGGCGGCGGAGACAGGGGAAAAAGGCGGCGGCGACTCGGGCGGTGGGAGCTCAATTGCTCGCCGGGGAAGCATCTAAGGGCGTCAATGAACTCACCTGAGGCTTGGGCGGTGGCCGGAGTGGACCCGAGCGGGCTGGCGGCGGAGGCGTGCTCGGTGGTGAGGGAGAAGACGGCGGCGGCTCGTGAGGAAAGGCGGCGGGGTCCGGCGAGGTGGGGGTCGGGCTTGGGGTGCCTTGGAGATGCTCCTCGCGCGCTTAATCGACTTGTGGCGCGGTGGTTCTCCGAGAGGACCCGACGCCGGAGGTGGAGGGGAGGGACGTCGCCGGCGGCCTGCGAAGCGACAGAGAGGGCGATTAGGCCGGGGAGAAGGGAAAGGGGGCATTGAGGAACATAGGGAGAGGCTCGGGAGGCCCGGACGTCGTCCGGCGGTGCTTGGCGACGGGGATGGCCGGAGAAATCCCTTCGGCAGAGGAGGCGGCCGAGCGTGGTTTTCGAGTGAGCTTGGTGGCGCGGTGCAGCGAGGCTTTGGCGCATTTATAGAGGCCGGGGATGGGTACATCGGGGAGCAAGGCGGCGTGGCGCCGTGCGGCCACAGTGCGCGCGAAGGTGACCGGACCATGCTGCGGCGCGAAAAGTTGCGGGGAGCTTCGCTTTGTCCGGCGGTTGTGGGAGGAAGCGTGGCGTAGGGGTAGCTGGGCGAGGACGAAGCGACGGTCATGACCCGGAGAGGACTACGGCCGCGCAGCAAGCTGGTGGGGGCCGGCGAGCGGCGTGCACGGCGGGGCAGAGCTGAAACGAGGGCGGCGTGCCCGGGGCGCTGCCGCTGTCGGGCGCAGAAGGCAAGGACGGCGCTAAAGACGAGGCTGTCGCCGCATTTACTCGCCGGCACGGTTGGTGGCGGAAGGCGACGAGCGGCAAACAGAGGAGGAGGAGGGGGCGCTGCCGTGTGAATGAGGGGAGGGGTGTTGCGCCAGGGAGAAGAATGGAAATGGGTGGCTGGGATTGACAGGAAAGAGAGAATGGATGGCTGGGAAAGGCTTGGGGAAAAGCTTCCTTTTATTAACATATGCTTATATATCTTTTCCCCCTCTTTTAAATTATTAAACGAAATTCTTAATTCCCTGAATCCTTTAATTTTTGAAGCACACCTTAGATTCTAAACTTTTAAAAAGTGACTCTGAATTTCTCATTTGGGATACAACAAGGTTTTCATTTTGTAATACTTTTGCATTTCATAAATTTTCTTTTCGAAAAGCAAAAAGGAAAAGCCAACTGAGAATAAAGCCTTTCAATAACCAATAACATAAGTTTGAACTTTATATTAACACCAAGGTTTGAAAATGGGGTGTAACACTACCAACCTCCATAACAAGTTTCCGGCCGTTCCCCGCATGGATAGCAAGGAGTAGATCTCCAGTTGCATCAGCGATTCAGCGTGTGAAATTTGGAGTGTGTGAAAGCAAGAAACATACCACCCTCATCATTCCTGATGATACCTCCCGTAGCTCCATTTCCTGTATTAAGGTTTGCCTTCTAAGATGACATGACCGTGGTGTCCTCCGCGTAGCATTTCGCTATGACGGCTGCAGAATATTCAGGAGACCTCACTTGCTCATGATGTTTGGCATTGGTTCTGATACTGCAGATTGCCCATGGGACAATTGCAATTACACGTTGTCCAGATCGTCCGTAGGGCAATCGCAGTTACACTTTGCTAGTCCATGTTTTGGTGTACCACTTGTGGCTGACACTACTGAATTTCAAATTGGACATGTTTTTGAGCTTCCATTCAGCCACTTCTGGGAAGAGAATTTACCGCGCATGCTTCGCACACTTGGCAGTATGGCCGTATGCGGAAAACGTCGTCTCTACCAGTTTTGCAGCTAGAGAATATTGGACCCTTCGACACCAGACGATGGCATAGTGCTGCTGCATGAAGTGGCGATATAGTATGGGAGCTTCTCCGCAGGAATAGAGGTGCAATCGTAGCGGATACGGTCGGTAATTGCTCATCCTGTATCTTATACCATATTTTTTCTCGGAATCGGAGTCGGACACGGATAGTGTCGGATACGAATACGAACGCGGATAGTATCGGTCACGAATACAGAACGAATACGGAGCGGATTCGATACGATAACCATATTTTATCGGATAACACGCGAGAAGACAAATGTAAAACGACAAATGTGTAGAGACTCCACAGCCAGCGTCAAGGTTTGCACAGCATCAAAATATCAATTTCAGTGTCAAACGTCTTTCGCATCGCAAAATTTCAAGGAAAACTCACCCCCCTTAACTGAGTAGTAGCTGAACTAATAACTATAGGAGTTTGTCAAAGCAAGAGCAACAATGACAGCTACAGTCTACAGCTAACTGAAGAGTGAAGACGGCTACAGCCTACAGCTAACTGAAGACAGCCTACAGCATCACAAGATTTGCTTCTTCTCCTATTGAGCTGACTCATGGGCATGGCTACGCAGGTGCCAAAATGGCCAAAATCCAAGTTGTCAAGTCAGGCAATAACTCCTTCCCATTTTCTTGCAAAGAAAGTGCTGTAACCAAACCATATGCCACCATACCAAGCTACAATTTCAACAAAAATTCCACTTCAAAACACATGTGTGAGTGTGATAAAGCAGCAGTCACTTGTCAGGGAGCTCAGTAACACATACTTGGCAGTAACACATAACAGAAATGCGGGATGTAGTCCAGACGAGTGCACATACTTGGCAGCCTCCATCTTTGTGTCATACAGGCCAAGGTACACATATCTGCAATGATCAGGAGATCAAGACATCTCAGTACAAATGTAGTCCAGACGAGTGCACATACTTGGCAGCCTCCATCTTTGTGTCATACAGGCCAAGGTACACATATTTGCAGTGATCAGGAGATCAAGACGTCTCAGTACAAAGTTAACGTTTATGAACAAACAAATCTTCTTTTTTTCTTGGTTTTGTTCTGGTGAATGAGTAGATTACTTCTTGCCCATGAGCTGCTCGATCCTGGCCTCCCATGTGCCGCACTTGCCTCCCATGAGCTGAAGTTGTTCATCTGCCAATGACATGACAATAGCATGCTATTAGAAATCAAACATTAGAAGCAAATATGCAAATGAACATAACAGCTCTTGTTCACTACTGTTGTTGATAGCCTCTGATCTGTTCACCTTCTCGTACAGTAACTTTTTCTCTCGGAATCAATAGAACTCCCCCTTTTTGAGAAAAAGGAAGCGGAAATTTTTGACGGGAAAAGATATGCGACTTTTTTCGTGCCAATTATTTATCGCTCCAGTTTGTGCAGCTCATCACGAGCCCCAATTCCAAACGAGGCAGATTCTCGAAGCTACCACGAAACAACTCGGGATTTTGTTTTTTTTTCTTGAGAAAAAAATACGAATCCGATCAAACTACAGTGAAACAATACAGAGGAAACGGTGTTTCCGTGCAAGTTTTCTCCGTATTCGCCAACATTTTGCTGAAAATTTCATAAAATACCTGAAACCGCGCTACGAGACGAGACATGAACTCCCAATCACCACGGCTCAACTAGATGGCTAATCACCCACGCGAATTCCACAACGTATTGCGAGAACAATGGTAGAGCAGTTCTACCAACGATCAGCGAAACCTTCGTGAGAAGCCCCCACAGATCCCCAAATTCCACCACGAACAGCACCCAAGACGCGAAGAATAGCCGCGAGAAACACCCAAAAAAAATCATGACAAGAGGAGCAATTAATGGAAGCTGGAGCGAGGGAGGGAGGGAGGGAGGGAGGGAGAGGGGTTGAGGAGGAGGAGCGTACCAGGATGCGGGCCGTGAGGGAGTAGGAGGGGCCGCGCCGGGAGAGCGCGGCGAGGGCAACCTCTGCGGCAGCGTGCTCGGCCTGGCGGAGGGTGGTGAAGAACCCGGGGGCTCTCGAAATGCTTGCCGTTGAAGTTGACCGCTGCCTTGAACCGCGGCGCGTGGTCCGGCCCCTCCCGCACGCATGTGTACGCTGACAGGTTGAAGCAACTCCACTGCGCCAGCTCCTGGAGTTGGTTCTTATATATCGCCGCCAGCCTCCTCTCCTACCCGCCCGCCGCTCCCCCTGATTCCCACCGCTGCTTCGAATGCCGACCGCCGTGGCCAGAGGAGGTGTGGAGCCGGTGCTATGCTAGGTTAGGGTTTGGCTTTGGCCGATGTGAGCGCAAGTCGGCCGGGCCGACGGAGCCATTTACCGGATAATACCGATTACACTTTTCAGATATTACCGAATAAATTTCCGGATATTCTCTTATCCATCGAAAATTGGTCTCCCAATTCCGATACCGATTCCGAAAATTACTATCCGATACCGACACCGTATCCGACAAAATATGTCGGTTACCGAGTTTTTTCCCCGAATCCTATCCGAAGCTATCCGGTCGGTCGGTCGGGAGGTATCCGATCCGATTACACCCCTACGCAGGAATGTACGTAATTTACGCAGCACTTCAACAGGCCAGAAGGATTGCCAGTAGGATGATCAACAATAATAATTACCTGTGCTCTGTAGCAAATCCAGCAAAGCCCATCTCTCTTTAGTTATATCTTGATATCATGGCTGACCATATACATCCATGAGTTGTAAAAGCCAGCATTTGTGCTCATCTTCTGCATGTTGTGGGAGGGAGGGAGATAAAATAGAGCTTTGATTACTTCCAACACTCCGAACGTGTGTGGAAGGGAGAAATCATGTTGGAAAATGGGTCTATAGCAGCTATCTACAAGAGAGTCCACGTCATCAACTGTCCTACGTGGAAGATATTAAATGAAGAAAGAGAACGCAGCTCTCTACAGCTCTAGAGATAGTCTATAGCGCCAAACGAGGCAGCCTCTATAAATTCTGTGTGTGCATGTAAGCATCAAATAGCTATCCTTATAGATAGTTCTTTAGAATGCTAACTTTAGTGTGTACTATATAGATGATGTGGAAGTCTTATAGTTAGTTGCTAGCTATAACCATTGGAGATGCCCTTAGTCTATTCGAAAGTTAAGGAGATCCTAGAAACAGCTGAAAATTATAAAACACAATAGAAGCGCTTCCTACTTCTAAACTGTCAATAACTAAGACCCTTATGAATAATACTTCATTTTTTATTTGGGAGCAAGGCAACAATGAAAGTATCCTTGCATGTGCTGGTTGATTGTGGAATTAGATGTCGGATCCTTACCCTATATCACCCTATATAAGTGAATCATGAAAGCACTGTACCACATATTCACTGAAAGAGTATTATTCACCATAAACAGTCAATGAAATTGCTTCAGGAAAGAAACATTCACTGTGTCGTAGCTACAGACTAGACAGGAAGAGAGGGGGATTGGTAGAAGAGGAAGAGGGCTAGATCTGGAGAGGTGGTGAGAATGAGGGAGATGTCCCCCCTTTGCCCCTCCTGGGGGCTTATATATATGTGAATGGGGTAGAATGGGAAATTCCCATTCTACCCCTTAGTATTTTACAAAGGATGGGGGTACACTGGTATATTTACACTGTTATATTCCTCTACACTATTGGGCCTATTACATGTTTGACTAGTTGCACGGCCCAGTCACGGGGGGTTGGGCCACCCCTACAACAGTACTCCCTCGACAGCAAGCGCTGAGGTCCCGATGGGCGAGCTGACGTGATCAACCACCCCAGCCCCCCGTTCCCTGACAGCAAGCACGAGGGTGCCGATGCAACTAATAGCTCGCAGACCCTAGAAGGAACCGGTGAAGCGCCGGAGACGTCGTCAAGCGCCGAATACGTGCTGTCCCGCCGAGGCGATGCTTACCAGGCGGATGGCGGAGTCGAGCGCCGAAGACGTGCCGTCCCGCCGAGGCGATGCCTACCAGGCGGATGGCGGAGTCGAGCGCCGAAGACGTGCCGTCCCGCCGAGGCGATGCCTACCAGGCGGACGGCGGAGTCGAGCGCCGAAGACGTGCCGTCCCACCGAGGCGATGCCTACGAGGCGGACGGCGGAGTCGAGGCCGAAGGCGCGTCGTCGAGCGCCGAAGACATGCCATCCCACCGAGGCGATGCCTACGAGGCGGACGGCGGAGTCGAGGCCGAAGGCGTGTCGTCGAGCGCCGGAGACGTGCCGTCCCACCGAGGCGATGCCTACCAGGCGGACGACAGAGCCGAGTGCCGAAGACGTGCCGTCCCACCGAGGCGATGCCTACGAGGCGGACGGCGGAGTCGAGGCCGAAGGCGTGTCGTCGAGCGCCGAAGACATGCCGTCCCATCGAGGTGATGCCTACGAGGCGGACGGCGGAGTCGAGGCCGAAGGCCTGTCGTCGAGCGCCGAAGACGTGTCGTCCCGCCGAGGCGATGCCTACATGGCGGACGGCGGAGTCGAGGCCGAAGGCGCGTCGTCGAGCGCCGAAGACATGCCGTCCCGCCGAGGTGATGCCTACAAGGCGGACGGCGGAGTCGAGGCCGAAGGCGCGTCGTCGAGCGCCGAAGACATGCCGTCCCGCCGAGGCGATGCCTACGAGGCGGACGGCGGGGTCGGGCGCAAAAGACATGCCGTCCCGCCGAGGCGATGCCTACGAGGCGGACGGCGGAGTCGAGCGCCGAAGACGTGTCGTCGAGCGCTGAAGACGTGCCGTCCCGCCGAGGCGATGCCTACGAGGCGGACGGCGGAGTCGAGCGCCGAAGACGTGTCGTCGAGCGCCGAAGACGTGCCGTCCCGCCGAGGCGATGCCTACGAGGCGGACGGCGGAGTCGAGCGCCGAAGACGTGCCGTCCCGCCGAGGTGATGCCTACGAGGCGGACGGCGGAGTCGAGGCCGAAGGCGCGTCGTCGAGCGCCGAAGACATGCCGTCCCGCCGAGGTGATGCCTACAAGGCGGACGGCGGAGTCGAGGCCGAAGGCGCGTCGTCGAGCGCCGAAGGCATGCCGTCCCGCCGAGGCGATGCCTACGAGGCGGACGGCGGGGTCGAGCGCCGAAGACGCGCCGACACTGTTGTTCTCCTTCCTTCGAAAAGATTGCCCGCGGAGGGCGGGCGTTTGGAGCGTAGGCCGAAGGCACTACGCACGCCGAGGTAGGGAGGCGCGACCGCCGTTCCCCTACCTACAAAAAGGAGTGCCTGCGGAGCGCGAGCGCTTGGAGCGTAGGCCGAAGGCACTACGTAAGCCGAGGTAGGGACGCGCGACCGCCGTTCCCCTACCTTCGAAAAGATTGCCCGCGGAGGGCGGGCGCTTGGAGCGTAGGCCGAAGGCACTACGCATGCCGAGGTAGGGAGGCGCGACCGCCGTTCCCCTACCTTCAAAAGGAGTGCCCGCGAAGAGCGGGCGCTTGCGGCGTAGGCCGAGGGCGCTACGCACGCTGAGGTAGGGAGGCGAAGCCGCCGTTCCCCTACCTTCGCAAAGAGTGTCCGCGAAGAGCGGGCGCTTGCGGCGTAGGCCGAGGGCGCTACGCACGCTGAGGTAGGGAGGCGAACCCGCCGTTCCCCTACCTTCGAAAAGAGTGCCCGCGAAGAGCGGGCGCTTGTGGCGTAGGCCGAGGGCGCTACGCACGCTGAGGTAGGGAGGCGAAGCCGCCGTTCCCCTACCTTCGAATAGAGGGTCTGCGAAGAGCGGGCGCTTGCGGCGTAGGCCGAGGGCGCTACGCACGCGGAGGTAGGGAGGCGAAGCCGCCGTTCCCCTACCTTCGAAAAGAGCGCACGCTAAGAGCGGGCGCTTGCGGCGTAGGCCGAGGGCGCTACGCACGCTGAGGTAGGGAGGCGAAGTCGCCGTTCCCCTACCTTCCAAAAGAGTGCCCACGAATAGCGGGCGCTTGCGGCGTAGGCCGAGGGCGCTACGCACGCGGAGGTAGGGAGGCGAAGCCGCCGTTCCCCTACCTTCGAAAAGAGTGCCCGGGAAGAGCGGGCGCTTGCGGCGTAGGCCGAGGGCGCTACGCACGCTGAGGTAGGGAGGCGAAGCCGCCGTTCCCCTACCTTCGCAAAGAGTGCCCGCCAAGAGCGGGCGCTTGCGGCGTAGGCCGAGGGCGCTACGCACGCTGAGGTAGGGAGGCGAAGCCGCCGTTCCCCTACCTTCGAAAAGAGTGCCCGCGAAGAGCGGGCGCTTGCGGCGTAGGCCGAGGGCGCTACGCACGCGGAGGTAGGGAGGCGAAGCCGCCGTTCCCCTACCTTCGAAAAGAGTGCCCGCTAAGAGCGGGCGCTTGCGGCGTAGGCCGAGGGCGCTAGGCACGCTGAGGTAGGGAGGCGAAGCCGCCGTTCCCCTACCTTCGAAAAGAGTGCCCGCGAATAGCGGGCGCTTGCGGCGTAGGCCGAGGGCGCTACGCACGCTGAGGTTGGGAGGCGAAGCCGCCGTTCCCCTACCTTCGCAAAGAGTGCCTTAATTGTGGTTGTACGGTTAATGCTCAGTTTGGACAAACACAAGCGTCGGTCCTTAATTGACTAGGGTGGAACATACACTTAACAAGTTCTCGTGCTTACTGCACCAACCCAAACAGCCATCCACCCTAATCTAAACCAACTTTCACATTTTTATTTTATTTTAAAATCACAGTGACAACTCCAATTGCCACTTCACTTTCAAACACAAGGATTTAATAATAAATCATAATTTCCCATTTTCAAGATTTTCCAAAGTTATTAGATAGCATGACTAAGCATTATCCTACCATACTAACATCAACAAGTAATTATAATACTCTCATTAATGAGACAAAGGAAATTCTATGGTGACAAGGGTACATGACAATCAATTCCAATGGAGGGCATAACAAGGTTGGATTAACTACTACCTTAAGATTTGAATTATCATTTTATGTAAATAGCAATGCATAACATTTAAAATAATTAAAACATTTCAAAATCATAGGTTCAAGATGATCAAAGGAGACTTGCCTTCTTGCAGGGTTTCTGGGTCTTCTTGCTGCTGTGAAGAGGGATCGTCGACAATGTTGGAATCTACGCGAGGAAAGACGAAGCAACAAAACAAATAAATACAAAAGAAAATTCAAATAAAATCCAAAAATTCAACAGAGGCCATAATTGGGTAGATTATGATTTTAGATGAATTTAGAAATTTGAATGGCTGGAATTGGAGTTAAAATGAGAAAGTTATGCTCATTTGAAAATCTCAGATTTGAATAAATCGAGAAATTCGGAAATTTCTGACAGGTGGGACCCACTGGAGAATTAAATTTTAATCTTTTATTTTAATTCTGAGAGACTGACAGGTGGGGCCCACTGAACAGTAACCACTGGCGGTCACTGACATGTGGGACCCACTGGACAGTGAGCCCAATGAGTCAACCTCTGACACGTGGGACCCACTGGTCTTCGGGCCCACTTGTCAGAGTCCAGCACAGAGGGGTGGGACCCAGGCGGCAGTGGCCAGCGCAGGCCGGCGGCCGCTGACGGGTGGGACCCACTTGTCAGCCCGGAAATTAAACGAAAAACTCAACCTCCGCGCGCGGAGCCGGAGGCTCGAACGCGCGCCGAGGGAGTTACGAGTGAGCGCTGCTAGCCAGGGGAGCGGGGAGGCGTTGCCTACCCAATAAGGGTAGGTAACCCTCTTGAGGGGTACCTTCGGGCGTCCCGGGCAGAGATGATCGGAGGCGACGGCGCCGGCGGCGAGGGGAGGCCGGAGGTGCCCGGGTGACGCGTAGAATGTAATCCTGGCGCGGAGGGGGTTCGGTTGGAAGGGTCGGCGAAGCTTGGGGACGAACGGAGACGGTCGGCGACGAGGTGGCAGCGACGACGGCTCGGGAGTTCCGATGCGACGGCGCTCCGGTGACGGGGAGGGGCGGCCGAGGGGTCGGGGAGGACCGTCCGGGCGTGAGGAAGCTCGGGGAGGCGACGACAGGCTCCGGGGATGACCGAGGCGGCGAGGAAAGCTCGCCGGAGTTGGGCGGAGCTCGAGGGGAGGAGTGGCACGGTGATCGGGCTCTAGAGGGCTCGGGAGCTGCGGTGGAGTGCGCTGGGATGCGGTGCGGGAGAAGGCGAAGCCGATGGGGGCATTTATAGGGGCTGAGGGGGAGCAGGGGCGCGGCAATAGCTCGCCATTGCTGGCGGCCGGAGAAGGAAGGTTTGGGGGAGGAAAGGAAAGAGGGGGGGGGGCCAGAAGGAAGGGAGGCGCGGGGATTGGGGGATTTGGTCGCGGCGGCGTCCGGGACTTCCAAAACCGAGGAGGGCCGGGTAAGGCAAGGCGGGATCCGGCGCGGTCTCGGTCGGCCGGCGAAAAAGGAAAGAGGGGGGAAGAGAAAGGAAGGGGGCGATTCCGCGGGGGAGACGGATCCGACAGGCGGGGCCGGGGCGGCAACGAGAGCGGGACGCGTGCGGCTGACAGGCGGGGTCCGCGGGTCAGCGAGGCGAGAGAAAGGTGGGAGCGGGCGGCTGGATGACCAGCACGGGGACTCGGCTCATCCGAGCCGTCCACGCGTCGGGCGGGGAAAAGGGGAAGGCGGGGCTGGCTGGGCCGGGCCCGCTGGCAGCGAGGGAGAGGGAGGTGCGGCCTGGATCAGGCCGAGCGGCGACGTGGGCGGTCCTGGGCCGTCCACGCGTCGGCTGGAGGGAGAGGGGAGATTTTTATTTTTCAGAATTTGATTTCTAATTTCAGAAAAGGCTAGAAAATTATTTAGGCCTCAGAAAAAATATGAAAATACCTCCAAAAATTCCAGAAAAATTCACAGAAGCTCCTGGACATATTTTGGACTAAATAAAATTATTTCCAACTACTGTTGATATTTAATTTTCATATTTTGAATTACGTTTTAAGCTCTAAAAATAGTTTTTAAATTCCAGAAAATCCAAAAAGGCAAATAAAAGCCAAGTAAAATCCAATTACCTTAAAATAATTTATTTGAATTTAAATTTTTCAAAAAGCCAAATTTTTGGGATGTGACAAACCTACCCGCCTTAGAAAGAATCTCGACCCCGAGATTCGGATGGACTGGGAAAAAGGTCGGGGAACTCTTCTTTTAGATCCTCTTCACGCTCCCAAGTTGCTTCCAATTCTGAATGGTTACTCCACTGCACTTTACAGAACTTGATAACCTTGCTGCGTGTACGGCGCTCTGCTTCCTCCAATACCTTGACTGGATACTCTGGATAGGTGAGGTCCTCCTTCACGTTTATTTCATCTAGAGGCATCTGCTCTTCTGGAACTCTGAGACACTTTCTTAGCTGAGACACATGGAAGACGTCATGCACCTTTGACAGCTGAGGTGGAAGCTCCAACTGGTAAGCCACTTCTCCTCGTTTCGCCACAACAGGAAAAGGTCCGATGAATCTGGGAGCTAGCTTTCCACTGACTCCAAAACGTCTCATTCCTTTGAGAGGTGACACCTTCAAATAAACATGATCCCCAGGTACGAATTCTAAGCTTCTACGTCGATTGTCTGCATAACTTTTCTGTCTGGTTTGTGCTGTTTTTAATCTGTCCCGGATTAGACGAACTTGTTCTTCTGCTTGCTTCAGCACATCTGGTCCAAACACTTGTCCTTCTCCTGTTTCCTTCCAATACAATGGAGTCCTACACTTTCTGCCGTATAGGGCTTCGAAGGGAGACATTTGCAAACTGGATTGATAACTATTGTTGTAGGAGAACTCTGCATAGGGCAAACTCTGATCCCAATTACTCTTGTTTGCCAGTACACAAGCTCTCAACATGTCTTCCAGGATTTGATTTACTCTTTCTGTTTGACCATCTGTCTGTGGATGATAAGCTGTACTGAAGTTTAAGTTTGTGCCCAAAAGTTCATGTAGTTTTTGCCAAAATCTCGAAGTGAACTGGGTTCCTCGATCTGACACAATCTTCTTTGGGATCCCATGCAAGCACACAATTCTTGACATGTATAACTTTGCAAGCCTATCCCCGGAGTATGTGGTCTTTACTGGAATGAAATGGGCGACTTTTGTCAAACGATCCACTATAACCCAAATTGAATCGTGCCCTGTTTTGGTTCTTGGTAATCCAGTTATAAAATCCATACCAATTTCTTCCCATTTCCACTCAGGGATCTGCAATGGCTGCAGAAGTCCCGCAGGTCTCTGGTGTTCAGCTTTAATCCGTTGGCATACATCGCACAAGGCTACGTATTCTGCAATTTCTCGTTTCATACTTGACCACCAATACCTTCCCTTGAGATCTTGGTACATCTTGGTGCTCCCAGGATGAATTGAATATCCAGATTCATGGGCTTCCTTCAATATTAGCTCCTTTACCTCTTTCTTTTCAGGCACAATAATTCTTTTCCCAAACCAAAGGGTACCTTTTTCATCCTCTGAAAATCCCGAAGCTTTTCCTTTCTTCATATTATCCCTGATCTCCTGGACATACTTGTCCTCCTTTTGAGCTGCTCTGATTTGATCTTCTAAGGTTGGTTGAACTTCCAAAGTGGCTAGAAATCCTTCCTCCACTACTTCTAGGTTGAGCCGTTGGAACTCTTCTTGAAGGGCAGGCATACTGTCCTTAATCCACAGCTTGGCACAATAACTCTTTCTGCTCAAGGCATCTGCTACCACATTAGCCTTTCCCGGATGATAATGTATTCCAATATCATAATCCTTTATTAACTCAAGCCATCTCCTTTGCCTCATGTTGAGATCGGGTTGAGTGAATATATATTTCAAACTCTTGTGATCCGTGTAAATTTCACAACGGTTACCAATCAAGTAATGCCTCCATATTTTCAGTGCATGCACTACGGCAGCGAGCTCTAAATCATGCGTTGGGTAATTTCCTTCATGGGGTCGCAGCTGCCTTGAGGCATATGCTACTACCTTTCTTTCTTGCATCAGTACACAGCCTAGTCCCTGCCTTGACGCATCACAGAAGACTTCGAAATCCTTCCTAATGTCCGGAAGCGTCAACACTGGTGCAGAAGTTAACCTCTTCTTCAACTCTTGGAAACTATCCTCACATGGTTTACTCCATTCAAACTTCTTTTCCTTCTTCAGCAACTGGGTCAGAGGTCTTGCGAGCTTGGAGAATCCTTCAATAAATCGACGATAGTAACCAGCCAATCCAAGAAAACTCCTGATCTCGGATACTGACTTTGGTTGTGTCCAATTGAGCACATCATTAACTTTTTTCGGGTCTACGGATACTCCTCCTGCCGAAATCACATGGCCTAAGAAAGCTACTTTCTTCAACCAAAACTCACACTTACTGAACTTGGCGTACAACTGATTTTCTCGGAGCTTTTCCAAAACTATCCTCAAATGTTCGGCATGTTCTTCCTCATTCTTGGAATATATCAAAATGTCATCGATGAATACAACCACAAACTTATCCAAATATTCCATGAACACCTTATTCATCAGATTCATGAAGTATGCTGGGGCATTGGTTAGACCGAAAGACATCACTGTATACTCATACAATCCATAACGGGTGGCAAATGCGGTCTTGGGTATGTCCTCTGGTCTTAACTTCAATTGGTGATATCCTGATCGAAGGTCAATCTTAGAGAATACACATGATCCTTTCAACTGATCAAACAGATCATCTATTCTGGGTAAAGGGTACTTGTTCTTAATAGTCACATCATTCAATGATCGATAGTCCACACACATGCGAAGACTACCATCTTTCTTCTTTACTAGCAGTACTGGTGCTCCCCAAGGTGACGAGCTTGGCCTTACAAATCCTTTATCCTGCAGCTCTTCAATTTGTTTCTTAACTTCCGCCAAATCATTTGCAGACATCCGATAAGGTCTCTTGGAAATTGGAGCTGTTCCAGGTACTAGGTTGATGACAAACTCTACTTCCCTGTCTGGCGGCATTCCGGGCAAATCTTCAGGGAATACATCTGGGTACTCACTCACTATAGGTACTTTTTCCAGAGTCACTCCCTTTACACTGTTCAAACTACACCTGCTCTGGGTAGGGGAGTTTGACTTATACCTTACTTGAATCCCATCAGAGTTAGTGATTGTAACAGCTCGATCAGCACAATCTATCTGCCCTTTATACTTGGTTAACCAATCCATTCCAAGTATTACATCTAAACCCTTGGAGTCTATTATAATAAGATTTGCTAAGAACTTAACTCCATTTATATCCACAGTTGCGTCAAGGCAAACTGTGTTAGTCCTTATTTCCTTTCCAGGGGACTGGACTAGCATGGGGTTCTGTAGTTTACTCACATCCCAATTATACCTTTCAACCACATCTTTTGACACAAAAGAATGCGAAGCTCCAGAATCAAATAATGCTGATGCAATTACTGAGTTGACAAGAAACTTACCCAGAACTACGTCAGGTGCATCCTGGGCTGCTTCCGCGGTCACATGGTTGAGATGCCCTCTGCTCACCACTTGTGGAGTCCTTGGGGTTTGTGGTGCCCCACGGCCTTGACCTGCAGTCGGAGCTCTTGCTGGTGTAGTCCCCAGATTGAAACGAACTGGAGTCATTGCTGGGCGTTTCTGGGGACAGTTGCTGGCATAGTGCCCCATGTTCTTGCAGTTAAAGCACTGCACTCCTGCTGCTGAAGTCTTGTTCTGCGGGGGTTGGCCACCATTGTTTGCCCGGGGAGTTTGTGGATTTGGGCGGGGTCCTGAAAAGGGAGTCCTCGGCACGCTTGACTCTGAGAGCTTGTGATAGTGAGGTGCGTTGGGGCGGAATCGAGAGCTGCTTGCTCCTTGCTGGGCTTGAAACTTCCTCTTCCGATTTTCGTACAGCTGGCGCTGAGCATCTTCTTGGACAAAGGCCTTGTTCACTAGGTGCTGGAAGGTTGGGAAGTCATTGGACACCAGCTGCACCTTGAGGTTGGGGTCAAGTCCCTGCGTGAACCTCCAAATCTTGGTCGCCTCCGAGGTGACCTCTTCAGATGCATACCTGGACAGTTGGGTGAACTTGTTCAGGTACTCGGAAACACTGAGGTTTCCCTGCTGCAGTTGGTAGAATTCTCTCTTCTTCATTTCCATTATCCCAGTAGGGATATGGGCAGTGCGGAAAGCTTCGACAAACTCCTCCCAAGTGATGGCTTGTGCATTTTGATGGGCGGCGCGGTAGTTTTCCCACCAGTTGGCAGCCATTCCCTTGAGCTGATGAGCAGCGTACAACACCTTTTCATTATCGTTGCACTGAGCTAGGACCAATTTTCTTTCCACATCCTTGATCCAATCATCTGCCTCCAAGGGATCCACTGATCCAGCAAAAGTGGGAGGCCTTGTCCTCATGAATTCCCCCAATCTAGACTGGGGTGCCTGGTTGGGTGCCTGCTGGGCTGGCTGCACTTGGTTCTGGGCGAGAGCTTGAAGTAACTGCAGCTGCATAGCCATCATTTGCTCCAAGTTGGGGGCCTGAGCGGGAGGTGGTGGAATGTTGTCCTCCGGCTGGTTGTTGGCGTCACGGCTGCTGCCAGGGTTGCTCCTCGTGTTCACCATCTGAAGCGGTTTAGGTTAGCAGAAGGTAAGAGGGAAATAGCAAAGGTAAGAGATTAGGGGAACTAAACCACATCCCAAGCCAACACACAAGAAAGAACTAGCAACCACTTAGGGGAAACTTTTTATTAAAATCAAGATAACTCCAAGGATGGCTGTACCACAAGTGCGCATAGGCCTGGTACAGTCCATCTAGCACACCAAAACATAACAATAAGCGTTCTAAGGACGCGGACATTTTATTTGGGTACTACGGACTCAAAAGACTACTAATCCTCTCCAAAGATGCGCTCCTCAGGGTCTTCTTCCGGGTCCTCTTCTGGATCCTCCTCCGGGTCTTCCTGGCGCTCTCTCACGTGGTGACGTGAACAGTCACACTTGGCCGAGACACGGTTACGACTGGAGGCAGTCGACCGAGAACGGGAAGGAGAAGGCTTGCGCTTCTTGAGAGTAATGACAGGTGGTGGACTGGGGCGTCGCACCTTCTTGCGTGCTGTCATCCTGATGCGGAGTCCCGAGAGTCGAGCTGGTGCCGGGTTGTTGGGGATGACAGCTGGTACTGGAGAAGACGGCGTGTAGTCAACTACGGGTGAAGACGGCGTGTAGTTAGCTGCGGCCCTGAGACGTCCCAGCTCAAACTCAGCTGCCTGGCTCTGGAGAAGCTGTGCGCGAAGTGTGTCCGAATGCTGGTAGCTGGAGGTGAGAAGCATCCGAAGTTGTCCAATCTCCTCCTGAGCTCTAGCATAAGTGACGGCCATTGCCTGGGTGAGCTGCACCTGATGTGACAGTCGAGGATCGTCAGCTGGAATATCAAAGGGATCTGGATACCTCTGTCCTGGGCGAGGGTTGATGAAGAAGCAAAAGGGGGACTGATGTACAGCATCTTTGTGCAGGTGGCACAACTCGTCAATGGCGAGGCGTGCTGCGTCCTGGACAGCGTCGAAACAGCGGGACCGAGGGTGCTTGATGGGGTAGGTGTGGGACTTGAATTCCTCTTCCCGTGCATACAGGAATACCTCCATCGTCCAAGAGTCTCGATCCAGGATCCGCGTCTTCCGACCCCTGAAGATGGGCGGCTGACGGTACTCCAGACACTCCATGTGAGTAGTAGTCCCACGGGGCAGCGGAGGATGAACCAGCCATCTACAAAGTTGAGAGAAAGAAAAGATTAGTAAAAGTTTTAACAATTGGAGTTGGAGACAAGAACGAGATTCTAGGTAGGAAGAGAGTAGAAGCAAAGAAGCTTACACATTTTTAATATACTCTTTTTATAAATATAAGTCCTTATGGTTTGCCATTCCTAATCTAGGTCACGTCCTACAGTCAACCTGGCTCTGATACCATCTCTGTCGGGCCTCCGGATTATCAAACCCGGACCCTCTGTGTATTACAGCACTAGTCCCAGATCAAAGCTAGTGCACACAGTCAAACAGAATGGAAAACATCACCATCAACGATTTATTACAATAAATAAGAGTACTGACCACCGGGTCTCATTATTACAAAGGAGGTTTAAGACCTCGCACACAAGAAATAGAGCGGAAGCAAATAAAACTCGAGGACGACCCATCAATTCGCCACAGGCAATTGACTGGGGAAGCGCGACCTAGTCCTCCGGGAAGAATCCATCACAGCCACAAGCGAAGCAGTAGTCGTAGTCACCTTCTTGAGCTTCAACTTCCTCTGAGATTTTATTTTTAAGTGTAGCATGTGAGTACATAAAGTACTCCGCAAGTCTTGGGAAAAATGCATAGATGCAAGGCTTAACAAAGGAAGGCCATATGGTTCTTTTGCACAAAGCAATATTTAAAATCTCCATTACTACTAATTATTTTCGAAGGCATCACTTTAATGAAGTAAATGTTTTAACAGAATTAACTTTCTAGTGAAGGTTCCAACTACCAACACTAGCTAACCAATTACCATTGGTCAAATTTTAAACTTCGGGTTCCATCCACCCTCTCTGGCTCCATCCGCCAGGATTCCCTTCCGAGAGTTCCCTCCACCCTCGGAATACAAAACTTTTGATTTTAAATCAAAACCAGAAATCTACCATGTGAATGCATTCCTTGCCCGCCCTTGACCGTGGGCACGGCTATTCGAATAGTTTTACACTCTGCAGAGGTTGTACAACTTTACCCACAAGAGATAAATTATCTTAATAGTCAACATGCTTCCTTTGGCATGAGACCCAGATAAAATATCACAAAGCCTTTCACCTACTCCAGTATAGCTAGAGACCACCCGCTGAGGTTTCACCGCAGAAGGGTTAAATCCGCCCAATCTGAAGCCCCCTCTTGCGCCATATGAGTACAGTAACCCTGTCCCTCACTATGAGTAACCAGTACGCCCTGGCACTCAATACACCACTGGTGATATGTAAACTACACCTTTATAGGTTAGTTAGCTAGGTCGTACCCATATAGACTTGTGGTTGTACGGTTAATGCTCAGTTTGGACAAACACAAGCGTCGGTCCTTAATTGACTAGGGTGGAACATACACTTAACAAGTTCTCGTGCTTACTGCACCAACCCAAACAGCCATCCACCCTAATCTAAACCAACTTTCACATTTTTATTTTATTTTAAAATCACAGTGACAACTCCAATTGCCACTTCACTTTCAAACACAAGGATTTAATAATAAATCATAATTTCCCATTTTCAAGATTTTCCAAAGTTATTAGATAGCATGACTAAGCATTATCCTACCATACTAACATCAACAAGTAATTATAATACTCTCATTAATGAGACAAAGGAAATTCTATGGTGACAAGGGTACATGACAATCAATTCCAATGGAGGGCATAACAAGGTTGGATTAACTACTACCTTAAGATTTGAATTATCATTTTATGTAAATAGCAATGCATAACATTTAAAATAATTAAAACATTTCAAAATCATAGGTTCAAGATGATCAAAGGAGACTTGCCTTCTTGCAGGGTTTCTGGGTCTTCTTGCTGCTGTGAAGAGGGATCGTCGACAATGTTGGAATCTACGCGAGGAAAGACGAAGCAACAAAACAAATAAATACAAAAGAAAATTCAAATAAAATCCAAAAATTCAACAGAGGCCATAATTGGGTAGATTATGATTTTAGATGAATTTAGAAATTTGAATGGCTGGAATTGGAGTTAAAATGAGAAAGTTATGCTCATTTGAAAATCTCAGATTTGAATAAATCGAGAAATTCGGAAATTTCTGACAGGTGGGACCCACTGGAGAATTAAATTTTAATCTTTTATTTTAATTCTGAGAGACTGACAGGTGGGGCCCACTGAACAGTAACCACTGGCGGTCACTGACATGTGGGACCCACTGGACAGTGAGCCCAATGAGTCAACCTCTGACACGTGGGACCCACTGGTCTTCGGGCCCACTTGTCAGAGTCCAGCACAGAGGGGTGGGACCCAGGCGGCAGTGGCCAGCGCAGGCCGGCGGCCGCTGACGGGTGGGACCCACTTGTCAGCCCGGAAATTAAACGAAAAACTCAACCTCCGCGCGCGGAGCCGGAGGCTCGAACGCGCGCCGAGGGAGTTACGAGTGAGCGCTGCTAGCCAGGGGAGCGGGGAGGCGTTGCCTACCCAATAAGGGTAGGTAACCCTCTTGAGGGGTACCTTCGGGCGTCCCGGGCAGAGATGATCGGAGGCGACGGCGCCGGCGGCGAGGGGAGGCCGGAGGTGCCCGGGTGACGCGTAGAATGTAATCCTGGCGCGGAGGGGGTTCGGTTGGAAGGGTCGGCGAAGCTTGGGGACGAACGGAGACGGTCGGCGACGAGGTGGCAGCGACGACGGCTCGGGAGTTCCGATGCGACGGCGCTCCGGTGACGGGGAGGGGCGGCCGAGGGGTCGGGGAGGACCGTCCGGGCGTGAGGAAGCTCGGGGAGGCGACGACGGGCTCCGGGGATGACCGAGGCGGCGAGGAAAGCTCGCCGGAGTTGGGCGGAGCTCGAGGGGAGGAGTGGCACGGTGATCGGGCTCTAGAGGGCTCGGGAGCTGCGGTGGAGTGCGCTGGGATGCGGTGCGGGAGAAGGCGAAGCCGATGGGGGCATTTATAGGGGCTGAGGGGGAGCAGGGGCGCGGCAATAGCTCGCCGTTGCTGGCGGCCGGAGAAGGAAGGTTTGGGGGAGGAAAGGAAAGAGGGGGGGGCCAGAAGGAAGGGAGGCGCGGGGATTGGGGGATTTGGTCGCGGCGGCGTCCGGGACTTCCAAAACCGAGGAGGGCCGGGTAAGGCAAGGCGGGATCCGGCGCGGTCTCGGTCGGCCGGCGAAAAAGGAAAGAGGGGGGAAGAGAAAGGAAGGGGGCGATTCCGCGGGGGAGACGGATCCGACAGGCGGGGCCGGGGTGGCAACGAGAGCGGGACGCGTGCGGCTGACAGGCGGGGTCCGCGGGTCAGCGAGGCGAGAGAAAGGTGGGAGCGGGCGGCTGGATGACCAGCACGGGGACTCGGCTCATCCGAGCCGTCGACGCGTCGGGCGGGGAAAAGGGGAAGGCGGGGCTGGCTGGGCCGGGCCCGCTGGCAGCGAGGGAGAGGGAGGTGCGGCCTGGATCAGGCCGAGCGGCGACGTGGGCGGTCCTGGGCCGTCCACGCGTCGGCTGGAGGGAGAGGGGAGATTTTTATTTTTCAGAATTTGATTTCTAATTTCAGAAAAGGCTAGAAAATTATTTAGGCCTCAGAAAAAATATGAAAATACCTCCAAAAATTCCAGAAAAATTCACAGAAGCTCCTGGACATATTTTGGACTAAATAAAATTATTTCCAACTACTGTTGATATTTAATTTTCATATTTTGAATTACTTTTTAAGCTCTAAAAATAGTTTTTAAATTCCAGAAAATCCAAAAAGGCAAATAAAAGCCAAGTAAAATCCAATTACCTTAAAATAATTTATTTGAATTTAAATTTTTCAAAAAGCCAAATTTTTGGGATGTGACACGTAGGCCGAGGGCGCTACGCACGCTGAGGTTGGGAGGCGAAGCCGCCGTTCCCCTACCTTCGCAAAGAGTGCCCGCGAAGAGCGGGCGCTTGCGGCGTAGGCTGAGAGCGCTACGCACGCGGAGGTAGGGAGGCGAAGCCGCCGATCCCCTACCTTCGAAAAGAGTGTCCGCGAAGAGCGGGCGCTTGCGGCGTAGGCCGAGGGCGCTACGCACGCGGAGGTAGGGCGGCGAAGCCGTCGTTCCCCTACCTTCGAAAAGAGCGCCCGCTAAGAGCGGGCGCTTGCGGCGTAGGCCGAGGGCGCTACGCACGCTGAGGTTGGGAGGCGAAGCCGCCGTTCCCCTACCTTCGCAAAGAGTGCCCGCTAAGAGCGGGCGCTTGCGGCGTAGGCCGAGGGCGCTACGCACGCGGAGGTAGGGAGGCGAAGCCGCCGTTCCCCTACCTTCGAAAAGAGTGCCCGCGAAAAGCGGGCGCTTGCGGCGTAGGCCGAGGGCGCTACGCACGCGGAGGTAGGGAGGCGAAGCCGCCGTTCCCCTACCTTCGAAAAGAGTGTCCGCGAAGAGCGGGCGCTTGCGGCGTAGGCCGAGGGCGCTACGCGCGCTGAGGTAGGGAGGCGAAGCCGCCGTTCCCCAACCTTCGAAAAGAGTGCCCGTGAATAGCGGGCGCTTGCGGCGTAGGCCGAGGGCGCTACGCACGCGGAGGTAGGGAGGCGAAGCCGCCGTTCCCCTACCTTCCAAAAGAGTGACCGCGAAGAGCGGACGCTTGCGGCGTAGGCCGAGGGCGCTACGCACGCTGAGGTAGGGAGGCGAAGCCGCCGTTCCCCTACCTTCGAAAAGAGTGTCCGCTAAGAGCGGGCGCTTGCGGCGTAGGCCGAGAGCGCTACGCACGCTGAGGTAGGGAGGCGAAGCCGCCGTTCCCCTACCTTCCAAAAGAGTGCCCGCGAATAGCGGGCGCTTGCGGCGTAGGCCGAGGGCGCTACGCACGCGGAGGTAGGGAGGCGAAGCCGCCGTTCCCCTACCTTCCAAAAGAGTGCCCGCGAATAGCGGGCGCTTGCGGCGTAGGCCGAGGGCGCTACGCACGCGGAGGTAGGGAGGCGAAGCCGCCGTTCCCCTACCTTCTAAAAGAGTGCCCGCGAAGAGCGGGCGCTTGCGGCGTAGGCCGAGGGCGCTACGCACGCTGAGGTAGGGAGGCGAAGCCGCCGTTCCCCTACCTTCGAAAAGAGTGTCCGCTAAGAGCGGGCGCTTGCGGCGTAGGCCGAGAGCGCTACGCACGCTGAGGTAGGGAGGCGAAGCCGCCGTTCCCCTACCTTCCAAAAGAGTGCCCGCGAATAGCGGGCGCTTGCGGCGTAGGCCGAGGGCGCTACGCACGCGGAGGTCGGGAGGCGAAGCCGCCGTTCCCCTACCTTCCAAAAGAGTGCCCGCGAAGAGCGGGCGCTTGCGGCGTAGGCCGAGGGCGCTACGCACGCGGAGGTAGGGAGGCGAAGCCGCCGTTCCCCTACCTTCGAAAAGAGTGCCCGCGAAGAGCGGGCGCTTGCGGCGTAGGCCGAGGGCGCTACGCACGCGGAGGTAGGGAGGCGAAGCCGCCGTTCCCCTACCTTCGAAAAGGGGTGCTACATCGAGGTGTCGCATTACTAGGGCGAGGCACTCCCTAGTGTCTCGGCCATCGCGCAATTTTAATACTCCGTAGACATCTTATTTAAAGTCCGTAGACATCATGCGTGCGGAGGCGGACCTCGACGCTACAACTTCCTTTATAGTCCGTGGACTCGCGCGTGCGGAGGAATGCCTCGACGGTCACGTCTTTTTTAAAGTCCGTAGACATCATGCGTGCGGAGGCGGACCTCGACGCTACGACTTCCTTTATAGTCCGTGGACTCGCGCGTGCGAAGGAATGCCTCGACGGTCATGTCTTTTTTAAAGTCCGTAGACATCATGCGTGCGGAGCTAGGCTCGACGCTACGTCTTCTTTATAGTCCGGAGACTCGCCCGTGCGGAGCTAGGCTCGACGCTACGTCTTATTTAGAGTCCGTGGACTATTGCGTGCGGAGCTAGGCTCGACGCTACGTCTTCTTTATAGTCCGGAGACTCACGCGTGCGGAGCTAGGCTCGACGCTACGTCTTATTTAGAGTCCGTGGACTATTGCGTGCGGAGCTAGGCTCGACGCTACGTCTTCTTTATAGTCCGGAGACTCGCGCGTGCGGAGCTAGGCTCGACGCTACGTCTTATTTAGAGTCCGTGGACTATTGCGTGCGGAGCTAGGCTCGACGCTACGTCTTCTTTATAGTCCGGAGACTCGCGCGTGCGGAGCTAGGCTCGACGCTACGTCTTATTTAGAGTCCGTGGACTATTGCGTGCGGAGCTAGGCTCGACGCTACGTCTTATTTAGAGTCCGTGGACTATTGCGTGCGGAGCTAGGCTCGACGCTACGTCATCTTTATAGTCCGGAGACTCGCACGTGCGGAGCTAGGCTCGACGCTACGTCTTATTTTGAGTCCGTGGGCTATTGCGTGCGGAGCTAGGCTCGACGCTACGTCTTATTTAGAGTCCGTGGACTATTGCGTGCGGAGCTAGGCTCGACGCTACGTCTTATTTATACTCCGTAGAGTGCGCGTGGAGGCGTCCCCCCGCTGCATCTTATTTATACTCCGTAGAGAGCGTGCGGAGCTAGGCTCGACGCTACGTCTTATTTATAGTCCGCAGACTCTCGCGTGCGGAGCTAGGCTCGACGCTACGTCTTATTTAAAGTCCGTGGACTAATGCGTGCGGAGTTAGGCTCAACGCTACGTCTTCTTTATACTCCGCAGAGTACGCCGACGCTCAAGGCAATCGTACGATTTAAACCAAAAGCGAGGACCAAAACAGAGGCACGAAAGGAATTGGCCAAAGCCTCGCGGCAACAAAACGCTCCAGAAAAACATTTGATACTACGGGAGCCCAGAGCAGGCCAAAACCGGAGAAGCAAATGCGGCCAAACCAAACGCTCTGAGAATAAAACTGTAGCCGCAATGGATGGTACGATGCAGGACTGCTTTCTTTGATGCCTTGCAAGCACAAGATGCAGCAGGGATTATTAAAGCAACGTACGTGATCATATGGTGGGCGTACCGGGTGGGGTGGTGCCGTCGCAGAGTAGACTCCGCAGGTGCGAAGACCTTGGCTACCTGAAGCTAGCGGGGGCCTCGTCATGGGTTGCAGAGCCGACACCGTGAGCCAAGTGCTCTGGTTGCGGTGTCTTTATATGCATGCACGAATGGATATGCCGTGCACGCGTCTTCCTGCAACGCACGGAGCCCAGCAGCATGCGGAGGTGAGCCGACGCGAAGGGACGCGCCGAGCAAATGCCAGCGAAGTCACCATGGGCTGAGCGGAGGCCGGCGAAGACTCCCTGGAGCCGAAGCGAGGGCTGGCGAAGTTGTCGCGGGGTCGAGGCGAAAGCCGGTGAAGATTCTGGAGCTGGCGAGGTGTCGCCGGTAGGCCAGCGGGGTTGCCGCAGAGCTGGGCGAAGGCTTGGAGGCGTGGCCGGGCGGAGCCCCACCATGGCACGCCACGGTTGCCGCATCACTTCCTCCGCGCGTGCGCGGTCGGCTTGGAACTCCTGCAGCACGTGGAGGTAGAAGTCTCGCTACGCCTGCTCGTGTACGTGCATGGCATACACCTTGTGGACTGCATGAGCTCGTCGGAGACTCCAGACACCGATGCGAAGGCTACGGACACCGCGGCGGAGGCTCCAAGGGACTCAGGCGGGGACTCCGAAGAGCTCGGGGAGGGCTCCGGAGAGGTCGGCGCAGACTCCGAGGGACTCGTCGAAGACTCCGGGCGGTCTGGCGGACGCCGAGCTCGCCGATGCTTCGTCTGCGCGGAATCCTGTGCCGAGATGGGGTTGCACGACTGCGGAGCCAGTGGAGGGGCGGGGTACAGAGCCTGCGGGCAGGAGGCGACGCTGCGCGACTGCGGACAGAGACGGGCGCAGAGCCAGCGGAACCCCGTCTGCATCACCAAGGCGTCGTCGTCAGCCGTCGTTGCCGCCGAGGATGGCTGCGAGTGCCTGCCCGGAGTCGTCACAGCCAAGCTCGCCGACGAACTCCACCTTGTTGCCTGGCCGCGCGGCCGCGATGGTGATGCCGGCCGGCGCGCGGATTCCGTCGGCGTGGAGCGGGATGGCGGCATGCGCGGATTAGACCTCGCCGACTTCGCCGTTACGGACGCACTGCCATCGCGGAGGCCGATCCATCGCGTGGAGCCTGCATATGATAAATGTTAGAAATCAGTTACAAGACTGAAAGATGCCCAATGTACAGTTACTCAATGTACAGATGTCTGTTCCAAACAGACACCTTTCTTCTACCCCTATCATCATCTATAAAGCATTGTACAGTCCTCATAATCAATAATGAAAGATATAGTTTCTCTCTACACTTGTCTCAATCTACTTTAACACGTTATCAGTCACGTTTCTCTCCGAATCGAGCAACAAACAGGGCACGAAAAAAAAAGGTAAATCTCTGTTGTTCGGTCACTGTAAATCGCTGCACAATCTCCCCAATGGACTTACCATCGCGCGGCATGCTCGCCATTGTGGCCTTGAGGCGAGCGCACTCCGGGAGCGCCAGGCGGTCCCACTGGTCGCGCCACTCGCACACCGGCGCACATAGCGGCCGGCGGCGCCTGTGGCCGGCAGTGCCCACGGCCGGCACCACCCACGGTGACGGCGCAGCACCCGAGACAGCGCGTCCTCACGGCGCGGCCCGTCCTCACGGCGTGGTGGTTTTCCCCGGCGCGCGCGGCTCGGCGCGGCATGCGGCCGGAGACGGCACGTCCGGCCGAAGGCGACAGCGCGCAGTGGCGCGGCGCGACGCCCGAATCCCATGCCGCAGACGCCCACGGCCGGCGGCTCCCTCGGCCGCGAACCCCGCGGCCAGCAGCGCAGCACGGCCGGCACACGGCCCGGCGAGGCAAGGCGGTGCCCATGGCGGCGGCACCGTGCTTCGGCGGTGGCGGCTCCCCATGGCTCCCAAGGGCCGGCGGTGGCTCCCCACGGCTGCAGTGACGCCCAAAGCCCGGCCGCAGGCCGCGGCGCCCAAGGCGGCCGGCGTCTCCCTAGCAGGCGGCGCCCCATGCGGCGGCGTCCCCCGGTGGCGGCGCCCGCGGCGGTGGAAGCCCGAAGACCGGGCGGTGCAGGCGGCCGGCGGTGGAGGCGGCTGGCGGCGGCGCACCCCGAGGCGGCGCCGAAGGGGCAGACGACGGCGTGGCGGCGGTGGCGCCCGCAGGCGGCGGCGGCGCCCTAATGGGCAGGGCGGCTGGCTAGGGTTTGGGGGAAACCCTAATTCCCCCCACCCCCTCCTTTTATATGGCTGGCTAAAAAAAATAGGCCTTGACCCATAAACTTCCACCTTTCCCACATGGGCCCAAAGGCCGAACGGGCTTTAGCCCAGGTTTTCGGGATTTTGCATTTTCCCCCTTATATTTCATAGAAAATGCAGAATTTTTCTTTTTATCAATGACTATTGTATTTTTTGCAGTATAGTCCTCTTACTTGTTTATAATTGTACCCGTTAATCAGTACTTTTATAAATTCGCATTTCAGTCCTTACAGGATCTGAAAATTATGTAATTGTTCAAATAAATGTGCATGCACATTTCTATAACTTTTACATATTTAGGATTATTATTGCAATTTATTTACAATATAAACTGCGACCATATTTAAATTTGCTCTCGCTAGTAAATTTAAAATTAAAATTCCCATTTAATGAGTACCATTGTACTTAATAGATTGGAATTTTGCAAAATATTATACCTAAAATAAATACCATGAAATCACAATTTATGGCACTTTGCTACATTTATTTGTACGCTATGCCATACAATAAATTGGTGTTCACCACCACCATTGTGATTATACGGTATTAAAAAAAATATAACCACATGTTATATTTAATTTGGGTATATATTCATTCGGATTACAATACTCATATTGTTTTCCACATATTTTGCATTTTATTACAACATTACCATACACATTAATTTACCTCATGTAAATTAATTCTTTATGGCGTACATCAATTATTGCAATCTATCTTATGCAATTTAAATATTACGTTTACTAGCTTACCATACAAGCACTTAATATTTTTTTTATGCAAATGCTTTAGGTTGATTTTCTGTTTTGGAATAGCACAAAGTTTCTTAACTTTAATATTGGCCATACACAAGGTAGTACTATAGTACTACTGCGGGATTTATTCCTCAACGTGAGTACCCAATATCAAGTTTTGAAACATTTTGGTCTCCACTTTTGGGTGACTACCTTTATTTATTTTCAAATTGGCAATACACAAGGTAGTCTCATAGTACTACTGTGGGATTTTCATCCTCAACGTGCGTACCCAATTTGATTATAAATTATACAAGGTCTACACCTAAGTGATTACCATGGTTCTTTTTCACATTAGCCATACACAAGGTAGTATCACAGTACTACTGTGGGATTATCATCCTCAAAGTGCGTACCCAATGTTGAAAAATGAATTAAATAAAGTTAACACCATTGGTGATTAACTATGTTGTTCCACAATAGGAGAATGTCCCTTTATGTATTTCAAGTTTACCTTGATTACTTGCATTTCGCATTGCTTATTTAATATTGCCAAAGATTTTAACAAATCTGTGGTCCTACATATGTAGGCACAATGGCTACTAAAGAGTTTGAGGCTCTCGCTCTTGACCGCCACAAACTTCCCCACATGGGCGATGGATCTCAAAGTGAGTCTATCGTTGCGCGGAATGTACCAGGCAACTGCAGCCCCCCAAGAGGGTGTAGCTCCTTTGGCTGAGCCTCTCAAGTACAATGCCTTATTTATCATAAGGAACCACATCCATCCTGATCTCAAGGCTGAGTATCTGATGGAAGAAGACCCACGCGCTCTGTGGCTTGGTCTTCAAACACGGTATGAACAGCAGAAAGCAGTCATCCTACCGGAGGCTGTCAATGAGTGGAACCACCTCCGCATACAAGATTTTAAATCTGTGGGAGAGTTCAACCATGCTGTTCATAAAATCAGTTCTAATCTGAAGTTTTGCGAGAAGGAACCATCTGATGCGGAGAAAATTGAGAAGATATTGTCTACCATGCTTCCTGCACAAATGATCCTTCAGCAACAATACCGTGAAAGAAGTTTCACCGTTTATTCTGAATTGATTAAAACATTACTTCAGGCAGAAAGGCATAGTGAGCTCCTACTTTAGAACTCTAATCTGCGTCCTTTGGGCACTAAGCCTTTGCCAGAAGTACATGCTAACACTCAGAACAAACCTCAAGGGAATGCTACTAATTCTAGCAATCCTGGAAACTTCAAAGGGAAGAACAAGCGCAAAAGACAGCGTAAGTCTCGTGGTGCTAACAAGGGATATGTGGCCACCCAGGCATTGGAATGATGAGGAAAATTATTAGCAATTCAATTGGTCATACATACCTCAAAACAAAATTTCCGGAATCCTCAGATTTTGCGTGCACTTCATGTGCCACCGGAAAATTGATTTTAAGACCCTCTTATCTTAAAATCCGAGCTGAACCACTTACATTCCTTGAACGCATTCAAGGAGATATATGTGGTCCTATACAACCATTGTGTGAACCGTTCAGATATTTCATGGTTCTCATTGACGCATCTACTAGATGGTCCCACGTGTGTCTTTTATCCACATGAAATCATGCATTTGCTAAGTTAATTGGTCAAATAATCCAATTACGAGCACATTATCCTGAATATCGAATTAAATCAATTCGAATGGACAATGCTGCTGAATTTACATCCCATGCCTTCAATGACGATTGTATGGCTCTTGGGATACAAGTTCAACACTCTGTTCCATATGTTCATACACAAAATGGTTTAGCACAATCTCTTATCAAGAGAATCAAGCTCATTGCAAGACCATTATTACAGAATTGCAACTTCCAATATCATGTTGGGGTTATGCAGTTTTACACGCTGCTGACTTAATACAATTGCGTCCAACTGCTTATCATAGCACTTCCCCGCTACAATTAGTACGTGGAAATCCACCAGATATTTCCCATCTGCGAAAGTTCGGTTGCGCTACATACGTACTGATCTCACCACCGCAGTGTACCTCAATGGGACCGCACAGGAAACTTGGGATCTATGTTGGGTATAAATCTCCGTCAATCATAAAATACCTTGAGCCCCTCACAGGGGACCTGTTTACGGCCCGGTACGCTGATTGCATATTCAATGAGGAACATTTCCCGGCATTAGGGGGAGACAACAAGTACCAAACTGAATGCCAGGAAATTAATTGGAATGTACAAAGCATTCCTACCTCAGACCCACGTACCAGAGAGACTGAACTTCAAGTTCAGAAACTCATTCATTTGCAAAACATTGCAAATAACCTGCCAGATGCATTTACTGATTATAAGGGTGTCACAAAATCCTATAATCCTGCCAGAAATGTACCTGAAAGAGTGGAGGTACCGCAAAATACCACTCAACTCCCAGTTCAAAATAAGAGGGGGAGAAGTACGGTACAAACGGCGGATACAGCTTCTAACAAGCGACAAAGGAAACAAAAGAATGTAAATGCAGATCAACCTCAAGTTGATAGACACCAAAGGATCCTTGTACCCAGATCAACAGTGCACTCAATATCTGATCCTGGGACATCGGAATACCCCGACTCAAATATTTTGGGAAATAACATTGAGTCATCAGGGGTCCAAGAAATTTCCACTAACTATACTGATTCTGGAGAATCATACGATCGTAAGACTACAATTGTCGACATTTATTTCTCCACAACAATTGCAAACAACCTTCAAAATGATCCAGATCCCAAGACCATGGCAGAGTGCAAATCGCACTCGGACTGGACTCAATGAAAGGATGCAATTCAAGAGGAGTTAGCCTCGCTCAAGAAAAGAAATGTATTCACCAATGTGATACATACACCTCCCAAAGTATTCCCTGTCGGTTTCAAATGGGTTTTCGTCCGCAAACGGAATGAAAACAATGAGGTGGTGAGATACAAAGCAAGACTTGTAGCACAAGGGTTCCCGCAGAGACCCGGCATTGATTTCAATGAAACTTATTCTCCAGTAATGAGTGGAATAAAATTCCGATACTTAATCTCATTGGCAGTACAAAATCATCTATCTTTTCAGTTGATGGATGTAGTGACCGCATATCTTTATGGGTCACTTGATTCGGACATATACATGAAAGTTCCCGATGGAATTTCAATTCCGAATCCGAACGCAAATCGCAATATGTATTGTGTAAAATTGAACAAGTCTTTATACGGCTTGAAACAGTCGGGTAGAATTTGGTACAACCGACTAAGTGAGTTCCTAACCAAAAAGGGATACTCCAACAATGATGATTGCCCATGCGTGTTCGTTAAAAGATCCTCAACAGGATTTTGCATTATATCTGTGTATGTTGATGATCTTAATATCATTGGTAACACACAAGATATAGATGAAGCACGTAATCATCTTATGACGGAATTTGAAATGAAGGATTTGGGTAAAACCAAATTTTGCTTAGGTATACAACTTGTGCACCTTCATACATGCATCATAGTGCATCAATCAGCCTATGTCCAGAAAATATTGGAGAAATTCAATATGGACAAAGCATATCCATCGGAAACCCCCATGGTTATTCGATCTCTCGACAGGGACAAAGATCCATTTAGACCCCGAGATGACAATGAAGAGCTATTGGGACCCGAGGTTCCATATCTCAGTGCCACCGGAGCGCTTATGTACCTTGCAAATTGCACCCGGCCGGATATTGCATTTGCGGTAAATCTACTTGCTAGATATAGCGCTGCTCCAACCAAAAGACATTGGGTAGGAGTGAAGCATATCCTTAGATATCTTCAAGGCACTAAAGATCTCGGTCTATTATTTCAGAAGAATAACAATGTGGATTTAATAGGATATACAGATGCTGGCTATTTATCAGATCCCCATAATGCCAGATCTCAAACAGGCTTTGTATTTTCACATGGTGGAACAGCCATCTCTTGGAAGTCTTTGAAACAGACTCTAGTGGCTACATCCACTAATCATTCTGAAATAATTGCATTATATGAAGCATCACGTGAATGCGTATGGCTTCACAGAATGATTAACCACATACAACAATCATGTGGTATAGGTGCTATCGCATCATCTACCATTATCTACGAAGATAATGCTGCTTGCGTTGTTCAAATGCAAACGGGTTACATAAAGAGCAATATCACAAAACATATTGCTCCTAAACTATTTTACCCACATGAATTGCAAGAGAGTGGGGAAATAAATATTCTGCAAACTAAGTCTTGTGATAATCTCGTAGACTTATTCATCGAGTCATTACCAACCTCTACATTCCAAAAATGTATTTATGGAATTGGTATGCGAAGACTACGAGATTTGCAGATGTCAGGGGGAGAAATCTCCTAAGACTTAACCCGTTCAATACAAATATTGTACTCTTTTTCCCTTTATGAGTTTTCCCTCTAAGGTTTCTCATCAAGGTTTTTAATGAGGCAATATAACAACGTAATCATAAATATATCTCTCTTTTCCCCACAGGGGGTTTTTAGGAGATATAATCAAATATATGCCATATCAATTTTCTCCTTAAAATTTTCCCATTGGGTTTAAAGGAGTTTTTCATGGCATATCCACTCTATCAGTTCTCCTCATATTTTTCCCTACAGGGTTTTGGAGGAGTTTTTCAAGATGATGAATCAAGGTGATCATATGAAGATACATTGGTCAAGGGGGAGTGTTAGAAATCAGTTACAAGACTGAAAGATGCCCAATGTACAGTTACTCAATGTACAGATGTCTGTTCCAAACAGACACCTTTCTTCTACCCCTATCATCATCTATAAAGCATTGTACAGTCCTCATAATCAATAATGAAAGATATAGTTTCTCTCTACACTTGTCTCAATCTACTTTAACAATAAAGATTGCGTATGGATGGGTAGATGCCTTGTGCGTGCATACGTATCCTCCATGCATACGTGTCCCCCATGCATACGTAAGGTCCCATTGGACATTACATGCAGGTGTGAAGGATTTCTAGGACACATGCATGTAGGAATTACTTCGTTTGCCCAGGAAAAGTCGGGACATCATAGCGAAGTCCCGTGTCCCAGCATGGGAGCGCGCGCGGAGACAAGCGTGAAGCCGTCGAAGGCTCGTCGCGGAGGTTTGGAGTCGCGCGGATAACTCGCGCGGAGGCTTCGCGCGGGGGCTTCGCGCGGAGACTCGACGGCATGATGCGGAGACCGAGGACCTCGCGGGCCTGCATGGAGCCGACTCGCGGAGGCCTCGCGCGGAGACTCGATGGCGTGGCGCGGAGACCGGGGACCTCGCTGGCCTGCACGGAGCCGACTCGCGGAGGCCTCGCGCGGAGACTCGATGGCGTGGCGCGGAGACCGGGGACCTCGCTGGTTCTTCAACTTGATTTCCTTCCTACACGCCTGTGTGCTCACCGACTCCTACGTGCATGCGGTTGCCGACGAGAACACCCGCATGGACATGAAGCTTGTGCGCGGAGACGCTGGGTCGCAGGTCCCAGTCCTCCGGGCAGTACGCGTCGACGTCGCAGCCCCTGTGCTCCTCCCGTGTGGCCGATGGTGCCGTTCGTCCGATTCGCCCCAGTGCGCGGAGGCATCGGCCTGTGCCATCCCATCAACCTTGTGGATCTGGGCGATTCGACTGGATCTACTCGACACTGCCGCCGATGGCCCGCAAGACGGTGCCAACGCCATGAATAAAGCAGTATGCTCCCAGGAATCGAAAAGATCAAAGAGGAAGATAGGCAAACGTTACAGCACAAACGATAGGAGAAGGCAAGATAATGCTTTGAGCGAATTGACGGAAAAGATCCAAAACTGTTCCCTTTTCTTACCTCTCGTTGAGTGTTAGAGAAATATTTTCCACACGCAACTTCTAGTCGCTCCCCACGGACGGCGCCATCTGTCGTAGCTACAGACTAGACAGGAAGAGAGGGGGATTGGTAGAAGAGGAAGAGGGCTAGATCTGGAGAGGTGGTGAGAATGAGGGAGATGTCCCCCCTTTGCCCCTCCTGGGGGCTTATATATATGTGAGTGGGGTAGAATGGGAAATCCCCATTCTACCCCTTAGTATTTTACAAAGGATGGGGGTACACTGGTATATTTACACTGTTATATTCCTCTACACTATTGGGCCTATTACATGTTTGACTAGTTGCACGGCCCAGTCACGGGGGGTTGGGCCACCCCTACAACACACTGGATTTAACATTAGTAACGAGAGATTGGTGGAAATGGCACGTGATTTCAACAGCATCCATTTGGATTCATCGGTAAGCCCAATTTTCACTGTGAAATAAAAATTGATATAATGGAATTGTTACACAAACAAACATTAAAATTTGGTGTAAATACAAGCGACAGTAACAATGTGGTGAACTTCCAATACAAAAAAAAATACAAAAACATTTTTAGAAATCGGAGAGTCTGCAAGTTCACAAGTGGTTCAGCGCTTGAGAACACATCAGACTAATGACACAAAATAGCCAGCCATAGGCCATGCTACTGGTTTATTTGGAGAGGCTGTAATTAAACTATCACCTAGGCCCCGACAAATGTGTTTCCGAAGGCAGGTATGAAGAAATTGGCCCCACAACATAGCTATGGTTTGTTTCATAATTAGCAACAAGATTGTAGTGAGGTGTGCCCTCTAAACTCATTGCACCTTCCAACACCTTCGCAACTGTTGACATTAGAGGCCTTTTGCTGCTATCAACCTGTAAGCACCACATTGCAAGCTCCATCATTTCCCTAACCTCCTCCCTGTGAAATTGCATGTCACCGCTGCTGCTGTCCATTAAATCAAACAACTGTCCGGACCGAGCCTTTTCTTGCAGAAGACTAACTAGGTGAATTCTCTCTTCAGGCTGTGACTCATCCAAGTTCTCTCGCCCGCAAATGATTTCCATTGTCACGATTCCAAAGCTGTAGATGTCTACCTTCTCAGTGATCTTTGAACCTAGCCATTCAGGTGCAAGATATCCACGTGTCCCTCGCATTCGAGTCATGACTTTGCTCTCGTCCCTACTTATCATTTTTGATAATCCGAAATCAGAGACCTTCACATTAAACCTATCATCCAGGAGAATATTCTGTGGCTTGATGTCTAGGTGAGCAATCCTTTGTTTACATTCTTCATGGAGGTACGACAAGCCCTTAGCAATTCCCATGATAATGTTACGCCTGGTCTTCCAAGAAAGAGTAAAAACTGGAGGTGTGTGGAATATCCATTTATCCAATGAACCGTTGCTCATGTACTCATAGACAAGAAGTCTGTTTGATTTTTCAGCACAAAATCCAATTAGCCTAACAAGATTGATGTGACGAATTCTGCCGATGGTCTCAACCTCTGCTAAGAACTCCTCCTTTCCTTGGTCAACACCTTCTAAACGTTTGACAGCGATAATTTCCTTGCCTATTTTACCTTTGAAAACGGATCCAAACCCCCCAGATCCAAGCCTCATGGAGAAGTTTCTTGTGGCTATCTTTAATACATCATAGGAGAACCGTGTTGGTACTCCAGGTATGCCTCCAAAGTATACTTCTTCTTCCCCTTTCTTACATTTTCTCCAAATAACAATAGAGATAGCAATTGAAAATAAAGCAAAGCTCCCAACTGCGGAACCAACTACAATCCTGGTCCTTTCCACTGATAAGCTGCCCTGTATTTTGAAATATGCTAAAGTACGATTGGCAGAACTCTTAGTGTGAGAAAGTAGTAATGCCTGTGATAAAAGCAAACAGGAGCCGGTATTGCCATCACGGCTGTCATATTGAAACAACGCAACTTTGCAAGAGCACTCCAAGCAAGATTGCTTGCAGACCTCATCTGTAGCAGACGTAGTGTAACACCCCGACCCTCCACAGGGTCCAAGATGCTACCATCACACCCTTACCAATTCAAAAGTGTTGCTAATTCAACTTTTAGCAGCATCTTCCCTATTCTTTTATATCATTACCCACAGATATCAAACCACAATTAACAGTAGGATAATTGTAGAAACAATTAACTTCATATTTCACAAGTTATAACATAAACAGAAATGGTGGGCTCCACGACCATGGAGACCCGCCATCCTGGCTCGCAATCAAGCTAAACCAACCAGCGAGCCACAAGTCTTAACATTATATTAAACATAAAACCTCAGTGTACGGCTAAACTGTTATTTCATATGTGCAGTGCCAAAAGTGCTATCTCATTCCATGCATGTCGTCATCCTTCACCTAAAAACAACGACAAAGCAAGGGTGAGTCCGGAGACTCAGCAAGCACACGATAAAGCAGTAACATCACTTTAGCAATTCAATCAATTTCATGCACTGTAAGTTGTAAATCCACTCTATAACTGTAAACTATAAGTTAAGTCTGTGACTGTATACTGTCAATCAACTCTATGTCTGTAAACTGTAACTCAATTCTATATCTGTAAATTGTAAACTAATACTATAACTGTATACTGTAATCGATTCTATGCCTGTAAACTGTAATTCAACCCTATGTCTGTAAACTGTAAACCGATGCTGTAACTATAACTGTAAATCAAATCTGTAACTGTAAACTGTAAATCAACTCTGTAACTGTAAACTGTAAATCACAACTGTCTGTAACTGTATCATTCTCTGTCACTTTCATGCAATGCAATAACATGCAATGCATCTGTATGCTCTGTAACTGTAGCTTATATCGGTATAGCGGAGTGTCCACCCGTCGATGCTCGCCTCGTCCTCTTTCATACGAGGTCACAACCTCCACTCCCGTGGAGTGCCTACCTCTGTAGGTCTTATTCTAGAGCACTCCGGACTAGTCGTAAGACTTTCTCACCGACCTGGCTCTTATGCAATTATATGATGCAATATGCTCCAAATGTGAATGTCTAATCATACATAATCACATGCATCATCTCATAAATACTGTAAATCATGGCATGGAATCACGAATAACATTCATCACAATTTACCGTCTACCATGCACTTGTCTATTAACCTGGCGGACGGTGCGCAGCCGGCACCAGACTCGAACCGCCACCTCAACAAGCATTAATCATCTCAATTCATCACTCGTACAATACATTCAATTACGAGTAAATAACATCGCTCTAACGTCCAATCAACATAACCCACTCGTCTCACCGGGCAACCTCTCATTGACCCGATGCTTAACCAGTCTATAAATTGAGTGATCACATTATTTATACTCGTCGATCGATTTCTACACACAATCCCTCTCATCAATCGACCACATGGATAAGTTCTAACTATCGGTATATTATTTATGCCCGACTCGGTAAAATAAACAGGGAGAACGGTTTTCGAGGCGTTACCCCTGGACCCGAGCGATCGGATCGGGACAGCCTTCTTTTTTCAGTCGAATCGGGCAGATCTGGCAGCGAGCCGAATTTCCCCCTTTTTTCCTCTTTCCTTTCTCTTTCTCTTTCCTTTTTTCCTTTCCTTTCTTCCTTCTCTCTCTCCTTTTTTCTTCTCTCTTTTTTTCCTCAGCCGGCTAGCACTCCTGGCCTTCCCCCTCTTTTTCTGTCGGCAGCGCTCTCCTCTCTTTATTTCTCCCCACAGCCGGCGCTCCCTCTTTTTTCATCGCCAGCGGCTCACTCTCGTCTCCACCTCGCTCGGGCGGTGCCTTCCGCGTCCCCTTCCTCACGCCCGGCGCCCTCCCCTTCTTCCCCCACAACTGGCTCTCCTCCTTCCTCCCCCACAACTGGCTCTCCTCCTTCCTCCCCGCAGTCGGCGGGCCCCTCCGGCCACCCCGTGGAGCGGCGGCGGCAGCGAGCGGTGAGGGAAGGCGCTAGCGAGGGGGCGGCGCTGGCGGCTACCGACGGCGTGCGAGGCAGCTGCAATACGCGCGGGCTGGGGACGGCGATGGCGGCGGCAGGACACGGCGGCGTAGGCGCAATGGGAGGTGCGTAGAGCGGTGACCGCAAGAAGGGCACGAGAGAAGCTGGCAGCGGTCGAGAACGCACGGGAAGAGAAGCGAAGACGGGTTTGGCTTCTCCCTCTATGTCTCTCTCTCTCTCTCTTATACTATTGTAAGATGGGCTGGGCCGGGCTGGGCTGAGCGGCCTAGGTATTACACGTAGCCAATGATTGGAAGCCATTATCACTGAAATAAGAAATGTTGCCAACTAGTACAAGTTCATGATAGCGCATATGATTGCAAGACAGATTAATCAGTGGTATGCACCCAACAGCTGGACGCCATTCATCTTGGAACCTAAAATAACTAGAGCTGGGACAACAACACTGCCCATTAATACAAACACTGTACTCACCGCAGGCTAGAGGGTAATCGCAGAACATCACATCATTGCTCAGCACATCAAACACCACCCGGAAGGCAGCCTCCTTCATTTCATAAAGACGCAAATGCCCATCGTACTCTAACCGCATGAACTGCATTGATCTTGCCAGGGGTAATGAAAAGATTTGGTTGGGAAATCCAAGGCTGCCATTGACAAACGCATAACAATTTGATATTTCATTGCCTAAAAAGGTTGGTTGGAACACTTGTGTGTACGCAACAGAGGAGAAATAAAACTGCAATCCATTTGGCAGGGTATGAAGATTAATCTGACCCGATGCCCAACTGGTGAGTGAAAAATTGGCAGTGAGATTGACTCCCACACAGAGTGACTACCCAATAACTAATGTATCAGTCGGATAGTCAAAGGACTGCCAAACAGAGGAATTATTTTGATCAAAAAGCACAAGGTTTCCTGAACCATCAAGGCGAATACCAACAATAGACCTGCCATTCGTGGGTGTGGACCAGACCAAGGTTCCATCACTGTTGTGAAGAATTAACTCCCCTTCCCCAGTGAAAGAAACGATGGCGTTGCTGCCTACTGGGAAGTGGCGGTTTGCAGACCAGATAGCCTGGGGCTGGCCGATGAGAAGATCCGCATAGCCATTGTAGTAGGTCATCATGATGCAAAGGATAAACAAAGAACCATCTGTGCTATACAAGCCAAAACTAGCAAGGGTGTCAAGGCTTCTGTTCTGGAGGAATACTCGAGCGCTGGAGCTCCCGCTCAAGTTGATGTATGAATAGTCCAAGAAACTTGCGTTTTTCGCGGAGGACCTGGATAACGCAAGGACAGAAGGAAAGGTGTGGAAGGAGGAGTAAACAAGTAGGCAGAAGAGGGCGGCAATCCACACATGTAATGGCTGCATGGCCAATTATTTTGTACAGATAATCAAGCAAGAGGTAGCTGTTTTGCAGCTTGCAGGAGAGATCACTAAGAAGGTGTAGGGAGAAATTGCAGAGAAGGAAATACAGCAAAACAGGTTATATAGAATATGCAGATGGCGCTACTGCCTGGAGCTTGGAGCATACATGAGATGCATCACAATTGAGAGTAATGGAGTCAGAAAAGAGCTTCCACATAAAGGCAGCTGAACCTACCATATGTGAGATTGTCATGCCTTTGTTTGACCATATGGTTTGGTTATCTTTGTCAAGCCGAGTAGGGAGCAGATACGTGGTTGTTTCGTAGCTATCAAAATGGGCGGTCTCTCTATTTAGCTTCTAGTAAGTGGAAAAAAACTAAGAAGCCTTCCTACCTTGGTGGACTTTTTCTAGTATTCATGGGTCTTCCGTTCTTTTTTGGTGAGGTTTAGCTGTAGTCTTCCTGACCGTGCCCCTAGTCTCTAGCTAACTGCCATCACATCAGGAGCACATATGACTCTCAAATTACAATCCCCCATTAGAATAGTCAATAAACAAAATCGCCAACATTGAGCTTTTGTGGGTTAAAAAGATATTATTCAATTCGAAAATCAGTGACAACTTCAGTAATATTAAGCAAAATGACGTAATCTCACCGATGCAATCGAAAAGACAAACAGTTTTCAGTAAATGTTTGCATAGATTAGCGGATTAGCCAAAAGAAGAAGAAGAAATTACCCTTTGTTTCCGGGCGAGTGAGAGGACCAAGCGAGGGTTTCGCCGTACACGACACTTGCGGCCCAATTTAGGGCCATAATCTCACGGCGACCACAGCCTTGACCCTGAAGACGACCGCAACCACGCCGGCAACAGACTCCCGGACGACGAACTCCCTTCCTACTAGCACGCCGCGATTGCGCCCGGCGGGAGGCGAGAAACGGAGGACAAGCCTCCCCGCGGTGACCTCTGCGGCTGATCCATCGTTGCAAATGGGGGGCCTCTCCGAGCGGCGAGTAGCTACTAGCGATTATTCGGTGAAGCACAAGAGCCATAGCCGGAACGGAAAAAGGAGCGCCGCGTGAGCGGTTGCGAAATTTCTGGCTTTCTTTCAGTGGTTGCTCCCTCTGTCCCTTCATTTCTCTCTGACAGCCGACCCCACTAGCTGACCAGATAGCCCTTCATGGCCCACATACCAGCCACGTCTCCTCTCCTCGAATTATTTGTATAAATAATCCATATTTCTACTCCTTAAAAGTTTAAGTTGATATTAGTAGGTAGGGGTGAAAACGGATCGCGTTTTTCCCGACCAATCCGGTACCGAATCCGGTTCATAGCAAATTCGGTAAATTAGTTTAGTATCTGGTCGGATTCGGTTTCGGATAGAGATATATGTATACGGATTCGATAGCGGATTTGATATAGCTGATATCCGATCGAGTAGGTTCGGTATTCGGTTATTCGGATAGTATCCGAATAAAACCCGAATACATATCCGCTCACTCGCTCTCGCCTGACGCCTCACCGCTCCATCCCTTCGCCCTACGCGCGCAGGCGGAGGCCTCGCCGTCGCCCCAGTCGGCCTCGGCGGCCGCCGCGTCCATTCCTGCGGGATCGATGCTGAAGAGGCGGCGCCCGGCGTCGCTCGTGTTGCGCGCACAATGCCTTCTCCAACTCGCCAACCTCTATGCCGCCATCCCTTCACCACCAGCCGCCGCTGCCGCCGCGGCGCTCCCCGACCGCCTCGCCCTCTGCTACGTCCACCCCGTCGCCTCCTCCTCGTCACCTGAGGTCCGTACATCTCTTCCCCCCTCTCGATCTACCTGCTGCTTCTCTCCCTAAATTAGTTTTGGTTTAGTTGGATGATCCTGCTAGCTATTTCAGTGGTGCATGCAGCATGATTAATTAGTTCGAATTAAACCTCTCGCTATTAACTGATCCTGTTGCATTCCGATACACCATAGCTCTGCTACTCTAGCGCCGCTGTTTTGTTTCGGCCCTAATTGAATTGGGCGCCCGCCCGCAAGTCAGGCCGTAACATGTTGGTTTGCTTTTTTATAGCGCAGGCCCCTTCCTGGATGGATTCTATGACTATTTTAAGATTCCAATGTTCATGTTGTTTTACCAACTTCCACTTATTTGCTTTGAAAATGGCGATTTTACTGTTGTCATAGAAAAACCGTGGGTGTTTTTGAATGCCGAGAATGTGTCCTGACTTGGGATTTACCATTGTCGATTTGTCATGATTCACATCTGGGAAGATTAATGGCTAATGCCCTACACTGAATTACCTGCATGCTTCCTTACTTATGCGCTAACAACACATCCTAATGAGCCAGTCGAAGTAACGTATATAACTGATTACAATTTGCCCTGTAAATGGCACTGCTCGCTCATGTAGCCAAATTTGAGCTGCTAGCTGATATTGTCACATATATACTTCATTCTATTTACAGCGCTGGCTAGTCTCAATCCCAGATGCATTCCTTATGCACTGTTCTGATCCTGTCACTTTTACTGATATATCAACTTCCATCAGCTCAAGATTGCCTACAGGCCTGGAGAGAAATTTAGCCTTCGAGATTTCCACCATGCTGTGAACAATTTGCCTCTTGATGGCTTTATTCCAGAGCGAAATGGATCTGTACCTACTGGAGGTAATAACCATTGTATGGGTCGGATGATCTTCATGTTCAATGTATGATGGTTCCCAAGATCAAAACAAACTCAGCAGCATAAACATATTCAATTTATGTGATTTTTAATAGGAGTATGCTCTTCAGATAGAAAGTTATCTGACTATACATTTCTTGCTTGCAGATGTGTCGTTAACAAATCTTTTTAGGAATAGAGCCATCTATTCTTGGGCCACTGATGACATCTCCAAGAAAGTGATTGCTGTATGTATGTCTGCACAAAACACGGAAGCTCTCCGGAGATCTCTTATGGTATGGATGTATGGCTTTAAAATTTTCTTTGACAGGGGTTAGCTAGCATTTCATCCTCTAATTCTTTTCTCATGATGATGGCATTCGTTTGATATTTGTATTATATTGTCATCAGGATGCAGCAGAACAGTGTATTACAGTGGAGTTTGTAATGTTGGAAACAGAAGCTGCATTCATGTATGATGTTGTTTCTGAAAATTCCAATGGTTTAATAAACGGAATTTGTGATCTTGAAAACTGTGTTGTACGGAGATATAGTCCTGGTAAGGAAGCCTGATGGCTATAGCAATCATTTATTGCTTTTGGTATTCCTCTTTTGAATCTTCAGATAAGATGATGATCTTTCTTGATCAATTTGCAAATTATAACATGATCGTGTAACTTAAACCATGATATTTACTTTTCCTGTATCCTGAAATTAGATTGAGATCCCATAGTTTTAACTGCCATATAAAGAGTTCTTTACACCGAGAAGTTAATCTTTATCACTACTGCAGTGTAACCCTAAGGTCCCTAACGCTATAAATGTTTGGAAATGCAGAGACCCAAGTTTTGCATGGACTAGTCAAGAGGTGGTTAGAAGAGCTAAAGGATGACAAGGAAGAGAGACTGCAAGCTATATTTGTGTTCAGAGTTCCCATAATTAATTCTGTTAACCAAATATCTTGCAATATATATGCTTCAGCAAATCAGATCATTGATGGTTTTCCACCATGTCAGGTGATAGAGAAATTATTTATGCCACTTATCAGTATTTAATTCTAAACATGCAATGGCATAAAAAAGATTGAATGTGATGCTTTCTGAATGCTTCATTTTCATCCTGTGCATGTGAATTTCGTGATTTTGTCACTGTCTGTTTCAGATTTTGTCACTGTTTCAGCTTTTCATTTACTTCACATAATAACTATCATGGCTCTATACTTCCTTTCGTCAATTCTGTAGCCTCTTGCCCTCTTCAAGGGTTATGTTAATGCAGAATACACTGAACAGATATGCAGGTGCCATGGTCATCCTATAGACCTTGTTACCACAAATAAGGCAAAATGGATGTGCCCAATAACTAGCCGACATCTTGCAGCTTCTGATGTAGCCATGAGTATTGGTTTCACATTTTATATAAAACCAAGAGGATGTTGTAACTTTGTAAGCTTTTGGAACTAAAGTATAAGCTTTTGGAACTGTAATCATCCGTATTATCCGCCTATATTATCCGTTTCCGAGCCGAATCCGTTACATATCCGTCCCGATGGTACCGTATTCGAAACTCCGAATATTCCGAATTCGTATTCGTATCCGGTCTTACCGTATTCGACTCCGAATCCGGAGATTAAATGTGGGTTAGGATACGGTTTAAGCAATATCTGTCCGAATCCGATCCGTTTTCACCCCTATTAGTAGGTTCATTCTCTCTTGACTCTCAATAGCCGTCCGTTCTTTCTCGACTCTTCATAGCCGTTGGATCTCACGATCTCCCTAATTTCTCACCGTCATCCTCCCCGACTCCGCTCCCTGACTCCCCGTACACATGCGCGCTGCGTCTCCCCACCACGTCTAGGAACCACCTAAAAAACCGCATCCTCCTCAGCGCATCCGTGCCCAGATCCGATCACTGGTGTCCCCCGCCCCTTAGCATCCTCGCTCGGCCACAGCCTCAGCCCTACCATGGCCTAAGCGGAGCTACCGCCACTGATCTGCCGTCCTCCTCCGCTTCCTCAGCGCATCCGCGCCCAGATCCGGTCGTCCTTGTCATCGATAGCGGTAGAGGTAGTGGTGCCCGTGTTCTTGCCTACGCATGGCTTCGGCAGCGGTGCTCCGGCGATGACAACACTCGGTCTGCACATCCCACCGACCCCGTCACCCCCTGGACAGTGGGTGCAAATCCTGACAGCATTCGTAAAGAATAACCTCGTTCTTTTACTCTTGTTCCTGCTAGCTTCATGGTATCTCTATTTAACCTAGCATGGACTTTGAATCTCGTAGTTCACAAAAAATCTACCCATGTGTACAAGATGATTCTATTCAGCATATTCAATTCACATATATTATTTCAGAATATGTTTTATTGTTTCTTCAATTATTTTAGTTGCTTGCTTAATCTGGTATATTCAAAGTGGTCTCTTAATCCACATGCCATTAGTTCACCACGAAGGGTGTCGCCTGGTTGCCGTCGACAGCAATTTACCCTGACACTGAGATCTTAGAAACACACTTTTTCCTGAATTAGGTCCAAATATGTCTTCCCTTGTCTTTGCCATTCTTTTGTGCAGCCAGGAGGTTCTTCTGTGTGTGCTCACTGGAGGTCGACTTCTCCATTGGCAGTTTACTGCAAGTTCCAAAGCTTTTCCTGTTTTGCAAGTTACATCCTTTACTGTATGTTCACTTCTCCACCTTGTAATATTCACGATCCATTTCTCATGCTTTATGAAGCTACTGTAGGATAAAAACTAACTAAAATATAAGTATATAACACATGGTATTGTGAGATTATGGACAAGATTGGATGGTACAACTATGCAGAGACAAAATGAGTAGGAATAAAATGGTCAATTCATAGAATTCATGACAGTTGAGATAGAGCTGATTCATACATCGCAACTGGATTAGCTTAAGGGCTAAGTGACTTGGTTTTGCAATCAGGGGCGGATCTGCCCTTCAGGCGAGCCCGGGCGGCCGCCCGAGCTCCTCGCCGGCCGGAACCCCCCCGGTGGCCGGAATCCCCCCTCCCCCCGCGCCGACGGAAGCACACACCGCCTCCATTAGCCGGAAGCCCGGAAGCACACAAGGCCCAAGTCCATTAGCCCAAGCAACACACAAATACTCGGCCCAACAAAGCAAAGAGATATACTACGCAATACGCACGGGCCAGGGCCAACACAAGTCGAAGAGTAGCGCTAACCCTAGATCTTGGGAGGGCGGCGGCAGAGGCGGAGGAAGGCGCGGCGGCAGCGCCCAGGCGGAGGAGTCGTCGGACACTCGGAGTCTCGGACGGCGCGGCGCGGCGGCGCCCAGGCGGGAGGCGCAAGGTGGGGAGCCCGACGGGAGGCGCGATGCGGGGAGCCTGGCGGAAGGCGGGAGGCGGGGAGCCCGGCTGGAGGCGCGAGGCGGGGAGAGGCCGGCGGGAGGCGCGAGGCGGGGAGCCCGGGAGGCGCGAGGCGGGGTCGCGGTCGCGGGGAGCCCGGGACTGGGAGCCGGCTAGCCGGGGGATTTCAGGAATTGAGGAGCGGCCGGGTGGGGCGTCGGCGTCTGGCGTGAGGCCTAAGGATTTGAGCAGTCAGCTGAGGCTTGAGTGAGCTGATTCACTGATTTGAGCATTTCTATAATTTCTATTCTATAAAGGTGCAATAAATTTTATTTATTCTAGATTTTAGATTTGTGTATTTGAGTATTAGTTTTGATAGCTTGTAAAGTTTTTATGTAGATTGTATTGTAGAATATGTAAACTAGCTTGTCAAAATGACTAAATGAGGGTATTTATATTTTTACCTCTCCAGAAACAATGATCTTTGGCTTGTTCAAATTCAAAATGAATAGAAAGGATTTGAATAGCTATTTTAGCAAATTGTCAAGCAGAAGTACCAAGGAAAGCGGAACGGTGCCGCACATGTACAATTGTGGATTAAGCTTCATTAGCGAGGTATTTTTCAATGTCAAATCATTATCTATATATGTTTACGTGCGAATTGTAATTGTTGTTTTTACTTTGTATCATATACTCTTATTAGTGCGATTACAATGTTGTTTGAACATGGATTGTTTTGCTTTTGGGTAATATTGTTTGCTTCATGCTTCTGACTTCGCCCTAGCTGTATTTTATTTCTGGGTCCGCCACTGTTTGCAATCATGCATACAAGGCAGGCTTTTTTTGTCTGGCTCTAGCTTGCTGTGTTTTAGGATATATAGGGTTGTTTCTCCTAAGAAGAACTTAGTACCCCTATGCAGCAAAAGAACTGGCTCAGCTTCTAAAATCTCACATGATTTCTGTCATTTCTTCTACATCCAACATATTGGGCCATTAATTTGAGCTACATATTTGTTCTTGTAGAAGTAAAACACTGTCTTTGTAATGTAGGTGGTATGGGGGAGAATTTCAATGGTTGATGCACATAAGAGGTTCTTAGCTAATGCATTGGAAGATGTTGATAATCAATTTTTCATCTTGCTTTCGGACAGGTTTTGAATGACTCTTCTTGCAAAAGAGCCACTTCCTTAGCCTTTTATTTCAATATATTAAGATCTTTTTTCTTTGTATGACAGCTATGCTCCTCTACTTTTCGAGCGCACTATTCGTATTGGTCAGTACGTGGAATCAAGACAGAAACAAAGGGCATTTTATATTGGTCATTAGGTTTGACCTCTTCACTACTTATTAGTTATTGCCAACCGATGTTTCCTTATTTCTTTCCTGTTATAGTGCAGAGTTACTACTGTGTGCTGATTGCTGAAACATACGATCGATAGATGTCTCTCGCGGTGCAAGGTAGTGCGCTATTCCGCGTGGTGGTTTTTTGTGACAGATTCTCATGATCGCTCCATTTGGCATTGGGATCATACTGAAAAACAACTTTTCATTGAGGTATTCTATTTTTTTAGGGTTGAGTGAAGTTTTATTGTTGAATATTCGCTCCATATGCTAGTTTTTTACTGTATTCCCAGAGAATTGCCTTTGGGCTCTCAAATCCTCATCAAAATACAAGAAGAGGGAGAAAATATTGGCAGAACCTACAGATGGCAACGCAATCAGAACCCAACTCAAAAGGGCTGCTGCCTACTGATGATGAGGATTCCAGCTCCCTGAAATCCAAAAAAAGTTACCCTCATGCAGATTTACACACGCATCACTACCATATCCATTTAGCATACACCATTCATAACCACTTTCTGTCACATCGAATGACTGTAGTATTCCACAGCAGAAGCCTCTAACTAGAAGGCGGCTGTTTCAGGACAGGCCAACCAACTAGCTCTAAACAAGGTTACACATATACACGCCTCTATACCAAAATACTTATGCTTTACATTATTATTTCCTAGAATGATGAATTGTTACCCCTTCTCTTGACAGCGAACAACAACTGAAGATCAAGAAAAGCGAAAACTTCCCTGTCCTCATACAGAACGTGCAGCTCTCGCATTTGGAAGGTCAGTTATGTAGTATGTCTCCAACTACTAAATGATTTTTATTAGTTAGACCATCATTCCAGCTGTCATGTTGGCGTCACCTCGGAGTCCATCGATCAAGCTTCATATATTAGTCACCACTTGCCAAAAGAAAAAAAGAATATACTAAACGACTCTTATTGGTTAGACCATCGTTCCAGCTGTCATGTTGGTATCACCTCAGTGTCCGTCGATCAAGCTTCATATATTAGTCGCCACTTGCAAAAAAAAAAGATACTCTATCTACTAAATGACTTTTATTGGTTAGACCATCGTTCCAGCTATCATGTTGGCATCTCTTCTAAGCTGTAACAAAAGAAAGCTAATTACTTAGTATATTCCTTTCAAGTTTTATGTTGACTGAGTCAACCGGCTATCATTTTCTTTCTGGCTGCTTCTCACTGCCAGAAGCCAACCAAATATGTTTTTCATTTATAATTAGAGCTCAGATGTGGTATATTTCCCCCATCTTACAGAACTAGCTAGAAGCCTAGAACTATAGAAGGGCAATTTACCATCTTTCCTTTGATACAATTTAGTTATGATTATCTTTAAAAAGATAGATAATGACATATAATGACTTGATTTACATAAGCTTAAAAATATTGGTGCAAATATGTACTCATGGTCCTTAATTGATGCACATTGCATCTAATTGATATTTCCCTTTCAGTATAAACACTGCTCAAATGCTCATCCTTACAGTTGCCTTACAATTTATCCATGGTAATGTAGTATTTAACCTGTCCAAATTAATATAATGTATTAGTTCTGTAGGCTGTGCTTGCAAATCTGAAGCTTAAATTACACAAGCATAGATGAAATGCTATCATCCAATTAGGTGACATTTTTTCTTAGTTTTGCTGGAGATGTTCTGGTGCAACATTTTGTATTTGATGAACCTGTCAAACTCCAGGAATGACATACTTAAAGGCCCAATAAGAACATCGGATTTGGAGTTTCCCAGTAAGGTCCCGTACATGGATATAAAGATGATAGAATTTGTAATGCATATCAAGCTAGCTGGAGTATGTGCTCAAAGATTATCCCTTTCTCAATTTTTTGTTTTCTTTGACTTTAGGAGGGAAAATTGGATAGGCAATTTTAGCTTACTTGAGTTCCTTTTATTCAGGGTGCTATTACTTGTGTTTCGCTCTAAACCCCGAGCAGATTATTACTTGCCTATAGTTGTCTGTTTGAATGTAGGTGTCGGAGGACCAGGAAATAGAACCATATGTGCCTTTTAAAATGAAAAAACAACAAGTTGGAGTATTATTGTACCTCAACTTTCAATTTGTGTTTTCCTTTGCTAGCTTCTCTCATGCTTGTTTGTTTCTTTTTATCAGTTCTTCCAATCACTAAGGAGGTTTTAACATCAAGTGGAGTATTAACCAGCCAATGGAAGGTCAGGCAACTGCATCTCACATTGTGATGGAATTAATTTCCTTCTTATTGTAGTCTATTTTTATCAGTGTTGTGTTGAGTGTTGACCTGTTGGCTTTAGACATGCCTCATAGCGGCAATGTATAACACCTACAGGCATTGCAAGGTATGGATTGTTTATAATTTTCTTTTTTACTTGCAGAAACAGGAGGAATTAGTTTATGTGACTGCTTATGACATTCTCTTTGGTCAGGTTTGTCGTTTCTTTGAATTGACTAAATTAGTTTCACAATTTCATGCATTTAATGTAACTTTTTTTTTCAAATCCTCTTCCTATAGAATGGTTAAACATGAATTTCGGGTTTGATTAAACACCTATCTTACCATTGTCCCTTATAAGGTGTTTGGAAGATCTCCTTATGTAGAGTTATGTTTCGCTTTGACACGTGTGAAACAAAATTTATATTTTTGTAAATTTTAGAGTCATACTGATATTATATATCACCTTTTTTGAGAATTCGTTGCAACGCATGGGCATTGTACTAGTTTTATTCTAAATAACAGTAAAATATCCGTGCAAAACTTTTTACAGAAATAGGCTCCAGTCGTTTAACTGTTGGGCGACTGGAGCCTATCGCCTAATGGCCGCGTGACACGCGATCTGTCCGTTGGCTGTTGGGTGACAAGTTCCAATCGCCCAACGTTTCGGCGACTATAGCCTGTCGCCCAGTGGCTGGGCAACTACAATTGCAGTCGCTCGGCTGTGCAGCGACTACAAATAGGCCATTTGTAAAGATAGTGTGGGATAATCTATTTGTGATTTTCGTAGATTATGAATGATTGTAGGACCGAAATGGCGACAGAGGGGGGGGGTGAATGGCGCTCTCAAAAAATTCAACCCCAATACCTTGCTGAAAAACAGTGAGGACTGCTGCTGAAAAGAGAGGATCACTTGCAGCCCAAAAGTGCATAAAAACGGAAATAGCAAGAACTAGATATTGCAGATTTCAGCAAGCAGAAAACAGCAATAAAAGGCAAGAGAGATGGAATTCCTCCAGACTTTTCTCACTACAAGGCTAAGACCTTGTACCAAATAGCCTAGAGACTTCAAATAACAAGGAAAACACACAAGAACACAAGAAATTCAGAATATGGGGCAAAACCTGAAAATTACTGGCAGCAGCTACAAAAACTTAAATTCCCACTCAATCCTTGAATCTTTGGCCACGAAACTTTGAGGATAGCTACTTAATAGCCATAGGAATCTGCATGCCAAGTTTCGTCGATTTTCATGAAGGGAATTAAGAACAGCCCCAAACTTTAGAAAGGGCAAAAATCTGAACAACTTCAGAAAGAAGCTCACACAAATCCAATTTACTCCATGAGCTCAAGTCCTTTGCTAATGATAATTTGCAGATGAGTTAGCAATAGCAAGAGGACTCTACAAGCCAAATTTCAAGCCAAACCAAGAAGGAAATCAAAGGATTACTGCAAACCCTAGAATCAGCCTGACAACTACAGAGAGAGCACAAAAACTTAAATTCCCATCAAACCCTTGAACCTTTGGCCATGAGATTTTGTAGATAGCTAACCAATAGCCTCAGGAATCTACATGCCAAGTTTCAGGACAGCTCAAGAAGGGAATCGCAGAGGGCACCAAAACCCTAGAAATGACAGTGAAGAACAGAGAAACCTCAAAATGCAAATATGAGATTAAACCAAGGTTTGCTCATGAGAACTTGATCAAATGATCTTGAGGCAACATCCCAACCTAGAGCAACCCATTTTGGCACTCTCCAGCAAGAATCAACAAGAACCTCAAAAAACAAGAAATCTCAGAATGGGACATCGAAGGAAAAATGACCAGAGAGCCAAGAACTGAAACAAAACCCAAACTCCATCATTTCATATTGATCAAGAGGAAGAGAGATACATGATTGATACAAGAGGAATGCTTACAAGCTCTCAATCCATCCTCTACCTCTCCTCAACTCAAGAATGCACAACCATACATGCTTGACAGGAGAAGAACACACTCAGACAACCATCGAAGGGGACAAGCAGGGAGCACACCTCTGCCTCCTCCACCCACTCTCAACTACTAAAGCCTAAAGCCAAAACAACCACTAAAGCCTATTTTGACTAAAGGAAACCCTAATTCCCTCACAAGTGCTCAAGTGAGCATGCAGCCCCTCAATCCTATTTATAGCCTTGGCTAACGGGTCTCCGCCCCGTTACGCCTGCTAAATCCAACGGCGCCCGCTCCCGCTTGTGCAGCCACGCGAATTTCCCGATTCGCCCCTCCTGCACCTTCCGGGAAGCTTCCGCGCTCCTTGCCTCGCACGCCTCGCAACCACCTCGAGTCTTCGTCGTCTTCGACACATCCCGACCGTTCTGACCTCAGCGCCACCTGCGCCTAGTCCGGTCTACGTGTCTCGCCACGACTCCACCCGATGTCCTGCAGTCACACAGACAAGAAAACACGTCAAATAGCACCGCTCGACACATGAAAGCGTAGATACCATCACACTTACCACAGACAAAGTCCAAACCTGTCGAAACATTAGAATATACATCCTAAGCCCAAATGACCAAGTTTGACCAAAGTCCGACCGAGCCCGATTGCACCACGCAACGGCTCGACTCCGAACCACTCAAACCAAACTCGACTATCCTAAACATTTGTCAATTACTCATCATTCACATGGAGTCACGACCACCTGATCTCTCAATCTCCCCCTTGATGAGTATATTGACAAACTCAGAAAAAAGCATGAAGTTGAGTTTGATTTTGAAGAATCCAACATGGTCCAACGAAGAGAACGAAGCTTATGACCATGTCGACAGAAGGAACCACTAGAGCAACAACTGAAAGAGCAAATTGATCTCCAAAGCTCTAAAATGATCCCAACAGACTTTTTCTTCTCTATTCTCCCCCTTTTGGCAATAAACACATCAAGATGCAATAGAGAGAATATGACATGTCAATGGATGAATATGGCTGAAGTTTGTTTATTTAAGCATTTAGAGCCATGAGAATTATCCATAATGACCATAATGTAATACACCAAGCCATAACTCAATAAAACGCTATCTAGATCATGACAACATATATATAAACCAGCTAGAGCACATAGATGATAATCTGAAATGTAGTGCATTTTGTGAGCAAGTCACGTCATCAATGAGTAAAGTCTAGCTAGAGACATCCAAGGATGATGCAGGCCATGTCAATAAGCTAAGCGGAACAAAGAAGCTAACATTGAGTCCAAATAGAGTGCTATAAGCTCAAGATTGAAACATTGGTTAAAGTACTTGGTTCTGATTGTAGATTAAGCAAATTGAGCACATTAAACATTGTCTTTTGAAAGCATATGGTTGTTTTCAACCCAATTTTTTATTTATGTGCTAGATCTCAAGCCTTATGCGACTACTCCAAGCAATAAGCTTAAGAAGATAGTCTAGGTGATCCAAAACTCCCCCTGAGTTCATGCCTAGTGCAATGGCAAGCTGTCTCATGAGAAAGAATTGGTGAAATCAGTTTTTTCGCACAAATATGGTGGTTGTCAACCAACATTTTGTTATATCATGTGCTAGATCTCAAGCCTTATGCGACTACTCCAAGCAAGAAGCTTAAGAAGATAGTCTAGATCATCCAAAACTCCCCCTAAGTTCATGCCAAGTGCAATGGCAAGCCGTCTCATAGGAAAGAATTGGTGAGATCAGTTTTTTCGCACAAAAGAGATCTTTTTGCTTTTTAACACATTGTACTAACTTATGTATCATCAGGAGACTAAAACAGCTCAAACTAAGCCTCAATATAGATTCAACACTCTACTCAGCCTATTTGACATGGCATGAATCATACAAGGATAGGTAAAGATAGACTAAACTCAAATGCTAGCATGACAAGTTTTAATTTAAGTTGAGCAATTTTAATTAACTTATCATGGCAGAAAGCTAGTCTACACATATGAAGTCATGATAAATCTAGCAAGCTAAGCACAAGTCATGGCAAGGTGTAAAGCATTGTAAACATGTCATAGCAGGATAATAATCAAGGCTCAATGTAGTTATATATTACAATGCTAAATGCTAAAAAGCAGAAAAATCCAGCTCCCCCTCAACAGGACATGCAACTTTTAGTTGAAGTTGAGTTTAGTCACAATTAAGCTCCAGAAGCTCCCAAAAGAACTCTCCCTGAACCAAAGCAATAAATCGTGAAGCTGGCAAATAAAACCAAAATAGGCAGTCCTTAAAGCATAGATAAGATATAGAGACAACTATGGCTCAGACTGACTCTCATCTACCCCATATGACTCCAGGACAATCAGCTGACAGTAAATCACACACTAGAGAGCAAACACGTACCCTGTCTACCCGAGGGTGGCCCAACCCTCGCTAGAACCTACAAGAAGTGAGTGAGCTCGACCTAGTGAGATAAGAAGCAGCTAATCCTGGAAGCACAAGATAAGAGTTAGAAGTCTAAGCATCTTGGCAAGAGAAGCACTCTAACCTATGCTGGAAGGACTAAACTCAAATGCACCCCGAGTGCAATGCAACAGAAATGAGACAGAAGCATAATCAATATAGTAAAGCAGTAAAGCCCAAAACTCCCCCTCACTACAGTCCATAAGGACAAACCACCCCAAGCTCTCCCCGCAGAGCTGAAAACCTCGAACTATCCAATGGTTTGGTGAAGATGTCAGCCAACTGGTGGTCACTCTCCACAAACTGGAGCACTATATCGCCCTTCTCTACATGGTCTCTAAGGAAGTGAAAACGGATATCGATGTGCTTGGTCCGAGAGTGTTGCACTGGGTTCTTAGCAATGTTAATCGCAGAAGTGTTATCACAAAAGAGTGGAACACTGTCGATAACTAACCCAAAGTCCCGCAGGGTCGAAGCCATCCAGAGTACCTGACTGCAGCAGCTGGCTGCAGCAACATACTTGGCCTCTGCGGTGGACTGCGCAACACCGGACTGCTTCCTCGAAGACCAAGAAACGAGAGAAGTTCCAATGAATTGGCATGTGCCAGAAGTGCTCTTCCTATCTATCCTACAGCCGGCAAAGTCTGCATCCGAAAAGGCTCTCAAGGAAAGACAGGAAGAGGAAGAGTACCAGATACCATAGTCAATGGTAGCTCGAAGGTATCGAAAGATGCGCTTCACCGCCTGGCGGTGAGATACGCGAGGAGAAGCCTGAAAACGAGCACACAGACACACAGAGAAGTGTATATCTGGTCTCGAGGCCGTGAGGTAAAGAAGGGAGCCGATCATACTTCTGAACTCTTTCTGATCAACTGGCTCGCCGTCCTCATCTGGGTCAAGATAGGCTGTAGAAGCCATGGGAGTTGACACTGGCTTACCATCACTCATGTCGAAGCGTCTCAGGAGGTCACGAGTGTACTTTCCCTGATGAAGAAATGTACCCTCCCGAGTCTGCTTGATTTGGAAGCCAAGGAAGAAGGTCAACTCGCCCATCATACTCATCTCAAACTCGGTGCTCATGACATCCGAGAACTGTGAAACCAGAGTATGAGAAGAGCCGCCAAAGATGATGTCATCGACATAGATCTGGACGAGCAGAAGGTCATTGCCATGACGGCGGATGAACAAGGTCTTGTCTACTTTACCCATTTCAAACCCATGACTCAACAAGTAGGACTTAAGCCTCTCATACCATACTCTGGGGGCCTGCTTAAGTCCATACAACGCTTTCGAAAGCTTGAAGACATGGTGTGGGTATTTGGGGTTCTCGAAACCTGGAGGCTGTCTGACGTAAACTTCTTCCTCAATGACTCCATTAAGGAAGGCACTCTTGACGTCCATCTGGTAGAGCTTGAAACCCTTAGAAGCTGCAAAGGCAAGCAGAATTCTAATGGCCTCAAGTCGAGCTACAGGGGCAAAGGTCTCCTCGAAATCTAGACCCTCAACCTGAGAGAACCCCTGAGCTACCAGTCTAGCCTTGTTCCGAATAACCACTCCATCCTCGCTCTGCTTGTTCTTGAACACCCACTTAGTCCCAATAATATTGTGACCTCGCGGGGGCTCGACAAGCGACCAGACCTTGTTCCTCTCGAAATTTTCTAACTCCTCATGCATGGCATTGACCCAAGACTCATCGGAAAGAGCATGAGAAATATCCTTGGGCTCAAAGGAGGCAATGAAAGCAGAGTGGAGACAGAATTGAGATAAGCTAGATTTTGAGCGAGTAACACGCTCGAACAGGTCTCCAATCATCTGCTCAGAAGGATGCCTTTTCTGGATATGTCGGGGAGGTCCAGGATGAGATGAAGAAGTGGGCTCTACCTCGTGAGCTGACGAGGTAGGAACAGAACCACTAGCTCCAGAGGAAGCAGAAGGCATGGGCTGATCACCTGGAGGTGCGGTAGAAGATGGCACCTCAAGGGGTGGATAAGGGACCGGATCGGGTAGACAACTCTCATCTCCATCGTCCTCGTCATCCACGAAGATGGTCTCGGACTGCTCTAAAGAACCTGAGATATCAGGCCTAGTCCCTGGACTGGCCTCGTCAAAGGTCACCTCACAGGTCTCTACCATTTTGCTAGACTCGCAGTTCCAGACCCTATAAGCCCGCGAAGAAGGCGAGTAACCTAGAAAGATCCCATCACAAGAACGTGACTCGAACTTATCTAGGTTCCCGGACTTCAGAACAAAGCACTTGCAACCAAACACACGAAAATGAGAGACGCTGGGCTTTCGCCCGTATCTCAACTCATAAGAAGTGTGGTGCAAGTGTGCCCTAAGAAAGACTCGATTTGAGACATGGCACGCGGTGGCTATAGCCTCAGCCCAAAACTTCCGCGGTGTAGAGTACTCATTAAGCATCGTCCTGGTCATCTCGACCAAGGTACGGTTCTTTCTCTCCACAACGCCATTTTGCTGTGGGACGTGCGGAGAGGAGAACTGATGCTCTACACCTGTCTCACCACAGAAACTCTCAAAGTAGGAATTCTTGAACTCCGTGCCATTGTCACTGCGGATCGCTCGTAAGGCACCTGGGAGCTCAACAGAAAGCCTACTAAAAAGACCTCGGAAAAGTGAAAACGTCTCATCCTTCGAGGCTAAGAAAAACACCCAAGAAAACCTCGAGAAGTCATCGACCACAACAAGAACATACCACTTCCCTCCTGCTGACTGCACTCGAGCTGGTCCAACTGTGTCCATGTGGAGCAGCTGTCCCGGTGCATCGGTCATAGTAACTGTGACCGGAGGATGAGAAGCGGCAACCATCTTGCCGTGCCGGCATGGAGCACAAACTAGATCTTTGACCATTTTGAGCTTCGGCAGACCACGAATGAGGTCGTGGCCGCTAACTCGGGTCAAATGGTCAAATCCGATATGACCAAGTCTCCTATGCCAAAAAGAGAGGTCGCGGGACTCAGAAGCAACTAAACACCTGAGAGGATCACCAGAAGACTCAGAAAAATCAGCACGAAAGATCCTCCCAAAACGAGAAATCCCGCAAACCAGACTACCCGAAGAATCAAGAATTTTGCAATTGTTTTTCTTGAAGCTCACCTCAAAACCGTCATCGGTAAGCTGAGAAACAGAAAGCAAATTGTACTGCAGCTTACTAACCAAGGCAACATCCTTAAGAATAAAAGAGGCATTAATGCGCACAGTACCTTTGGCGATGACGCGCCCAGACGAAGCGTCTCCGAAGGTGATCGTCTCATCACCTGGAGCACGGGCAAGGGAAGAAAACCAACGGGAATCTCCGGTCATGTGTCGTGAACACCCGGAGTCTACGAGCCAAACCTTTCCCTTCCCTGCCCGGCGAACCTCGTCCGAGTCGGAGTACAGCTCGCTGTCGCTGAGTTCGCCCTCGAGGGCCATGAAGCACATGCCGGAGAAGTCGTCGCCGTCATCCTTGGGCTCTTGGTCACCCGTCCCGTCGTCGTCGCTCCATCCCTCCACCTCGCTGAGGTCGAGGTCGTCGAACGCGGTGAGGACGCGGTGGAAGAGCTTCTTGGCCTTCCCGAAGTTGCGGAACTTCTTCTTTCCCGGCGTCGGAGCTGGAGGCTTCTTGTTGCGGTTCTTGTCGGTGTAGTCGATCTTGCTCGAACCGCCGTAGTCGTTCTTGCCCTTCTCCAGCTTGGGGCAGTTTGCCCGAATGTGGTTGGGGCCACCACACTCGAAGCAAATCACGGGTCCTCCTCTCTTTCTGTCTCTCCTACCCTTGTAGGCATGTGAAAACCTTCGGGCTAGGAGGGCCAGCTGATCATCCGCAAGCTGCTCTAACTGATCATCAGTTATGTCACAGAGAGCAGCGAGGGAAAAACCGCAAGAAGAATCAGAAGAGAGACCAGAAGCAGAACTGGGATCGGTGACCAAAGCCATCGACTGTGACTTCGACCGACGAGAGACAACGTCAATCTCGTGAGTCTTGAGGCGCGAGTACAGCGCGTCAAGAGTCAGGGTCGAGAGGTCTGTCGTGTCTTTGATGGTGGTCACTTTCATCTCCCAAACACGAAGATCGAGTGCAGCGAGCATCTGACGAGCGTTGTCCGAGTCGGGGTATGTGAGACCGACCGCTCGGAGGTTGCTCAAGATCTTGTGAAATCGCGCAAAGCACTCATCTAAGGACTCGCCAGCGTGCATTTCGAACTTGTTGTACTCACGCTTGAACTGGTCCTGTCGCACCGTCTTTATTTGGGTGGTGCCCTCATGGTAAGCATCGAGGGTCTCCCAAATATCGAAGGCGGACGAAAGATGAGAGATGCGGTCAAACTCGCTACAACTCAGGCCCTGGATAATGATGTTCCTTGCCTTAGCGTTTGCCTCAACATCAGTCATGTTATTGACATTGATGTTCTCATCGGTAGGAACAGCAAACCGGACCTTGACCTTGCGCCAGATGGCATACCCCTGAGCCTGGATGTATGTCTCCATTCGGCTCTTCCAGAAGGGGTAATCCATGCCATCGAAAACAGGCGGCTTGGTCGAGTACTTGTCCGTCGCCATGGCTCTTGTGACCGGTTAAGATCTATTGATTAGAGCTAACCGGCTCTGATACCAATTGTAGGACCGAAATGGCGACAGAGGGGGGGGGTGAATGGCGCTCTCAAAAAATTCAACCCCAATACCTTGCTGAAAAACAGTGAGGACTGCTGCTGAAAAGAGAGGATCACTTGCAGCCCAAAAGTGCATAAAAACGAAAATAGCAAGAACTAGATATTGCAGATTTCAGCAAGCAGAAAACAGCAATAAAAGGCAAGAGAGATGGAATTCCTCCAGACTTTTCTCACTAAAAGGCTAAGACCTTGTACCAAATAGCCTAGAGACTTCAAATAACAAGGAAAACACACAAGAACACAAGAAATTCAGAATATGGGGCAAAACCTGAAAATTACTGGCAGCAGCTACAAAAACTTAAATTCCCACTCAATCCTTGAATCTTTGGCCACGAAACTTTGAGGATAGCTACTTAATAGCCATAGGAATCTGCATGCCAAGTTTCGTCGATTTTCATGAAGGGAATTAAGAACAGCCCCAAACTTTAGAAAGGGCAAAAATCTGAACAACTTCAGAAAGAAGCTCACACAAATCCAATTTACTCCATGAGCTCAAGTCCTTTGCTAATGAGAATTTGCAGATGAGTTAGCAATAGCAAGAGGACTCTACAAGCCAAATTTCAAGCCAAACCAAGAAGGAAATCAAAGGATTACTGCAAACCCTAGAATCAGCCTGACAACTACAGAGAGAGCACAAAAACTTAAATTCCCATCAAACCCTTGAACCTTTGGCCATGAGATTTTGTAGATAGCTAACCAATAGCCTCAGGAATCTACATGCCAAGTTTCAGGACAGCTCAAGAAGGGAATCGCAGAGGGCACCAAAACCCTAGAAATGACAGTGAAGAACAGAGAAACCTCAAAATGCAAATATGAGATTAAACCAAGGTTTGCTCATGAGAACTTGATCAAATGATCTTGAGGCAACATCCCAACCTAGAGCAACCCATTTTGGCACTCTCCAGCAAGAATCAACAAGAACCTCAAAAAACAAGAAATCTCAGAATGGGACATCGAAGGAAAAATGACCAGAGAGCCAAGAACTGAAACAAAACCCAAACTCCATCATTTCATATTGATCAAGAGGAAGAGAGATACATGATTGATACAAGAGGAATGCTTACAAGCTCTCAATCCATCCTCTACCTCTCCTCAACTCAAGAATGCACAACCATACATGCTTGACAGGAGAAGAACACACTCAGACAACCATCGAAGGGGACAAGCAGGGAGCACACCTCTGCCTCCTCCACCCACTCTCAACTACTAAAGCCTAAAGCCAAAACAACCACTAAAGCCTATTTTGACTAAAGGAAACCCTAATTCCCTCACAAGTGCTCAAGTGAGCATGCAGCCCCTCAATCCTATTTATAGCCTTGGCTAACGGGTCTCCGCCCCGTTACGCCTGCTAAATCCAACGGCGCCCGCTCCCGCTTGTGCAGCCACGCGAATTTCCCGATTCGCCCCTCCTGCACCTTCCGGGAAGCTTCCGCGCTCCTTGCCTCGCACGCCTCGCAACCACCTCGAGTCTTCGTCGTCTTCGACACATCCCGACCGTTCTGACCTCAGCGCCACCTGCGCCTAGTCCGGTCTACGTGTCTCGCCACGACTCCACCCGATGTCCTGCAGTCACACAGACAAGAAAACACGTCAAATAGCACCGCTCGACACATGAAAGCGTAGATACCATCACACTTACCACAGACAAAGTCCAAACCTGTCGAAACATTAGAATATACATCCTAAGCCCAAATGACCAAGTTTGACCAAAGTCCGACCGAGCCCGATTGCGCCACGCAACGGCTCGACTCCGAACCACTCAAACCAAACTCGACTATCCTAAACATTTGTCAATTACTCATCATTCACATGGAGTCACGACCACCTGGTCTCTCAATGATAGATAATCTATTGGATTCGAAATAAGAGTTTGCGATCATTATATGTTGTTGTAGTGTAAGAAATTTAGTAAAAATTTTTTAAGAATGATTGAAATAACAATTATCGGCAAGTACGAAGGTAAGTGATATTGTGATGTAACCGGGAATTCGTACACGGAGGAGAACTGGTTTATTAATGTTGTTGGATGACTTGCTATATGAATAATTCAATGCGGAAAGACAAGGAAATATGCTTGTCCGAATTATAATAGACTTCATAGTATAGTTGGGAGTAACATGGCGCGTAGGGTTTGATTACATGCATAGCAAAGCGCATCATGTACGCTGCAACAAACCAAACTGCTCCTATGATACATATGTGCCTTTTTGGAATGGAACTAAATTCGACCTTCAGGGGAGTAGTTAGTGCGGGGCAGGCTGACCTTCTACGTGGACCGAGGCCATTTTCCCTTTGTTGTGAGCTCAGCATTGAACTACTCGACGTCCTCTTTTGCCTTGGCCGTCATTTCCCTCTTTTTCTCGCGCTCCCTCTTGCGAGCCTTGCGCTCCCTGCGCGTGCGCGTCTCGAGATGAGCTTTCGTCTCCCAATGTATACGCTCAGTTTGCTCGTCCTTGCGGCTCCTCCTCCCGAATCTTGTAGGACCTTTTGATGTTCCACTCTTTGAAGTCGAGAGCCCACTAGTCCTCTGGGTGGATCTCAAGATCGATCCATTTGCGATAGCCACACAAGGGTTCCGGTGACTGTGGGTACACGGGGAGAGATTATTAGTGTGTACTTTAAGGGAGAAAAAGTAGGGAAAACACAATGTAACTGGTCCTTACAAGCTGCCGATAGCTGGTGGTGTCCTGACGGCGGTCTCTTCGAAATCTCTTGCACCTTCTTTTATAGGGCCCCGTGTGGCACTCTCGCTGCATTGACTCCCACTCAGAGTGATTTCCCAATAACTAATGTATCAGTCGGATAGTCTAAGGACTGCCAAACAGAGGAATTATTTTGATCAAAAAACACAAGGTTTCCTGAACCATCAAGGCGCATACCAACAATAGACCTGCCCTTCGTGGGTGTGGACCAGACCAAGATTCCATCACTGTTGTGAAGAATTAACTCCCCTTCCCCAGTGAAAGAAACCATGGCGTTGCTGCCTACTGGGAAGTGGCGGTTTGCAGACCAGATAGCCTGGGGCTGGCCGATGAGAAGATCCGCATAGCCATTGTAGTATGTCATCATGATGCAAAGGATAAACAAAGAACCATCTGTGCTATACAAGCCAAAACTAGCCAAGGTGTCAAGGCTTCTGTTCTGGAGGAATACTCGAGCGCTGGAGCTCCCGCTCAAGCTGATGTATGAATAGTCCAAGAAGGAAAGGTGTGGAAGGAGGAGTAAACAAGTAGGCAGAAGAGGGCGGTAATCCACACATGTAATGACTGCATGGCCAATTATTTTTTACAGATAATCAAGCAAGAGGTAGCTGTTTTGCAGCTTGCAGGAGAGATCACTAAGAAGGTATAGGGAGAAATTGCAGAGAAGGAAATACAGCAAAACAGGTTGTATAGAATATGCAGATTGCGCTACTGCCTGGAGCTTGGTGCATACATGAGATGCATCACAATTCAGAGTAATGGAGTCAGAAAAGAGCTTCCACAAAAAGGCAGCTGAACCTACCATATGTGAGATTGTCATGCCTTTGTTTGACCATATGTTTTGATGATCTTTGTCAAGCCGAGTAGGGAGCATATACGTGGTTGTTTCGTAGCTATCAAAATGGGCGGTCTCTCTATTTAGTTTCTAGTAAGTGGAAAAACAACTATGAAGTCTTCCTACCTTGGTGGACTTTTTCTAGTATTTATGGGTCCTCCGTTCTTTTTTGGTGAGTTTTAGCTGTAGTCTTCCTGGCTTATCCATGTATTCAAAGGCAAGCCACCATTTTGAATTTGCTTTGATATGGTCAGAGACGAAAGATAGTGATATGATGATTGCTAATGCTCATTCTAATTTCAGTGCTAATTAGCTTGAGGAATGGTCTCATTTCTTGTGAGCCAATTGTATCTGTATTATATCTCTTAAGACGTTTAGAAAGCTACTTTCTAGGACCTTGTGTCCATTCTTCTGATTTTTAAACAAAGTTGTTTCTTTGTATCTTTTATAGGGGTTGCTGCTGTTGCGAATATTCATATATACACACCATTTGTCTAGATATTCAATCTATTCTTTAAAATTATTGCGACCTGGGATGCACGAACACGGACATGTGTGTCGGACATGACACGTATCGGACATGGGATTCTCCATTTCCTAAAAAATGGTGACACGGGGACACAATACACACATACACATACATACATATACACATACATACATGTATGTACGTACATACATGTATGTATGTATATACATATATATATATATATATATATATATATATATATATATATATATATATATATATATATATATATATATATATATATATATATATATATAGGACACCTATTTACTACACCCAGGTGTAGTTACACCCATCATATCTACCATCCATCTTCATCAAGATACCACTCAATATTTCGGGTTATTGGGTTGGCTTTTAAGGCTTTCTTGTCGGATGGACCCGTATGCATGGCAATAAATCTGTTTTACGTGTACACAGGATGGAGCATTTAATTTTGATTCTGCGTATGAACGGAATTGTGGTATGCGCCGCGGATTGCGCAGCCGGTCGGTGTGTATGTGGTTGTGAATCAGCGCTCGTATAGTTTCTTTGTTTGTTGTACGTTTGAACATACTTTTGCAGAAAATATCTTCAGCGCAGATACTTCCTTCCGCGTGAAACGTAATTATTTAACGGATGATTAGGATATATTGAGTACGCAGCTTATGCCTTGAGGCGAGACATTGATAGGCGGGATGACTAATTATCTACTCGGTAAGTACACGGTGCTTCGTAACATTTTGTGCACAAGACCTCAAAATGGTTAGTTTTTGGTAGTATGTGGCGTGATTCACTGGTAAAATATTGTATCCTCGTAAGGCAATGCAGATTAGGTTTTACGTGTACATAGTATGGCGCATTATTTTTGATTCTGCGTATGAACGGAATTGTGGTATGCGCCGCGGATTGCGCAGCCGGTTGGTGTGTATTTGGTAGTGAATCAAAACTAGTAGTAACGTATTCCAGGTGGAAATTAGTAGCAGCTTACTCCTGGTTAATTGATGATTGCACTGTAAACAAGTTATTTGTAAATACTACCATTTTTTTAACATAATGATTTAATTGAAAAAATAGTAGCATCATAATCCATTTGGAAATCAGTAGAGACATTCTCCTTTATGGGACAGTTAATTTCTAGCCGAGCAACATACCAGATGATAAGTATTTGTATTGAAAAAGTAGAATGTGTATCTCAAAAGTAGTATCATACTACATTTGATGAGAGTACTAGTAATCTGTACTCCTTTACTAAAGAAATATTAGTAGTATTATATTCAATTTTTTTGGGAGTTTAAGCAGTTTCATTCTTGTTAAGAAGAAAACTAGTAGTATCATAATCCAGGTGGAAATTAGTAGCAACATACTCCTGGTAATTTAATGATTGAATTGTATACCATTGCAAATAATCCATGATCCATTGGAAATTAGTAGCAACGTACTCCTGGTAATTAGCATGACTATTTAATAATCCATGATTTTATTACAAATAAGAAATCGATACCCAAAAAAGGATTTATTTGGTGAGAGCAGAACTAATATTTACACACTCTCTGGCATCCCATACTGGACACCTTTCCCGTTTTCTGATGCAACAAGCACGAAATTTGAAGGAGTATGTATTGTGCTAGCTCTACTGTATAGTGCTAAAAGTAGTATTCTCCGTAATGTACCAGCAACTTTCAAGTTATGTAAGTAGTATGTGTTCAGGCGAAGAAGTGAATGTGTATGTATGGAAAAGGAGTAAGTGTACGTATGAAAAAGGAGTACGTGCAAGAATCAAAAAGGAGTATGTGTACATATGACATAGGAGTATGTGTGCAAGAATCAAAAAGGAGTATGTGTACATATGACATAGTGATTCATGTTTGCTAATAGTGATTCATGTTTGCACAAGAGACAGGGCCATGGTAAAAGCAGAATTGGAGGTACTGCCAGCAAGTGGTGTAATCATCTTCTTTGATTTGGTCATGGCCTGCAATGAATTGAACAACTATCATGAATTATTGTAAAGTGGACAAATAATGAGTAAGACAACTAGTCGAAAACAAAATGGCCTGAAACTTAATGGATGTATGACATTCGTGAGAAACTGGGAGCAACATACTCCTTTATGGGACAGTTCATTTCTGGCAGAGTAACATACCAGATGATAAGTATTTGTAGTAGAAAAGTAGAATGTGCATCTAAAAAGTAGTATCATACTACATTTGATACTAGTAGTATAACAATCCAGGTGTAAATTAGTAGCAACATAGTCCTGGTTATGTGATAATTGTACTGTATACCATTGTAGCCATTAAACCAATTTCAAGATTGCACTGTATACAGGTTATTTGATGATTGCACTGTATACCATTGCAGCCATTAAACCATTTTGAAGACTGTCACGAAAAGAAGTATTAATAGTGTCATGTTTAAGCACATACTATATGTACATTTTAACTACATGTGCAGTGTTACTAGTGACTGATTGAAGCACATACTAGTAGTGAAAATTCGACTACATGCCCATTGTAAGCTTTTGAAAAGTACATACTTCAAAGGTAAGAATATATGTGCTTTTACGTTACCCAGCAAATATATACTTCTTACCTGTGACGATTAATTAGTCATGTGTAAGAACGGTATTAATCAGCTCGAGCAGAGAACATACTACTTTGCCATAGTAGTAATTCAAAAGGTATGTATGTCTTTCCTTAATAAGCACTTATGGACTTCTTCGTTGCCAAGCAATGTATACTACGTACTAGTCACGAGTAATTAGTCATGTGAAAGAAATGTATTACTCGTCTTGAACAGAAGTAGTATTTTTGACAGATTTAAGTACATACTATTAAGCATTTGCTAAACTGAATGGAGGTATGACCAGTCTGTTACAGGTGGTCAGATTTCCCTAATACCGGAGGTCATACCTCTCTGATAGCAGCTTGCGAAGCGGTCTGCGCTGCCTAACCGGCACAATCGACACAACCTGCAGACGGTAGCAAATACCAACATGAAGGGACACATGGTTTTCAGCGTGCTAGAACTGATTGTTGTCAGATAGATTTGTAGAAGATGTTGTAAACACAATCCAAATAATACAACATGGTGTACATCATACTTCTTACTCCCCAAAATGTGGTGTTTCAGTCATACTACTTTTTTTATCGTATCTGGTACCCGTGAACATAAAGTACTGCTACATGTTAGCACTGATAGTGATTAAATTCTTTTTGATCATTGGAGAAACTGGGAGCAACAGTTTTGATCAAATTCTTCTTTTTCCAAGTAAAGGATTTGAACATCTATCATGTAGTATTGTCAAGAAGGCATAAAATTAGTGGGAGATATTAACGCCATTAATCATTGGAGTATTATCTACACTGGAAACTTGTAAAAGTGATTTAAAAGATGGGAATGCTAATGTCAAGTTAACAGGATTTGCAAGTAAATGAATTGAACAACACCCATGAAGTATTGTCAAATAGGCAAAGGTAGTGGGACAACCCGTCTGAAACAAAATGGATCCTGTATCTGAATGGAGGTATGACCAATCTGATACCAGCAGTCAGAACTCCCAGATACCATCGGTCAGACCTCCCTCATACCATCTTGCGGAACTGCTTGCACTGCCTACCGGCACAAGAGACACAACTAGCAGACGGTAGCAAATACTAAAATGATACTCAGACAAAAGCTCCTAGAAACGTTCACTCAGAATTAAGCATAGGAACAGATTTGGAACAAGCAAATTAGCGGACAGCAAGCAGAGGAGGTGTTTGCTCCTGTCATGCAGGGTTGCTCGCTACCTGGGCGTTCTATCGAGCACCTAGCAGGCATTCCGCAAATGTAATGCTAACACCATGACTCGACTAGACATTGTCTCAAACAGTTTACAGGCAAGATTGGTAGTTTATGTAGAGGATTAATCTACTCACACTTGACCAAGAACGTAGCAACGAACCATTATCGAAAAATCCAACAACTCGACACTGAACCACAAAACTTAACGAGTTCAGAACATCAGAAATCATCAGAAAAAAAGGATAACATACCAACCAAATGCTTTGAAGACTTCTCCCCAAAACACGGCAATACGATGCACCAATCGGCAAGACGACGCACCAATGCTGTGAAGACCTCTCTGTATATTCTTCTCCTCACCGGCAAGACAACGCACCAATCGGCAAGAAGACGCGCCGGCAAGCGCCTCGCCTCCAAGCTGCCAGCGATATGGTAACGGCGAACTGGTATCGAATATGTCGATATGGAGATTGCGCATTCTCCGGGATAACCCATGATTGGGTAGCGATCTGCTGAAAAATCGCTTGGATGTGGATCTATTCCTCGTGAAACCCGAATGAGTAAAACTGCGGAACCGCTTGGCTCCAACACGAATCTCCAACAATATCAACGGAACATGACCCGGGTGTAACTACACCCGGGAGTAATAAGAAATTTTCCTATATATATATATATACACACATATATACATATACATACATGGAAACATATCCAGTGCTAACATGATAACACTTCTCCACAGCCATCCGATCTGCTCCGTACGGCCTAGATTCTTGAGGGTGGAAACACCAACTCACTTATGCCTTTTCGCGCAAAACCCCCTACCGGTCCCGTCAATTTTTTTCGAACCCCCGCCGTCTGAACTTCTTCTCCTCACGATCGGCTCCCCGCGCCTGCCGCCCGCCCGCGCCGATCACCGCCGTCCCCCCGCGCACGCCGTCTCCCCGCGCCTCCTGTCCGCACGCGCCGATCACCGCCGTCCCCCCGCGCGCGTCATCTCCCCGCACCTCCTGTCCGCCCGCGCCGATCACCGCCGTCTCCCTGCGCCTCCCGTCTGCCCGCACCGATCAGCGCCGTTCCGCCTCCCGTCCGCCCGCGCCGATCACCGCCTTCCCCCGCGCGCACCGTCTCCCCGCGCCTCCCGTCCGCCCGCGCCGATCACCGCCGTCCCCCCGCGTGCGCCGTCTCCCCGCGCCTCCTGTCCGCCCGCGCTGATCACCGCCGTCTCCCCGCGCCTCCCGTCCGCCCGCATGTCCTCTAGGATCGTTAAATGATTGGGGATCAAACTTGAACAAAGTTATATCTGTTTCTTCAGAACTAAATAAGAAACAATGTTACTTTGGGGTTGCACAAAAGAACTTCAGACAGGCAGACGGTGTCAATTTTTTTAGAGATATTCAGTGTTAAGAGTAATATGGAAGCTGATGACAGTCAAACACAATGAAATGTGAACTGCATACTCTTCATGTCTTGTGGCACTAAACAAATAAGTGCAGATTTTTTTCACCAAACATAATTAGCTAATAACTAGCAAAAAGAACCGCAAGGCTGCAGGTTGCAGGCATGATAAGAAAAGGAGAAAAATTGCAAAACCTTTCGACGCATAACACTTAAGAGCATCTCCAGCAGATGCTTTAAAAGTGCCTCGTGCTTTAAAATCTGAGAATATAAAGCATAGGATTACTCCAGCAGATGCTTTAAAATGGGCTCGTGCTGTAAAAAATTTTAGAGATCCTGTAAATCACAGCATCGGTGCTTTATTTTTGGAGCACCAGGCCCGTGCTGTATCGCGTGCTGTATATCCTTTTCCCCGTGGCGCGAAAGCCTTTTCCCTTCCCGCGCGAGTTCCCGATCCATTGACGCATCGCTGCAGCCGGCGGCACGCGCGGCGCGGTGGTCGGCGCCCTGCCTCCGCGGCTCCGCCGAACGCGCCGCCCTTCATCTGCCCAACGCTGCTCGACGCGCCCCCTTCCTGCGCCTGGCTGCCTGGCGAGCGCCGCCCCATTCCGGCGCCTGGTGAACGCGCCTGGCGAGCGCCGCCCCATTCCGGCGCCTGGCGAGCGCCGCGCACGTACGGCGCGTTGCTGACGCCGCCCCCTTCCTGCGCCTGGCTGCCGCTCGTGTCTGCTGGCCCCATCAGTCGCGCCGTGCTAGCTTCTGCATCGTGGCTGACGCGCGACGCCCTGCCATCCTCAACGCCGTGCTTGCCAACTGCCCACTAGGTGTTCGGTTAATTGCCAACAAGAGAGTGCATGCACAAAAAGACAAGAGAATTGGATGGAAATCAATTATAAAGCACCAGTTTTACAGCACCTGCTGCAGCACGACACCCTGGATCTCTAAAAATGAGGTTTACAGGATCTTTATAATTGGTTTTAAAGCACCACTTTTAGAGCACCTGCTGGAGATGCTCTAAGAGTAAGTACAATACACTAAATAGCACCAGGTGCACTTTTCCCTCACCTATAACCACAAATACGGTAGTTGTTTCCTCTGGAGAAAATCCTCTTTAAGAGCGAGTTGACAACAGTTGCCTTTTCTCTGATATTCTCTCCCAGGCTTATCATTAATTCTCAAGCAGCTATGGAGGCTACTCATTGGGGTTTCACATTAGCGATTTACCACTTAAACTTTCCTCATGTATCCAGCTTATGGTATAAAGTAACCATAAGGTGTTTCCTCAAATCCAGGAGTGCTTTTTTTTGTAGTTTAATCCAACCGTGAATAGTTCTTTTGTTCTTTTGCAGAATACAGCTGGATTTATTTAAGGAAAGCATCCACGGTTTGTGCCCTGGTCTTAAATTGAGCTATTTCCGGTTTCCTTCCTCAAATTCCTCTCTTCTATCATAGTTCTTATCCTTGCCACATCAGACCACTTCCCAGCATTGGCATAGATATTAGACAACAGAAATGATAGCCAGGATCACTGGGGTTTTGTTCAAATATTTTTTTCGCAACTAGCTCAGAATGTCCATTCTGTTATGCACTCTACACGCTGCCAAGAGGCATCCAAGAACATCAACTTCTGGCTCTTCTTGCAAATTTGAAATGAAACTCCAAGCATCATCAAGCTTCCCAGATCTGCTGTAAAGGTCGACAACACATGACTAGTGCTCCTTATCTGGGGAAATATTATAGTCATGTATCATGGAGTCATAGAAGAACAAGCCCTTGTCAATAAGGCCTGCATGGCTACAACAAGATAAAAGAGCCACAAAAGTCACCTTATCTGGAGCAATTCCATCTATCTTCATTATATCAAAAAACATTAGTACTTGATCTTCATGACCATTCTTTCCAAGAGAAGAAATCAGTGTGTTATATGTAGCAGTCTCTCGTTCTGTCATCAGTTGAAAAATCTCTTTGGCCTTTTCTAGCCAACCACACTTGCAATACATATCTATAAGTGCATTACTAACTGAGCAGACTGAACCAATACAATACCTAATTACATAACCATGTATCTCCTTACCCTGGATGAACTTGGAATGTTCATTGCATACTGGAAGAGCTGAAACAACAGTCACATGATCAGGTCTAAATCCCACATTCTGCAGCTCAATGCACACAATGCAGAATCTGTATCCCCATTCATGGCGTATGCAGCAACCACTGCATTCCATATGACTAAATCTCTCTTTGGCATGAGCTCAAATACAATTGCTGCCTCCCTTATGAATCCTTGTTTACTATAGAAGTCTATAAATGCGCTCCCTAGAAACTCACTCTGCTCAAGTCCATTTCTTAAGGAGAACAACAAATTTCTTTTCCATGCCCGAATAACCTCAGCTCGGAAAGACTAGGAAGAACACTTGCCAGGGTAGTAGAATTTGGTTTTAGCCCTGAAGCAACCATTTCAGTAAACAAATTGACACTCACATGTTACATTCTATTATGCGAATACCCCGCAATTAGGGTACTCCAAGAGACAACAACCTTGAAATCGATAGAACATAACAAATAAGCAGCCATCTCCACACAATCACATTTGGAGTACATTTTTTTTAGATAAAGGATATAAAATCCGGCCTCTATATCCACGAAGGATATACACAGCCAAAAGTTACACGAGCTCTTAGGCTCAACGCCTCAAGACTGAGGTACATAAAACAACAAGAAAGATAACTTAAGGGCTATGAAAAAACTAGAAAGGCTAAGCTTCAGCACTTTTCTCCGTCCTTGCTTACAACCAAGCCCCTAACCTCATCCGACCGTGCCACCCAAACTTCGGTCTGCTTTGCGTGAAGATGAACCTCCGAGGCGACGTCTCCAAGAAGGCGACGAGAGTCGCCGACGCCGCCCGCCTCACCGAGGCAAGACTTTCACCTGGAGACCAGTAAACATGAGAGCTACGTAGTGCCACGACACACCTCCAGGAAGGATAATGGCGCCCGAAGGCGTCATTGATGTCGAGACCGGTAAAAACACCGGCAAGGCTTTCGCCAGCACATCCACAGCACCCTACGCACTACCCACACGCAAAATAGACCGCCACCAACACTCCGGGGCCCTGCACGCCTCAAGTCCATGGCATAGCCACCCTTGAACTTCACGACGAGCCGCTTCCTACAATGTCCGCCACTGTAGAAACCACTATGCGACGACTAAGCGCCACCACTGAGCAGATCCAGGGACATGAGCCACAGATCAAACCTACAGCAAAACAACAGAAAGGCCTGACACAAAACTTCCTGAACGCCTTACGGAGTCTGAACGGCACGTGGATCACCACCGCCTTCTTGCTCCCAGCCGCAACCAACTGGAACTCGGAGCTGATGAAGAGGAACTTGAGGTCGTTCTTGAGCTCCTGGTTGCCACTCTCCAAGTCGAAGAACTCCTGCGCGACGGAGTTCACAAACTCCGAGGGCTCGGGGCCCTAGTCCTCCTGCACCTTCCTCCTCACCGCGAACAGGAGCGGAGGCGGCGCCGGCGAAGCGGCTACGCGCGCTCTCCCGTCTCTCACTGCCGGCGGAGAAAGAAGCATGAGGGAGAAGCCGGCGCGGGCGGGCGCGGCACGGCGGGCGGAGCCACCGCAACACCGATTTCTCCGCCGGGAAGCGCACGAGAGCCGCCGCCTCCGGGCTCGACGCCCTGCCGACCGCCGTCCCAATACCCCGCGCTCGAGGGCGACCTCACGAAGCCGGTCGCCGCTTCCGCTCGATCCCGCCGCCTCGAAACCACCGGCCCGCCGCCCGCCTCCGGCTTGAAACTGCCGAAACCGCACCGGCTGCCCACGCCCGCACTCGCGCTGGCGCCGCCGACCGCCGCCCCCGAAGCCGTTGTGCACGGTCGAAACCGAGCTCGGCCGCCGCCCGCCCCTACCACCTGCTCTCTTGAGCTCCTCGCGCCGCCAGGGAGTCGGCGGCTAGGGATTAAAAGACACATCTAACAATTACAAAAGGAAACCACGGGTGGGACCCCCTCCCCCCTCGACGCCGGCGAGGCCGCCGGATGAGGGGGAGGGGGGCCAGATCTGGAGAACGACCCTGTTGTTGGTGCTTCAGTTGTGACTCACTTAGACATCTCAGTGGATTACAAGCTTTCCACATTTGGAGTACATATCAACCAACGCATTAGAAACATAGATATCCTCAGCAACTCCACATCTTACTGCCCATCCATGTAATGTGATCATCCGTCGTGATCACGGAGCGGGAGGCGGCCTAATGAACGGAGCGGGCGGCGCTGGGAGGCAGAACGGCGTGGGGAGAAAAATCGCTGATCGGCGCGGGCGGACGGGAGGCGGAACGGCGCGGGGAGACGTCGCTGATAGGCGCAGGCGGACGGGAGGCGGAACAGCGGTGATCGGCACGGGCAGACAGGAGGCGCGGGGAGACGGCGGTGATCGGCGCGGGCGGACGGGAGGCGTGGGGAGACGGCGCGCTCAGGGGGACGACAGTGATCGGCGCGGGCGAACGGCAGGCGTGGGGAGATGGCGCGCGCGGGGGGGACGGCGGTGATCGGCGCGGGCGGACGACAGGCGCAGGGAGCCGATCGTGAGGAGAAGAAGTTCAAACGGCGGGGGTTGGAAAAAATTGACGGGACCGGTAGGGGGTTTTGCGCGAAAAGGCATAAGTGAGTTGGTGTTTCCACCCTCAAGAATCTAGACCGTACGGAGCAGATCGGATGGCTGTGGAGAAGTGTTAGCATGCTAGCACTGAAAAGGCTGTTAGCACTGGATACGTTCCCTACATATACATATACATATACATATACATATACATATACATATACATATACATATACATATACATATTGTTGTGGTTACTGACCAAACAGAGAGAGATGGTAGTGGAGAGGTGGGAGTGTTCTTCCTCACCCTCCCCCTCATCTGGATATATATATTCATATGGAGTATACTTTTATAATTATGCCCTTACATCCGTACATCCCCCTTAGGGGCATTTGAGTCATTACTCGTGTTACTCTGGTTCTTATAACCTCCTAACAGGCCTGCTGGGCTTAGGTGGGGGCCACCCCTACAACACATATACATACGTACGTACGTACAGACACACACACACACACACACATATATATATATAGTATAAATAACAGGGGCACCATGGTGCCCAGACTCCATGATTAAAATCTTCCATCTATGATTAAGACTTTCCATCCATGATTGAGACCTTGCACTGACACGTATCTAAAAGCAATCCAAAGGCAGGGAGGTCTGGTGCCCAGACACCATGGTGCTTCATTTCAGCGTTATATATATATATATACATACATACATATATATACATATATATATATGTCTATTACTATTATAAAAGGATGAGTTAGTGATTGTACGTCCATTCTCCTCCAACCGCTCTATTCACTCAACTTTTCACCATTCTCCACTTTCCAACTGATCAGAGCAACTCTTATATATATATATATATATATATATATATATATATATATATATATATATATATTAATGAGTTCCGTTGTAACATACGGGTACGTTAACTAGTATGTGTATGTGTGTGTGTGTGTGTATAGAATGCTTTTCTACATGTTTAACAAACAAAAATAGTAAAATGTTAGGAATATGTACCTCAAAGATAATCCTCAGCTCTTGGTCTTTTCTGTTCTTCATAAAGCATAAATTCATAACTTCATATTAATACAAGAAATTCAGAATTCCTTTAACTTGTGAATAGATAAAACTTGATTAGTAAATGTAAGAAACAATGTAACAAATAAAATGCAACAACAAACACCTAAGTACGTAACATTATAACAACCATCCAATAATTGATGAATGCTAACAATCAACAAAAAGTTGCCAAGTTCAAACATAGAAACTTAAAGATAGAGTACAACTGATAGTCCAACAAGAAGTAGCCACTAGCCAACATAGGAGTGGTTCAACTTAAGTTACATAACAAACTCAAATTAAAGGCTTATGAAAAGATAGCATGAGACTCCTAGACTTCCTCTTGTTCATTCTCATCTGGGTTCACCACATTAGACCCATCTTCAAAAGACACGTTCTGCAACTCTGGTTTTTCAAGAGAGAGATTAGCAACTTCTAGAATGCCGACACCACTAAGAGATTCAAAGCTATCTCCTCCCACATCCCACATCCTTGCTGCCCCAGTTTTGTAAGATGGTGTTCTTCTTGACAAAAGTCCCAAATTATTGTGCACAAAGACCAAATTTTTAGCACGCTTAGGAGTTAGCTTGTTTCTATTCATGCTGTGGATGAAGTTATATGTGCTCCAATCCCTTTCGCAGCAAGAAGAAGAGGCAGGTTGGTTAACTATTTTGAGAGCCAAACTTTGCAACGTAGGAATAGATTGTCCATAATTTGCCCACCAATTCATTGGATCAAGAATCCCTCTATCATAAATGGAATCAAAGTCATTAAATTCTGCAGAAGAAGTGAAAAATCTAGCATATTCTTCTTTAACTTGTCTAAGGTGGTCAACTATAGGGGAAAAACTTCTTAAAACACTTCATTCTCATTTGTGGAAACTCAAAATCCTTGTGTGTGTGTGTGTGTGTGGATGGGGGGGGGCGCACGCGACCAACACCTTCATTAATCCACTTCTCATTATAATATCTATATAAAGAAAATGAATGGATTAAAACTTTTGCAAGAACTAAATATTAGCAAATAGCAATTACAGTCAGACTTTTATATCACCTTGGATTAAGTGAATGTGCAAGAAATGGAGTGGAGTGTTGCCTTTTGCCAATCGATCAACCAATATGCTATGAACAACCGAGTAAAAGGTGGACTCCTCGTTATCTTGCTTTCCTTCCCACTTATATATCACTTTCTTTACATTTTCTACCATTGTGTCCCACATCTCATAAATAAGATGAAGACATGGTGTGTCAGTGTCCTCCACACGTAGCATTTCATATATAGGCTCAGTGAATTCAATAATGTAGTTCATCTTGCCCCACCACACTTCATTGAGAACTTTGTCTCTAACAAATTGTGCCATCCCTACATTGTCATCTTTGTAAGCCTCCCATGCTTCACTAATTACCATTCGTTGAAGGGCCCTCTTGACCATGCAAAAACGCTTCAACATGACCACAACCGAGGCAAATCTTGATTCAGCATTGGCAAGCATCTTCACATTGCTAAACTCATTGAACATTGAAAGCCTCATGCCATGGTTCATTATGAAATTCTTGATCATATTAGCATTCTGAGCAATTTCAGTTATCCAATGGCACTCATCAAAGATGAGGACTTCATCATCAGTTCTTGGCATTTTAGCAGCACAAATACTTTTCAGAGTAAGATTAAGAGTATGAATAACACAGGGTGTTTAGAAGATGTGATTGTACTTCTGTTGAATAATCAAACATGTACCTTCGTAATTTGCAGCATTGTCAGTGATTACTTGGACTACATTTCTTCTACCCACTTCTTCAATAACAGCAACCAACTTCTCTGCAATGTACTCCATTGTATTCATCTCACCTTCGGCATTGATAGCTCGTAAGAACATCGGTGCACTCTCAGAAACAACAATGAAGTTTATGAGTGGTCGCCTCTGTGCATCTGACCACCCGTCTGAACAAATGGTCACTCCCTTTCAGCCCATGTGCTCTTTGACCGCTCTAATAAGGACTCAATCTGAGCCCTTTCTTGTTGAAGAAGTGTGGTCCTCAACTTGTTATATCCAGGAGGAACATAACCAGAAATGTTGTGGTCTGCCACGTAGGTATATGAACTTTGATAATGTGGATTTCTTGCTACATTGAAAGACAATCCTGTAAACAAAAAACATAACCCTAAATTAGTTGAAAGGTTCCAAGGAATTATGTCAATTGGATAAATTTAAGCAATGCTTTTGATCCAAGTTGATTACAAACCTGAAGAATAAAACATTGCAATCATAGCATCAAGTTGTTGGCGAGTTTCATTGTTGAAAGCTTTCTCCAAAGCTGAGCGTGAAGTTCCCCTCCGCTTAGCACCCATGCTAGATGAAGCAACACTAACACTATCAGCAGTACTAGCGACATTCTTTGGCAAGGGAACATGTCTTGGCTTTGTTTTTGCTAACTCTTCTTCAACCTTTGCACCCTCACTTCTAAGTTGAGTAAGGATAGGTACGGTTACCTTTGGGCACATTTTGGTTTCACTATTAGATATTTTGAGCAAATGTGTAGAGTAGCTCCCGGTGTACACAAGTTTACAATACTTGCATTTGAATCTCACATTTCCTCCATTTTGCTGCTCAGCACTTGAATTTGAACCACCCGGTTCCATCTCCTAAGTCCTAATTCCTAAATCTACAGCAAGACGCCATGGTTTAAGAAGGGAACCAACAAAGTCTAACAGCACTACATCTCAGCTCTCAACTCATATAGTCACATGTATACAAGAAACAACTGAAACAACTCAATGTATACTTAGATGAGTGACACTCACCAGACGGCGTCAAAGCCTCAAAGGGGAGAAGTAGGCAGCCTCTGGAGGAGAAGTAGCAAAGCGGCGTCGGGTTATCGGGAGAAGCTCGGGGCTATAGGCGATGTCGAAGGGGACAAGCTTAGGGCTGTAGGCTACATCGAAGGGGAGAAGCAGAGCGGCGTCAGGTCATCGGGAGCACGGAAGGGGCAGCATCTGGCCATCGGTCGCCGTTGGATCTAGTGATGTAGCACGGTAGTAGGGGGTGGGCAGGTGCTGTCAAGGGCTCAGTGTTGTAGGTGGTGTCGAAGGGGAGAAGAAGTCGAGCGATGTCAGGAGAAAGGAAGAAACAGAGCGCCGTCGGTGGCCGTCGGTTGCCACCTGATCTGGTGATGCAGCAGGGGCGGGCGTACGCTGTCGGGGCTCAGGCAGCATCAAATGGGAGAAGAAGCCGAGTGGCGTTGGGAGCAAGGAAGAAGCAGGGCGCCGTCGGTGGCCGTCAGTCGCCGCCAGATCTAGCGACACAACAGGGGCAGGCGTCGGGGCTCGGGACTGTAGGGCGCTGGCTGCGTTGAAGGTATGCCTTCTCACTCTGGACACTGCAGTGGCTCAGGTAGTGATGTTGATGAATGGGCCGAATTGAATGGGTTGGTTGTTTTAGGCCGAATTGAGTAGGCCTAAGTGTCCGATACGTGTCCTATATGTGTCCGATACATATCCAATTTTATTTTTGTTTTTTTTCGCAGTTGCAATTTCTGACAAGCCTAGAATACATATCCAAGCCGTGTCCATGTCCGACACAGACTTGGCACCTTGCAGCCGTGACCGTGCTTCCCAGATTGCGACTAAGCAGCCAAAGCTTTTATTTTGTTGTAATTGTAGATTACTCGTGCACTATAAAATGAATTTCCAAATAAGTCTACGAGTTCAAATCTAAAAAAATATTACTAGTACATCCGTTTCTGCTGCTTGATATGCTGCTCTGTGTTGGTATAGAAGTTGCTGCTACTTGATATGCTGCTCTTTGTTGGTATTCAATGAAAGGTACATCAGTACATGTCATCAGAGAGATTGAGCACACTTAGTCAGTTAATGTTAAGGACTTTGAGGCCAAATTTTACATGGATCATTTCCTTTCCCATATTGAATACTAGAGATTACTCAATTTGTGTTGATAAGTTGTCGGACCTCGGGTTAGCAAACCTAGATCCTCTGTGATCCCACCGTACTATTCCCTAGATCAGTAGATAGTGCTCACAGATACATTACTGTATATCAAAAATATATCATGCGGAAGTGTAATTAATACAGTAATACTTACTCATGGGCCGGTTAGGCCAAAAATGATAAAATGCAGCAGTGGAAACTTCACACAGGTGGGACCCGCAGGACTTGCCCACAGGCAGCCAACTGGGGTGTGTGACCTAGACCATGGCCTCTTCGTCTTCCAGCTCTATCGACCTTTTTTTAGCGCTGCAGGGCTTGACTTTCCTTTCTTTCTGACTGAGTAATGGTAATTAAGCAAGAGTGAGTACGACAGTACTCAGCAAGCCACCACACAGGATGCAATAAAAAAATAGATGCAAGGTTGTCAAGTGAGGCTTGAGGTTCTTTTATTTGCTTAATGCGACACTTGCAATAATCATAATTAAAATTCCTATGACTTGGCATTTTACAAACATGCTTTAAAGAGTTTGAAATTGTGCAATATTTATAGCGGTGTAGGTTCCATCCACCGATTACATGGTTCCATCCACCTATGGTAGCTTTTGATCATTAGCTTACTTCCATCTTATCAACCACGCTGGAGTATGTCCCTCTAGGAAAATTTCAAAGTCAGGTTTACATCTGCCTGACAATTTTCTTCCCACCCTCAAAAGTTTTGAAATAGAACTAACTCAAGGAAGTTCCCATGTCCGCCCTTGACTGTGGGCACGGCTGCTTGAACAGTTTTATACTCTGCAGAATTTGTACATCTTTACCCACAAAAGATAATCAACCCAACGGGTCTGCACGATTCCTTAGTCACACAGATTGAGAGATCGTTACGAGGCCTTTACAATACCTCACCCTTTAGCATCTCACCCATATGGGGTTGCCCTCACACTCAGTGGGCCCATACGTTGTGTGGGATGTCCACCACAGAGTAGCGCCAACGGACTCCACTTTCCTCAGACACTAGTCTTGGCAACATCACCTTTACTCGGTGTCTCATTCTATTGGATTTTTATTATCCGCTTGCACCAGTCTTCCGTGAGATGACTAGAGGGTCTGGTAAATTATTCAGCCCAGCCTACACCTTGCCAGCTTGTGGTAGTACTGTTTTACACGGAGAGGTCATTACAGGATTAAGTCCTTAATGCGTCCAGGCGGTTCAATCCACAAATCACAGATTCTCGTGCTACATCCGCACCCACCACTCTTACCACCCGCCCAGACAGATATAGCAGGTTTTTAGGGTTTTGAGAAGCATAAAATAGTTGTAGCAAAATATTCAGCCACGTACATCCTGTGACTGTCCCAAAACAAGTTCTCATGTTTTAGAAATTGATGATCAGGGCAACTAGTGCCCTGGACTTGACAAGACTAGCATGGCATTTAATATGACTTATAGCTAGTAAAGTTATAATTAATATCTATGGTGACAAGGATCAAGTGATTCAAATGTCAAGAAATGTCATATTAAATTTGATATAACATCAAGTGGGCATGTGTTCGAATGTGTCGCCTCGTCGAGTCTTCAGATTCTAATATGCGGCAAATAAACAAAAGACCAAATAAATCCAAACACTTTAAATTCCCAATTAAATTTAAATTATAAATTTATTACGATTTGAGAATAGAAAGATGATTTGGGTTAGTGCACCGTAAACACAGCGGTAGCTAAATTGAGCAAGAGAATGAATTGTCTAAGTAGCTTTACCGTGAGAGAAAATTAGGATAAGGAGGGAGTCAGAAGTGGAGAAATATCTACCGGAATTATCTGCTTTGAAAAAGGGAGTGGCCATACATAGCCGATTGGGGAAAGGTGAGGTTGATCTTTTATTTGATGACTTTCTTCTAATTGATTCACATTTATCAAGAAAGTCCCATGAGTCAGGCAGGACTTATGGACAAATAAAAGAGGTTATCGAAGATAGTAAAGAGGAACAGAACTGTGTGATTTTAGGATGTGAGAGCTTTACATGAGGTGAGTAAAACTTTTAAATACTCGATGTAACTTAGATATTTCTTGAGGCGATACCTATCTAAAATTGCAACCGCCAATTTAACGAATCATTCTTATTAATAACTAAATTTAAGTATGGAGTTAATCATTTGACCAACTATTATTATGGACAAGGTTGATTATTTTATTGATTAACCAATCTATTGTTAACGGTCTGCCTTTTATTGGATGGGTGAGTTATAAATTAACAGGGATCTCTTGATAAAGATATTTCTTTATTTTTAATTATTCTCGACCATTAAATTTAAATCCTAAGATAATGATTGGAGATGTGGAGGTGAGACAAAGATTAAGGATTGCTCTTTCTTGTTCAGGAATTCTTAATCGTAGACACCCGTTATTTTAAATCTTAGCATTTTAAGATAAATCCTAAAGTCTTTATTACAAATATTTAAGCACTTTTGAAAAGATAGTTGTCATGATTTTAGCGATAATAAACCATACTTGATATTTTATGTGGCATCCCGATGATTTCTGAGAGATAACATTAATAGGCAGGGTAGTTTCAATTTCTTACTATTTGAAGTGTTATAATTGATGCATTTATTCAAATTATTATATTAATTATCTTTGTTGCCATTTTCTTAGTTGTCATGGACTCAGACAAGATAAAATGGGTAAAATTCTTGTATCATGCTTCATAACTAAATCTTTTAACCATATTATTATTATTATTATTATTATTATTATTATTATTATTATTATTATTATTATTATTATTAGATTAACTTCTTGTAAGTTCCTTGATAATAGTAAAATAGTTCATGGCATAGATTTACCTTAATTAACCTTGTACATGAGGATTAACTTATTACTCTTGATTGGCATACAATTGACCAATGTTTAGTTTTAATTTAATTGTATCAATCTTTTCATTATGAACTCATGAGTAATTTCTTATTGTCATTATTAGTCACAAATTATTTTATTAGAATGTATGCATGAATATTTCTCAAACATGATTTATCCAAGTGGGCCCACTTTGATAGAAAAGAGAGAGATAGAAGAGAGAGTGGTCTTCGGACTGAGGATAGAGTTGAGGTAGAAATAGAGAAAACAGGGTGGCGGCGTTAGGCGGCCGGCGGTGAGGGGGAACTGGGGCGCCGGCGGCCGGAAGTGAGAGGGAAGGAGAAGGGACGCGCATGAGCACGAGCAGGGTGCTAGGAGCTCACCTAAGAGGTTGAACTAACCGGAGGGAGACTGAGGCGAGCCGGCAACGTGCATGGGCGGCGGCGCGGTCGGGTCACCGTGGCGTGAGAGCTCGGGCGGCAGAGGGCATCGATCGACGGTTGGGGAAGCCTCGGGGCACCGAGGAGATGCTCTCACCGCGTGGAATCGGGCTAAGGCTGACTGATGAGGAGACGGCGGCGAAGATGGCGGTGGCCAGCCGGAAGCGGAGAAGGAGCGTGCGCGGCATGCTCGGGCGTCGATTTTCTAATCAACTGTGAGGGGAGGCAGTGGGCATCAGGGGGCGCACCGTGACGCAGGTGATTTGTGGAATGCCTGTCAAAGGTGGTCGGGACGGGGTAGTGGCCGACGGCGCACACAGAAGTAGCTCGAGCTAAGCTTGGTTTTGAGGGAGGAGGAGGAGGAGGGGCAGGGGAAGGTGCCGGAAGGCTTAAACCATCTTATAGACGAGCGCGCTCGGTGGAGTAGAGCCAGGGCATGGGCAACGACATGGGCTGGGAGTACGCCGGGCATGGGCGACACACACGGATGTGACGGTGAAACTAGGGGCGGGGCTAGGCGAAACCGGGGGCAGAGTTGGGTGGCACGAGCTGGGTCGTCGGCCTAGGCGGCGGTGCCATGAACAGGGGAAGGAGGAGGAAAGAAACAGAGGAAGAAGAAGAAGAAGGCAGTCAGGTGGGCTGGCCAGGCCAGGCGAGGAGAAAAGAAGGTAGGACAGACGGGCCAGGAAGGAAAAGAAGAAACAAGAAAAAGGAAAACAGGTCGGGAAAGGAAAAAAAGGAAGCGGGCCGAGGAGAAAAGATATGGGCTGGGCCCAAGAGGAATTTTTGGGAATTTTTAGGAATTTCAGAATTTGGATTTGTGATTAGATTTTGAGTTTCAAAGCTTGGTTCAAATTTTTGGATTCGACAGTTCAATTTTAAGATTGTCGAGTTTTGGAGAAATAAATCTTAATTTTCCAAATTTAAATTTTCGATGGGAGAGATTTTATATTCATTTTAAACTTCCATTCTTGGTTTTGAGTACCCGGATTTCAATTTAAATTTGAAATTAAAACTTCCAAGGGGATTTGGATTTTCTCAATTTGATTTTCAACCTTGGTTCTTGATTCCAAGGTTTTGATTTTCATCAACTGGGCTTTTGGCAAGAAACCCAAACTAAGAAATTAGAATAACGCCAAGAATCTTTGAGATTTACTGGAAAACGACTAAAATATTTTTTTAATTTTCGCAATTACAATAGTTCCCTTTTTGAGATGTTACATAAGTACTAGATGGATGTAATTACATCTCGCTAAAAATAAATCATTTTTGCTCCCATATATATGAATAGCCTACAAAGCATACAGTTGTCAGACATACAAGCTATCTTTGATTTGCAAGAGCTGCTAAGATGGCGAAGTTTGTGATGGTGGGAAACCAGATGCTCGTGCTTTCCATGGTTATCCTTGGATGTTTCACGATACTTACACAGTGGAAGTCCACAACAAACTGTCAGTTGATTTTTTTATAAGGTCACTGTTCATATACAATCCTAAACAATCAGGTTATGTGTAATTTTGTAACACTTTACCCTGGAAATAAGTTGAAGTAAACAGCCTTATTTGCATGCAGCTTAAACCACTGACCAGGTGGATAACAATAAGATCTATTTATGCCTGTGCGCGAAGAGAATAGAGAATCCACCATGCACAAACAACTGCTACTGCTGTATGGGTAAGCCAGAAGTGCCCTGCTTTCAAACGAGGGACGCATGCAAAAGTTTCTGCTGCCAACGCTCACCGCATCGCTCGTCGGATGCAATCTCCCCATCCGCCCTGCAGTGACCATGAATCTCTATTGCATACCATCTCTTATTGAAAATTATTCGATGAACCTCTCGGAATAAAAACATATGACATGTACTTATGTTGTACGGTTGCTTGCTTACCTTTATGTCTTTTCGCATGCAGACATTTTGGTTTTCTGGTTGTTACTGTAAGCATTAACAGGGAAAATTCCATACAGCATGAAAATGAAGAAATAAAATTTGTGCACTGTCCGTCCTTTTCACTAGCCTTGTTTGCACGACAAGCTCATCTGTCCAGCCAAACGGAAAACTACCCGCTACGCATCTAGCCCACTTGTTCAATGTAGATCTAACACCCTAGGCGTGCTACTGGACCATACCTTTCACGCCCACCGCTTTCACTGTCGGCCATAATTCTCATCATAGTTGTGTATGGTATCCACTAGTGACATCCCATGGTGTTGCCATTACATCAATTTTTTGTAATCTCTAATGGTAGTCCATGTAATTCTTTGATGTTCGTACTTGATTATACTCCACGGATGGAAACTAATCATAAGTTTCATAATTCCGACAGCTTTGTCATATGCACGATGAACATTTGGTATTCACCACAAAGTTCTTTCCAGCTCGTATTAAATTCAGTATATGTTCTAAATAACTATAATGTACATAATCAATAGATTTCTCTTCGCAAAATGTAAACAACAAAGTAACTCAAATACGCATGTGCAATGTAACCCAGCTCCTAGTTTTGCAAATTTTCCCACATTTCAGTTCTAGAAGCCAAAACCAAGTCCATGTCCTCCTGTTGCGGCATAGGTCGCTGGCGATTGATATATTGTGAGAGAGTTGTGCGGGTTATGATTGGGCATGTCAACTTTGTCGTGGTGAGAAGACGAATTTTTTGTACGGATAATCCATTTTTATTCGAAATTACAGAAATATACCCGCGGGAAAATTTTTTACAAAAATAGGCTCCAGTCGCCTAATGGTTGGGCGACTGAAGCCTTTCGCCCAACCATTGGGCGACTTTAATCCAGTCGCTCTACCCTCGGGCGACTGCATCCAGTCGCCCAACCATTGGGCGACTTTCATGCAGTCGCCCAATGGTTGGGCAACTGCACTCAGGACCCCGTGAATGTTTTAAATTTTGTCAATTTTATAGTTTTAAACTGGTAAAAAAAATCTGCTGAAGTTGTAATAAAAGTTTATGTTCATTGTATGTTGTAGGTGTGTAAAAAATTTTGGGAAACTTTTTTTAGGAACAAATGACCATAAAACAATTGGTACATACGATGGTAAGTAATATTTTGATTTACTGAGAATTTGGAAAGTGCATCAAACCTTCGCTAAAAAAAGTGAAAATTGGTGGAGCTGTTCTTCATACATCCAACAGCCTCTAGAAAAAAATTTGAGCAATTTCGGCCACGGGATCAAAAGTTATAGCAGTTTCAGTCTGTTTCCGACACACCTTCAGTAAAACGGGCATAACTTTTGCATACGGTGTCCGTTTTCGACGTTCTTGTACTCGTTGGAAAGCTAACGACGAGCCCGATCCAATAAAAATGACCCGCTTGCGCCAGTCGCCCTCCAAGACCCCGAAAATCGGCCATCTTTGGACCTAAACCCGCGTAGTAAGTTTTTGGTTTCTGTTTTTGCCCTTTTTCTTGGCCTTCCTTTCGGAATTTGGATTTTGCTTGAACTGAAAAGTTGTAGATCTCGTCGAAACCTTTTTAATGAGTATATATAAGCCATATACAACTTTGCTATTTTATCTTTTCAGACTAGTTGTTTATATTGCATCGATATATAAAACTTGTGATAGCGAGTATTACAGATGGTTTGTATGTAGAACCGTCTGTGATAATCTGACCGCTGGGCCCGTCGATCCTCCTCAACCCAATCCTAGCCCAGAGACACGAATTCTCAATAACATTAAAATATCACTTACCATCGTATGTACCGATCGTTCTACGGTCAATCGTTCCTAAAAAAAATTTCCCAAAATTTTTTACACACCTATAATATACAATGAACATAAACTTTTATTACAACTCCAGCATATTTTTTACCAGTTTAAAACTACAAAATTGAAAAAATTTAAAACATTCACGGGAGACTTGACTGCAGTCGCCCAACCATTGGGCGACTGCATTTAAGTCGCCCAATCGTTGGGCGACTGGATGCAGTCGCCCAACCATTGAGCGACTGGATTAAAGTCGCTCAATGGTTGGGCGAAAGGCTTCAGTCGCCCAACCATTAGGCGACTGGAGCCTATTTTTGTAAAAAAAATTCCCGCGGGTATATTTCTGTAATTTCGAATAAAAAATGGATTATCCGTACAAAAAATTCGTGAGAAGACCGGTGGTGAGGACCGTGGTTAGGTTATAAAATTCTATGCTTTGAGTGACAGCATACACCCTGACTTTGAGTTCGCCAGATCAAGGAATTCTGTAACGCCCCATTTTTGGGAACAGGTTACCGTACATTTCGCAACAGCCTAGGAGTTTCGTTGCGGGTAGAAAAAATATCATGTCTGCTCACGAACATTTAAAAATGATCAATTTCAATAAAATAAGACCTAATGGTCAACTTTAAAAATTTTAATGGACATCCAAGTCATAAACTTAACTTACAATCAAAAGAACCGAAGAAAACTCCCATAGGAACGCTTGAGTGTGGTCGTAATCGTAACATGAATACTTGTAACATCTTTCTTTCTTCAGATCTCTGTGTTGGAGAAGGTAAAGCAAGACTGAGTATAATCAACCGTACTTAATAAGTCACATGAAGAAATGCTATATAACTACTTGTTAGGATCTCCAAATGATGGGAATATATGGGTTTGATTAAGTAGTTACGGATGCAGTTTTATTTGTAAACATTTTTAAACACAAAAGAACAATAACTTCTTAAGGGGTTGGGGTTTCAAAACTTGATTACCAGACTTCAACATTTCCAAATCTACTTATGCTTCACTGTTGGATTCATCCATTAAGCACAGCTTCATTTACCGGAAGCACGACATATTCGAATACCATTAATCATAATTCTGCAGAGCTACCCAGCTTTACCTACAAGATCTCTTAATCCCCGCATCTGGGCTTAAGAAAACAAGACTTTTCACTACTCCATTCTTTGTATAGTCTCTACCTAGTAGGTTTTGATCTCAACAAACTCGAGTGGCCCACACAGCCTCACCCGATTTGTCGTAGCCCTACTGTTGTATGGTTAACCACCTCCCATACGAACTCACCCTCGATCTCCCCCCACCAGTTATAGATATTCAATTGAACTTAAGTAGTTACTAGACCAGGTTTCACGAATCAATGCTTATGGTTGAACGATCGCTATATTCTTTACTTGGCATAAGGGTCTAGTCCTTAGTTTTCTCTAAGGCAACTTCCACCCATAAACCCATATTCCAATGCCCACTGCACTGCCACCTTTCTGGTCTAAGCCTTCACCCTAGGATAAGGTCATGGGACCCGACCAACTCATGGCTTCCCGTGAAACTTCCTTATCCTAGAACCACTTTTAAAATTCTTTCAGGAAAATGCCAAATCTCTTAGTAGTGGAAAATTTGTTAAGTTTCTAAACTAACATGATTACATTATTAATACATTTAATATTAATAAGTCTTGTCAAGGTGAATATGGCCATCAAATTAAATAGGGCTTTTTCTGGTGGAAGGACATTAGCTAATATCATGTCATTCTAAACATTCATTGTACAAGAAATAACAACTTGTAAATAACATAATGAAAGTACTAATAAATAAATATTTAAAGGAATGTAGGTTCAATATGATCAAAGACATGCGACTTGCCTCTTTGTCCATAGTCTCTGATTATCTATATTGTAGTCTTCAGATTAGATACTGACTTCTTTAATTGCTCTTGTAGTCCTTCTATTGACCCACTCGTATGGTCCCAGTACTAGCATGGAAGACGTATATAAATGAGTTCCTGCTTTGCAGAATGCAAGTTAGGAACAAAATACCAATAAATAACCATAAAGAGCAAAGGTTTAGTCCGTGTTTGGTTTGGCTGATCGGAGTTAGGAATTAGCTTGGAATGGTCAAGATAATCGAAATGGTTATATAGGTGGATATGGGTTTTGATGAATGGTTGTAGGCACCATGGATGGTATTGGGTTTTTGAGGACGGAATTTATTTGGGTGGTTTAGAGCTTTATTGGAGTTTAGAATGATAGAATGGAGATGGGAATAGTGTAGATAGGTTCAAGACGATCAAAATGGATGCATAAACCTTTTAGGGTTTCGGTGAATAGAGATGGCTTGAAGAGTATTTGAATTTGGGTTTGGAATGGTGTTTGAGCTAATTAGGATTTTATTGGTGTTTGATTTAACAAAGGGAATAGAAATTAGACTTCGCGGGGTTAAAACGGTCAAAATGACTATAAATATGTTTTTTTGGATTTTTTTTGTATGAACAGTAATGGGTGTCTACTATTCATTGTGGGTCTGGCTACTATTCATTAATGGGTTTTGACTGTTCATACTGGGTCGGTTGCTACAGTAATGGGTTGGGTTTGCATGAATAGTGACCTGATAGCATTGTTCATCATCTTCCTCCTCGCGTCACTACAGTGCCGAGAACACAAGGGAATCGAAAATTGGGAAAATCTCAAGTTGTAGTGCATTGAAATGAAAACCGAGGATATGGGTTGATTTCTGGGGACAAGGGGGTTCCATTTTGAGGCTTGGTGGCAGTCGGCAGGCTACGGTTGGCCTACGGTGAGGTGGTTTCTTCTCGGGATGTTTGAATGGCACAAGAGCTACAGGGAGGTTCTTCCTTCTAATTGGCTGCTTTTTAACCATCTGGGAGTGGTCACGGTGGCTCAAGTGGCTGTGGTTTGGGTCGTGGAGATCTGTGGTGAGTGATCCATGGCGGGGGTGGTTTCGGCTGGTGGGGAAGTAGGTGGCTCATGAGCTGTGAGGTTTCACAGGCCATGGGGATGCTTCAGTGGTGTTTCTAGGGGCATGAGGATGCTACAGACACAAGTACTCTACCAGAGGAATTGAATTTGAGGCTTATTTGGGGAAATTCCTACGATCGACGATGATGCGACGGCCAACGAGGGGTGCGTGGGTGTCTAAGGCTCACGTGGGTGCCAATGCTACTCAAGGGAGGGCTCAGTGCATTTTATAGTGGCTTAAGGCGGTTTGGCACCGAGCTCTTGTGGAAACAGGGGAGGGGTGGAAGGTTTCAAGGAGGCTCGATCTTGGCGGTGAGGAGATCAGCAGGGTGAGCTGGCGCATTGGGTTCTGCATCCTTCAGGTGGAAAGGTACGACGGTCACTGGAGTAGGGCGGTGTCAAGTTGGCCGTGTTAAGGAAACGGCGGCGGTGGCTTGAGCTCGGTTTTTCTTGTTAGGCGGGGTGCCGGGGCACTCAAGGAATGTCAGGGGCACGGCAGGCGAGGCGTACACGCTCTGACCAAATTGCAGCGACATGGCAGCGGTAGGAAGTCTCAGGAAGGAGCAGTGACGAAACATCAAGGCGGTGGCAGAGATATTTTCGGATGATGAACAGTGGACGTGCGCTGAGGGACGGAGGAGATCGCTCGGTAGTGAAATTACGACAGGGATGGTAAACATAGGTGCGGGATTAGGCCAAGATTCAAGAGAAATCAAAGTGCAAAATTCAAACTTCTTTTGAACTTTGGTTTCATTTCAAATTCCTCTCCCAATATTTACACTTCCGTGGCCCATAGGAGCCCATTTAAATTGCACGCCATTTTTCCACAAAAATCATCATTTGAGAAGCAGATATCCGCTTTTAATTTTCATTTAGAGATACTGTTGCTTCTGCGCAAATGTAAGAATTGTTTCCATCTAGCGTTCCACTCTTGTACTGTCGCTCCCTCATCATGACTTTCACATCGGGAGTGTGAACTTGCTACCCACCGTCACAGACGGTTTTATGGTGTAAATCGTCTATAAAAGATTATTACAGATGGTTCTATATATTAACTATCTATGATACTTATCAATCACAGACGGTTGGTAACTAGAACCGTCTGTGATGGGTGGGTATCACAGACGGTTTTTGGTTTGAACCGTCTGTAATGGTTTTCTTCACAGATGGTTCTAGTTACAAACCGTCTGTGTTGTTTTTATCACACACGACTCACAAACCGTCTGTAAACCCGCGATTATCATTGACACATAAATTCAAGCGGTTCAGAAAACCGTCTATGATGACAGTTCTGAACTGTCTGTGATGACCTTTTTTGTAGTGGTGGAACCTGCTAGCCGCCGTCATATGCAATGCCTTCCTTGCATTCATTAGAGTAATCTCAGCGACACAAACTAGTGATATCTATGCCTTACTAGCATCTAAGAAAAATATTCGACCCGCCGTGTGATCCCCAACTACCACATATATCATGCAAAACCGCTCGAGCCAGCCCTTGACATGTCCTGCATGGCCCAATAATGTCTTGTGTGTCTCGTCAATATCGCATTGTGTCTACATAGCAAGCAACTCTATAGACATCGAGATGCAGCACCCACTTGAGACATCTCGCTAAAAATAAATCATTTTTGCTCCCATATATATGAAGGGCCTAGAAAGCATACAGTTGTTAGACATTCAAGCTATCTTTTATTTGCAAGAGTTGCTAAGATGGCGAAGCTTGTGATGGTGGGAAACCAGCTGCTCGTGCTTTCCATGGTTATCCTTGGATGTTTCACGATACTTTCACAGTGTAAGTCCACAGCAAACTATCCGTTGATTTTTTTTATAAGGTCACTGTTCTCTTACAATCCTATTTAGAAGAAACAATCAGGTTATGTGCAATTTTGTAACACTTTACCCTGGAAATAAGTTGAAGTAAACAGCCTTATTTGCATGCAGCTCAAACCACTGACCAGATGGATAACAATAAGATCTATGTATGCCTGTGCGCGAAGAGAATAGAGAATCCACCATGCACAAACAACTGCTACCGCTGTATGGATAAGCCGGGAGCGCCCTGCTTTCAGACGAGGGACGCATGCAAAAGTTTCTGCTGCCAACGCTCACAGCATCGCTCGTCGGAAGCAATCTCCCCTTCCGCCCGGCAGTGACCACGAATCTCTGTTGCATATCATCTTTTATTGAAAACTATTCGATGAACCTCTCGGAATAAAAACATATGACATGTACTCATATTGTATGGTTGCTTGCTTACCTTTATGTCTTTTCGCATGCAAACATTTCGGTTTCCTGGTTGCTACACAATTTGGAAGCATTAATAGGGAAAATTCCGTATAGAATAAAAATGAAGAAATAAATTTGTGCACTATTTGTCCTTTTCGCTAGCCTCGTTCGCATGGCAAGCTCATCTATCCAGCCAAACGCACAACCTCCCGCTACACATCTAGCCAACTTGTTCAGTGTAGATCTCGCACCCTAGGCAAGCTACTGGACAATACCTTCCACGCCCACCGCTTTCATTGTCGGCCACCATTCTGGAGCTCTCCGCAAAGAAGGTCTCGGGAGGATGAAGCTGCACGCGGTCTTCATTATATGGTAGAGATCCTTTCGGGAAAGAAATGAAGTGGTCTTCTAAACTAGAAACCTGGATTCCTAGAATGGATTTCATTGTCGGCCATAATTCTCATCATAGTCGTGGACGGTATTTACTGGTGTCATCCCATGGTGTTGCCATTACATCAATTTTTTGTAATCTCCAATAGTAGTCCACGTAATTCTTCGATGTTTGTACTTGATTATACTCCATGGATGGAAGCTAATCATAAGTTTCATAATTTCGACAGCTTTGTCATATGCCCGACGGACATTTGGTATTCACCACAAAGTTCTATCCAGCTCATATTAACTAAATAATCAAAATGTACATAATCGGTAGATTTCTCTTCGCAAAATGTAAACAATAAAGCAACTCAAATACACATGTGCTAATTTTCCCACATTTCAGTCCTAGAAGCCAAAACCAAGTCAATGTCGTCCTGTTGCGACATAGGTCGGTTTGGCGATTGATATATTGTGAGAGAGTTGTGCAGATCATGCTTGGGCATGTGGACTTTGTCATGGTGAGAAGACGGGTGGTGAGGAGCGTGGTCAGGTTATAAACTTCTACGCTCTGAGATACAGCATAAATCACCCTGACTCTGAGTTCGCCAGATCAAAGAATTTCTCTCCCAATATTTACACTTCCGTGGCCCATAAGAACCCATTTAAACTGCACGCCATTTTTCCACAAAAATCATCATTTGGGAAGCAGATATCTGCTTTTAATTTTCACTAGTAGTGTACCCGTGCTAACGCTACGATAAAATAGAAAACAAGATAAAATTTGTAAAAAATAAAACGAACAATCAGATTCATTAAGATTCACGTCTCATATATTGTATAACCAAATATTTTTGTCACATAATGAATGTCACATAACGACTGATGATCGAATGGCCACATTAGTAATTTCCAGAGTTAAATAGTTTGCTAAATCCAATTTAAACATCTGGGTACACAAATCTGGGTAGACTTAGATTAGGCATGACTGTGGGGGTGGTTGAGGGGGGTGGATTTAGTAAAGAAAATTTTGGTGTATTATAGAGGGATAGAGAAAATGTGGATCATGGATAATAGTTAGTAGGGTATTCTCCGATCTCCTCAATCTTAAACCAAAAAAGATTCTCTAGATGAACCATAAAAGCGTATAGGATAAAAGTGCACACACCAAAGATCATCTCCAAGAAGAAATACCACCACCAAGACAAGCCGGCGATGCTGATTGAAAGCCTTGTCTAACCTGCATCATCCACAGATTTACAGCTAATTACAAGCATGCACAATAGAGATATATAATCCCGTCAGCTACTATTACTGAATGCAATGGGCATAATAAGGTTAACCTTGTTCCAGCGTGATGCATTCCAGTTCCCCGCAGCTTCCATTGTGCTGTATGTATGGCTTCCTGTTTGCTCACCTCTCTGCTCTCTTAATTTATTGTTCCAGAGCTCAGAGTCCACGAAACTGCCACTAACATTGCACAGAGTGATCTCCTGCAGTGCTGTTCTCACCACCTAGCTGATATCTGGAGACCTCGACGCAGAGCTGATCTTTCGTCATGTCCATCTATATAATGCTTGCTGGAAAGGCATTGCATATCGTGTTAGTGCTTACATGCAGCCGCAAGGCAGGATAGAAGATGCACAATGCAAATTTTCATCCGATCGAGCGTCCCACCTGTGGATACCACCCTGAAATGATGCCAATTAGTCATATCGTCATTGTTTGTTGCGGCGAAAAAACTGTCAATGGCAATATCCTGAAGGACATCCATCCGCTGTTCACGAAGATTTGGGGCTTTGGCCGCTACAACATTAAGTATTCCTTAGAGCTTATGAACCACAAGAGCTGCCAAATCTTTACAATGTCCTCAGCGATTATAAACAGCAGAGCTCTCAACGGTCACCAAAAGGGGAATAATTTCACTTATGCTTGCGATCTTTCTGATCAGCTATAAGAACCTTAGCATTCACAAACACCACAGAATAGGAGGCATGTATACATGCATTAACTGGAATAGGGAGTGCTGAATTGGTATGGGCTCGCAGAATGCTCATCTGAAGCTATCTCAAAAAACAGTAATTAATAAGAGCATGAGCTAGAGTAGGAAAGAGCTGCGGTCTTAGCATGCTCTCAAAAAAAAACAAGGCCAGCCTGCAAACAAAATTAGATCCATTGCATCATTCTTCTTCTGATGAACAATTCCAAGAAAATTTTCAAGACACGACGGACAATTCCAAGACATTTTTCATACATGACAAAAGATTAATTCCTAGTCCAGGTAATGGACAAACTATGCCGACATAAATGCACAGAAAATTTGAAATCAAATGGATGAATCGCTGCATCTTACCGATTTCCAGTTTTCATCTAGACATTTTTTTTTATAGGGAAGTTTTCATCTAGACATTGACATAATCTGCTAATGAATAGCAAAATAAAACAGGGATACCGGGGGAACCCTGCATGCAGTTTCATCGAAAAAAAGTCTATATATAAGATGAAAGCAGCAATCATAGATACTACAGCAGATGAAGAGAGAACGAAATGCTATCAAGAATTAGTGAATATGATTATGGCTAGGGAGAAGAATTAGCGAATATGATTCTGCCTAGGGAGACTTCAGAGGGCAATTCGGTACTCGGTAGCCATTTGCAGGACACTCAAAATAGAGATACACCATATATTCTTGGTACTCGGTAGCCATTTGCAGGACACAATCAAAATAGAGATACACCATATATTCTCCCAAATTATCGTGAACATAAAGGTAAGTATGTTTTTGGAAGTTTTTGAAAGTAAATCATAGTAGCAATCAGTCAGGGGTAAAGCTTGCTCTTTATATCTTCAGATTTAAGAGTAGATGGTTTGAGGTACTGCACGTTGGCAACTTCGTGGAATGCTCTGAATAATATCTTCAAATATTTAATACATTGTTTTCCTTGCTGTAGTGAACGAAAACTGAAACCAGTAGGGCACATTTTAGATAGCTTGCCTTCTAACATTAGCAGAAATTAATGTACTATAATTGTTCATAGCTTGTGACCATCAAATCTAAAAATAAATGTAAGAAGTAGATAGCAAAAATACATAGATATTCAGTAAGCTAAGAGGTACTATTCTCCTACAAGATTATTTCAATGCATTTTACCATATCAAAATTAGTATTTTTTGAACATTTCATCAAGCACATGGCATACACGTCATAATGAAGGAGAGTAGGAAAGCATGAAGGCAATATCAGCCCCAAAAAAATTGCGCCACCTCTCTCACCATCTCCTCATTAACTACAAGAAATGACCAAAATCGTGACCAACAGCTAATGAAGGAACTCAAGATGCAAATAGCCAAGTGGTAGATGTGACAACTCACAATGTGCCTCCAAAGAATGACAATTTCAATCATAATCACTGATATAAATTCCCGACATTACAGCCTTTCCCCAGATTGATCACAGATTTCACAATGCATCCTACCAAAGCGTAGCATGGAGGGAATTCATCCAAGTAACAAACCTATTAGAGCAACTCCAGCAGGGCCCCTACTTGAGCCCTCAAAACTCAAATTTGAGGGCTTGAGCCAAAAAACGAGCTCCAGCAGAGCCCCTACTAGAGCCCTCAAATTTGAGGAGGCCCTCAAATCACTCTCCCACCCCTCATTCCTAGGGGCCCCCTACTCCGGCTCTCATTTTTCAGCTTTCCTCGTTTTTTGTGGAACATTTGTGCTTTCAATTTAAATTCGGAACAAATCTGAATTTAAATTTGAATATTCGTATTTAAATTCATATTTGAATTCGGAACAAATTTGAATTTAAATTTGAATGTTATGTGATGAACTTTGTGCTTTCAATTTAAATTCAAAACAAATTTGAATATTCGTATTTGAATTCATATTTGAATTCGGAACAAATTTGAATTTAAATTTGAATGTTATGAGATGAACTTTGTGCTTTCAATTTAAATTCGGAACAAATTTGAATTTAAATTTGAATATTTGTATTTGAATATTCGTATTTGAATTCGGAACAAATTTGAATTTAAATTTGGATGTTATGTGATGAACTTTGTGCTTTCAATTTAAATTCGGAACAAATTTGAATTTAAATTTGAATATTCGTATTTGAATTCATATTTGTGCTTTCAATTTAAATTCGGAATAAATTTGAATTTAAATTTGAATATTCGTATTTGAATTCGGAACAAATTTGAATGTTATGTGATGAACTTTGTGCTTTCAATTTAAATTCGGAACAAATTTGAATTTAAATTTGAATATTCGTATTTGAATTCATATATTTAAATATTGTCCCTCATTGTGAAATCATAAATATTTTATTATGTATTGTGCTTTTGTCCCATACATATGCATATAGTGTGTGAGGAAATAGAGAGAATTGAGAAGTAGGGGCCCTGTTTTGAGGGCTCCTGCTGGAGTGCAGCCCAGAAAACAGGGCCCTCAAAAGTAGGGGGAGCCCTCAAATGAAAAGTAGGGGCCCTGTTTTGAGAGCTACTGCTGGAGTTGCTCTTAGAGCCCTGTAAGTGGCCGATGGCTCTAAGCCCATGAAAGTCCTACACCGATCTGGCAAGGCAATAAATATTAGTAAACATTCTAATTATAACACATGATCATGGTCCTGGATTCCTCGTAGTTAATGGTGGTGATCGGTTCGGCTGAAAAGCTCATGGCTTATGGCTGAAAACACTGTAGCTGGCTGAAAAACGCACTGTAGCTGACAGAGGCTTATTTAGCATAATTAAATTTAAAAAAATTAAAAATATAAAAAATATGTTAGCCCATTACGTATAATACAAAAAAATACGGAAAAAAAAGAACCGGCAAAAAAGCTCAACAAAAAGCCAAAAGTTCAGAAAAAGACGAAATTTATGAATAGTGCAAAATAAGCCAGAAGCCGAAGCCGAGTTGATCGGTGCCATATATGCTATATCACAACCTAAACTGCATACCTCACAAATAATCAGTCAAACACAAGAGATGCTTTGTCATATCAATGACACTTTTTCAAACTGCATCTACAGAAATTTCCATCGATGGCATCATCAGACTCAAGGGTAATATCATGAGTCATTGCCGTCGAAGTTATGTCATGATAGCGGTTTTCAGGGAGCGTGACTGGCGTGTACAATGCTCACTAACCTTAGCTTATGTTGTTAGGGTTAACATGTTAGGTATGATAACTCTTAAATTGATATTTTTTAGGTGTAAAACTGAACTGAAGGTATTCTATTATTCGCTAAACTTATCTGTCAAAAGGTACAACTAACTCAAAATAGCAGCTTGGTTTTTATGGATAGACACCCTAACTACCATGGTATTCTCCATCAGACTTGGTAATTGGTATAACATTATCCAACATAATTATAATAGTAAAAGGTCAGCAAAATTCGCATAGTTCAACAGCAGGTAAGTGTATTCGTGTACGTGGCTAGGGCTAGTGCATCTATTATCACCTGAACAGAAATCCCTCAGCCGCGGGCCTTGAGCTCGGTAAGGCGGCGGGAGAGGTCGTCCTCGTCGACCTTCTCCTTATCCTTGGCAGCGGGGATGGCGTGTGCCGCAGCCTGCGGCAGCCCAACAGAGACTTCGAGGTCGTAGTCGTCGGCGACCTGCTGCATGAGGCTGTTGACCTCGGTCTCAAGCGTGGAGAGCGAGGTGGATCCCGCCATAGCGCCCTCCATGAACTCGGCCTGGACCTCCATGTTGACGAACTGGCGCTCGAACTGGTCCATGGTCTCGGACATCTTCTGCAGGTTGCCGGTGGCGAGCGCCGAGTCGAGCGATTTGGTGATGTTCTGCATGGACTTCCCAATGACCTACATCTTGGCCTGGGTGTCCAAGCGCGCGACGACGGCGTTGAGGCAGGAGGCGAGGCGGAGGTAGTTCATGTGCTCGGTGCGTTTGCGGATGGCGTTCTCAGCGTAGATGCGCGCGCCGTCCATGTTGCCCTTCTCGATCGCCTTCTTCACCTTGAGCTTCTGCTCCTTCTCCTCCTTCTCGCACTTGCGCGCCTGCCGCTGCAGTGACTTGGAGGTGAACTTGAGGTCGAAGATCTGGTTCATTAGCTTCTCCGGGTTCCCCATCGCCGCCGCGAGCTCGCTAGGGTTCGGTCCGATCTGAGAACCGGCTAGGGTTTCGAGAGATTGGGAGGCGGATCGGATTGGGGAATTGGAGGATGGGGGCGAGACGAGGGGAGGGGAGGCGGAGGATGGGGGAGGCGGAGGGAGGGGAGGCACGGGGGAGGATGGGGGAGGCGGAGGGAGGGGAGGCGTGGGGGAGGATGGGAGGAGGCGGAGGGAGGATGGAGGAGGCGGAGGGAGGGGAGGCGCGGGGGAGGAGGGGGAGGCACGGGGGAGGCGGAGGGAGGGGAGGCGCGGGGGAGGAGGGGGAGGCGCGGGGGAGGCGTAGGGAGCGGAGGAGGCGGAGGGAGGGGAGACGCGGGGGAGGAGGGGGAGGCGCGGGGGAGGCGGTGGGAGCGGAGGAGGCGCGGGGGAGGCGGAGGGAGGGGTAGCGCAGGTCGAGCGGGGGCACAGAGGAGAACGGAGCGGTATGTGCATGATCCAAATGATTTTGGCCTTAGGATCTTCAATGAGTAAGAGAAGAAGGTTTGAGGAGAGATCCAGGCCATTCATTTGTATGAAGTTGGATTACTTGGTACACAAATCTGGGTGGACTTAGATTAGGCATGACTGTGAGGGTGGTTGAGGGGGTGGATTTAGTAAAGAAAATTTTGGTGTATTATAGAGTAGGGTAGATTTAGAGATAATGTTGCTTCTGTACACCTGTTAGAATTGTTTCCATCTAGCGTTCCACTCCTGTACTGTCGCTCCCTCTTCGTGAGTTCTACTTCGGGAGTGTAAACACTACTACAAAACATGTTATACTAAACGTCTTATCATAGACGGTTCATATGGAGCCATCTGTGCTTTAATTATTACACACGGTTCATGGCTAAAACCGTCTCTGAAACTATCACAGACGGTTACGTTTAAAAGCCGTTTGTGATATACGCATTATTACAGACTGTTTTGAATTAGAACTATCTATGAAACTATCACAGACGGTTTTTATTTACAACCATCTGTGTTTTGTGTTTTGTCGTATAAACTACAGAAACTACTGAGACGAGAGACAAATTCAAGGCAAATTTTTTTACAAAAGTCCCCAAAAAAGTGATTCCCAGATGTTAGACTTCAGGGCTTTATATGCTTCTTCTTTGACTTTTGGAGTCGGAGGATCAGCCGCTGAGTTCTCGAATGTGTGAAGATTGTCCTTACCCTTTGCACTTCCTCCTCCAGCCTGAGCAAATCATTAGCACAGTCCATAATCTCTTAGAGGATGCCATGATAAGCTTCCTTAGAATCGGCCACTTCTGCTTGATCGGCAATGTTATCCATGTGTTTCTCCACTACCGCAAGAGTTTCTTCCACTTTGTGCACATTGCAAAGAAGAACGAGGCTGAGGGTGGTTTCCCTTTACTGAGTAGCAACGAGACATCTCTATCAATGGCGGATAATGAGGTCCAGCTGACGGATGGAAGCGGGTCGAGGAAGGAGAGCAGGGCGTGAGCGGAGGAGTTGCTCCAAAGGTAAATTGTTGGCCGCCTGTGTAAGATTGCGGCCAACAACTCATGATGGATAGATGAGAGGAAGGAGATCCAAAGAATATTAGATGTCATCATTAAGAATATGAGAGGACAGTTTAGAAGAGCAGGATTAGGGTGCGCATATTTAAGCGTTATCACAGACGGTTCGTATACCAAACTGTCTTTGATATTAATATCATAGATGGTTCATATAACAAATCATCTCTGATATGCACTTATCAGAGACGGTTCGTTATACGAACCATCTCTGATATTGATTATCACAGACGGTTCGTATAACACACCATCTCTGATAATGACACATCACCGATCCGTGGCGTATGCCCCAGGATTTCAATCTCACCCATCCATTCTCGCCACATTGAATGGCAGGCACTGGTTCCTCCCACCGCTCACCCTTATTAATTACTCCCCTCCCACCGCTCACCCTTATTAATTACTCCCCTCCCACTGCTCGCCCTTATTAATTACTCCTCATCTACCTTTCCACCGGCAGTCACGCGTGAATTCATCCACTATATAGCTTCATGCATCCTCCCCTCGACGACGCCGATCAACTACCACCGTGAACTAGCGCCTCCGTTGTGACACCATGATCGACTGCACAACACACTCTTATCGTAAGTGTCGTAAGAGTGTCTTGTGCAGTCTCACCGTCGTGCCACAAAGGTGGCGCTACCATTGCCTCTCCATTGCAGGTGATATCTGGCTACTATCCGATGCATCCAGCTTGTTCATCGACGACGCCGACTACCGCCGTGAGCTAGCGCCTCCGTTATGACACGACGGTCAACTGCATAACACACTTTATCGTAAATGTCGTAAGAGTGTCTTTTATAGTCTCACCGTCGTACCACAAAAGTGGCGCTATCGCCGCCTCTCCATTGCCGGTGATATCCGGCCGCTATCCGATGCATCTAGCTTCTACTGTCTGCTAGGATATATGCTTCTTGTATATTCTTACCGTGTTAAAGAGTTGGGTTCGTTATCTTAATATGCTGTAATTGTGGATTCTAATCTTAATGGAAATGCAATGTGTGTTGTGTTTGCCACTGTATTTGCTTGTTTTCAAAAGGCATAGGTAATATTATTTGTTGAGACTAGCCAAAAAAGAGGAAAAATTTTAGGTATAAAGTGAACTATTACAGACGGTTTTGTGGTGTAAACCGACTATGAAAGATTATCACAGACGGTTCTATATATTAACTATCTATGATACTTATCAATCACAGACGGTTGGTAACTAGAACCGTCTGTGATGGGTGGGTATCACAGACGGTTTTTGGTTTGAACCGTCTGTAATGGTTTTCTTCACAGATGGTTCTAGTTACAAACCGTCTGTGTTGTTTTTATCACAGACGACTCACAAACCGTCTGTAAACCCGCGATTATCATTGACACATAAATTCAGGCGGTTCAGAAAACTATCTATGATAACAGTTGTGAACTGTCTGTGATGACTTTCTTTTGTAGTGGTGGAACCTGCTAGCCGCCGTCATATGCAATGCCTTCCTTGCATTCATTAGAGTAATCTCAGCGACACAAACTAGTGATATCTATGCCTTACTAGCATCTAAGAAAAATATTCGACCCGCCGTGAGATCCCCAACTACCATATATATCATGCAAAACCGCTCGAGCCAGCCCTTGACATGTCCTGCATGGCCCAATAATGTCTTGTGTGTCTCGTCAATATCGCATTGTGTCTACATAGCAAGCAACTCTATAGACATCGAGATGCAGCACCCACTTGATACATCTCGCTAAAAATAAATCATTTTTGCTCCCATATATCGATATATATGAAGGGCCTAGAAAGCATACAGTTTTTAGACATACAAGCTATCTTTTATTTGCAAGAGTTGCTAAGATGGCGAAGCTTGTGAAGGTGGGAAACCAGCTGCTCGTGCTTTCCATGGTTATCCTTGGATATTTCACGATACTTTCACAGTGTAAGTCCACAGCAAACTATCCGTTGATTTTTTTATAAGGTTACTGTTCTCTTACAATCCTATTGAGAAGAAACAATCAGGTTATGTGCAATTTTGTAACACTTTACCCTGGAAATAAGTTGAAGTAAACAGCCTTATTTGCATGCAGCTCAAACCACTGACCAGATGGATAACAATAAAATCTATGTATGCCTGTGCATGAAGAGAATAGAGAATCCACCATGCACAAACAACTGCTACTGCTATATGGATAAGCCGGGAGCACTACTACAGAAAAGGTCATCACAGACGGTTCAAAAACGTCATCACAGACGGTTTTGTGAACCGTCTGAATTTATGGGTCAGTGATAATACGATGTCATCACAGACGGTTTTCGAACCGTCTGTGGTGCAAATATCATAGACGGTTTTTAACTAAAAATGGTCTGTGATAGTTATAATCACAGACGGTTTTTAGTTAAAAACCGTCTGTGATATTCCCTTCTACTCCTAAACCTATTTCTGTTTATTGGCTAGCCTCAGAAAATGCTAGCCATGCCCTCTGAAACAAGCAGATCAACATGTACGTGTATACATCAAATTCACATCTCAATTCATTTCAGAAACATAAAACATCCATTTTTATTAAGATTAGAGCCTACCATTACAATATTCCAAAACAAAAAGCAGGTTACACAACAAGAACAGAGAAAAGCAAAGATCTTCTATGCCTTCTCGCCCCTGACGCCCACCGTCGTGTCTTGCCTCTACGAGCTAGTTGCTTCTGCGGTGTCTTGCCTCCCGTAGACTTGTGCGTCGTTTGCAAGGAGGAGGAGAATAGCAAGGAGGAGGACAGCAAGGAGGAGGACAGTAAGGAAAAGGACAGCAAGGAAGAGGAGATAGGCTGGGTTTTGGTTATATTTATAGGGGAGGGAGAGGGAGGGAGAGGCGAGAGTTCAAAATTTTTGGCGCGGGAACGGAGAGGCGGAGCTACAATCTGTGGGGTGAGGATTGGTGGATTTCTATTGGCTAGGATTGGGTTGAGGAGGATCGACGGGCCCAGCGGTCAGATTATCATAGACGGTTCTATATATAGAACCGTCTGTGATGAATGAATATCACAGACGATTCTATATATAGAACCGTCTGTGAATTAGAGCACATTTTATATACCGATGCAATATAATCGACTAGTCTGAAAAGATAAAATAGCAAAGTTTTATTAGGTTATATATACTCATTTGAAAGGTTTCGACGAGATCTACAACTTTTCAGTTGAAGCAAAATCCAAATTCCGAAAGGAAGACCAAGAAAAAAGGTAAAAACAGAAACCAAAAACTTGCGACGCAGGTTTAGGTCCAAAAATGGCCAATTTTCAGGGTCTTGGAGGGCGACTGGTGCAAGATAGTCATTTTTTTGGATCGGGCTATCGTTAGCTTTCCAACGAGTAAAAGAACGTCAAAAACGGACACCGTATGCAAAAATTATGCCCGTTTTACTGAAGGTGTCTCAAAACTGAATCATACTCGGACTTAAGCGGGAAAATATGAAATTTTGAGGGATTGTAAGGCAGAAAACGTATCACAGACGGTTTTTATTATAAAACCGTCTGTGATACTGGAATATCACAGACGGATTATCACAGACGGTTTTTATTATAATACCGTCTGTGATATTCCAGTATCACAGACGGTTCAGCGGTAAGAACCGTCTGTAATACTCCTTTTTCCCGCCACTAATACCACAGACGGCCTCCAAATTAAAACCGTCTGTAATAGTGTACATCACAGACGGTTTCACAAAACCGTCTGTGATTTGGCGTCTAGTATTAGGCTTTCTGTAGTAGTGGAGCGCCCTGCTTAAAGACGAGGGACGCATGCAAAAGTTTCTACCACCAACGCTCACAGCATCGCTCGTCAGAAGCAATCTCCCCTTCCGCCCTGCAGTGACCATGAATCTCTGTTGCAATCATCTTTTATTGAAAACTATTCGATGAACCTCTCAAAATAAAAACATATGACATGTACTCATATTGTATGGTTGCTTGCTTACCTTTATGCCGGGGTGGAGCCAGGAATTGGATATGGGGGGCTACATAGACAGCGTCACAGCCACGGGCAGCGTCACAACCACGGGTACACCATGTCACCGGCTCTCCCCGCGAGGCTTGCTGCGGGGCGGGCGGCGCCGGGATAGGATTTACGCTATAAGAAGAACCAGCTAAGAACAATGAGAGGGAGACAAAATTTACACTATAAGAAGAACCAGGACTGCTTAAATGTCAACAACAACAACAATACGACTTCTTAACTATACATAAGAATATTGTTTGTCAAGCATCAAAGATGTACACCACCAAACACATCTGTCTTGGAAGTACAAGCATGTATATACAACAACAGCAGACTTCACACAAACAGGCATGACTTTCTTGCTGCTGATTACCTGTTGTTGCTGTTACTGATGGAAAGAAGACGAACAGACAGAGGCACAGAGCGTGCGACAAGCTGGCAAAGAGCCAAAGACTCAAATATGAAGCATCAGTCCTCAACTACTAGACCTAATTGGGCCCCCTAGCCCCCCCTCTCTCCGCCACTAAAGATACGTGCTTTTCTACTGTGAAAACTGAAAAGCATGCGATTTGCATTTGTCGGATTTGTCATGAAGCTAACTAAAGACAGTGTAATCTGACCCTCTCATCAGATCAGATTTGCCGTGAAACTTATGCTCCACCGATCTTATCGTATGAAAATGTGCATAGGAATATGCAGTAATTATTCTTGAATTTATACTAGATTCGGTTGTGTGATATATTGTTGGAGTCTGTGATCTTACTAAAAGAAATGATAATGTTTCTAATTTGGGAAATTGAGAAAAAATGTGTAAAACTGGTTGCTGAATCCTATACCTAAACAATCTGCTCTCAATCCTGCACCCAGCAGTACACATCGATGAGCGGCTCAAATGATGATCCTAAGTATGAACCATCGAAAAAAGATGACGTGAAGCATGGATTCTCGGGAGTTTTGGCACAGCAAGCCAAAGTTATGCTCGACAAGAATGGCTCCATAGAGGACGGCGGAAATCAGGCTCTGGGCTTACCAGGAGGCATTCAGGTAAGAACTCAGAACCTGGAAATCCAAAACAAATGTTTGCTTAGTAAATGGTTGTTCAAGCTTTTGAATGAAAATGGTATTTGGCAAGACCTGATTAGAAACAAGTATATTAAAAATAAGACTTTATCTCAAGTGACCAAGCAACCGGGAGACTCTCACTTCTGGACGGGTCTTATGGGGGTGAAAGAGCAGTTTTTGAGATTAGGGAGTTTCAAGGTCTCCGATGGGTCCCAAATCAGGTTTTGGGAGGATCGTTGGCTAGGGGGGGTTCCTTTGAAAGAGGCATACCCATCCCTTTACAATATTGCGCGTAAGAAGCAGTCTTCGGTAGCTGAAGTCCTTCGAACGGCACCAATTAACATCGCTTTCAGAAGAGCGTTAGTGGGAAACAAGTGGGTTGATTGGCAGGATTTAATTGGTAAGATTGCAAATATTAATTTACAGGATGGCAGGGACTCTTTTTGCTGGGATTTGCATTCTAGTGGAATGTTCTCGGTTAAATCCATGTATGTGTACCTAATAAATAATGGGATTAAAGTATCTCAGGACATTTGGAGACTTAGAATTCCATTAAAGGTCAAGATCTTTTTGTGGTTTCTAAAGAGGGGAGTGATTCTAACGAAGGATAATTTAGCTAAAAGAAATTGGAGGGGCAACCCTTATTGCTGTTTTTGCTCTAAACTAGAGAATATTCAGCATCTTTTTTTCGATTGTGTGATGGCCAAGGCCTTGTGGCGTGCTATCCATTTGGTGATTGGGTTAAAATCGCCAACAAATACTCGGAACATTTTTGGTGCTTGGCACAAACAAAGTGGGAGAGAATTTAGGAGCTTGTTGCTTACAGGAGCTGCCGCTTTGTGTTGGTCAATTTGGCTTACTAGGAATGAACTGGTATTTGACAATTGCAGTCCAAAATCTATTTCGCAGGTCATGTTCAGAGTAACGCATTGGCTGCGGCAGTGGGGGCTTCTACAAAGGAGTGAAGACTTGAAGCAGTTTATTATCCAAGGGTGCAGGAAGTTAGAGACTGCAGCGCTACATTGTTCTGCTTTTTTTGGTTGGCCTTGGGCCCTTAGACTGAGTGTTTAGTCTTTGGTTAAAAACTGGCTTTGTGCTGCCTTGGTTATTTTGGTCAGCTATTGTGTGCTGTTTTCTTGTGTTGAACTTGTGGCCTGATTCCTTCTTGAAGGAAGAAGCCGGTTGTTTAATCTACCATTATCTAAAAAAAAAAAGGTAAGAACTCAGAAAAAACAACAGCAACAAAAAATAAAGGTTGTGGCGCCCATAAATGAGCTGATCGAACGATAAATCGACGATGCCTTCTTCAGATTTTGTTTGCAAATGCAGCCTTTGTCATGGGATCCATTTGATAGCATGCTTACCGTGTTCACTTCAGTATACCCTATGCTTCTTGTAGCCTTGTTGGGGGTGCCAGGCCCCCCCAGGCCCCCTCTCCGCCACTGCCTTTATGTCTTTTCACATGCAAACATTTCGGTTTCCTGGTCGTTGCTACACAATTTGGAAGCATTAATAGGGAAAATTCCATATAGAATAAAAATGAAGAAATAAATTTGTGCACTATTTGTCCTTTTCGCTAGCCTCGTTCGCATGGCAAGCTCATCTGTCCAGCCAAACGCACAACCTCCCGCTACACGTCTAGCCAACTTGTTCAGTGTAGATCTCGCACCCTAGGCAAGCTACTGGACAATACCTTCCACGCCCACCGCTTTCATTGTCGGCCACCATTCTGGAGCTCTCCGCAAAGAAGGTCTCGGGAGGATGAAGCTGCACGCGGGGAAAAAGGTGCAGCGCAATAATAGTCTTCCTTATATGGTAGAGATCCTTTCGGGAAAGAAATGAAGTGGTCGTTCTAAACTGGAAACCTGGATTCCTAGAACGGATGCTTGTCAATTAGCTGCCCCTTTGTTGGTGTGAGTCCGAATTGGGGTCCAATAAGAGTACTAGGGTCCAATAGTGTTCTTGCCCATAGTCTAATTAGAATCCATGTTTGTAACATAAGAAAATTCTAACTACTAATTAAATTAGGTTCGAATAAACATTTTCAGCATTTTGGTGAAATTTCAAAAATTTTGATAATTTATTAAAAAGCCTTTCTAATTTTCAGCATCTAAAAATAAATTTGTAAAATTAATTAAAACATTAGTAGAGTCTAGAAATAATTTAATTGGGTCCTGAATATTCTAAGGTATCTCTCAAAAGAATTTTATAATTTTTGGAGTTGGTTTGCTAATTTTAAAAATTTAAACTCAATTTCTGCAATAAAATTAATTAGAAAATGAATTAAAAACCTAATATCGCCTGTGGACTGAATCCTCCCTCCTCGTCTAGCACAACATTGTTTTGGCCCAGCCCAGCTAGCGTGCCATCCTTCAGCAGGCGCCGTTTGCTTTTCCTGCCTTCGCCAAGCGAAGACGTCTTTCAGCCAATCTGCTTTCTCCCTCAGTTCTTCCTTAGTGACTACGGTGCAAACGGAGCGGATACGGATGGATATTGCTCATCCCATATTCTTTTCCATATTTTTTATCAGAGTCAAAGTCGGACACAGATAGTGCCGGATACGAATATGAATGCGGATATTCTCGGTCACGAATACGGAGCGAATACATGCCGCTCCGAATACGGTTAGTTTCGGTCACGAATATTTAATCGGATAATGCGTGAAAGCAAATTTCACATGGTGATAGAGACAAATTAAGCAAACTGAGATCTAATACGAGTGTACCGACGTTGCAACAGCCACCGAAACAAGCAATCTTATATAAATAAATGATGCTACATTTCAAGAAGAGTCGGAGATTCGACCTAGCTAGCGGAGAGGTCAGGTATCCAACTCCGTTTCCGTATCCAGTAACTATCCAGAAAATATCCGGATAGTTCCGTATCTGTCGGATAATGTTTGTTCCAAATCCGTTTCCGTATCCGACAAAAAAATATCCGAATCCGTTTTCATATCCGACAAAACCTTTGGATATCCGAAAATTTGCCCCGAATTGTATCAGAATTAAAACGGACGGATGGTCGATCGGAAAATATCCGCTCCATCTGCACCTCTAGCAGTGACCATGAATCTCTATTGCATACCATCTCTTATTGAAAATTATTCGATGAACATCTCATAATAAAAACATATGACATGTACTCATCGTGTATGGTTGCTTGCTTATCTTTATGTCTTTTGGCATACAAACATTTCGGTTTTCTGGTTGTTAGTCTATTTGGAAGCATTAACAGGGAAAATTCCACATAGCATAAAAATGAAGAAATAAATTTGTGCACTATTTGTCCTTTTCGCTAGAGTCCAACCAAATGCACCACCTCCCCCTACACGTCTAGCCCATTTGTTCAATGTAGATCTAACACCCTAGGCGTGCTACTGGATCATACCTTCCACGCCCCCCGCTTTCATTGCCGGCCATAATTCTCATCATAGTTGTGGACAGTATCCACTGGTGTCATTCCATACTATTGCTATTACATCAAATTTTTGTAATATCTAATAGTAGTCCATGTAATTCTTCGATGTTCGTACTTGATTATACTCCATGGATGGAAAATAATCGTAAGTTTCATAATTTTGATAGTTTTGTCATATGCGTGGCGAACATTTTGTATTCACCACAAAGATCTTTCCAGCTCGTATTAAATTCAGTATATGTTTCAAATAATCAAAATGCACGTAATCGGTAGATATCTCTTCGCAAAACGTAAATAATGACGTAACTCAAATATGCCTGTGTAATGGAACCCATGTCCTACTTTTTCTATTTTTCCCAGATTCAGTCCTAGAAGCCATAACCAAGTCAATGCCCTCCTGTTGCAACATAGGTCGGGTTTGGCGATTGGTATATTGTGATAGTGCTGTGCCTGTTTGCCTTAGAGGTCGTGAGCTCCTAGTACTCGTAAGATTTTGCCTCACGTGGTGGTGAGCTTCAAGTACCTAAAAGATTTTAGGTTGCAACAGTACTCCGGAGTCTCTAACTCCGGGTTCTCTGGCTGCTACAGTACTCCGGGGTCTTCAATTGCTACAATACTTCACCGGGGTGTCTGATTCTACAGTACCCACTCGACTGCTACATTTTCCATACTCGAGTTACGACTACAGCAGTACTCGATCACATGCACTGATTGTGTGAGAAGATTGGGAAAACCGTTTCGAAGAGTTAGATATTCATATTAATTTTTGGCTTGTCTTAATATAAACTAGAAGCAGTATCAGTATGAGCAGACCCATAAAGCTTACTGTGGTATGGGGTTGGCTAGTCAATGTTGAAGAGTCAAGCTTCTTATGTCAAGGACAAAAGAAATGTGAATATCTGCATATCATTCCCGTATTCTGTGGTCTAAAAAAAGAGGGCAGACTGAAGGGTGCAATGTAGGTGTGGCCTACAAGAAAAGGAAAATGAACCGTGTTTGGACCGACTTATCAGATAATTTTTATTCCGATAGTCAAACCTAACCACAGGCCAACTCACCCAAGTGGACAGCATAGTGAAAAGAACACCTGCAATACCAAAAATCTCTCAATCAAATTGGGATCTACTGATGACTACTAGGATTTTATATCGGAAACAAAATGTAATTTTAATCTTTCTCAGGTTAGGTCGTCAGCACTTGCGTGGTTGCTTCATGGCCAGCGCACTGAATGGTCTCTGTTTGGCCAATGCGTAGAACAAAAATAGGAAGTCGTCATGGCCAGTTAGTCGTGTTCTCCATGGCTGATGGTGTATTCTCTACCGTGAAGTTCCATCATGTGTTCAATCTAAATTACATGACCAGCAGTTGTACGCAAAACTGGAATTCACATGTAATTTGCTAGTGCCGTTTGATTAGAGGATAAAACACTTGTAGCTAAACTGTCTAGGTGGAGTGGTGTTGGAATAGTCCCGCTTTAGTTATGAAAGAGCAAAAGATGTAAGTGGAAGAGTCTCTCACCTTATAAGCTAGCTTTTTGGAATAAGAAGGTCTTTACGATCCAATAAATGATATCAAAGCCTAATTCTATCATCTCTGACCCAATAGACACCATATGTGAAACATTCGATGGACCATGATTCTCAAGGACCATCGGTGTATAACAAAGGGAGCGATGAACGACCTAGTGACACCAATGTTTGAAGGAATAGATTATTGAAATAGTCCCACATTAATTGTAGAAGAGCAAAGAAACTAATTGAAAAAGACCCTCTCTTTAGGGCATGTACAATGATATAGACAACTGCTGCCCATAATATCCTCCATGTCATCTATAGACGGCACTAAGGACGGCTTATACAATAGGTTATCTTTTGTATGTCTCTATAGACAGCTTATCCATGAAACAATGTATCTTATTTACCGCGTTACAGTTGAGTACTGCATAAAGTTTATAGATGGTCCAATTCTCTAGGCTCCATTTCTCTTCTCCGCATCATCTCATATCTTATGTAGTAAAGTTTGTAGATAATTGATATTACACCATTGTATATAGCCTTATATGTTAGCTTTTAAAGACGAGGAGAGGGATTCATCGGAAGCAACCCCCGCTGTGCCTCCACCAAATCCAATTGAGGCTTCGCCCGATCATGATCTCACGGCTGCTGCCCCAAGCGACCGCCATGCGAGGCTCGCCTCGGACCATCTGACGACCTCCCTGCCGCGCCACCGCAGCATCCGTTGCAATGAGCGGGCTGGTCGCCTCGGCATTGCGTCGAGCAGGTCGAGATGCGTTGCCAGCTAGTAGTGTCTCGTTGCATCGAACGGGGAGGAGGCAACGATTTGCAGGGGAGAACCAGGTTGGAGGAGCGTGCGACATTGGGTGAGATGGAAGATGACCTCGGCCCTCTCGACCTTTGTGAACAGTTGCGCAAAATAATAATAAAAGAAGTGTTCGGACTATTCTTGGGTCGGCGCACTACAAAAATCGTGCATTGCTGCTTGCTACGTAGCAACAAAATTTGGGGCAACAACGTAGTTACCTACAAAATTACAAAACGTACTAATTAAATAAATATATAAACAAATAAACTACCAACCTAGGAATTATGCGGGTAAAAAGAAAATCATAAATATGAAAATTAATTAAACCTCGGTAGCTTCAGGAATTCGAACATGATCATCCGATGCGTTGAAAATATTCAAAGCTGTCGTAGGACAAACACTCGCTACCAGCCCTCCATAACAAGTTTCCGGCCGTTCCCCACATGGATGGCAAGTAGACCTGTTGCATCAGCGATTCAGCGTGTGTTTAGTGTGCGCAAAAGTAAGAAACATACTACACTCATTATTCCTAATGACACCTACCGTGACTCCTTTTCCTGTATCAAGGTTTGCCTTCTTCGGTGACATGACCGTGGTGTCCTCCGCGTAGCATTTCACTGTGAAGGCTGCACAATCTTCAGGAGACCCCACTCGCTCATGATGTTTGGCATTGGTTCTGATACCCCAGATTGCCCATGGGTCAATTGCGACTACACGTTGTCCAGATCGTCGTGGGGCAATCTCAGTTACACTTTGCTGGGATGTACGTAATTTGCGCAGCACTTCAACAGCCCAGAAGGACTGCCAATAGGATGATCAACAATAAGGATTACATGTGCCCTGTAGCAAATCCAGCAAAGCCCATCTCTGTTCAATTGTAGCTTGATATCGCTGCTGACCATATACATCCATGAGTTGTAAAAGCCAGCATTTGTGCTCATCCTCTGCATGTTGCGAGACAGGGGCGGAGCTAGCCTTGTTTACCGGGGTCTGCTAACCCCAATGAAATTTCTTATTTTCAGTAGAAATCACTGTTCATATATACTAATGACCCCATTAGATAAAGAGGAAGACCCCGGTCATCTTCTGGCCTAGCTTCGCCACTATTGAGAGAGAGAGAGAGAGAGAGAGAGAGAGAGATAAAATAGAGCTTTAATTAGTTCCAACACTCTGAACACACCAGTTATTCAGTTTGCGTGAACCTGTCTGTCATATGTGTGTGGAAGGGGGAAATCATGATGGAACATGGTATGTCTATTAGCCTATTGGAAGGGGGAAATCATGATGGTACAAGTTCATGATAGCGCATATGATTGCAAGACAGATTAATCAGTGGTATGCACCCAACAGCTGGACGCCACCTGTGACGACCCGCATTATTCCTATGAGGTAATAATACCAATCAACGGATTATTATTCGTTTTAGCCGATAGAACATCGCTCTAACGAATAATAAGCCATCAGGGTGATGCAGCAGAACAATAATTAGAGACAAAACACAATATTACAAGGATATCGCCACGCAGGGCTACAGTTTATTACAAAGCCTCAAGGGCTTGAATATTACAATCTTTAGGAACAAAACTATTCTAACTACTTTCTATTTAAACACAACTCCACACGAGGCGTCTACCTTGTACCCACTGTATTCCGAGTCTACGGTACTTCATCCAGGTAGCTTCCTCCTGACTCTAGATATTCTCTGAATTGACATGCTCCTAAGCAAAGGGGGAGATAATAACAAGAGTGAGTACAGAAGTACTCAGTAAGCGTTAATAGCAAAAATGCACAAAATGTCTATCATTTACACTTTTAGGAATATCAATTCCTATCCTCAAATTGCTTGCTCATTTTTGGATACCCTTTTTCCTCCTCGATTTCCTTTTCCATGACTTACCGAAAATAAGGTTTGTTGGTTTTGAAAGAATTCCAAATTATTAATTTAGAAAACTACTGAACATACGCATGAACAGCAAAACCCCCCATAAGTTTCCGTAATTCTCCTTTCCCAGAGACAGGCATGAATTCATGATTTGTATAGCATTGCGCAAGCTTGTATCACTTTACCCATCACCACTCTGATCCTGGTGGCTTCCTAGCTCTCCGCAATTCCTTTGATGCGATGCCCAGACCAGAGTACAGTACGTTTGCATCTATCTCAGTAATTATATCTCCACCCAACTATTCTCAACCGGCGGCCCGAGGTGGTTTCTCACCCTCGCCCGGCGCCCACCGACCTCGACATAGTTGTTGGTTGGGGCGGTCTCGCCCTTCCCCAACACTCCACCGACACTAATATATGCGCCCCGCGTCCCCCACTTCTGGGCTCTCTCCCAGTTCTGGGTTCCTGCGGTCCGCGTTCCCCACTTCTGGGCTCTCTCCCAGTTCTGGGTTCCTGCGGCTGCGTCCCCCACTCCCAGTCTCTTGACCGGCTCTGGGTTCCTGCAGTTGGTTATATTACTTACCCATGTGGAGAATATAACACTTTAATAGAGCTACTAGTCTGTCCGTCAATACGGGATGTTGGTTGATACGATTTGGTACGGTCTGTTCACACGGATGAAGCTGGTGAGTTCCTTATATTCTATTCTTATGCAGAGGTCCCACACCTGCTCACTTGTCACCTACCCTGGCAACCTCTGCCCACCTTCTTAATTAACTTAAGTGGCCAACTGCTCCATCAGTTGCCATATATCTCTTTTCTCTTATCCCTTGCCATTTCTCAATTGAAACCTTCTTTATTCCTTTCATGCAAGTGATATTAGACTAGTACCAAAATACTTATTTTATGAAATATACTCTGAAGATTTGATCAAAGGAATGCTTGCCTGGATTTCAACCATAGATTCGGATTCAAGTAGGATCAAGTGAAGTCACTCCCGTAGCTTGGATCGTGGTCTGCAATTAAAATACGTCGACTACAATTTAATTTATAGAACTGTAATGAAATATGAGGTGTCGATGTGTTTGAGCTCCTAGGGTAGAGATTCGCTTAATTTAACTCGATCGTGGTAGCCCTAATTAGCTTGTATTCCATACTCGTCATTTGACGTTATTTTTCCTAGTATGGGGCTGGGTTGTTTACTTAACAATTAAACTCAACCTTTTGTTAATTTCCAACTGTCTACCGTTGCGATACGATTCAATATACACACACTCAACTATTGGCGAACATCAATTCTAGTCGATCTCGTGCATGCAATTATGCCTATTTAAGGTTTGCTTTAGTCATTTGCATATTTTTACAGCGTTACTATTTAATCACCGCGTATACTTTTAATCGCCACGCGTACTCTTAACTGACGATTACTATTTTCACTCATCATGTGCTATTCTAATTGTCGCAAACAGTCTTAAATCCTCTAACAGCTATGAATTTATTCTAACCATTAAGAATATTTATCAGTGGATTTCTACGGTTCATAATCGACTATAAAATTAACCAGGCATTTAATTACTCAATAGGGGTCTCAATGATATTATACCAAGTTACTTCGTATGCGTGCCATTTCCAGCCTACGGGCATCATTTAATTTATTTTTAATCTCTAAGAATAATTACTAGAATAGTTCTATGATTTATCACTATCCAGGTTAATTTGGTATTCAGCTACAACCCCGAATGATTTAATTGGCTATACCTTAGTTGAATCGGTACGGGCTATATTTTAACCCGCTGAAGGCACTTAATTTCTTCTAGTCATTGTAAATATTGATTACTGGTCTTCTACTGTTTAAGATGAATCTAACTAAATTATATGGTTATTTAAACTCACCACAAAATGGGCTAAGACTACAATACCTTAATTTAATCTATACACATACAAGTTTAATCGACATAGATTTCTATGATTTAAATGCTAACAACAACATATTCGAAGTATTTAAATATGCCATGGGATGGTCTAAATGAAGATACACAAATTTTAATATACTCATGTATATGCTTTAATCCATGACGTTGAAGCGATACTATGGCCTAATTAATTAAGCGAAATCTACAAAATGTGATCACAGGGTTTCTAGGTTTTTTTTTAATTTCAAAAGAATTTCTATCGCGTTGGTATGGCTAATAATCATTTACAAGGTTCCTAATATTTGCAGTTCATTTACTTACTTTGACAACTCGGTTGTAGCACGGTTTCTATCATGCACGCGTAAGAACATTCCTAATTTTAGCAAATCTAGCCTGCAACATTTTAAGCTTACCTAATTTATTTTCTTCCCTCTTTCCTTTTCTTTTCCTTTTCTTCTTTTCTTTCTCTTCTTTCCCTTCTCTTTCTTTTCTTCCGCCCGACCCCCTCTTTCTTACTGCCTCCGGCCGAAGCCGCCTCATCCCCTCCTCTCGTTTCCCGGTTTCTCAGCTCTAGCGCCGCCTCTCTCCTCTTCCGATCCCCCTTCACCCCGACGCCAGGTCTCGGCTCCTCCGCCCCCCGGGTCTCAGTGCCTTCCCTCGGTTCGGCTCTCCCTCACGCGCCTCCTTCACCCTCTCGTGTCGCCCCCAAGTGCCACCGGCGGCGCTGCGCCATGCGGCCCGACCGCCCCCGCCTTGCCGCTCTGCACCCCACGGCGAACCACAGCCGGCCGCCCTCGCTTTGCAACTCGGCGTCGCACGGTGAACTGCGGTCAAATCCACGGACTAGTGCCCAGATCTGGTGTCTTTTCCCCCAAATCTAAACCCGATCTACTCGTTTCAGTTTGTTATTTTTGGTTTGCTCAAGGTGTTAGGTTGGGAGGCGAGTTGCCCCAGCTAGCCACGGCCGGTTAGCCGCCGCCCGTACGCCGGGGGAGTATCCGGTGGTCGCTAAAAGGGTGGCTCGGCCGGTGGTAGCACGCAGCCGCCACTCTCTTTGGTAAACCCCTTTTTCTCCTCCTTTACTCCTCTTCTACCTCTGGTGGTATGCTTAAGGTGGGTTCATGGTGCTCTACTGAGGCTTGATTACTTATTGTCTCTAGTTCTATATTGATTATAATGACTGAATGGAATATGCTGCCGTGAGTGTTGTGTGGTTTACCGATGATTGGTCGGCTTGTTGAGAGAAGGGCTTGAGGTTGGCTTGTAGCTGTCACCCTCTTGGCTTGCGGCTGCCGCCTTCTTGTGGTGGGGTGGAGGTCGCCTGATGTCTCCCTCCTAGGGTTGACAGGTTCGGCTTGCGGTCCCCTCCTGCCGTCACCATCGTCTTGCTCCCGATTGGCTTGCCGTACCTTCGTCTCCTGGCCGTAGGGTTTCACTCGGTGGCTGGCTCCTCTGTGGTTTGAGATGGTTGGAAAGTTTGGGGAAAGGTTTGCAGTGCAGTATTCTGTCTCCTTGCTCTCTTTTCTCTGGTTGGCTGGGTTGTGTGTAGGCCGTGCGAGGCTTCTGGACTGGCGGTGCTATCTCGGGATAATTGATCTGGCCGGGTGTTATCTGGGTGAAGACAGTGGTATGCGGTCATGACTGTGGCATGTGATTCTCTGTTGCGGTTTGGGCTTGGAAAATGGGATTATGGAATGTTGGGTTACAATTGCTGGTTTCGAAAATAAAACAGGTTTGTTTATACCATATGATGAGTCTACGGTTGTGAGAGGTGCTGACTGGCCCCAGGACGGTCGGGTATCTCCGTGAACGGATTGCCCTGCCCAAAACTAACCTCTAGGGCTCTGACGGCTATTTTTATTCTTCTTTCCTTCACTTAATTTTGTTCGGTCTTTCTCGATATTGCAATTTACTAATTCCTTCCCAATTGGAATAGCGGTATAGTGGCAACTCAACGACAGTGTCTATTGTATGAGATGACTCGAATGCATTTAAGCTTTCTCTTAATATTGATGTATCCAGAAATGATGTAATTTATATGAATGCAATTTCTATTCTCTATTATCCGAATGCGAAGGAATATGTATGAGATGAACTTGGTGTAAATTAAATCATGTACTTCCTGGCTAAATACAATTATATTGCAATTGCTTAGTTTTCGAGATGGTTATTTGGTTGAGACATGAATTTGTATACTTATTGTAATTCATATTGTCCTAGTTATGTAATGCCAATTGTAATATTTTTATTTGACTTGATATGCATTTTAATTGCCTATATTTTAATTGAGATAAAAACTTTTACTTGTCGCGCAATTAAATTTTCCTTCTCACTTAGTCTATACAGGTTGGTATTCACCCTTGTCTAGGAAATTTTGAAAACAACGTATTAGTTTATCGCTCGCTAAGTTCAATTTAAATGACTGCAAAGAAAAGTTTAAATTCTCTCGTATTTTTAGATTATTAATTACTTAATTAATCACGCTTAACATTGTAATTCGTTGCTTAAGGTTAATTAACGATGTGGGTCGTTACACCATTCATCTTGGAACCTAAAGTAACTAGAGCTGGGACAACAACACTGCCCATTAATACAAACACTTTACTCACCGCAGGCTAGAGGGTAATCACAGAACATCACATCATTGCTCAGCACATCAAACACCACCCGGAAGGCAGCCTCCTTCGTTTCATAAAGACGCAAATGCCCATCGTACTCTAACCGCATGAACTGCATTGATCTTGCCAGGGGTAATGAGAAGATTTGGTTGGGAAATCCAAGCTGCCATTGACAAACGCATAACAATTTGATGTTCCATTGCCTAAAAAAGTTGGTTGGAACGCTTGTGTATGCAGCAGAGGAGAAATAATCTGACCCGATGCCCAACTGGTGAGTGAAAGATTGGCAGTGAGATTGACAACCACACAGTGTGACTGCCCAATAACTAATGTGTCAGTCGGATAGTCGAAGGACTGCCAAACAGAGGAATTATTTTGATAAAAAAACACAAGGTTTCCTGAACCATCAACAATAGATCACAAGAGCCATAGCGGTTGCGAAATTTCTGACTTTCTTGCAGTGGTTGCTCCCTCCGTCCCCTCATTTCTCTCTGACAGCCGACCCCACCAGCTGACCAGCTAGCCCTTCCTGGCCCACATACCAGCCACGTCTCCTCTCCTCCCCTCTTCCCATTTCCTTCCACCACGGCGATCCACCGACCCAGCAATCCATCCCCGACCATGGCCTCGGCCGCTTCCTCCTGCCCGTGGGACGCCCTCCCGGTGCACCTCCACGAGCGCATCCTCTCCGTCCTCCCGCTCACCGCGCTGATCCCCGTAGCCGCCGTCTCCCGCGCGCTCCGCCGCCTCATCCGCTCCCCGGCATTCCACGCCCTCTTCCCGCACCGCCTCGACGCCTTCTTCCTGCTCTCCCCGCGCCTCGCCTTCCACCCCCTCTCCCGCCGCATCCTACCCGCGCCCCCCTCGCCGTCGCTTGATTCTTCTTCCCCTCCCCTCGTCTCCTCCGCCTCCCCCACCCTCCTCGTCATCGCCGACTCGCTCATCCGATTCCCGCCGCTCCCCGCCAGCTCCTACCTCCTCGCCGTCGTCGTACCGCGCTCCTCCTTCTCCACCAGCAGCGAGTACACCCTCGTTGCCGTCACCACCGGCGCGGGTGTCCGCTCCTACACCCTCGACTCCGCCGGTCCCTCCCCGCGGTGGGCGCCTCGCGGTGATCTCCCGCTTCCGTTCGCGCTTCTCAGCAATGCTGCTGTCGCCGGCGACTGTGGCCGGCTCTTCGTGCTCGGCCGCGGTCCTGACGCACTTCTCGTATTCGATCTTGCGACGGGGCGGTCAGGGCCGGTCCTGGGATTTTAGGGGCCCGGGGCGAAACTAGAAATAGGGGCCCTAGTATAAATATCTAAATATAAATCTACACACACAGATATATATCTAATTTTACCAACAAACACTTAAAATGTGTTATGTATTAAAGAAAAATTCATATCAAAGAGTTTATAGATATTACCTTAAATTTTTCTTCTAACATTTCTAGATGCGAAGTCATTAATGATGGTATTGATATCAATCTCATCCAATAATTTCTTCTCAATACATAAAGTTGCCAAACCGTTTAACCTCTCTTGAAACATTGTGGACCTTAAATGATTCTTCAACAATTTCAACTTTGAAAAACTTCTTTCAGCTGATGCCACAGTCACAGGCATAGTAAATAAAATCTGATAAGCAATAGAAATATTATGATAACAATCCGCTTCTCTGACAAACTCAAAGATCACCATAGCAGACATTGGTTTATCTGATAAAGTCAATTGCATAACAATTAACTCAGAAATTAGATCATTTAACTCAACATCAGATGAACCATCTAGAGAGAAAGTTTCTGCAAATTTTGTACAACATTCTTTTAATTCAGTTCGATCCAATGACTTCAATGTTGTTGAACTCATTAAAAATCCAAATATACTTCCGAATGTTTGGAGTTCTTGAAATCTGCTTTTCAATGAATTGATTGCCATATCAATCATAACAAAAAATAATTTGTATGTGGGCCAACTTCGGTGGCTAAAAGGCCCAAGATAAATCTTCAAAGTATGTATATACTCTACATAGTATATAGGGCCCCCCTGGATTTTGGGGGCCCGGGGCGGCCGCCCCTCTCGCCCCCCTCCAGGGCCGGCCCTGGGGGCGGTGGGGGGTGCTGCCGGTTGTGATGCCGCACGGCCTCACGACGGCCCACCTGTTTGTTTTCGACGGGCGGCTGTTCTTGGTAGGCGGGGTGGAGAGGTTCGGGGTGGTGGAGCGGGTGGTGGTGTGGCGGTTCGACGACGGCGAGGAGGCGATGGGATGGAGTGAGGTGGGCACGATGCCGGCGGATGTGTTTGATGAGTTGGTGGCGGGTAGGCACGGCAGTTTCTGGCATTTTCAGGCTGCCGATAGGATGGGGATTGTAATCACTATTATGTACTTATATCTAACAGTTTAAGGTTTAAAGTGATGGTGGTATGGTTTAGCATATGTTCCTTTCCGTATGCACGAACTATCCGTCTACATTATCCGTTTTCGATTCAAAACCGTCAAGTATCCGTCTACATTATCCGTTTTCGATTAAAAACCGTCAAGTATCCGTCTACATTATCCGTTTTAGCATAGGTGCTTGATTATCAGAATACCAGTGTATCTATGGTACATTGGTACCTGATTACTGATCTTGATAGAGAACAGAGCAAATATTTGTCATTTGAGGTTCCTAAAGGCTAATCACAAGGGAATCTAGCAATATTGTAGTTGCTTCTTGTCTTATTTCAGTACTTCAGTGTTATGTAGGTAGCTTTACTTTCTAATATGAGTCTTTCTAGGACTAGTAATAGTTCTTGTATTGCTTTAAGTTCATACTCATTAGACTGACAAAACTTTGTTATGCTTATAATTACTCATCTTTACTTATAATTATCGATGTGTCTTACGTTCACATCCCTATCACCAAAATCCTGACTGTGCCACTAATCTTTACTCATCTGGTTGGCACGGCAGTTTCCGGCATTTTCAGGCTGCCGATAGGATGGGGATTGTTTGCTTGTATAATGCTGTGGACGGCAGGCTGGTGATGTTTGATGTGGTGGATGGTGCGTGGACAAGGTTGCCACGAGTGTCTGGGTTGGACACGGAGGAGAGCCGCCGGTGGTTTGGGCATGTCGTGGAGCCGGGCATTGAGCTCTTGCTGGGGCAACGTTGACGGTGTTCATGAGGTTGTTTTCTTGACTTGCATGCTGACCCAGAACAAGTTCAGATTGGGTTCCCTGAATCTGGATGCAAATATCTCTATGTAGGAATATCTGCTAGCTGTTTGTTAATGCTTCAGCTCAAGTCATCCCAACTCGAATATTTTATTGAAGCATCTTTCAATGATGAAAACTATGCTAGAAAAGCTGTTCTGGATTTATAATTGTGCACTATATCATGCAAGACAAACTGACATAGTTACCTGGTTAAGTTTTGTCCCTAGACCCGAATGTGGTACTCATAAAATTTCCTATTCTTTTTCACTGTGGGACATATTGCAAACTTCTTTCATTTTCTCCAAGGTGCGTACAGTTTTATTCCTGTTAGTCGTACTATTTAGTGAAACCCTTATCTGACATGCATCTCGTGTCTATTTTCTCTTATTGCTTTCAGAAGAAAGCTTCTTAACCCATTGCTCTAAACATACAATCATTAGCTAAACGATTCCAAATTAAACATACAATCATTAGCTAAACGATTCCAAATTTAAGATTCAAAACCAATACGGGGGTACAAGGCATAGTTTGTTAACAAGGGCTTCAAAAAAATCCCAATATTTTTATCTATGCTGCTAAGTGTTTTGTTACTATTTGGCCGTTAGCACTAGTCAAATCTTTCAACATTAAGTGCTACAGCGTGCATACTGCCTATCACTGTCAAGGTTCTAGAAACTGGATGAATGCTGTCATCATACAACTAAACTCAACCATGACAGGCCTCTGCTAAATCATTTAGCTCATTTTAGTTTCTTCATTATTTTTGTGTGTTCTTCATTCATGATATTGAACTCTATAGAATGGTCATTTTGGCATGTCCTTATGGAAAAATCCAAAATTCCAAACTGATATGGAATTCTCGATCTTAGCTTATCCATGCATTCAAAGGCAAGCTACCATTTTGATTTTGCTTTAATATGGCCTGAGACGAAAGAGGCATGATGATTGCTAATGCTCAGTCTGATTTCAGTGCTAATTAGCTTGAGGAATAGTCTCATTTCTTTAGAGCCAAATGTATCTGTACTATATCTCTTAAGACGTTTAGAAAGCTACTTTCTAGGACCCTTGTGTCCGTTCTTCTGATTTTTAAACAAAATTGTTTCTTGGTATCCTTTATAGGGGGTTGCTGCTGTTGCGAATATTCATATATACATACCATTTATCTAGATATTTAATCCCTTTTTTAAAAATTATTGTGACTAGGCAGCCAAACCTTTTATTTTGTCGTAATGGTAGATTACTCCTGCACTATAAAATGAATTTCCACATAAGACTACTAGTTCTAATCTAAAAAAGACTAGTACATCAGTTTCTGCTGCTTGATACGCTGCTCTGTGTTGGTATAGACGTTTCTACTGCTTGATATGCTGCTCTGTGTTGGTATTCAATGAAAGGTTCATCAGTACATATCATCAAAGAGATTGAGTACACTTGGTCGGTTAATGTACGAGGTAGAGATTATGTTTGGGACTTTGAGGCCAAATTTTATTTCGTTGATTGGTTTTGGAATGAGCCTCTCAGATCTTACCGTGCATGTTAGTCCATGATTTTTGCTTTTGGGGATGAACTATTGAGGAGACCAGACTTGGTAGCAAAGGAGAGCCTAAAAATGGATAAAGGGAAGGGATGGAAGTAAGGAAGGAACATAGGTAGAACGGGAATGAGAGGAGGGTGATAATAGAGGGAAGATGAGATGTAACTCTAGACTCTGAAGTCTCTTGAATGTCAAAACTAATTTTAGTTGGTCAAAAGAATTTTGGTCCAGGTCCCCAAAGCGACCAAATTTTGCTGGCTATTGAATTTGCCTTCACTTCACCATGTTTTTGAACATGTTCTGTTCTCATGTGAATTTTGTGCTCACTCAATAATGCGGGTCAAATTTTCGGTTTTTTTTGCTAATTTGTGTGAAATTTCAATTTATTAAGTTTTCATGTACGCAACAGTGATGAAAATGAACTTGTCAATTGTGGTAAAATGGGCAGAATTTCGTGTGTTGAGTATCCATACCATCCTGGTTCCTTCATTTTTCTCATTTTGTTCGAAAGGTGTGTATGTCAGAGTAGAGGAGATTTACTGCTTTGACGTTCTGCGATCCTAATGTTCCATCTGTACGGTTGGTTGTGAGCATTTTTGTAGATTTCCCATTGATGAAATTTTGGCTACAAGGCAACAAGATAGTCGTCGTTTTCTTCTGCATGTCATGTTTCTGAGCGAATCGTTTGTAGGAGTATGTCATTAATTGAACATCATGTATCTGATGCTAGGGGTGAAAACGGATCGGATACGGACGGATAATGCCTCTACCATATTTGTTTTCATATTTTTTTCGGATACGGATACGAATACGGATAACTCGAATACGAATACAAATACGAATATTATCGAATACAGATACGGATCGAATACGAATCGAAACGAATACGGTTACGAATATTTATCGGAACATGAAAACCTCTTAAACTATACATCCAAAATTAACGAAAATACATAAATAGTTCATCTTGTTAAAGCATTCATGAACTATAAACAAGCATAGTCTTTTTATCCACAATGAAAATATACCTAATAGTCGATCATAACATAACTACATCAGTAACAACAACAACGTTCAATTCATGGAATACACATGATGACATGATAGCAATTTGAACAAACATAAGAACATTTCATTCCTCCATTTCATCCATCAAGTTGTAACAACCCAGGTTTTTTTTAAAATAAAAATAAATAAATAAATAAAAATTAATTAAATTTAAATTTAAATAAGTATTTTTGTTGCCTAAATTTTATGTTTGGGTTTTGCCCTGGATTTTCTGTTTTTGAAAAAGTCTGATTTGAAAAGTAAATTAAATGAAAACCAAAAAAATAGATATTAAATAAAATGATATTTTGATTTTCTATAAAAATCCTACTTTAAATTAATTATTTGGAGTTATTTGGCTTTTATTTAGTTTCCTGGATTTTCTGGAGTTTAAAGGTCTACTTTTGAAATTAAAAAGTATTTTAAGTATGAAAATTAAATACCAACATTAGTTGAAAATATTTTTATTAAGTCCAAAATGTCACCAGGAACTTCTGTGAATTTTCCTGGAATTTTTGGAGCTTGTTTCATATTTTTCTGAGCTTAAATGAATTTCCTAGGTTTTTTCTGAAATCCAAATATCAAAAATAAAAATTAAAGTCCCTCCCCTCTCGTCGGATATCCGTTTTCGCACTATCCGGATAATCCGTATCCGTATTCGACGGATACTAGGCTTACTGTATCCGTATCCGTATCCGATAAAAAAATCCGTATCCGTATCACAATCCGTATCCGTATCCGTCCGGATCCGGCGGAAACTATCCGATCCGTTTTCACCACTGATGCAATTAACGGTCTCTCAAATGATGCACTTAAATCATCAGGTGGACCGGAGAACGACTACATAGATTTTATAGTTACAAGATGCTTTCTATGACAAAGGTTATGGAGGTGGATTATATATAGAAGTCCCAGATAACGTTGAAATGCATTATGAGCCTTTATTCAGTGTATTTGTAACCATGGACATTATCAACACCGTGGAAAGATGAAATGTGTATTATGAATTGGTTCACCAACGTCTGTCCTTTTCTTGTCTACTCTGCATCACCATGCTGTTTTGACAGCCACAGATGCCTCTGCAAAAAGTTTGGTGGACCGAAGTTAAACTGCTGCGAAGTTTGCTTTCTCACATTCAAAGGAAACACATAGTACATGGTCTTTTCTTGTCCTTTGATTTTCTATTTCTTTACGAATCAATTAATCATTGGCTCGCCAATCGGTGAAGATGTGCTAATCCCAACTGTGAATACTACTATACTCAACTCTTTAACTGTACTATCTGCCTCTTTACTCCACATACAAGCAAAGAATATGATTCATTCTCGCTTTAATTAGGAAAAAGGAAAGCAACATGGCCAAACCAATGAGTAAAGCGTAGAGGCAGCTTAGTAACGCATATCGTCAGAGATCAATTTCATTTGAAGATCTATTGTGTACTTTGTTAGCTTAGCGTTCCGTATCGACTGGTCCTCTGGAAATTCCCCGTGCTTCGACCAGTTTGATGGGCTGCTAATTACCGAGGTACGACAAACATTTCATCTGCTTCGATCTGTATGTTCCGTCAAAAAGGGGAAAATTACATATTGGTTTGAAATTGTCGGAGAAACTAACATGTCGTGTTGTCCAGGAATTGTTGGACTCAACTGCTGATCATGGGTTAGACTTGCTGCTGTTTCCGCTAATAGCTGGTCTTCTCTGAAGAGAAGATGCTGCTTCTTAATTACTAGTATCTATTAGTTCAGAGAGCACATTGCTGTTTCTAAGGTTTTCTATTTGGAACGCTGCTCCATTTGTGTGTGTTGTGGTTACAGACCAAACAGAGAGAGATATGGTAGTGGGGAGCTGGAGAGTATGCTTTGCCCCCCTCCCATAGCCCTTTATATATTCACATGGGGTATGCTTTTACAATTGTGTCCTTACATCGGTACATCCCTGTCAGGGATATTTAAGCCATTACACATGTCCTCACTTTGGGCCCTATAACCTTCTAACAGGCCTACTGGGTTTAGGTGGGGGCCACCCCTACAACAGGAGCCTCTCATGGTGAAGGGCTTCACAGGGTCGAAACCATGCTGCCGAGTCCTTTGGCCCCCTCCGTCCCTGCGGCCTGTGAACTTCTCCGAATTTACGGAGCCCTAGTGCGCAACGTGGCTCAGGGTCCAAGGCCGAAGCCAAAACCGAAGCCTGGACTAGCAGCTGAGGTAGACGCACGCCCGCACCGCGCCTTTCCCTTCAAACGGGCGGCAGCGGAACTGGCGCCTAGTCGAAGTAGACGCGGGTGGCCGCGGAGCTGGCGCCTAGTCGAAGTAGACGCGCGAGCGCTCCGTCCTTTATCCTTCGAACGGGTGGCAGCGGAGCTGGCGCCTAGTCGAAGTAGCCGAGGTGGGGGTAGCCTCTGGTGCACCTTGTACTCCGCGTGCGCGCCCTTACTGGGGCCAGCCTCTGGCGCGCTGCGTCGATACCTAAGCTCTTGGAAGTGGGCTTCCATGGTGCGCTTCGACGCTTCGCCGGGGCGCGCGATTAATACCATCTTTGTTTATACTCATACACGTGTCTTTGACGGAGAGTGCGCGCGCGAACGCATGTCTTTGGTTTATACTCATACCCGTACCCCTGGCTACAGAGAGTGCGCGCGCGAACGCGTGTCTTTGGTTTATACTCCGGGAGCGCACGCGTGGGCAGGGCCTCCACGCGTTCTCTCCGCGTATTTTTGCACGATGATAGAAGGTAGGCGACAAACGATGAACTTTATTACATTCCCGTTTGCGCAGGTGAGCAATTACAAAAGGCGGAGGTACTAACCACTTGTCCCTGGCGCGGCCGGAGCCTCTAGCGGTTGAACTATCTGTGGGGTTCGCCGAGGCGTCCCCGGATGTCTTCGTGGGCCCCCGCGTCGCGGAGTCGATCCTAGGCGCACCGTTGAGTTTCGCGATGCGGACCTCTGGCGCCAAGTTCGATGCGTCGGGCTATGTCCTGGTGCCGCGGACGGTGATAGTGGCCCGTGGCCCAGGGAGCTTCATGCACAGATAGCCGTGATGTGGCACCGCCCCGAAGGAGTTAAGGATTGGGCGCCCCAGTATGGCATTGTAAGGGTACGGGATGTTGACGACATTGAAGGTGGCATCCTCGGCCCTTATGTTGTCGTCTTGACAAAAGGAGACCTGTAGGCATATCTGGCCGAGCGCCCGTAAGGGCTGTCCCCCGAAGCCTTGCAGCGGGGTCCCCGAGAGGCCCAAGCGGCTCCGGGGAATTCCCATCTGGTCAAAGGCTGCCGCGAACAGAATGTTCGCGGAGCTACCACCGTCCACTAGGGCACGCCCCACGTCGCACCCCGCTATGGCGACCCGGACGACCAGGGGGTCCTGGTGAGGGAACTCGACGCCTTGAGCATCGGCGGGAGTGAACGTGACCTCGTGCTGTGCCCAATCCGGCGGTGTCTGCGCTGGATATGCCGCAACGTGGTGTAGCCTTCACGCATAGGCCTTCTGCTGCCGTGCTGAGGCGAACTCCAGCGAGGAGCCTCCAGAGATAACATTGATCACCCTGCGGTGGGCTACCTCCGGGGCCTGCAGCTGCAGGAGGCCCTCCCGAGGCTGCTGCACGTGAGCCTGAATGCGCAGGAGGCCCTCCTGGGGCTGCGTCCCTTGTGCCTGGATCTGCATGGGGGCTTCGTAGGGATGCTGGATGTGAGCCACCACAGGAGGGCGCGCATCCAGGTTCTTGTCCCGGGTGACGCTTTGGCGGAGCGCCGTGATGGAGACGCACGAACGTGTGTCGTGGGTGCCGCGACCGTGGACTTCGCACCACTGCCCCTGGTGCTGGTCGTCGTAATCTCCGCGGCCTCTATCATCGCGGCCCCCGCCGCGGCCACGTCCTCGACCTCGGCGCCCCCTACCACCGCGACCCGCAGAGGTGTTCTCTTCGGAAGCACCCTCGATGTCGAGGACATAACGGCCCCGCCGCGACTTTTGCTGGCCGCGCTTGGGTCTGTCGGACGGCTCCTTGTGCTGGACGTCCTTGTGCTCGGGTGCGTCCTTCGACGACTCCTGCTTGCGCTTTTCCTTCAAAGAGCCGTCCTTCGGTGGGTCTTCGATTTTTACCGAGCCACCGGTTTGGTTAGTGTCGGAGTCGTCACCTTGCTTTCGCCGTGCGTCCTCTTCCGCCCTGGCGTACTTTTCCATTTTGTCGAAGAGCTTTGCCGCTGTCTTGATCGGCTTCCGCGCGTTGTATTCGGCCATCGGGCCGGGGCGGAGGCCCTGTATGGCTGCATTGACGACGGTGGTTTCGTTAATGTCTTTGACTTGGCAGCGGATCTTCGCGAAGCGTTTGAAGTAGTCCCGGAGCTTCTCCGAAGGTTTCTGCTTCACGGCGAAGAGCTGGTCCGCGTCGACCCGCTCGATGTAGTTCCCTTGAAAGTTGTTGTGAAGGCGGTCGCGGATCTGCTCCCACGTGTAGATAGAGTTTGGCTCTATGGTAAAAAACCAGGAAAGCGCCACTCCTTGCAGCGCGAGGGGGAGTCCCTTCGCCTTTGTGGTGTCGTCCCCACCCGCGGCCTCGATTGCAGTTTCGTACACGCGCACGAACTCTCGGGGGTCCGTGTCACCTTTGTATGGTTCGATGATGCTGGGGAACTTGAAGTCTTCGGGCCACGCCGTCTGCTGCAGACCCGCCGAGAGCGGGGATTCCTGATCGACACGTCGCAGCGGCACGCGGCTGGATGTGGGGGCGTCGCGGCTGTCTACCCTTTCCGGCGTGGGCTCCGGTGCGACCACCGGCGCGGTCTGCTGGCTCTGAGCCTTTTGCATATCTCGGACAACCCCGCGAAGGTCCCCTAGCTCCCGCTGGAACGTGTTAAGGGCCGCCAGCAGGGCACTTTCCATTGCGGGTGCGGTTGGGGCCGCCGGTGCGCCCAGCGGACAGGTCGGCACGGTGGCGATCGCGCCGATCACTCTCGGGCTGCCAGTTGCTCTGTCGCGGCTACCGCCCGCCACGCGGTCCGCGTTGCCAGCCATCGTTGCGGCAAGGGTGACGGGGTCGGCTGTCGCGGGATCGGTTGTTGCCGCGGCTGCGGCGGGGTCGGTCGTCGTCGCGGCGGTGGCGGGGTCGGTCGTCGCGGCGCGAGCGTTGGCGCCTGCAACTACCTCGCCCGCGTCGTCACCCGCGCCCTGCGACAGCCGTCGTCGAAGCCCTTGTGCCGACGCGACGCCCCTCCCCGGCCGCCTTCTTTCCCTTTACCGCCGGAGCCTTTTTCGGTGCCATCTTCGGATTTCCGGCTTGCTCCTGTTCTCCCCACGGACGGCGCCAGCTGTTGTGGTTACAGACCAAACAGAGAGAGATGTGGTAGTGGGGAGCTGGAGAGTATGCTTTGCCCTCCTCCCATAGCCCTTTATATATTCACATGGGGTATGCTTTTACAATTGTGTCCTTACATCGGTACATCCCTGTCAGGGATATTTAAGTCATTACACATATCCCACTTTGGGTCCTATAACCTTCTAACACGCCTGCTGGGTTTAAGTAGGGACCACCCCCTACAACCGTGTGCCCGTGCATTTGCTTCCATCTGCATCTTTTTAACGCTGTGCAGCCTCCGGGTGCCCTCCAGGACTCGTGCGCGCGTTCGCCGGTCCGGCCTCGGCTTCCCTCTGGAGTGCGCCCTCCCGGACCCCCTCCGGGGTGTTCCCTTCCGGACTCCCTCCGGTCCTTGGGTCTCCGCACCTCCAGACCATCACTGGTCCCTGCCTCCGGGCCGGGCCGCCCCCAAGCCGCTGTCGCGCCGAGCTTCCACCTTGGCTGACTCCATGGCCGTCTGCATCCTGGCCACCTCCGCACCCCGGACCGGCCTTCGCTCCCAGACCAGCTCCGCGGCCCTGTGCCTGGAGGACCGCCTTCGCGCTCGGACCGGTGCCGTGCCCGGACAGCCTTCGTGCCCAGACCGTCCTCATGCCCGGACTGCCTCCAAAACGTCTCAGCGTCGTCCCTCGGCCCCCGGACCACCTCCTCCGCTGCACCCTAGACTGCTTCCGACCCTTCGCCTCTGAGTCGCGCCTCGGCCTCCTTCCAGGCCACTTCCGCCGGCGCGCCTCGGCCTCCCTGCAGGTCACTTCCGCCGGGCTCTGGACCCCGTCCGCGTCCGCCCGTCTGCCGAGCTGAGTTGGTGTCACCCCGACTTTGCCCGGTAGCTCCGCGCCAAGCCGACGCCCACCCCCCCCCCCCCCCCACCCCCGACCTCCTTCGGACCTGTCTGCTCTGCCCGACCTCCTCCGGACCGAGTCGGCGGCGCCGCTCTTGCACTCCGCTTATCCGCCGAACCGGGTCGACGTCGGCGTTCCTGACTTCCTTCGTTACCGCTCCGCCGGTCCCTGCCTCCGGACCGTGCTGCCTCCAGGATGTACTTTGGGTACCAGTGTTGGGACTTGGGAGTGCATTGAATAGGCTGTCAAATGAATCCCTGCATATCCTGATGTCCTGAAACGTCAGTATCACCTGCACGTCCTTAGAGCAGCCAACTTCCAACATGGAGGCTTTGAGGGTATGTGCACCTCAGGATTCGATGGGGTGAACGGTATATTGAGCACTGCAGCAGAGCTGAAGGGAAGGAGAGTGTAGTGAGCACTACGTTGACGAGTTTTTATATATGTATATATGAAGCTGAGAATTCCATAGTCACTGCGGCGACCTGGTGAGGGCCCTTGAGCTGCGTCGGCGTCTGGTTCTGCGCGTAGAGGAACTCCAAGTAGTCAGCCTCGCCAATGCCGGGGTTGAGAGCTCTCAATTCGCGCGCTCCGACCCCCTTCGCTTACTTTGGCTCTGGACCACTCTGCTACTCCGGACCCCCTCTCTGCACTTCGTGCGCTCTGGACCCCCTACGGACCACCTCATATGTAGTATACACCATATTCATATTATAGAAACTGAAAATTTTAGACCACACAAATCAGAATCATGATGTTGCAAACTATCTATAAATTCAAGTTTCAATTTACATAAACTTCTATGTGAAAAAGATTGTGATAATGCAATTCAAGAACCATGACTCCATGTTGATGCATGCTTCTCAATCTTCACCAATGCATGGGATGGATTAATTACTGACCAAAATAGAATGGTTGCAAAAAATAAAATAAAAGAGGTGCTATCACAACCTATTTGATATCTAATGCAGTTTACTAATGTTTTTATTTTTATTGGAATGTGTTGTAGGGGTGGCCCCCACCTAAACCCAGCAGGCCTGTTAGAAGGTCATAAAGACTAGAGTGGGACACATGTAATGACATGAATACCCCTGAGGAGGGATATACAGTTGTAAGGGCATTATTGTAAAGACACCCCCATATGAATATATATACGCCCGTATGGAGGGGGAGGAGACAGAACACTCCTAACTCTCCACTACCATCTCTCTCTGTTTGGTCTGTAACCACAACAGTTGGCGCCGTCCGTGGGGACGACGGGAGTAAGCCAGAAGATCGAAGAAGAAGGATGGCACCGAAAAAAGTTTCGCCGACGGTAGCAAGGGGAAGGAAGGCGGCCGAGTCGGAGCGTCCCGATGGTGCCGGGGCTTCGGCATCGGCGGTGGTGGTCGTGGGCAACGACGCCGGAGCCGCGACGATCTACCCCGCCACCGGAGCCGCGACGATCTACCCCGCCACCGGAGCCGCGACGATCTACCCCGCCACCGGAGCCGCGACGATCTACCCCGCCGCAACAATCGACGACCCGGGGGCTCGCACCGCGCGCCCGATGGACGGACCTACGGGGGAAAGCGCCTTGCTAGCAGATCTCGGCGCGTCCCAACGGGGCCTAGGGGGCCTTCGTGGGAGCGGCGAGGCCGACAAGTGCGAAGTCTCCGCCGCGAGCACGCGCAAGCCCCAGCGGCACCAGCGCAGACAACCGAGGGTCGGCCATGTCCCAACCCTGCGCGGAAGAAGCCGAGGACGGGAGCGCAAATCTAGCCATGACAAACAACCCCGCGCGGAGCAGGAACACCCCGAACACCACAAGTGGTGCGAGGTGCACGGGAGCGGCAACCACTACACGAAGACGTGTGCCGCGGTCATAAAGCTGCGTCGAGCAGTGGCCGGATCTCGGACTTCGCCCCTTCGACCCCTCGCTGAAGCCGAGAGGCCGCACCGCGCCATCAACGTCATCTCCGGAGGCTACACGTCGGAGGCCCCCTTGGAGCAGGTGTCCCCGTGGGCGTTGCCTCGCGACGTCACTTTCACCCGGGATGACGCAAGGGGCGTGGAGTTCCCTCATCAAGATCCCCTGGTCGTCCAGGCTCGCATCGCAGGCTACGACGTCAGGCGCATCCTCGTCGACGGGGGAAGCTCCGCCAACATTCTGTTCACGGGAATCCTCAATCGTATGAGAATCCCTCGAAGTCGCTTGGGGCGGTCGGGAGCTCCACTTCAGGGCTTCGGGGGCCAATCGTTGGAGGCCCTAGGGCACGTGTCCCTCCCGGTGACGTTCCGCCAGGGAAGTAAGATCCGGTGCGAGTATGTTGTCTTCGATGTTGTCGACATCCCGCACCGCTACAACGCCATATTGGGCCGACCCGCCATCAATACTTTTGAGGCGATCCCACACCACGCTTTCTTGTGTATGAAGCTCCCGGGTCCGGAAGGTGTTATCACCATCTTCGGTGACCAGGACCTCGCCAGGCGCACTGAAGCCTCCAGCCGGGACCTGGGCCACAAGGTGCACGCCCTTTCAGGAACGATTAGCGGCACACCCTCTGCCCCAGGATGGACGCCCAAGCCTCTGCCCGAGGGCGGCGTCAAAAAGGTGCCGCTGCAAGCAGAGGGGCACGTCGTGTCAATTGGCGAGGGGCTTCCTCCGGAGGTCGAACGGGATCTGCTCCAAGTGCTTCGGAGCAACATCGACATCTTCGCATGGTCACCCGAGGATATCAAGGGCGTACATCGTGCGATAATCGAGAATCGCCTGGCGGTCCGCCCTGATGCCAAGCCGGTCAAGCAAAAGCTTCGTCGTATGTCCATGGATCGGCAGCAAGCGGCTAAGGCGGAAGTGGCGAAGCTTCTTCAGGCCGGGGTCATTCGCGAGGTCCACCACCCGGAGTGGCTCGCCAACCCGGTATTGGTCAAAAAAGCCAGTGGGGCCTGGCGTATGTGCGTCGACTTCACGGCGCTCAACAAGGCGTGCCCGAAGGACAACTACCCCTTGCCGCGCATCGACTAGCTGGTTGATGCTACCGCCGGGTGCGAGCTAATGAGTTTTTTGGATGCCTATTCTGGCTACCACCAGGTATACATGGCCGAAGACGACGAGGAGAAGACCAGTTTCATCACCCCAATCGGCACTTTCTGCTTCGTCAGAATGCCCTTCGGCCTGAAGAACGCGGGAGCCACGTTCACCTGTCTGGTGGCACTCGCGTTGGCAGCCCAGCTCGGAAGGAACATCGAGGCCTACGTCGACGACGTCGTGGTCAAAACCCGGCAGCTCGCCTTGCACGGCCAGGATCTCCAGGAGACCTTCGACAACCTTAGGAAGGCAGGCATCAAGCTTAATCCCGACAAATGCGTCTTCGGCGTACAGGCAGGCAAGCTCCTAGGTTTTCTTGTGTCCGGGCGGGGCATCCAGGCGAACCCAGACAAAGTCGACGCCATCCTGGGCATGGAGCCGCCCAAGACGACGCGAGAGGTCCAGAGGCTGGCGGGCCGGATGGCGGCCCTGAGCCGCTTCTTGTCCAGGGCAGCAGAGCGGGGTCTGCCATTTTCAAGACACTTCGCGGCTGCGACGGGTTTCGATGGGACGACGACTGCGTGAAGGCCTTCGGCGAGCTCAAGAGACACTTGGCGAGCCTCCCCACTCTAGTCGCCCCGGCACCAGAGGCTCCCCTTTTGCTCTATCTGGCCGCGTCGGCTACAGCGGTCAGCGCCGTCCTCGTCCTAGAGGAAGGCGCCGCGCAACGGCCCGTGTACTTCGTCTCGGAAGCCCTCCAAGGCGCCAAGACGAGATACACGGAGCTGGAAAAGCTCGCATATGCGCTAGTCATGGCTTCCAGGAAGCTCCGGCACTACTTCCTGGCCCATCCGATCACGGTGCCCTCCTCGTTCCCCCTGGCGGAGATGCTGCACAACAAGGAATCTACAGGGCGCGTCGGCAAGTGGGCTGCCGAGCTCGCCCCGTTCTCCCTAACATATGCCTCGCGAACGGCAATCAAATCCCAAGTCCTGGCCGATTTCCTCGCCGAATGGACTCCATCGGCTCAGACCGTCCAGAAGGATGGCGACCTGGTCTGGACGCTCACCATTGACGGGGCCTATGGCGTCGCGGGGGCAGGTGTAGGCGCGGTGATCATCACGCCCGAGGGGCAGCGCCTAACATACTCGGCACGCCTTGACTTCCCGGCCACCAACAACACAGCCGAGTACGAAGCACTGCTCTTCGGCTTATCGAAGCTCAAGGCAATCGGAGCGCGGCAGGTGCTCGTCCGCACGGACTCGCGTCTGGTCGCGGGCCATGTCGACAAGTCATATCAAGCCAAGGACCCGGAGCTGGCAAAATACCTCGCGGCTGTTCGAGCGAGGGAAAGGCATTTCTTGGGCATCACTGTCAAGGCCATCCCACGCGCGGAGAACGAACAAGCCGACGCCCTCGCAAAAGCGGCCAGCCAGCAGCTGCCACCCCCTGACGGGGCGTTCTACGAGGTGTTACCGCAGGCGGCCATCTCGCAGGATAACCGAGACGCGGCCCTTGTACATCACGTCAATCAACAGGGCGATTGGCGGGAGCCCATCTTCAACTTCCTGCAGGGCATCGCCGAGCCAGACGATCCTGCGGAGCTCCGGCGTCTACAGCACCGCGCCAGGTCTTTTCAAGTGTTTGAAGGCACACTCTACAAGAAGGGCGTATGCGCGCCCCTCTTGCGCTGTCTTTCGGCCGAGGAGGGGAGGGAGCTCCTCGCGAACATCCATGCGGGGGTGTGCGGGTCCCACCTGGCGCCAAGATCGTTGGTCGGTAAGGCGTTTAGACAAGGCTTTTACTGGCCAACGGCCATCGTCGATGCCCAAGACCTCGTGCGCCGATGCCAGGGATGCCAGTGGATGGGGCGCATCATCCGCAGACCCCTGACGAGCCTCAGCCCGATTCCTCCAGTATGGCCTCTGGCACGCTGGGGTATCGATATCGTAGGACCACTCCCCCGAGCCCCAGGAGATTTGCGGTTCGTGGCAGTCGCACTGGAATATTTTTCCAGGTGGCCGGAGGCAGTGGCCTTGGCCAAGATAACCTCGGCGGCCATGCAGCGTTTCCTCTGGCAGAACATCATCTGCCGCTTTGGCGTGCCTAAAGAGCTCACCGTCGATAACGGCCTGCAATTCGACGCCGCCATATTCAAGGAATATTGTGATGGCATGGGCATCACGCTTCGGTTCGCGTCCGTTGGGCACCCCCAGTCCAACGGAGCAGTCGAAAGGGCGAACGGCGCCATCAGCGCCGCCGTCAAAAAGCGCCTCGTCGGGATGCCAAGGGGCAAGTGGCCGAGCGAGCTGCACAGCGTCCTTTGGTCCCTCCGCACAATGGTAACACGTCCGACAGGGTTTACGCCCTTCAAGCTCCTTTTTGGTGACTAGGCAGTAACGCCTGAGGAGATCAAGGCCGGGTCGCGAAGGGTTCTCGTCCAAGCACCCGACGAGGAGCGTCACATATCTCTGGATCTCCTTGACGGGGTGCGGGCGAGTGCGACATGACATGCCGACAAGTACGCACGGTAGATGGTGCGCACTCGGGATCGTTCCGTGTATCCGCGGGTGTTCAAGCCCGGGGATCTCGTCCTTAGAGTGGCGCTTCAGGCGGAGACTGCTGGCAAGCTGGATTCCAAGTGGGAAGGCCCTTACATCGTGACCGAAGCATTGCAGAAGGGCGCGTACCGCCTCTCCGCGCTCGACGGGCAAGTTCTTCGTCACACGTGGAACGCGGATAGGCTAAGGCGGTATTATGCATAGCAGTCAGATGGCCGGTAGGGCGGCACCAGCCCTTTATTGTACAATGCTAGCCTGCGCAAACGGGAGTTCAATAAAGTTCGCTGCCCCCAAAACGCGTACAGTTGTCTAGCTGCAGCAGCCCCCAGTCCACGGACTCTAGATAAGACGTAGCGTCGAGGTCGCCTCCGCACGCGAGAGTCTCCGGACTATAAAGAAGTCGTAGCGTCGAGGTCGCCTCCGCACGCGCCAGTCCACGGACTCTAAATAAGACGTAGCGTCGAGGTCGCCTCCGCACGCGAGAGTCTCCGGACTATAAAGAAGTCGTAGCGTCGAGGTCGCCTCCGCACGCGCCAGTCCACGGACTCTAAATAAGACGTAGCGTCGAGGTCGCCTCCGCACGCGAGAGTCTCCGGACTATAAAGAAGTCGTAGCGTCGAGGTCGCCTCCGCACGCGCCAGTCCACGGACTCTAAATAAGACGAAGCGTCGAGGTCGCCTCCGCACGCGAGAGTCTCCGGACTATAAAGAAGTCGTAGCGTCGAGGTCGCCTCCGCACGCGCCAGTCCACGGACTCTAAATAAGACGTAGCGTCGAGGTCGCCTCCGCACGCGAGAGTCTCCGGACTATAAAGAAGTCGTAGCGTCGAGGTCGCCTCCGCACGCGCCAGTCCACGGACTCTAAATAAGACGTAGCGTCGAGGTCGCCTCCGCACGCGAGAGTCTCCGGACAATAAAGAAGTCGTAGCGTCGAGGTCGCCTCCGCACGCGCCAGTCTACGGACTCTAAATAAGACGTAGCGGGGGGACGCCCACGCGCGCACTCTACGGAGTATAAAGAAAGTCGTAGCGTCGAGGTCGCCTCCGCACGCGCCAGTCCACGGACTCTAAATAAGACGTAGCGTCGAGGTCGCCTCCGCACGCGAGAGTCTCCGGACTATAAAGAAGTCGTAGCGTCGAGGTCGCCTCCGCACGCGCCAGTCCACGGACTCTAAATAAGACGTAGCGTCGAGGTCGCCTCCGCACGCGCGAGTCCACGGACTATAAATAAGACGCGGATGCTTTCCCTGCGCACTCCACAGAGTCTAAACAAGACGCGAAGGCCGCGCACGCTGGGGGTCGCGTCCCTGTGCGTACTCTCCGGAGTATAAACAAGACGTGGATGTTGATCCCACGCATTCCCCCAAGAGCTCGGGGTGATGGTGACGACGCGCACTAGAGGCTGCCCTCGTAAAAATAAAAAGGCGAAGCGTCGAGGTCCGCCTCCACACACGCCAGTCTAAGGACTATAAAAAGGCGAAGCGTCGAGGTCCGCCTCCGCACACGCCAGTCTAAGGACTATAAAAAGGCGAAGCGTCGAGGTCCGCCTCCGCACACGCCAGTCTAAGGACTATAAAAAGGCGAAGCGTCGAGGTCCGCCTCCGCACACGCCAGTCTAAGGACTATAACAAGGCGAAGCGTCGAGGTCCGCCTCCGCACACGCCAGTCTAAGGACTATAAAAAGGCGAAGCGTCGAGGTCCGCCTCCGCACACGCCAGTCTACGGACTATAAAAAGGCGATGCGTCGAGGTCCGCCTCCGCACACGGACACTAAGCAGGGAATACTAGGATTCATTGCAAAATATGGGGTCCAATGAGTACAATCGTGGGCATACATATGCAAACCCCCCCTCCCCTGGTGGGTGACAGCCTAGTCCTCACGCCGTGCCGAGGGGCCGGTGCCGCCGCCCCGGCCCCGGGAAGCTTCTTCGAGCCAGTAAAGGAAATCCCCTTCTCCGCGCAATGTTTGCCGCACTGCAACCCTGGCTGCATCCTCCCCGAACCGGCCCTAGATTCATTGATGGAAGTTCTGAACGCCCGAATCAACGGAGCGCACCGCGTCCGATAGCACTCCCGGCCGGGTAGGGAGATCTAGCTGCGGATTCGTCAGCTCGTGGGCGTGCTTGCACCCATGGGCGTGAAGCAGGCCAACAGCAAGGCACGCACCAAGGTAGCTGCAGTGCTCACCAAAGGTCTTGGCACCACGGAGCGCAACGCTCGCCCCCTCCTCGATCAGAGTAAGTGTCTCCGGCAAGTTCTCCGGCCCGTGGGCCGCGACTGGCACGTCGACGCCTAGGTCGCAAAGCGCCTGGTTCAGCGACTCCATCGCCCTCCAGGAGGTCGTAGACGCCTCAGCCAAGGCGTGGGTCTTCTCAGCAAGAGCCTCCGCTAGCTGGGTTTTCTCCTTCTCTAAGGTTGAGATTTGCCGCAGAAAGGAAGCCCGTTCCTCCGTAGCGGCGCCTATGGCTTCCTCGGCCTCAAGTCGCGCAGCCTCCATGGCATCCCCCAGCACGCGAAGATCCTCGTCCTTCGCCGCCAGAGCGTCTTCCGCGGCGCGAAGGTTGGCTTCCAACGCCCTGCGCTCCCGAAGACGGGCCTCCTCTAGGGCTTCGCCGATCAGTATCGACTACAAAAAGTAGCAAGTCAGAAGAATGCCCGACGGCATCTCGGCTAGCATCAGCACGCATACTCACCCGTGTTTCCGAGGCCCGCAGTGAAAGTGCCAGGAGGTCTCCCCCACACGCCGACAGCAGCTGTCGGTCGAAGCCGATGCTGGCACGCTCCGCAGCTGTGGAGAGGACGCGCAGCACCTCCTCGCGCGGGAGGATGTCCGACACAATGGGTCCCGGAACGGTTGTGTCGGGAGCCGCAAGACTTCGCCCACAAACAGCACGGAGGGCATTCGGAGGCCGGCTTCAAAAAAGGCGACGAAGACAATCGCCTCCAGCGCCCGGGGCTTCGGTTCCGTCTCGGTGCGGCGAGGCAGGCGAGCTCCATCGCGCTCTTCGATCATCCCCTCCCTTACAAGCCGCTGTAGCGATTCTTCGGTCACGCGGCTCTTCCCTAGCACACGGGAGCAGCGGCCCCCTGCGTGATCCATGGCGCTCCACCACTTATCGGCCCGCGACTCCTCCCGCGGCGTCAGCGCATACTCCTCGGAGGGGTGGGCTGGCTCATCGTGGCCCGCCATTGTTTTTCTGGAAGAAATAACGCCCAGCTCAGCAAGCAAAGAGGCGAGTTCTGTGGTGAGCAACACGAAACAAGTGATACTCAAGCAAAGTGCGAAGCAGAGCGCATCCACTGCAGCAGGGGCACCCTTTAAAGCCCGCTCGCCTCCCTCAGCGGTCCGGCTACCCGCGCCTTGGGCAGGCGAACCGCTGGCCCCTAGAAAAGTGCGCCGAGTAGGTGGCCGGACAGCGCACGACATCAGCAAGCGCCTGCCACGCACCCCGCCTTCCTGGGGAACAGGCGAACGGCCGCGGGCACGCAACCGCTTCCATCCCACGACGCGCCAGTCGCCAGCCGCCATGTGCCCCACTTAGCGGAAGGCAGGCTGCACCACGCGACAGCCTACCCCCTGACAGGTCAGGGGTCGGCATGATTCTAGCCGCCATTAAAAGCGCACTACCAGGATGCGAAGTCACAGCAGCCTCAGCGTACAGCATCACTGGTACCAAGCTCCAATTTGGCACAAGGACGGAGCGCGCGCGCCTCTACTTCGGCTTGGGCGCCAGCTTCGCTGCCACCCGTTCGAAGGGTAGGGGACGGAGCGCGCGCGCCTCTACTTCGGCTGGGGCGCCAGCTTCGCTGCCACCCGTTCGAAGGGTAGGGGACGGAGCGCACGCGCCTCTACTTCGGTTGGGGCGCCAGCTTCGCTGCCACCCGTTCGAAGGGTAGGGGACGGAGCGCGCGCGCCTCTACTTCGGCTGGGGCGCCAGCTTCGCTGCCACCCGTTCGAAGGGTAGGGGACGGAGCGCGCGCGCCTCTACTTCGGCTGGGGCGCCAGCTTCGCTGCCACCCGTTCGAAGGGTAGGGGACGGAGCGCGCGCGCCTCTACTTCGACTCAGGCGCCAGCTTCGCTGTCACCCGTTCGAAGGGTAGGGGACGGAGCGCGCGCGCCTCTACTCCGGCTCGGGCGCCAGCTTCGCTGCCACCCGTTCGAAGGGTAGGGGACGGAGCGCGCGCCTGCTCCCACTTCGCGGCGCAAGCTTGCTTCAAGGACAGCCACGTCTTTAGCTACGGAGCCACGGACCCGCACCACGTTTACGATATGCAAAAAAAAAAGCGTAGTTCATAGGCCGCAGGGGACGGAGGGGGCCAAAGGACTCGACAACATGGCTTCGGCCCTGTGAAGCCCTTCACCATGAGAGGCTCCTGTTGTAGGGGTGGCCCCCACCTAAACCCAGCAGGCCTGTTAGAAGGTCATAAAGACTAGAGTGGGACACATGTAATGACATGAATACCCCTGAGGAGGGATATACAGTTGTAAGGGCATTATTGTAAAGACACCCCCATATGAATATATATACGCCCGTATGGAGGGGGAGGAGACAGAACACTCCTAACTCTCCACTACCATCTCTCTCTCTGTTTGGTCTGTAACCACAACAGAATGAATGCCAAAAATGGATATTACGAAATTTCAATTTACAAATAGTAAATTACGAATTAAAAGTTTTAAAGTAGGAATTTAAAGGTAAAAACTTCTAACCACAATAATTAAGATCAGATTTGTTTTAGTCATCAAGCAGTGAAATTGCATGGGCTAGTAATATATCTTGATTATTACTATTATGATTAAATAGTTTGTCACATAGTTATGATAGATTAATCTTTAAAACACATATGAGCTATTCAATAATTATAGAAAAATTATACAGAGGGAAATCAAACTTTTGGAACAATAATTAAAAGTTTAGGATGAATGCTAATACCATCAAGACGGTGATATTTGAAAACAATTTATTTTTCTTATTGTAGTCTACATATTCTACACTACCAACATATATATTGATCACGTGTAATCGACTCTATTCAACCCTGTTGTCAAGCCTATGGAGCCAATCTTAAGCATGATTGTCGAACCTATGGATCCATTGTCATATATGTCAGTAGAAGAGAGCCTATTGGGGGCCTGTTTGGCAGAGCTCTAGATTCTCATTTTTCAGCTTCTGCTTCAGATTCTGTAAGAATCCACTTCTCTGAGAATCTGGAGCTACCTCTGAAAAGCGTTTGGCTAGTGGGTTGGCTCCAGATTCTTAAAAGAAGAGATTGAAGGGAAATAGACCATGTTACCCCTAGTTGTAACTATGAGATTTTGATTTAAGAGCTCTTCTTTGACAACTCATGAATAAGGACAACTAATTCATCATCTAAAGTTAACAAGCCAAGAACGAGTTAATATCGCAAGGCAGTGCCAGCATTGCCGAATATTAAAGCTAACTGAGCATGATCAAATACTACAGGAAGTTCCTTTTAAAAAATTACAAAAAGTAAGAGACTGAGCTCAAACTGTTTCTCACAGAAAAGGATATACACTCGATATATAGATGATGGTAATATGCAGCTAAGGCTGAACAGTTCAAAAGGTTGGTTTTTTTCACCATTTGACATGAGGTAGGAGACAATGCCTTCAACCGTAAGCAGTATCCAAATGTTAAAGAATTGAGCATCGTTGCAGCAACTTTCTGAATATGATTAACTTTTACATAGCGCTGGAATTGAAATCAATCCAATCCAACAGCTCAAACCAGACAAAGAGCCTCAGCCCGACACCAATTTTACAACAATGATAAGAACATTAAGTGCTATCAGGGGCATTCTCAGAAACTGTGTGGCGTAGATGAGCCCCACGATCTGGCCCTTCAACGACTTCGTTTGCCCATTTCCTGAAACTTCAGACATGCTCCATCCCCTGGGCGCAAGAAAGCGGTCTTCATTCAGTATGGCCAATGCATTTGCAAGAAGCAAAAAAACCCTCCAGCAACGTCCACAAGCCCATCTCTGCATATCATAGCTCTGTTAGTTCGAAATTTGCTTCTTACATGCCACCAGTTATCAGACCATCATAGCTGAAGTAATAGGTTACTCCATATTCATGGATTGAACATAGCAAAAGGCAACATCATCCTGAAATATGAACATAACGGGGCAAGAAGATATACCGAAACATACAGTATGCTTTCCACCCGGGCCAGATGTGACATTGCAATTGAGATGGTATACCATAATATTTCCAAGTAAACTATTAAGGTTCCCACTGAGCAAGAACTCTATGACACAGGACTCCTTACGAGCAAAGCATCACGACGCCAGTGAAGTGACCAGTACCGAGAATTTGCATATTAGATAGTAAACCACTGTACCACATCTAGCCTACTGTCTAATTAGGGAATTTGTAATTAAACAACGAAGGAACGATTCAAGGGCTGAACAGCTAGGATCCCCTACCCACTCAACCAAACAGATGATCCAATACACCGAAATCTCGCAGATATCCCAGACCAAAGCATCAAAGGCAAGCCTATAAACTTCTAAAAACGGGATCTAGATCGGTTGGTGCAAAGTCGGGGGAAAATCAAGGAGAGAGGAGAGGACAAGAGGGCAAGAGGCAGGTGTGGGACGTCACCTTGCGACGAGACGGCCCTGGATCTCGCGAGGGATCACTCCGACGCGGGGAGGCTCACCGGCCACGGAGACGCGAGGTGGGGGTGCTGAGGGGCGGCGCCGGGAGACGGGAAGGGGAGAGGGGAGGGAGGCGCGCGGGCGTGAGAGGGGAAGGGGAGAGGGGAAGGCGGCGGGGCGCAAGAGGGATGCAGGGAGGCGGCCGGGCGACGGGGTGCGGGAGGGGGCCGAAACCGGGTGGTTTTTGGTTTTTATGTGGTGGTATTTTGCGGGTAAATATTACGAACTTCAATGGGTTATTGTATTTAGGGTGTGTTGGCTCCTCACGAGAATCCACCTCAACCCAGCTTCTTCTGAACAGTTCATTTTGGAACCTGCTGCTCGCGAGAAGCTGAATCTGGTCATTTTGGGAAGCGGGTTGTTTGGCACAGCTCCACCTGATTCAACAGAGAAGCTGGGAGCAGGAGTTGTACCAAACAGGTCCTGAGTTCTTTCGGTTTCTGTTAACATAGTACATATTCACTACATGCAGAAGCTTATGTTGGTGCCAACCACCAATTAAACTTAAATAAATAACACTATCCTGTAATCAACTTTTTGCCCCATTCATAAGTCGAACTACCATGTGCAAATAGATATTTCCATGCATTTTTATATATAGTATATCATCTACAGTTTTTTGTGCATGCATAGGGGTGGAAACGAGCCGAGCCGAGCCGGCTCGAGCCAAGCTCGTTTGGGCTCGTGTGAACAGTGGGCTCGGCTCGGCTCGGCTCGTTTTACGAACGAGCTATCAAAGAGGCTTGGCTCGGCTCGGAAATCGGCTCGAGCCGGCTCGCGAGGGCTCGCGAGCCAGATCAGCTCGCAGAGCAGGTTCCACTTCCACAGACAGAGCAGCATCCAAGAATCATTCACTGTAACAAGATGTACAAGACGATGATCAGTACAGGAGGCAGAACCGTAACAAGATGTACAAGACGATGATCACTTCCACAGACAGAGCAGCATCCAAGGATTCTTCCTAATCAATCGATAGATCTAGAGTCGTCCCAAGAAGGCAAGAAAGCCACACATCACACATATACATACATAACATAAAGGAGGGACCAAGCGCTAATCTTTCACCGTGGAATCACCAATAAAAGTTGGGGCAAGAAGTAACAAGAAGAGAGGAAGTGGTAAGGAAATCTTGATGCAATTACTGGCGCTGCAGGAGGTGGGGGGATCCTTCTGCATCCTTGAGCTCCTTGAGGATCCGCTTCGAGCCTTCGACGCCATGGGGACGAGACCGACTAGTCCAATCCAATCGAGAGGACCTCGCCTCCGTTGCTATGCCGCGGCCCTGCCTGTTGTGCTTGCAGGTGAGCAGCACACGTTGGGAGGGGAAGGGGAAGCACAAGGCGGCGCGGTGGGTGGGCGCCGGGCGGGGAGATCTGCTGGCGGCGGGCGGGGAGATCGGCCGCGGGGGGAGCACACGGCACCGGGGGTGAGCGGCACACGTTGGGAGGGGGAAGGCACACAGCGGCGCCGGTGCGGTGGGCAACCGGCGACGGGAGCGACGCAGTGGATGGGACTTGGGAGCGATGCAGTGGATGGGGTAGGTGGGAGCGGCGCCGTGGAGACTGCAGCCAAAAAGATGGAGAGTCGATTGCGCAAGCTCGACCACTCGGGAGACTTAATGGGCTGCGCGCTGGGCCGGATGTACACACGAGCCAAAAAGCTCGTGAGCCGGCTCGCGAGCGGCTCGAGCTTGGCTCGTTTTTTTAACGAGCTGTAAAGGGGGCTCGGCTCGGCTCGAAATTTAACGAGCTCGAGCCGAGCCGGCTCGGCTCGTAACGAGCTCGAGCCAAGCCGCGAGCCTCAAGCTATTTTTCCACCCCTATGCATGCATGCAACCGTCCTAGTAATGTCAAATAAGTGTCATTTTGAACATTGATACAATGATTCGTACAGACTCCCTCCGGACAAAGTTAATCTTGTCTAAGATGGAGATTTATAACTTTTCAGCTTCATTCAAGAAGTATACTACAACACCAAATATATAGAAACCTATAGATTTAGCATATATTAAATGTTGTGCCCACATAATATATATTAAATATATATTAGCTTAGCTGTCTCTCGATGGTAAGGCTTCTATGCATGCCTTTCGTTTCCATTGTATCATGCATACAGATCCTTGCATTTGTCTACTGTAATTATTCGCAAGTGTGAAATTTACCGTTGTGCCACTTATTTTCTTGATGATTTTATCTTGTTTGGGATTATACTACTAGTAGTGTTAGTGATAGTATAAATAAATTTCTAACTAATCTCATCCATTGGATTAGATAGAATGGAGGATCCATATTCGTTTTGAGATACTGTAAAAGAGCTCAAAAAATAACTGCTCTGTTATGGTCTAGGTACGGCATTGCATAAAAATCGAAATAAATTTGATGAAAAACTATATGTCTAATCTCAACTCAATCAAACTTTGGTGGACATGTATTGATCCAGAATCTAGGACACTCATTTGTATCAGTTCAAAACAATGCTTTACTCGAACATTATTTTGAAGCTTATTGTACAAACACACCGTACAAGCACACAAAACGCAAATAAGCACCAAATGTGCATAATACAGGTATACAGGCAGACTCCCTGAACTCACACAACCTTGTAGGTATGGTAGTATGGGGCGCTGAACCGATGGATCACACTATGAATGGTAAGTGTATCCACGGTAATTATTACAGGTTCACAACCATTCAGACACGAACAGAGATTGGTACACAGACACAGAAGGTGCTGCATGTCGAAAACAATCAAAAGAGATGATTTAAGCTACTAAAACAGTTATGGTGCTTGCATGTTCTCCATAGTAGCGGGATCTGCAAAGAACAAGCAATAAAATCGTTTTAGACATCTCAGCTACCTTGGTGTGACGCATCACGTTAAACCCAGCAGAAAACACTCGGAAAACATCATAAATTTCAAGCAACAATTCTGTAACTGATAAGTAACATGATTTTGATGCTAGGGTCCTTGATATTTGGCAGAGTTTAGACAAACATGAAAAATCGAAAGTATGGAAGAGTCGAGTGTGATCTTATGCACTGCTTGGCCAACTTTACAGTTTAATTAAATTTTCAATGTAATGAAAGAAAAGATAGAGAGTACCTTTCTTGGAAATTGGGGCTGAGGGCAAGCTGTGCCTGTAATTCCCTCGCAAGGGAGGAGATGGATGTACTGTGCTGAGCAACCCCAACACCACAGTGAAACAGCTTAAAGCTCTCAAGTTTTGTGGCAGTGTTTGCCACCTCATTCAGTTGCTCGTACAGTCCACATTGCAGGAATAATTGTAGGTAGTTACTATTGATTCTTATCATCCAAGTCACCAGTTCAACTGTACATCTTCTTATCCCTGGAAAATCAGTAGTTGGAGACCTGTACAGTTCTAATATCTTCTTAAGCTTATTGACGAATGTGCCCACATGAATATCGGCACTGTTTAGTGTTCTGGTGAAATCACTTGCATTCTGGGAGGCGCAAATCTGCACCGCGAGGCCGATAAAGCTCTCAAGTAATTTGCCTTCTTTAATCCACAGTTCATCATTTATCTACAAATATATGCGAAACATGAGCAAATTTGTCACAATGAAACCAACCTTGAGGGGAAAAAAATTGAAGGCTGTTCAAATCAGGCAAACTATAAATGAAATAGAAAGGCACCAAGGGAAGGGGTAATTTTCTTACCTCTGACGTATCTTCGCTGGTAGATGCTGGATCCTCCAACTTTGCTACTTCATCTATGATTGATTTCAACACCTAAGCCATTTTACTAAAAAATATTAGGGTTGTCGAATTGCTTTACTTGACGCAACGTTGCTATTCGAAGAAAAATAGAAGTTGAGGCATATCATTGGGCCGATGCAAACAGAATGTTTGGAATAAGTTGTGCATCCGAAGAACACGAATTAAACAATTTTACCTTTGGTAGTGCTTCGTCGATTACTTGCATGTGCTGATCAAAACATGTTGTTCCTGAGTAGGCACGCAAATTCTGCAGTAGTTTTGCAGCCATGCTTCTTTTGTGCTCTCCCTCCTCGGCACAGATTATTTTCTTGACTATCCGCGATGTTTCTGGGTGTAGATTACGTCCTTCTAAGCGGGCCAACATCCTTCTGCTATTCTCTCTGTCCTCAGAACAGAGCATTCCCACTATCATCTTCAACTCTTGTAGATTACTATCTTCTAGTTCTAGGATGGCCGCAACATTGTCTTCACATTCGGTAGTGAGCAGAACTAATGCTTCAGCAGCTGCTTCAGAGTGATTCACCCGTGGCGCCGAAAGTAGATCTTCCAGATCAAGGCTTTGTACGACGCTCTGCATCGAGCGCGGCAAAGGTTGACCCAGATCAAGTTCTTCTATGAAGGCCGACACTGGTAGCAACAAACTTTGATCTTCCAGAATATGGGTTTCTTCAATGGACAACTGAATTTGGCTCAGCTGCTCGCTGGTGGTGTACTCTAGAAGCAATAACTTAGCTGCCACTTTAGCGATATTTACGTGCGGCGTCTTCGAAAGCACACAGTCCTTAAGCTTCTTGATGATATCAGGCCTCCTTCCAATCTCTTCCCTTGCTGTCTTAGCCAACGCTAAGCATGCTATGACTCTTGTTGCTTCGACATGCTCCAAGATCATCCCGGTGTTGCTCAGGAAGTGGACACTTTGTGAGGTTTTGCGCCTGAGCTCCTCCCCAGCATCATCAGGCGCGGCGACCAGTTTGCTCAAGATGTTGAGTGACATCCCAATAATAATTTCTTTGTCAATCTTCTGTACGGAAGGAGGAGGAATGTCGTCCTCGCTTTGAAGCAAAGGAATGATCTCTTGTTCAATCCAAGAATCATTGATGGTTTTACGCGTGCTGCCATGGCCACACAGGTTGGTGAGGTCTATGATCTTGGACAGTAGATCACCGGCATCCTTGGCTTGCCTACAGTTGTCTGGGTTGTCCATGAGCTTTTCCAGGATTCGCAGGCCATACCAGACGAGGTCCACATCCATGTTGCTCATCTTCTTGTTGCTGGCTGTGTTGAGCAACGAAGAAGATATGAGATGGAGGATTTGAGGGAAGCTCCCAACCAGAAGGTTCGGGGCGAGTTTCAGGACGACCCTTGCGGCGTGGCCTCTGATATCTTGCTCCTCCGTGGTCGTGGTCAAGCCTAGCATATCGACCAGCTTCCCCAATGCATCGGCGTCGAGGGAAGCTCGAAGCCTCATGAGGGCCAGGCTTGTGTACTCCACTGATCTGAGGATGCGGTCCATGGCGCGAACGCCAGCGAACTTTTCGTCGATGGAGTCGGACACCGCCAGCTTCTTGGCATAGGTGACAAAGTACATGTTGAGGGTGGCGCGCACGTTCCGGCGCGCTGATGAACTCCAGATAGTTGTAATTCCTGTAACGGATGAGTAAGATTTGGACGGAAGGCACAAATAATCTGTACTTGCTTCGGACCCACAACAAGAGGCAATTAACAAGCGGGTTCAGCAGCATGGCGATGAAGATGATTCCCTGGGCTAGCACCAGCCCGTAAAAGATATTCAAGGACCGGCTGATGTTCCGGTACTGCTCGTTCACCTGACCGTCCTTAGGTGGGTCGACGTAGTCTTGCTTCTTCAGACGCTTGGAGGACAGGACCAAGCATGTGGCGACCGCGGCGAGCTGGCCCGATCGCAAGGCAGTATAGATGGCCACTCCCATCATGGTTCTCCAAATATCGTACATGCCCCACTTCTCCTCCTCGTGATGCTTCCTTCTCCGCCTAGTTTGTTTCTTTTCACCTCCGGGCTGCTGCTGTTGTGGGTTTCTTCTGCGTCTCCACCAACTAAGCCGCCGCTCCCACTCGTCGGCCTTCCTAGACGTAATCAGTGCTTCCGGTGCGCGCAAGAAAATTTGACGCGCGGGGTCCTCGTACCCGCCCAAAATCCTGTCAACGTAAACTTACTTTCGTGAGCTTCATGTATGAGATACCTATGTATGTAAAACGCGACCAGTCACGCGTCAGCACACAAACCATTACTACGGTCTCTCTTCGTTCGCCACGCGCAACCTCTTGTAATGTTGCAATTTGCAACTCGTGTGTAACTAGGATATATATATATATCATGTTTGCACGTCGATCTCTTTCTTAGCATGGCATGCATGTGTTGTCCACACAAATAATGAAGTTTGGTTCCTTTACTTAGTCATCTTTTTTATCTTCAAATAATCCTATCTTCTTCATGGATAGTTTGAATCGTATTCTGTTTAAACCGTTATTTTATACTATAAGCTTAACAAAATGAGACATGTATTATATGCTTTGAGGCAAAATGATAAAAATGTTTCTTAACTAGCAACTGCGTACGTCTTGTATAGGAGCAGATACTATCCCAAAGGAGCAACTATTACCTTGTTGGGGACCAACTACCTATATACTTGCAACCAACCCTTTATTACTAGCAACTAACCCTTTATTACTAGCAACTCTAAATGTTATTTGCTAGCAAACTCTATATTGTCTTCTAGCAACTCTCTGTTATTTGATGCTATAGTTGCTCCTCAATTAGTAAATAAGCCTTGAAGGAAAACCTAGGGGGGATAACAACTCATTGAAATATCAGGTAGCCACTCATGACATCTAGTTAGCATCTCATTGAAAAGGGTTAGCAACTCACCGTAAAATTAGGTCACAACTCACAGAGGAGATGTAGCGATCACACAACTTCTAAGAAAAACTAGCTAGCAACTTACTCAAAATCGGGCAGCAACTCACCGAAAAATTAGGTATCAACTCACGAAGAAGCTGTTACAACTCACACCTTCAAGGAAACTAGGTAGTAACTTACTAAATAGGTGTAGTAACTCCTGCCTTCAAAGAAAATACTATATAGGAACTCATTGATAAGGGTTAGTAAGTCATGCTTCAAAAGATATCTTCAAAGAAACTACTAGATAGCAACCCAGTGTGAAGGGATAGCAACTCACATTTTCAAAAGAAAACTAGATAATAACTCACTGAAAAGCGAAGTACCAACTCACCTTGAAGAAAAACCTAGTAAGAAACTTCGCTAGAAATTAGGTAGCAACTCATACCTTTAAGATAGCAACCACTAGTGATTTGTTATGATATCTACTAGTGGCAATTGCGAATTACTTACTAACAACTCTACATGATACTTTTAATTGGTAACTTTACATATTACTTGTTGGTAACTCTATAGTGCTATTTGGTAACTGCTACTAGTTGAGTTGGAAGCTATTAGCAGTTGGGGAGGTAAGTACTAGTAATATGCAACATCTACTATTATTTGGGGAGGCAACTATATATGCTTAGAAATATCAGCTATTACCTATTGGGTTAATGCCTTGATGGTTAGGGAGGCAACTATTACTACTTGGGAAAGGTAACTTATCTACATATATAGCAACTTGATCACTTCTATCATTATGTTGTCAAGACATATGCAATATAGTTCTTAATTTGTCAAACTCATCAAATTGAATACAACGGTTCAAATGACCTGTAAATTGGACACCCAGTCCAAGAGATATGATAGTTTAAATGTTAGAGATGAAGAAGTGCAACAACTCAACACCTACCTTCATGGTTGTGGTCACATGCGTGCTACGAAAATACAATATTTGTTTTGTTTTCATGTGATGATTTATAAATATCGAATGACACTAGCTCATTCTAGATGACCCTGCCGTGAGCCATCCCCACGTCTCCTTTGTCCTTACCACGCCACCTCTACTAGAGTGGCATCCGTCTCCTGGCTCTTGACCATGCTCTAGTTGCAGCTGGCCTACCATCGCCATCTCTGGTGAGTCAAGCCATGGCCCCTTGGTTTCCATGACTAATTTGGGTAGGGTCGAGGTGGGTATGGCCACCAGGCAATTAGCCTTCCCCCGTCCTCACCATTCCCTGAGGAAAACTGACCTCTTCTCGGCACAGCCACAAGTCACCCCTATCCCCTCCTAACTCAGCCTAGCAACGGTCATCTCCTACTCCTCCTGGACTTTGACGCTGATGGTACACTTGCCTACCTCAGAATATTCCTTCCCCTTGTCCACCTCTCTCTGCACACACCGTAACATGTCAACCAATGTGGGCAAAAATTCTAGCTGGATCTAGAGGCGGTTGCCTAGATTGGGTGGCTGGGGTGTTGCTTGTTGTCATCACATTCCACTACTCCTGTTGCTGCGGCCGCGACGATGACCATGTTGTATGGGATCCCTTTTTCTCACCCTGATCATGTTGTCTGTTGATTCTGTTCTATTCCTGGCAGTACATGGATCCTTTTTTTCTCACCCTGATACATTTTACTGAGTAGTTGAACAAGCTAGGTGAAAGAGGAACTACGCTGTTATGTAGTTGTTTCTATGCATTTTAGTATTGGAAGGGGAATTATGATGATATGCAATTCTCTGTGTTTGGTTTATGTTGTTTATGAGGGCATTTTAGGGATTCCCAATTTGTTTCTCGGTTTTAAAGAAATTAGATGAGAGATTGGGGCCCACCTATCATTGTTACAAGAAAGAATATAAGGAGAGGAACGTGGCCTTCGGCAAGGTACTGAGCTTCGACAACGATGGCCCAGTTCGGTTCCTCAGCTCCAGCAATCCAAAGCCTTGTCCTTGGTGAGGGCGAAGCTCTTCAGTACTGAATCTAGGAGACTTCGACTCTGGCTTTGAGCCGAATCCAAGCGATGGCACGGACACATCTTCAATCTTAGGCTATGGCTTTGTGCCAACTTTGGGCTGTGGCAGCACTGATTTTGCTGGCTTGGAGGTGGTCTACTGGTGGTGTTCTTGCATGGTCTTGTTCAACTGTGTTTGTGTGTTTTAGCAACCCTGGTGCTTGGCTGGTGCTATTGTTAGGTCTTATGCAGCATTGTCCTACCATCGACCTCACATCCGTGGTGTTAGCAGGCCGTAGTGCAAACGGTGGTGCTAGGTTTTCTAGGACAACATCCACTTCGGGGTGCCGAGCCTTACAACCTTTCTAGATGGCTCAGAGTGTCGTCTCCTCGTGAGTTGTGTTCAGTACTTATCATTATTGTATAATTGTGAGCCACTCTAGTGTATTATAGTATTTGGCAGCATTCTTCACTAGTTTTAGGAGATATTTGCATCATAATTTATGGGATAATTGGTTACTCAATGGGGATTAATGATCGATATGAGATTAAGATGGCTTTAGTATATTCTGCTTGTAAACTAAATATTTAGCAGTAGCTATTGGTGTTGTTGTGTACTTGCCAAAGCCTTAATCATTCTATCCAGCAATACTTGCTTACTATTAGTGACAGGTTACCTTCAATTAAGCCACTGTTATTTATATGCTTGCTATTTTGTTGTTGATGTATCATAACAAAGCATCTGGAAGTGTAGTTCGTTACTTGTTTAATTATATTGAATTGTAATTGATTATTGTGATATGTTACTTAGCTAAAAAGTAGCAGAATTCTAGATATTGTCATTTTAATCATTGATTAGATTTAGACCACTGTGGTGAGGAGGCCTTGCTTAAAACAAGAGCAGTCTTACATATGAGAACACAAATAACAATTTGAGTATTAATTGATTGTTCATTTATTTTCAGCAGCCCTGATAAGCATGATTTCATATTTAAATGACTTGGAAGAGATTTATGTTCTTGCAAATATTTTATTTTTACTCTTGTCATTTAATCTATGTTGGAAACATGCTTTATTACTTATTTATAATTACAGAAATTTATTTAAATATTTGTTGAAACAGTGGTTCTTACTATAATCCAGAAAACCTATTTGTGTTGAGATGACTTCATCATCTGATTTTGTGAAACCAAAAGTCTTTGACGGTGCTAAATTTAAGAGTTCACAAGCTAAGACAAAACTTTGGTTAAATTACCTAAAATTATTTTGGTCATTTCTGATCCTCCAACGCTTCCTTTCAAAGGTGAGGATAAAACTCATTGGAAAGATGTGAACCATTTTGCTTTGGCTAAGTTATTGGCCATTCTGTCAAACCGGCTTTTCATGTGTATGTCACCTTTGCAAAAGCTAAAAAGTTGTGCGATAAGCTGAATGAAAAATATTCAGAAAGGGGGATAATGGGAATGAGTTCTTTATCATTGCAAATTACGTGAATCATAAAATGGTAGATGTATGGTCAGTGATGGAGCAGCTCCATGAGCTATAGTTTCATGTACGTGATTTAAATCAATATGACTGTCTCCTGCTAGAAAGGTTTCAAGTAAATATTATTTTGGCTAAGTTAACACCCTCGTGGTGGGACTTTGTGACCGCTCAAAGATACGTTAAAGAGTACATGACAATGAATGAACTATCATGCATGATTAATGTGGAGGAGCGTGCCAGGGATAACAGTGGTGATGGGAAGACCTATGTCCAAGCCACTAGGTTGACGTTAAGAAATCTGAAGGCAATGGGAAGAAAGTCAAGAAGTATCCCTAGAACAAGTCCAAGACCTAGTCAATGAAGGAGATATTTACCTGCTATGTGTGCAGCGAGATTGGCCACAAAGTCAACAATTGCCAAGACCGCAGGGCCAAGGGACCTTCTCTGAATCAGCACAAAAGGAAGGCTGAAGCCAATGTGGTTCTATCTAGTCCTAGTTTAGATGGGTATGTACCTCAGGCCTTTATGGCAAATTCATCAATTAATTGGTGGATTGATACGTGTGCAACTAGACATATTTGTGTTGATCACTCATGCTTATCTTCATTTCAGGGTGAAGGTGGTGGCTCCATCCTAATGGGCAATGACCCTGCTACTATAGTATGTGGGATTGGATAAGTCTACATAAGCTCACTTCTAGCAAGCTGCTCATTTTTATAGACTTACTATATGTGCCTGTAATGTCCCAAAATCTCCTTAGCAGGTCCATGTTGTGTAGGTAAGGACTTTTGAGACAAATAAAGACGTGCTAACCAAATTTTGTACTTTTGTGGGAAAAATGCTATGATAGTGGAGGCATGTTTAGCTTATCTATTCTTGATTTTAATAATTTAAATATTTTTAATCTTATTCATTGGAATAAAGTTCGTAATGTTTGGCACTCTCATTTATGTCATGTTAATTTTGAAGTCAAAGCGCGATTAAGCAAAATGAGTTTAATTCCAAATTATAATTATGATAAGAGCTCTAAGTGTGAAGTGTGCATGCAAGCAAAGCTATCTTGAAAACCTTTTCATAGTGTTGAAAGGCGAGACACTTCTCCACTTGAGTTGATCCATTCTGATCTTTGTGAGATGGATGGCATATTAACTAAAGGTAGCAAGCATTATTTATTTACTCTTACTGATGGTGCAACTAAGTATTGTTATATTTATTAAGTCGAAAAATGAAGCACTAAAATATTTTAAAATATACAAACCTGAGGTGGAAAACCATCTAGAAAAGAAAACAAATGTTTAAGAATGGACCGATGAGGTGAATATATCCCTAAGGAATTCTCCTAATTCAATGAAGAAGATGGAATAATTCATGAAATTACTCCACCATATTCACTCCAATCAAATCAAATGGAGTTGCTAAAAAAACAAAAAAACTCTGTGATTTGGTGAATGCCATGTTACAGAGTTCATTTATGTCAAAACTCATGGTGGGGTGAAGTAGTTCTCATAGCGAATTATGTTCTAAATAGGGTACCTACTCGCAATCATGAAGAGACACCACATGAAGATGGAAAGGGAAAAAAATCGAATTTGTCCTTTTTTCGGACATGGGGTTGCCTTGCCAAAATACATGTGTCATTACCAAAGAAAAGAAAACTCGGTTCTAAGACTACTGATTGTGTCTTTCTAGGATATGCACATCACAACACAGTGTATAGATTTCTAGTGGTCAAATATGAGGTTAGCGATATTGTTACAAATGTTCTTATGGAATCTTATGATGTGACTTTCTTTGAAAATGTGTTCCCTATAAGAGCAAATGAAGTTGTTGCCCCTGATGGTTCATGTGAACACTATTCTTCCTAGTGCGGATGACAACACCCCTGAATTGGAGTTGTGGAGGAGTAAGAGATAGAGGACTTAAAAAGTCTTTGGGTGATGACTATGTATCCTACCTCATGGATGATGAACCACATAACCTTTCAAAGGCATATCCATCCTTAGATGCAAACTACTAGAAGGAAGTAATCTATAGTAACATGGATTCCATCCTTGTTAACGAAACTTGGGAGATTACTAATCTTCCAAGTAGATGTAAGCCAGTGATCTACAATTGGATCTTCAAAAGAAAGCGAAGACCTGATTATACTATTGAAAAGTATAAGGCCCTTTACTGGCTAAGGGTTTCATGCAAAAAGAGAGTGAAGACTATTTGATACATACTCTTATATGGCTTGCTTACCCATAATTCGAGTACATTTAGCATTAGCTGCCACATATAAACTATTAGTATATCAAATGGATGTGAAGACCACTTTCGTAAATGGAGAGTTGGATGAAGAGATTTATATGTAATAGCCTGATGGTTTTGTGGCTGAAGGACAGGAAAAGAAAGAATGTCACTTCATTAAATCCCTGTATAGCCTAAAACAAGCTCGTAAGCAATAGTATGAGAAATTTGATAGTACATTGACTTTAGTTGGCTTTTGTGTAAACAAAGCTGATAAGTACGTATACTATCAATTTAATACGTGAATGACATTATTGTTCTAGGTCAACATGGATGTAATTAATAAAACTAAGTCTCTCCTCTCTTGGAACTTTGATATGAAAGACCTAGGTAAAACTAATGTTATTTTAAACATTAAGCTATTAAAGGTGAGAATGGGATTACTTTAATACAATCCCATTATGTGGATAAGATTCTGAACCACTTTGGATTCATGGATAGTAAGCCTATAGCCACACCCTATGACCCAAATGCAAAGCTACACAAAAACACTAGAGATGGAAAGAACCAACTTAAATATTAACAAATAATTAGATCCTTAATTTATTTGACTAGTGCAATGAAGCCTAACATCTCATACGCTGTAAGTAGATTGAGCCGATATGCGACCAATCCAGGATATGATTATTGGATAGAAATACAAAGGGTACTTTGGTACCTAAAAGGAATAAAAAATTTGGGGATACATTATTCTCGCCACCCGATAGTCCTTGAAGGATTTAGTAACTCTAACTGGATCAGTGACTCAGATGATGTGAAGGCTACGAGTGGATATGTTTCACTCTAGCTTGTGGGGCTATTGCATGGAAGTCTTCTAAATAGACTAACCTTGCACGGTCCACCATGGAGGCTAAGCTAGCAGCACTTGACTCAATAGTATAGTAGAGGTGGAATGGGTCAAAGAGCTTCTTTTTAACCAACCAGTGTTGGAAAAGCCAATTCCACCTGTTTTGACCAACTGCAGTAACCAAACCATTTTGGTCAAGGTAAAGAGTAGGAAGGACAATATGAAGTTCTCAAAACATATAAAGAGATGGCTTACGCCAGTTTGGTATGCCAGAGAGATAGGTGTAATTACTGTAGAATATATCTAGTCTAAAAGAAATCTAGTAGATCCTTTCACTAAAAGAATGACGAGAAAGGTTATTCTTGTAGCATCAAAGGGAATGGGGCTCATACCTATTTGATAATCTTTAACGGTGGCAACATATCTTAGAAGAATAGAGATCCTCTGACTAGGATCTAAGACAACAAAATGTGAAAAGATAGGGAGTAGTACACCTAAAGGTTCCCATTGGCTGTAGTACTCTTACTGTATGGTAAGTTGAGCAATAGTTCTTAATGAATTTGATGCTTGATATGATGGTCGGGAACTATCCTACAGAGTTCCCTGGAGAATTCACCTGCGTGAGTATTATCGTGGGGTCGTGATCAAAGGAAGTTTGGGTATACTTTCTTAAGTACTCAAGAGAGAGATACATGGAAATGACTTTAATGTCCCAAGCCGAGAGGGAAAGGGCAAGCCACCCTGTATAGAGTGTATAACTCATGTAAAAACCCTCGCACTAAGGTATTAGATCAAGACATAGTTTCTTCCATTTGTGCAGAGTTATAGTTCTTGTTGCTAAACATTGAGTTCAAACCCGCAAAGTACACATTTTCAAACAACTGTACATCCAACAAGACATTTGAGCTATGACACCAAATTGAAAAATTAGTAGGGATTATTGTCTATGAGGGCATTTTGGGGATTTCCCTATTTGTTTTTAGGTTTCAAAGAAATCATATGAGAGAGAGATTGGGCCCACCCATCATTAGCATAAGAAAGAAGATAAAGAGAGGGAGGTGGCCATCGGCCGAGTCTCTCACCATGCTCGAGGCAAAATCATGGGGATCATCCCAATCCCACTTCCCCGATGACCTTGGGCGACCAATGGCGACGCCTTCTCTCCACACCTCTTCATGCACAAGAGCTCTTCTCTCTTATCCCGAGCAGATCTAATTGAGTTTTCTCCTCCTCTTTCTCCTCTTCCACTGAGAGCAACCCCTAGGGTATTGAGCTGCAACGGTGATGACCCAGTTTGATTCCTCATCTCCAGCAACCAGAGGCTTTGTCCTTGGTGAGGGTAGAGTTCTCCGGTACCAAATCTACATGACTTTGACTCAAGCTTTGAGCCATATCCAAGTGGCTGCATTGGCAAGTCTTTAGTCTTGGGTTGTGGCAGCATTGATTTTGCTAGCTTGGAGGTGGTCTAGTGGTGGTGGTGTTATTGCATGGTCTTATTGGATTGTGTTTTGCTTGTGTGTTTCGACACCCTTGGTGCTTGGCCAGTGCTGAGGTTAGGTCATGTGTGGCAATCTCCTACCCTTGAACTCACGATTGTGGTGTTAGCTGCTTGTGTGGGTGATTTTGTATTTTCAAGAACCACGCCACGGTGCAAATAGTGACGATAGGTTTTCTAGGATAGCGGTTACTTTGGCGTGCATAGCCTTGTTGACTTCTCGATGGCTTGAGAGTGTCGTCTCCTCGTGAGATTCCTTCGGTATTTGTTATCGTATAATTGTGAGCAATTCTAGTGTACTGTAGTATTTGGCAACATTATTCACTAGTTATGGGAGACAATTACATGATAATTTGTGGTATAATTGATTACTCGATGAGGATTACCAGTCTATATGAGATTAAGATGGCTTTTTAGGATATTCTGCTTGTAAATTGAGTATTTGACAGCAGCTATTGGTGCTATTTCATACTTGCTGTAGCCTTACATCATTCTGTCCAGTAATACTTTCTTACTGTTAGTGATATGCTACCTTCAATTAAGCCACTATTTTTTATATGCTTGCTATTTTATTGTTGATGTATCATAACTAAGGATCTGGATGTGTAATTCATTACATGTTTAATTATATTGAATTGCAATTGATTGTTGTGGTAAATTAATGAGCTCAAAACTAGGATAATATCTAGAGATTATCATTTTTATCATTGGTTAGATTTAAACCAATGTGGCGAGGAGGCCTTGTTTAAAACAAGAGTAGCCCGACATCTTAGAGCATAAATAACAATTTGAGAATTATGCTAACTGTTCATTTACTTTTAGCAGTCATGTTAATCATGATTTTATATTTGAATGACTTGCAAGAGATTTATGATCTTGCAAATATTTTATTTTTACTCTTGTCATTTAATCTATGTTGGAATTATGCTTTATTACTTACTTATAATGCTAGAAATTTATTTAAATATTGGCTGAAACTGTGGTTCTTACAACAATTTATTTGTTTGTTTTTGCAAAATGACTAGTGGGAGCAAGCTGAGTAAATCCTGTGGGAATCGAAGATGGCCAACAACTACTTCGGCTATGGCAATGCCACCAAGGAATTCGCTAGTACATGTTGTAATCTTTTTGGTTTGTTTTTGTACATAGGGAATTTTGCATGGGAAGAGTTGATAGGAATTGGAATGAGTGGACCTTGAACTTGTAGCAAACAGGGGTATGATATATACTGCCTATTAAGCAACATACTTGCTAGATTCTACTATAACATAATTAAATATGTGCATAAGCAATCTGATCTCTTATGATGTTGGGATATAATGGTTGTTTAGTTCTAGTCTAGGTTTGGTAATGTTGAGGCTTAGAAACTTGTATGTGCTATTCCTATATATTTTGTTGGAGCAAGATGCCGTTGGAATTATGATGGATGTAAGTTCATGTGTGGTCGATGTTTCAGATTCAGAGTGCTTCTGGTGCATACGGGTGAATATTTTTCTTGTTTGTGTAACAGAAGTTGGTTTAAAAATGTAGATGTTATTTCATGTGTTGTAGAAAATATCCTAATTTTTGGAGTATTGAGGTGGTATCTTCTTCTATATAGGAGTAGGTATGATATTATCACACCCCCATCTCACATTGCATCATGAGAGGTTAGATATATATCCGACAGGTGATTTTCTATCATGGTTCATTCACATAAATTCCATTTATGTTTTTATGGTCTTTGAAGTTCGAAACATGATTGTTTAATTTCTTTCTTTTATCATGTGTTGACCATATTAACATTTATCAGTGCAACTAATTAGTATATATGATCATAATAGGTGCATAACTCTTCACTATAGATTGACAGTAGTGACATGTTCCATTTGGGGAGCTCGATCCTATTTGTTCCATGTTCCAATTTATTTGCGGGGCAGTAGATATGAATTGGGTTTAGAATAATTAGAGAGCCATTGTTCATATTGGCCATTGTTAATGTAGTAACTATTAGTCTATACCACGGTCAAAGCTGCACAAGATGAAAAAATAAGAAACTTTTGACAAACTGTAGTGCAACTGCTCATTTCCTTTTCTGTAGAAATCCCTTTTCATTTGGTTTGATGTCTACAGGCATTCACTTTTGTAGTTGAAGCTAGTGATTCAAGTAGGCCAAAACTAATCAGGCTGAGGAGGCCAGGAGGGTGTGTGTGGCCTAATATATTACTTATTTTAACTTCTTAGTCATCACGAACAACATTGATGCGATATATTTGCATGTTTCGTATATTGTGATATATATAGCAGGATTAGTGATCAGTTTAGTCACATGATTCTTTTGTAAAGACCAAAGTAGTACAAGATTTGTGACTGTCTATCTCATAAATCTCTACTACTTAGAAGAGCCAGGTGTTGCTAGTGGTGATGAGTCTACCTAGAGATGGCCAAATGGGCTAGGCTAACCATGCCAACCTAAAGTACGGAGTTGTTGGCCCTACCCTTGCACGGCATGGCCCAGGACTAAACAGGCGTGCGTGCGTGCATGCGTGGTGAAAATATGAAGTGGTCGGCATGCATGTGGCAGTAGCTGGCCAGCGTGCACTGTGGTCAGTAGGTGTGCGATGGTACTGGTGCCTAGGCAACTAGTAGAAAGGCTGGGCAGGCGGCTGAGGCAAGTGACAACGGCAAGCTCTAGTTTTCGATTTGTGCCATTTCGATTTTTCCAAATTTGATTCGTGATTTAGTTTCATCGTATTTTCACCTTGTTCCTCTTCTATTTATATATAACTTTTGATTGCAAAAGATGATTCAATCTATATTTCGTACATTTGTCTTATGTTACCTTAGCCTCCCCTAAATTTTGGTACTAGGCCCGCCAAGAAAGATGAAGTGATTTACTATGTCTTCGAAGATATTATTAGCTTGATATAATTTGCTATGAATAAAAAAAAATTATATTACCCCTATCACGTCGAGTTGACATCTTTGTGATCCGTCTATCCTGTCCATACCCTTAGCTCTATCTCCACGCTCGGCCGTGCTGCACGTTCATGAGCTACACATTTTTTCTTGTTAGAGTATTTTTACAAAGATGGAATTAACTTATTGTTAGATTGTTTTTTTGTTTTTGTTATAGATTTGTTAAAGTGGTGGAAGGGGAAGTTGGGAAGGGAGGAGGTACCACCGTCACCACCACAAGGTTCTTTTTATATTTGGAGTGGTTTTGCATGACCACAACATGTGCCTTCTACCACACATCGCATATATTAGAATTGAATTTTCTTATTCTCACTCTCCTATCTGTGGTATACATGCCTCCCGTGGAGATGTGCTGATTACAAGTGGTTTTGCTGATGTATGAACAAAATAACAGAAATAGTCTAGAAGATAATTCACAACAATACGCGGGCCATCAAATATGCGCAACGGAGTACTTCACACATTGAATAAAAAGAATTTGGTTTAAACAAATTTTATTTTAGAGTGTGTTAGAGCTTGTAGTATTTTTTATTTATTCATTGCAATGCACTTACATTCAGCTAGCTAAAGATAAAATATGTTGCTCCTGTTGGATTAAAAGATGCGAAAGACAGCTTATGAGTTACAATTGTGAATATTATGTAGAACAATACGTGATCTTGTTAGTTTGGTTCCAGGCTACGGCTTCTTCCAGGATATTGGTACTATACTATATTGAATGATTGCAAATTGTTACTAGACTATATTCCTGCTACCAATCCATTAGAAAGTAGCACCATGTCGCGTGCATTTGTAGTTTATTTCAACATGGTACAACGGCTGATGCGTGATTTAGGGCACAGCAGAGGGCGCAGTGCAAGCCAAGCATGATGGTGGAGCTCAATCGGGTGTCACGACAGAGCCGAGAGTGCGGTGTAGACCAAAACTAATGACAATAGCTCAACATGTTAGGATAATACGATTTTTTATCTGTAACAATATACAGGAACTACTGGGTACACGGAGAGGATACCGTGCAGTGTGCAGACTGCGAGTATAGAGAATAGGTGGAATTTTTGTATGGACCCTCCACTTATACGTAATTATAACAAGATTAAAAGCTATACAACTCCATATATACCAAACTTTTAGCTACGCAACTTAAGGTATATGTTAAATTTTTTGAACTTTTGTTGAGACAATGAGGTTTTTTTTTTCAAAATGTTTCTCGACGTACGTTGCCATTGTAGCTCTGCAATCTCGAACGTTTATGTAAGTGTTTTATATGTTACTCTTAAATGTTGTCACCAGCTATGACGTTCTATATATAGTTTACTTCCCATCGGGCGTTGGAGCTATACTCGAAAGAAAAAAAAATGATCCACCTCTTTTACAAGGGTGCACAAATCTTAAAGCACTTCAAGGGTAAGTTGAAATCCATACTAGATAATATACTTTAAAATTTGTGCAAGTCAGATGAACGGAGCATGGAAGCACCTCCAGAATCGAAAAACAATAACAAGGTCAGAAAATCATGTACATGTGTGTGTCCATATCCATACCCGATTAATTGGACGAAGGCGACGACGGTGACGTACCAAAAGTCCTGCTGCTTTATTAGGGTGGCGAACCCACCGAGCAGGACGACGGTCGCCCAGATGGTCGCCAACGCCCCCAAGCCGTTCATCGCCTTGTAAGCGAAGGCCGTGCAGAGAATAGCCATGTTGAGATAATCGTCTGGCAGCGAGGCTGACCGGGAATTGTCCTCCTCACGAGCAGCAGAGGAATCCATGGCTTCTTTGTTATCCTATATCAATGTCAGCTAGCATGCATGCAGGCACAACACGAATGGCTGCTAGCATCCACGCACAACACTAATTTGCACGTATATATATATATATATATACACTTACGCTTTTGTACAACAGGATAGCTGTCGGGAAATCTTTTGTAGCTTGCAAGCTATTTTAGACAAAAATTGCAGAGACTAAAACGCAAGCAAGGATTAAAGGAAGCCGCGTGACTAAAGCTTTGGTTATCATGAGAGAGAGAGAGAGACGTACAGCTGCGGGAGACAGTATCACAAGAGATGGAAACTTGTAAAATTTTTGCTTTTTAGCCCAAAAATTTAAAGTTTTTTACATATGAACCCCTGGAGAAAAGATTTGCAAAAATAGACCCCTAGCACGGCGCCAACTCACATGGCGCCCATGGTACACGTCACGGCGCCATATTCTTTGGCGCCGTGAGTGGACACGTAGGATCCACGGTGGCACAACACGACGCCAACGCACATGGCGCCGTCACGTGTACCCACGGCGCTAACGGTCGTGGCGCCGTTTCCTGGGACTTAAGCCCATAAGCAGCCCCCGGCCCCCCACCACCCCCTCAGTGCTCTGTTCGAACAGACCGAGCAGAGAACAGCCGCCGCCGCCGCCCGTCTCTCCCCTCCCCAAATCCATCTCAATCCATCGAATTTTCTCGTGATTTTGGTTCCAAACCGAGCAAGCAAGGTGAGCTCCCTCTCCTCCTTTGATTTGTTGCAGTAGATATGGATTATTTGAGATACATTTCGTAGGGCAAAATTTGAAACCCTAGATGAAATTAGTTGTATTTGGTTCGGTTTTAGGTTCGATTCGCAATAGATATGCGTAATGTATTAATAATAATGTGTATAGATCCGTTTCTAGATTGAAATTAGTTGGATTAGGGTTTGATTTGGGTAACTAGCTAACCTAGGGTTAGAAACGAGAAAAATTATAAATCTTATTCATTTCGCATTTTAGGTTGTCATGGGCTTCACTCGTTTGCCACCTCCATCCGGTGTTCCCGTGCCGATGTGTTATTGCGGCGATCCTTGCAAAGTGGAAAGGTCGGATGATCCGGATACATATAGGCAGAGGTACTGGATGTGTGCCAACTGGGCGTTTGATCCGCCACGTGCCACCGTTGTCCTCGGCAAGATGGTATGTTATATTGTCGATTCATCAAATTCGTATTAATTCTATTGGTTTAACGAATGCGTACATTTGCAGGAGCCTCCACCGCTTTGTGATTTTGAGCAGTGGATCGACACTGCGATCGCTGAGGATGACAAAAAATATCTTGACGCCAATAAGAAGTGGGATGAAGAACGAAAGGAGAGGTGGGAAAGGGAGAAGAAACAGGAGGAGGCTGCAAGGGAACACCGTGAGGAGGAGCGTAGGAGGGCTGCGGCAAAGTGCAAGGGAGAAAGGCAGAAGAAGCTAGAGAGAGCGCGGCGTGCCAAGGCAGCCCTTGAGCAGTACCCTGATGCTCAGAGGAAGGGAAAGTGGCCTCGATGCACTCAGTAGGTTATTTTAATGTTTGATGTATGCGGACGTATGTATTTTCTGAAAATTTATAAACTATGTATGTATGTGGACTATGTATGTGGATGTATGCACTTAGTATGTTATTTTGGGCTGTGCTTATTCATTTGGTGAATGTCAATTAGTATTGTATGTGCGGATGGAACGAAACAACTAGGCCGAGCTTGCACTTATAAAGCAAGTGCAGTAATAGAGCATGAGTTGAATGGAGTGACTGTATTTTATTCATTTTAAGCATGAGGAGGCATGAAGATTATCAGGATGACCCTCTAAGTATTACACCAAGCCATAACAAAAGAAAGTGCTATCTAGATCATGACAATTTATGCATACACAAGATAAAACCAAATAAGCCATAATCTGAAATTTAGATAGATTCCTTAGCATGTCAAGTTATTCAAGATCAAAGTCTAGCTAGATGTATCCAAGGATAAGTCAAGCCATGTCAATATTCTAAGTGGAACCAAGAAGCTAACATTGAGTCAATTTAGAGTGCTATAAGTTCAAGAATGAGACATTTGTTCAAGTACTTGGCATTTTTGTAATTAAGAAAATTTAGCACATTTGACACAATTTTCTTTTTAGAAATCTATGGTTGTTTTCAACCATTTTTTTGTTTGGTCATGTGCTAGATCTCAAGCCTTATGCAACCACTCCAAGCAAGAAGCTTAAGGAAATGATCTTGGTTATCCAAAACTCCCCCTGAGTTCATGCCTCATATAAGAGCAAGCAATCTCATGAGAAAGAATTGGTGAGATCAGTTTTTTCACACAAAAGAGATCTTTTTGTATTTTCTGAATTTAGTTCAAGAATAGATAGTGAATACTAACTCATGCTTCACCAAAGAACTAGCATAGCTCAATCTAAAGCTCAATATAGATTCAAGACTCAACTCAGCCTATTTGACATGGCATGAATCATAAAAGAATAATTGTAGACAGACTAGTCACAAGATCTAACATGATATGATTTAGTTTAAGTTGTGCATATTTACTCAAGCTACCATGGCAAAGACTAGACTACACATAGAAAGTCATGATAAATCTAGCACCCTATCACAAATCATGACAAGATGTAATGTAGTTTTATCATGTCATATAAGGATAATAATCAAGGCTCCATGTAATGATATTACAATGCACAATGTTGAAATTAAATGACATGAATCCAGCTTCCCCTCAACATGCGAAGCAATTTTTAGTTCAAGTTGAGTTATGCCATCATTAAGTTCCAGAAAATCTCAAATGAACTCTCCCTGAACCAAAGCAATAAACAAGAGGAAAGAAGCTAGCAAAGAAAGCAGAAAAGGCAATCCTTAAAGCATAGACAAGATACAGGGAATACTATGGCTCAGACTAACTCTCATCTACCCCATATGACTCTTGGACTATCAGTTGGTCTGCTAACACACTAGGGAGTAAACACGTTCCTTGTCTACCCAAGGGGGCCCAACCCTCGCTAGACCTATAAGAAGTGAGTGAACTCCACCTAGAGAGAAAAGATACAATTAATAAGCAGCATCCTAGAATCATAAGATGAGAGAAAGAAGTCTAATCAACTGAGAAAGAGGACCACTCTAGTCTATGCTAGAAAGACTAACCCAAATACATCCTCATGAAATGCGGCAAATGATACAAAGAGTACAATAGGCTCCCCCTAAAATTAACCCATAAGGACAGACCACCCAAGCTCTCCCCGCAAGGTCAAAAACCTTGAGCTATCTAAAGGATTGGTAAATATATCAACTAACTGGTGGTCACTCTCCACAAACTGAAGCACTATGTCGCCCTTCTCCATATGGTCTCTAAGGAAAAGCCAAAAGCACCATTAGAAGATGCTCCGGAGGGAGGACTAGGATCGGTGACCAAAGCCATCGACTGTGATTTCAACTTGCGAGAGACAATGTCAATCTCGTGAGTCTTGAGGAATGAGTACAACACATCAAGAGTCAAAGTCGAGAGGTCAGTCATGTCCTTGATAGTGGTCACTTTGATCTCCCAAACTCACAGGTCTAAAGTAGAAAGTATTTGACGAGCATTGTTTGAGTCAGGGTATGTAAGACCAACTGCTCGGAGGTTGCTCAAAATCTTATGAAATTTAGCAAAGCACTCATCTAAGGACTCAGTAGCGAGCATCTCAAACTTGTTGTACTCTCGCTTGTATTGGTCCTGTCGTACAATCTTGATTTGGGTAGTGCCCTCATGGTATGCATCGAGGGTCACCCAAATGTTGTAGGCCGACGAAAGATGAGAAATGCGATCAAACTCATTTCTGCTAAGACCTTGGATAATAATGTTCCTTGCCTTAGTATTCGCCTCCGCATCTGGTGTATTCACCACTGTGATGTGCTCATCGGCAGGAACAACAAACCGAGTTTTCACCTTCCTCCAGATTGCATAGCCCTAAGCGTATATGTAAGACTCCATCCTACTCTTCCAAAAGGGATAGTCTATCCCATCGAAGAGAGGGGGCTTGGTGGAATACTTATCTGTTGCTATGGCTCCAAAAACTAGTTAAGATCTATAGCAAAGAGCTAACCAGCTCCGATACCACTTGTAAGATCGAGTAGGCAACAGAGGGGGTGAATGGTGCCTTGAAACATCCCCAAGTATTCACACAACTCGTCTTCTCCAATAGCTACCGAGCTATGAAGTTAGAGATTGAAGCCTTACTGGAAGCCAAGAAGACAGACCGACAACAGGGAGAAAATAGGCACGGCCAAAAACAGACAGAGCGATCAGGACTTACTACATGGTCGAAAGTCTCTGCGCTGTGGTCGAAACGACCGGGCTGGTGTTTGTCGACGTACAGAGTGGTCGAACGCCAACGTGTGGTCTATCGAACTACTCAGTCGATTACAGATGGTTGTCTGGTCGTAACCACTTGGTCGTAAGCCAACAGGTGGTCGAACGATTAACGTGGTTGAAAAACATGGTCTTAGTGACTCCGACAAAATAGAGGACTGTCGGGAGGCGCACACCCACATGACCAAGAATGCAGAGAACTTTCGACTCAGAGAACAAAAGACCAAGAAACCTTGCACACAAAGAGATGAAGATCTCAAGAAGTTGCACTGACAATTAATTGAAAGATTAGCAACAAACACGAGATCTCTGCTAGAAATAGCGGAGAAGGCCTACGACCTTGTCTGAGAGAAAGAGAAACTTCTACCGGACCTTGCTCTCGGGTATAGACTAGCCAAGATGGCTTTGAGGATGATTCCCAGTTCAGAGCAGCTCAAATCCAGAGCAACCCGAAAGGAAACAAGATCTCAGACATAATAGAAGAGAAGAACACAGAAACAAAGAACAACAGAAACCAAAACAACCCAGCATCAATCAGACAAAAGAACTCAAATAGAAGCCAAAGATTGATGTATTGCATTCATGGAGGTTTCTACAGCCACTCCATCCAGGAGGACTAGGAGCACAAGCGTTCAGGCACAGAGAACAACTCACACGAGAACAGAAATAAACCACAGAGTTTCTCACCAAAAACCGCTAACCGAACTGGTAGCCTACCATCCTATTTATAGCCTCTGGAAGCGGGGGGGGGGGGGGGGTAACCCATTAACCCCAACTAACACTGGGTTTTACACGCAGACACACCGACGACAAGCCGCTAACACAGTTAGAGCACAATTCTTTAACAGAATCCGCTTCCTTTTGCAGGTCTTGAGCATTTTACCGAAATGCCCCTCCAGCACCTTCCCGGAAGCTTCCTATTTACTTGCTGACCACATCTGCATCCACCTGGCAGCCCAAGTCATCTTCAGCTTCTTCCGATCATTCTGGACCTCAACACCACCTGTGTCTAGTCCCGATCCTTCCAGCCTCACCATGACCTACTTTCAAAGTCCTGCAAACACCACTGACAAGCAAAGCATTACATAGCACCGCACAAAACACTGTGATCATAAATCTGCATTAGAAGAATGTACTCAGAAAGAACCCCAACTGGTCGTAAACCACTTACGACCAGTCGAATGCACAAAACATGAAAGGCTCATAGCCTACGACTGCACTGCAAGTTGATATGACTACCCAGAAGTCGATACGACCGCTTACAAGAAGCTACGACTGCCTCCTGCTGTGTTACGACCATTCTGTTGGTCTTATGATCACACAGACAGTCATTTCGACCACATTATAGCTCCTCCGATCGCTTTGACTTTGTGGTGTAAAACTTCTGTGAAAGTTTCGACCACGTTCAACATGGTCGAAGCGCCTTCCGACCACGTTGAATGCTTCTCAACGTGGTCGAAGCGCCTTCCGACCATGTTCAATTTGCACTGCCATGGTCGTAGCACCTCCCGACCATGTTTTCTTCTGGTTTGCCGTGGTCGTAACACCTTCCGACCACGTTCAAATTGTACTGCCGTGGTTATAGCGCCTTCCGACCACATTTTCTTCTGGTTTACCATGGTCGAAACGCCTTCCGATCACGTTCAAACCTTCTTTGCCGTGGTCGTAAGAGACACAACGTGGTCGTAAATCTTCCAGCCGACCACGACGACACACAACGTAGTCGTAAACGGTCTGCCGACACTCTCTAAGGCTTACGACTTTGCAGAGACAGCACAAACTTCAAAAACCAAACTCAATCTTTCTAAAACAAATGTCAATTACTCATCACAACATATGGTCACCTCCACATGGTCTCTCAACTATATTTGACTCCAAGAAACCCTATACATCTAAAGACAAAGAAATTATTTCTAAGTTACAATTTCTTCACAAGTTGATCACATTAGCAATAACAAATCTTATGCAACCTATAACCACTGATCTAAGTCACCAAATCATTCCATGATTCAAATTTCCCAAAATCATCCATTTCTGCACGCTGTTCAGAAAAATCTGCAATTTCCAAATTTCCACAGCTCCAAAATAATAATGGTTCATCATAGCACAACCACGGACTTCTCACCTACATATGTTCTCCGTAGGAGTGGGATCTGCAAAGAACAAGCAAGGAAATCAATTGACAGCATCTCAGCTACCTTAGGAAGTGTGGCGCATCACATTAAAGCCAGCAGAAAACACCACGAAAACATCATATATTTCAATCGACAATTTTGTAACCAATAGCAAAAACGATTTTGATGTTAAGAGTCCTTGATGTTTCGCAGAGTTTAGACCAACGTCAAAATTCGAAATTACGGATTCTGCAAGAGGAGTTTGACTGTTTGAGTGTCACTGTTACGGTTTAAAACTTTTAATGTAATTGAAGAAAAGATAGTACCTTTGATGGAAATTAGGGCTGAGGGCAAGCCGTGCCTGTAATTCCCTCGCAAGGGAAGAGATGGATCTACTGTGCTGAGCTACACCAACATCACAGTAAAAGAGCTCAAAGTTCACAAGTGTTCTAGCGGACTTTGACACCTCGTTCAGTAGCTCGCATATTCCACATAGCAGGAATAATTCTGTGATATCTCCTTAAGCTATCATCCAAGTCGATCATCAGTTCAACGGTAAATCTTCTGGGACGGCCGCAATGTTGTCCTCGCAGCCGGTAGTTAGCAGAACTAATGCTTCAGCAGCCTCTTCCAGATCAAGTGTTTGTATGAAGTCCTGCACCCATCCTTCGGAAAATGGATATTCCAGAACAAGCTCTTCTATGACGGCCGACACTGGTGGCAACAAAATTTGTTCTTCCAGGATATGCTTTTCTACAATGAACGGTTGAATTTGGCTCAGCTGCTTTGCTGCTGGCCGGTGTACGCTAGAAGCAACACAATAGCGGACACTTTAGGGATATTTGCATGTGGCTTCCTTGAAAATAGACAATCCTTAAGCCTGTTGATGATTTCAGGCCAACTCCCGAACTCTATTTTTGCGCACTTATCCAGCGCTAAGCATGATATGACTCCGGTTGCTTCGCCATGCGCCAAGATCATACAGGCGTTGATCAGGAAATCTACATTTTCTGATGTTTTGCGCCTGAGCTCCATCCCAGCTTCATCAGGCGTGGCAACCATCTTGCTCATGACGTTAATTGACATCCCAACAAAAATTACCTCGTCGATCTTATGTTTAAAAGAAGCAGGAATCCTTTTGTTTTAGGAGCAAGGGAATAACCTCGTCCTCAGTCCAAGAATCAGAGGCGGTCCTGTTACTCGTGCTGCCGTGACAACACAGGCAAGTAGCTGATCTGAGGGCGTGGTCCATGGTCCAAACGCCGAGTAGCTGGTCCTCGACGGAATCTGACACCACCAGCTTCTTGGCAAATGTGACCAAGGACATGTTGAGGGTGGCATGCATGATAACCGGAAAGCTTTTCTATGGGGGGAGCCCACAGGTTGAGGCCCTCCCCCACTGCATTTTCTTCCGTTCCCGCGATGAACTCCATGTAGTTGTCTTTCTTGGAGCGATAGACTATGTCACGACCTGGAGGCCCAAACAATCTCTACTCCCAGCGGATTTTGATCTCAAAGATCTGAGGAACAGGTTCAGCAGCGTGGCGCTAAAGATGATGCCTTCGGCGAGCACAAGACCGTAGAAGTGTTGGGATACGGATAGACTATACTAGCGCAGATTAAAATTTTCAACTGCGTAAACTAAAAAGCTATATGTATAAGAGATCGTAAATCATTACCACTAAACGTGCAGTGTAACAGAAATAGAGTTGAAATGACTGGTTCAACAAAGCATGTATTGGTGTAGTAGAAGTAGTCGATCTACTTTTGGCTAATTGTCTCCTCCTGGTGATTGTCTCGATCAGTGCCACAGCCGCAGCAATGCCTCTACTGAGATCCACACATCCAAAGATGGAACGCCGTGCGTCGATATGCTAGCACCAGCGTGCACGATAGGGGTTATGAGATGTGGAGGCTAAGGTTTCGATGGATGTGTCTATGGATCCCTCTCTCAACCCTCTCACCTTCTTTTATATAGCTTTCAGTTGGATCCTTATCTGATACAATCAGATATCATATCCAACTTAGAAAGTCTCAGACTAGATCTTTATCCAATAAGAGTAGAGATTATATTCCACTTGGAGACTAACTTCTGGGCCCTTATTGTTCTGACCCATTAAGTATGTGATCTTCTAGGTTTATGTATATTTGTCCGTGGGCCAAAAACTCATTTCTGGTCCATAAGTTTGTAATGGTCCCTAACACGACATAACGATTTCTAAATATACATGAAGATCATGTCGGACGAACCTATATAGTGCTTATGTACCGATCCCTTTACCTTATGATACCATATCGAACTCAAGGCAAGAAGCATTACATTCTTTGATAACTTGATCCTTCATTTGAACCTACAGTGAATTACTCAATTATGATTGACTCCTCAACCACATTCAGCATGGCTATGCACTTTCTTATTCTAACCATGTCGAGGGGCCTAGAGATATCTACTCTGTTATATAAGAGGGACAAATTATATCTTGATCGCTCAAATTCCTCCGCTTGTTTCATAGTAAATCCGAAACTTACCTTTATGCCCACTCAGTTATGGGGCAATGTTTGACAATCTCTAAGTAAAATATTACACATGTAGAAAACTGTGATGATCTCAGGTTTAAATATCCTATATACACTATGTATGAGACCAACTGATGACACTTAAGAATATAACAACTCACACATTGTCTCATGGTAGATCAATCCAACACTTTGTTTTCTAACATGTCTATATTATTGATTTGATATCCTATATCCATGATCCGTAAAACATGATCATCAATCAATACATGTGTTGATCTATAAAATCATAATTGTTCCATATAATGACATAAGATCAAGAATAATTTAGAATAACATAAAAACATTAATAAAGATGTCCACGAATAAGTCACATACTTGTTGATCAATATAAAAAATATTTATTCAACCAATAAAATAATATATTATTCAAAAAGATCATAAATATAGAAGTGATACAATCATCTCCTTGATTGCCCTTAGGGCATATCACTAATAATCCCCCACTTGCACTAGAGTCAATCATGCAAGTATCTAATACCTATGGCTCTCGTGTATGCCTCATACTTTGGCTATGAAAGAGGCTTTGTCAGTGATTCAGCAATATTTAAATCCATGTGCTCTTTGTATACTTAAGATCACCTATATCAACAATCCAACGAATGAGGTGAAAATGCCGAAGTATGTTTTTGGATTTTTATGCAATCTAGCCTCTTTGGTTTGCGAATGGCTCCATTATTATCACAATAGAGATCCATTGGACTAGAAACACGAGAGATCACACCAGCTCAAAGATGAACTTCTTTATCCAAATAGCCTCCTTTGTAGCTTCGAAAGCCATAATATACTCAGGCTCTATTGTAGAATCAATAATCGTCTCTTGGTTAGAACTTTTCTAGCTTACTACTCCTCCATTAAGACAAAACACAAATCCAAACTATGATAAAAAATTATCTTTATCAGTTTGGATGCTAGCATTAGTGTAACTATTTATGACTAGCTCTTCCTCATCTCCATAAACAAGGAACCATCCTTAGTCCTTCTCAAATATTTCAGGATATTCTTTATAGCTATCCAGTGACCTGCACCTGGATCTGACTATGACACATCTAGGCATGTACAAAGTATGGCATACATGATAGACCTAATGGCAGAAGCATATAGAATCTTACTCATCTGATCTCACTCATTAGGTGTCAACGGACACTGAGTCTTGCTAAGACTAATACCATGTGACATAGATAAGAAACCCTTCTTGGAATCCTACATGTTGAACTGCTTCAACACTCTTTATCAATGTATGTATCTTCGCTTAATCCAATTAGCCTTTTATTTCTATCTCTATAGATCTTTATGCCCAAAATATATGTTGCCTCTGCTAAGTCTTTCATAGAGAAACTATTTCTTAATGAAGACTTGACAGATTCAAGCATAAGAATATCATGCGCGGTCAATAATATGTCATCTACACATAGGACCAAAAAATTAAGTGCGCTCTCATTAGCCTTTTTTGTAAACACAAGGCTCTTCTTTATTCTTGACGAAGCCAAACTCTTTGACTACCTCATTAAAATGAATGTTCCAACTCTGAGAAGTTTACTTAGTCCATAGATAGATCTCTAAAGTTTGCATATCTTTCTAGCATTTTGGGGATCGATAAAACCCTCAGGTTGTGTCATGTACACATCCTCACTTTAGATTTCATTTAGGAAAGCCGTTTTGACATCCATCTGCCATATCTCATAACTGAAATATGCAACAGTAGCTAAAATGATCTGGGTAGACTTAAGCATAGCGATGGGCAAAAAAGTTTTATCATAGTTAACACCTTGAATTTGTTTGAAACCCTTTGCCACCAATCTTGCCTTATGGATGTGAACATTTTCATCCATGTCTATCTTTTTCCTAAACACTCACTTACACAATGGTTTATACACAATTGGGTGGATCAATCAAGTTCCAAACTTGATTATCATACATATGTTGTATTTTGGATCTCATGGCTCCAATATATTTCTCAAAGTCCAAGCCCATCATCGCTTCCTTATAAGTCTTAGGCTAATTATTATTTAACAATAAAATATTATGTCGATACCTTATCTGTGATTGACGTGGCCTTTCAGACCTATATGGGGCTAGTGCCTCTTTCACAGGTTCTACAACATATTGTACACTCTATAGAGGTTCCGTAGGAGTTGAAATATTTTCTGATGAATCTTGAATTTCTTTGAGTCTCACCATGCTCCCACTAACTCTTTTTGAGAGAAATTCTTTCTCCAAAAAGACACCTGTAGGATCGGAAATGGCAACAGAGGGGGCGTGAATGGTGCCTTTTTAGAATATGCCCCCAAGTATCCACATGCGAGTCTTCTCTCCGATAGCTACGAAAAACTATGAAGAGGAAGGCTCAAGCTCTCTGGAACCTCATGCTACAAAAGAAAAGGCGGGACATAACAGTAACAGAGAGGAACCAAAAGTTTGAAAAAATCACAGCTGCTAAAGGGCTTGGCTGGTTAGACCGCCATATGGGGGCCGGTCTGACCGCTCCTTAAGGGCCGGTCTGACCGCCACATATGGGCCGGTCTGACCGCCCATGGTCCGGTCTGACTTCCCTTTACGCACCGGTCTGACCGCAACGTCACCTCCAATCAGACCGCCGGTATAAAACTGGTCTGACCGGGCTTCGATTCAGAGAACAGCGAGGGCTGAATTTCAGACAGTAAAATCTGAAATCTTCACACAACAGAGAAATTTGCGAACTCTTGCTAAAACCCTCAGGCCACCAGGTTAAGGACTTAAACTAAATACCATTGGCGCTTAACAAACCAAGGGAATTCATCACTAGACCAAGAAATCAAGGTTTAGATTGAAATCTGAAAATGGTGATGAGAGAAATGCTAATTTTCAGATTTTTCAAGATTCATCCATCCTTTGCTTATGAAATTTTGTATTTCACTTAGCAATGATCTCAGGACTTGAGAATCCAAACCTCAAGCCATCTTATGAAGGAAATCAGAAGATCCACACATGCTCTATCATGAAACCCTAGAAAATCCCAAACAGGGGAAATTTCGCGAAGTCTAGGGAAAAGGAATAAATCATTGAATCCTCCATTTGCTCTTGGGAATGGAATGACCAAATGGTCTAGAATATTTTCCCCATCACTGAGCAACCAAAAGCCATCTTCCTCAAGCAAGATTTACTCAAACTCAAAAGAATCAACCAAGAGGAGCTGAAAACAGAAACGACACTGAAACAGGAGATAACTCAAATGGATTCATTTACAAAGAGATAAATGATTACAAGCAAGAGTTCTACATCCCCATACGCAATTGATACAAGGAAAATACACTACATGCTTGAGAACACACAGGAGCTTACTCCCTCTCCTACTGCTCAAGCAAGCTGAAACACACAGACTCACCTCGTTGAGCTCTATCCACTAGAATGAATGCATCTCCACTTGCTTGCCATCCCCTTTTAATAGTAAACACTCACACCAAAAGGGGAATTCAAGAAGTGGCATACAAAGCACACTCCATGCCTCACACACACTTGAGGCAAAGAGTCACACTACTACAGACAGCCCTATCACAGACGGTTCGGAACCGTCATCACAGACGGTTCCTGAACCGTCAGTGTTTAGGTGTCAGTGATAGTTGGTGGTTATCACAGACGGTTCCTGAGCCGTCTGTGATAACTCACATTACAGACGGTCTTTACTACTAACCGTCTGTGATAGTGCGGTATCACAGACGGTTTTTTATAAACAACCGTCTGTGATACCGCACTATCACAGACGGTTTGTAGTCAAGACCGTCTGTGATACAGACTATCACAGACAGTTTTTTTAAACAACCGTCTGTGATACTCGTCTATCACAGACGGTTAATAATCAAGACCGTCTGTGATATACACAATATCACAGACGGTTTGTATTACCGTCTGTGATATTGTGTATATCACAGACGGTCAGTTGTAAAGGCCGTCTGTGATATCATTCACACCACAGACGGCACTCTTTGAAACCGTCTGTGATATTGTACCACAGACGGTTTTTAACAACGAACCGTCTGTGATACCATGTGCATCATCCATTTTATTTGCTGCTTTTTGGCTAGCCTCAGGATATGCTAGCCATGCCCTCTGAAAGCAGCAAGCAGGCAGATTACAGATAAATGACAGATATAAGTTAATTGCAACTCATAGTAAATTACAACAAAATTCGATACATAGATGAATGTAACAAACGGCCAGCAGATCACATACATATATATATAGAATGAAAATCGTTACACAACATCTGACAAATGAATTCAATTGAAGGAGAATTGTTTGATTGTATAGTTGAATCCAATGTTTCGACATCTATTTATCACCATTGCCGGTGTGGAACTCTCCATTCTTATTTATGACCTCTGCTAGCAAGAATTGGGAGATGATTCCACAAATTTCGACGAGATTGTCAAGATCATATGCACTTTCGTCGAAGTTCACCCGCTGTTGCTAGGAGCAATGTTAAGTCATTAATTAGCATGTGTGTGTAATATGAATACATATATATAATCAGAAAATAATAATTGTTGGAAGGACCTGACAAACCTCTGGATCATTGATCTTAGTACCCATGATTTCCATCATATGGTGGCAAACGTAGAATCCACATACGTTGCCATGTAGCTGCTGGTGGCACTGCAAAAATAGAATTACATACATCGGTATTGTCAATTCTAGAGGCATTATAACAAAGTATGATATAGGATTGTTGTGTTGTAGCGGGTACCGGAAATCGCATGTTGTGTCGTAGCGTGTCACTGGATTTTTTGTCGTGTGTTCCTCCTTGGGCAACATAATCGACAAACGCCCTACGTGATTCAAAAATCTTAGCCTCGGCCGTGGCAAACAAAAGAAATATATATTACAATAGAGTTATGTATGGAGGAAATGAGTTTACCTGTTAAGTACTTCTTGCACACGACTGAAGTCGTGGTCGCTCCTAAGGAGGGAATCAAGGTATATTACCTTGCTCCACTTTGGTACAATCACAATCAAAATCCAGTGATTCCTAGTTATGTGTGTCGCCACAGTGATTAATCCTAAGTTCATGCTGCATGTAAAGTACAAATGAAACATATGTGTGGCAACTAGTGAAGCACTTACCCTTGGTTGAAGGGTACCATGATGTACTCCTTGTCGGTGTGAGCAATCAATCCCTCGTTATGTAACCTTGCACGAAGGATGCATCTATGTTGATAGATTGCTCGGAGACCAACTGAGGGTCGAGGAAACCCACCGGTCGTCGCGATTGCCGGACTTGTTGGATCATGTATCTATACATAAAGAAAGAGTAATGACATTTATCTGTATAACGTGAATGTAGAACTTCATTGTACAGTACACTTACAGTGTCCAGCATCGTAGAAGTGAGGCGTCGAGTTCATTGAGATTGAATAGTAAGAATAAATCTTCGAATGTCACGACGATGTAGCCCGAGACGTGGAGGAAATGCGTCTCGTTATATTTCAGAGTGAATGCACTCTGCCGGTTTGGCTTCATGTTGGACTTCTCCATGTACCAGGCATGCAATGTATTGCAAATCATATCAAGCTGGCGTAATTGTGAGTCGGGCACCAACGACACTCCTAGAGTAAACTTCCATGGCACGGGATGCGGCTTAATTTTCTTCGCATGAGCCTTGGAGGCCTTGGAGCCTCGCTTATGATATGTTCTCGGTGGCGTCTCGGCGGGAGCCGATGCAACAGACTTTACTGGATTTGGAGGTGGAGGTGGAGCCACCGGAGCCGATGTGCCAGGTCCAGGGCGACGTCCCTCTTGGGCCACTGGATGTGAAGATTGTGGCACGGACATGTCGAGGACGATGTCCCTCTTGGGCCACTGAACGAATGTGTGGACGACATCCCCTAATGTCTTAATCTCTTCGTTTGGGGGCTTCTTAAGAGGGACGGAATTAAAAATATCATTAATCATGTCCACCTGGACCTTTATGAAACCGGTGTCTACTTGTACACCGTGCACCAGCGTCCCTGGCAGCAATGGATACGCCATGCCTCGCCCAGCGTCAACGGGAATAGAGCCAACAAGCCTGACTTTGAGGCTGCAAGGCATGGGCTCCTACATAACGATACAAGAGATGAGTTAAGGCGTCCACCAGAGAGATATATGTACCATTCTAAAGAGGTACATTACCTGAATGTCATCAATTCGTAAGCGGTCGTCGCTATGTTCAGAAATTGGTGTGGACGCGCAGCTACTGCGACGTTGAGGGGGACTGGGTACCGCAGTACTAGGAGTGGGTTGCGATTGGTTGCGGACTTGTCTCAGTTCTTCCCGCAACGAATCTATCTCTCCTCGAAGTGAGGCAGTCTGCTCTTGAAGTGAGGCAGATAGTTGTTCCTCAAGTTGAGCACGAAGCTCCTGTTTTATTTGTTCGCTGCGGTACGTCTTGGATCTCTTCCTACTCCTATATGTCTCGGAGTAATCTGGAAATCCGTGCCTCCAAGGTACATAAACCCCCATGCCTCGTGTGCGACCTGGGTGCTCCTTGTTTCCCAAGGCCTGTGATAGTAAATCTATCTCCCTATATTCTTCAAAGGAGCCACGAGAAGATTCGGTAGTTAATGATTGCTGCAAGAGGCAATTAATCATGTTATTTTTGAACCCATGAAGTTCAAGAGGTGTTAACAACTATGTTGTTTAACATATTTTACCAGGCGTTGGGACACTTCCTCATCTGCGGGGTTTTTGAAAGAGACACCCGAAGATGTGGTTGATGACCTCGCTCTTAACCAGTTTCGAGCGCGCTCGTTTGCGATCCCGGCAAATGGCGGAGAGGCCTCCGATCGGATTGCGACCTCATCCTGCATCCTCCATTGCGGGATTTTACCCGCGTACCCAGCAGTGCCGAGTCTGTGAGGGTGCGTGTTTTTTGACTGGAGGTCCTTGTGCGCCGCACTTTGTTGTTCAAATTCGGTCGTCGTCTTCATCTGCACAAAGGCCTCCCATGTTTCCGGCGACACGAAAGGATACTTCGTGAAGGGCGTGACATCCTCGGCCACGTACTTCGTCACAAGAGTGCTCTTAAAATTCTTCCATGCTTTTCCCATCGCGAGGAGCGCCTGCCGTTGCACGATTCCCTGTGCTTCTGCTGGGAACTCGAACGAATTTGTAAGTTCCTCCCATAGCTGATTTTTGTGATCCTTTGTCAAATCTTTCCAGCTTGCTATGGTGATGGGGACCCGTTGCCTTCCAATTATCCCGCAGGTAGTCCGAAATGATGACGCTGCTTTCGACGGTTCCAGAGGGACCCCATCCGGAGAGACCACCGTGATGGTCATTCGGGCCTGTGGCCATTTCGATACTCCTCGGCCACGTTTAGATTTCGCAGTCTTGGGAGCGTGAGACCCAGATGACGACGACGAAGACTGTGTGGACGCCATCTCTCTTCTAAGAAAAAACTAACTGAAGTGAGCTATGGACCCAACTTGTCAAAGTTCTATGAATCAAGTGACACAAACCAGTGCATCAAGTTCATTGAACAAGATACACTGGAGTGTGTCACTTGCTTTATGCCCTTTGACAAAGTTCTAACGATTAGCTAATTGCAATGAGCTATGGGCCTTCCATATAGACCTTGCAGTTAACAAGTGCAGCATATATTATATGCTACATAAAATACATGTGAAGCATATATATATCATAAAGCTAACATGTGAAGCATATAACATAAAATACATGTGAAGCATATAACATGTGAAGCATATAACATAAAATACATGTGAAGCATATAACATGTGAAGCATATATATATATCATAAAGCTAACATGTGAAGCACAGGGAGGGACCGGCGTCGGGAGGAGGCGGCGTCGGGAGGTAGCGGCGTCGGGAGGGACCGGCGGCGTCGGGAGGGACCGGCGTCGGGGGGGACCGCCGGCGTCGGGAGGGACCGGCGTCGGGAGGGACCGGCGGCGTCGGGAGGGACCGGCGTCGGGGGGGACCGCCGGCGTCGGGAGGGACCGGCGGCTTCGGGAGGGACCGGCGGTGGGAGGGAGCAAAACCTAGCTAGCAGGGGCGCTGCAGAGTGGAGACAAGAGACTGCGGCAGAGCGGACTCCGCAGACCTAGCTGCGGGTATTTAAAGATGATCTATCACAGACGGTTCTATCAATATAACCGTCTGTGATATGCATTATCACAGACGGTTCTATATATATAACTGTCTGTGATATCCATATTAGCACAGACGGTTATATCGATAGAACTGTCTGTGATAATGCATATCACAGACGGTTATATCGATAGAACCGTCTGTGATGTGTTATCACAGACGGTTTCTTTTGATAAACCGCCTGTGATAGTTCACTATAAATACCCGCAGCTAGCTAGGTTCCTATGTCATTTTACAATTACAATATGGAACATAGATACATTTATGAAAAACGCAAGCATAACCATAAATATAACTATTTCATAGTTCCTTAGTCATTTTACAATTACAATGCATGGGTTCCTTAGTCATTTTACAATTACAATGGAACATACATACATTTATGAAAAACACAAGCATAACCTATATCATTTATTACACTTTGGCTATATCATTTTAAATAAAGCCCTTCACGATGATCGATACGCATATAGCTTGCTTCATCGCCTTGTTCTTCATCGAGCCTGATGCCGTCTCCGAATGGAGGCAAATCATCAAATTGATTGTACTCTTCCTCATCCACAACATTCTCAACCCCGACAATCCTTCTTTTTCCCTGAAGAACTACATGGCGCTTCTTATTTGCCGGGTCGGTTACATAAAATACTTGAACAACTTGCCTCGCGAGTATGAATGGTTCGTCTTTGTATCCTACACATTCGAGGTCCACAGTAGTGACGCCGTACTTGTCAACCTTTACACCCCGTGGGAGTTGGACCCAACGACACCGAAATAGAGGAATTTTGAAAATTACGTAGTCAAGCTCCCAAATCTCCTCTACAAGCCCGTAGTACGAGCTTGGGCCAGCGGTACTGCCGTGCGAATCATAGGCATCTATACGGACACCTGAGTTCTGCACTGTGCTCTTTCTATCTTGATCTGTTGTATAAAATGTGTAGCCATTAATGTCGTATCCTTGCCATGTCACAATTGTAAATTTTGGCCCTTTTGCCAACCATTGTAGTGTTTCATTTGACGACCTCCTAGTCAATTGCGCCTTCAACCATTCGTTGAACTGACGGTTGTGTTGTCTCGTGATCCAAACTTCTGACTGGCCTGCATTCTCCTGACGTAGCATGTCCTTGTGCTCTTCAATATATGGGGTCACTTTAGTCATGTGTTGTAAAACCATGAAATGGGCTTGAGCATACGTATTTTGATCCGGAGTTATTGCTTTCCTCCCGATAGTCCCTATACCCTCTAACCTCCCCTCGTGACAAGATAGAGGTACACCTATCGGCTCTACCTGAGCCATGTAGCCGATGCAGAATTCAATGACCTCTTCTGTTGTATAACCTTCGATGATGCTACCCTCCGGTCGAGATTGATTGCGTACATAGGACTTCAGAATTCCCATGTACCTCTCGAAAGGGTACATATGACGTAGAAATACGGGGCCACATATTTTTATCTCTTTCACAAGGTGGACAATGAGATGGACCATGATATCAAAAAATGATGGAGGGAAATACATCTCTAGATGACATAGAGTTGTCACCACCTCGGTTTGCAGAGCATCTAGTCCATCCGGATCAATGACCTTCTGAGCAATTGCGTTGAAGAAATAACATAGCCTTATGATTGTCACTCGAACCTTGTTCGGCAAAATACTTCTAATTGCAACAGGTAGCATTTGAGTCATTAGCACATGACAATCGTGAGACTTCATGCCAATTAATTTCAAATGTTCCATGGAAACAAGTTTCTTCATGCTTGTGGAGTGACCGGATGGAACTTTCACACCATTTAAGGACTGGCACAATTCAGTTCTCTCAGACTTAGACAGAGTGTAACATGCTGGGGAAGGTACGTCCGGCCTTTATCGGTCTCTATTGGTGCTAACTCGGTCCTGATGTTCATACGACCAAGTCACGCCTTGCGTTAACACCATCCTTTGTTTTATCAGGAATGTTCAGTAAGAGACCAATCAAACTGTCACATACATTCTTCTCTACGTGCATGACATCGATGCAATTGTGAACTTCTAAGTGCTCCCAATAAGGCAAGTCCCAAAATATTGACCTCTTTTTCCACATGTTCTTCCTCAATTTACGTCCCTTTCCAAACACAACATTTATATCCTTGACCATATCAAACACCTCTTTCCCGCTAAAAGGTCTTGGTACTGAGTCATCCTCTTTTTTTCCGTCAAATTGTTTCTTCATCTTGCGGTATGGGTGATACTTTGGAAGGAACCTACGGTGACGCATGTACACAGTTTTTCGCGAGTTGTTCAACCACACACTCTCGGTATAATCTAAGCAGTGCGGACATGCTTTGGCTCCTTTTATACTCAACCCTGACAGGTTACCAAGGGCAGGAAAATCATTAATGGTGCAGAACAACATGGCGTGTAGAGTGAAGTTCTCTCGTTTGTCCGCATCCCATACATGTACCCCTTCATTCCACAGTATTGCAAGATCTTCCACCAATGGGGCTAGGAACACATCAATATCGTTGCCAGGTTGCTTCGGTCCTTGGATAAGTAGTGACATCAAAATATATTTCCGCTTCATACACAGCCAAGGAGGAAGGTTGTACATGCACAGAGTCACGGGCCAGGTGCTATGTCGGCTGCTCATGTTACCAAAAGGATTCATTCCATCTGTACTCAACCCAAACCTTATATTTCTCGGTTCCACACCGAAATCTACAAACATCCTATCGATGTTCCTCCACTGGGCAGAATCAGCAACATGTCTTATCATTCCGTCTTTCTTACGCTGCTCGCAGTGCCAACGCATCAATCTTGCATCCTTGCGGTTTGCAAATAAACGCTTCAAACGGGGGATTACAGGAAGATACCACATCACCTTAGCAGGAGGTCCTTGCTTCACCTCGATGCCCTTCCCATCATCAGAGTCATTTTTACGCTTGTATCGGGATGCTTTGCACACCGGACAAACATGTAAGCTAGCATACTCTTTACGGTACAGGATACAATCATTCCGACATGCATGTATTCTTTCTACTTCCATTCCTAATGGACAAAGAATCTTCTTGGCTTGGTAGGTGGTTCTCGGCAACACATTTCCCGTTGGAAGCATGTCCACTAGGAGACCTAATAATGCCGTGAAACTCTTGTCGGACCAACCATTGCTTGCCTTCAATTTTAGCAGTTCTAGAACTGATGACAACCTCGTGTATTGCGGCTTGCAGCCCGGGAACAAAGGTTTCTCCGAGTCCTCCATCAAGCCCTCGAATTTACCAAACTCTCTCTCACTATAGTTCCCTTCTGCATCACGTAACATCTGATCCAGATTGTCATCCTGCGACCTATCCTCATGATCGAAAGAACAGTCCACAACTGGCATATCATTGCCTCCCTCGACTATGTCATAACTACCTTCTTGTGTACTCTTCTCTTCACCGTGACTGGTCCAACATTTGTACCCTTTTCTGAAACCCCTTCGAATCAAGTGAGCTTCAATCTGCGCTGAGTTGCTAAACATCTTGAGATTATCACAATCAATACATGGGCAATACATATATTTCGTCCCCTTCTTCAACATATCCAGCTCGGCCGCTGTAACATCCTGATTTTTAGAGCCTTTTTGAAGCTTTTAAAATAAAATTCACCATTTGAAATTTTCTGAAATTAATTAAAGCTTAAAAGGAATTTTCAGAATTTATTTGGATTTAATATGATTAAATTAAACATTAACATTTGCCAAGTTATTTTATTTGAGTTCCTGGTGTCTCAAGGAATTTATTGGTATTTTTCTGGATTTGTCTGGATTTATTTGCTATTTTCTAGAGCTCAAAAAGAATTATTGGAATTTCTGGAAAAAGAAAAGAAAAAGAAAAGCCAAACCGGCCGGTGGGCCGAAGCCCACCGAACCGGCCTGGCCCAGCCGACCGGCCCAGCCGCTCACCCGCCGGCCCAGCTGCGCCTCGCCCGCGCCACGCGGCGCGCATCCGCGCCCGCCTTGAGCCGCCCGATGGCCGACACGTGTCAGCCATCCAGGCGCTCCTCTCGCCAGCGCGTCATCTCGGCCGCTCCCTCTCCCGTGTCGCTGACAGGTGGGGCCCACCTGTCAGAGGCGTATCCGGCCGGGACTCGGCGTCCGTGCCACGTCAGCCCTCGCCACAGGGTATTTATTGCACGCGGCCGCCTCGGTTCGCGTACCCCGCCGCGCCGCCGCCGTCGCTTGCCGTGCGCCGTCTCCGCCGCCGTCGCCTTCGTCGTCGGCCAGGCCGTCGCCGACGCCGCCGTCTCCGCCGCCGTCGCCGCCGTAGCCGGTGAGCCCCGCCGGCCTAACCCTAGCCGCCGCCGCCGTGCACCGCCCTCGTCGTCGCCGTCGCTGCCCGCACGCCGCCGTCGGCCCAGGCCGCCGCCGCCGCCGCCCGGACGTCCGCGCCTCCTCGGTCGCCGGCCGCGCACCACGCCGCCAGCGGACGCCCGCGCCCGCGCACGCGCCCCGCGACCCCTCGGTCCCCGCGCCCGCCACGCGTCGGCCATCGGCCGACTCCCGCCTCCCGCGCCGCCTCATCCCCGCCGCCCATCCAGATCTGAGCCAAAGGGCCAGATCGCGCCGCGTGGACGCCCTAGAGCCGTCCGATCGACCGCCGCCGCCGCCCCGCATGCGCCGCGTCAGCCCTAGCCACATCACCGTCCACGTCAGCGCCACGTCAGCCTCTGCCGCCCGCGTCAGCAGCCGTCGCCCGCACTGTTTCGTGAGCCGAGCCCACCGTAGACCCATCTCACCATGCACCCGGTCTACAGCACAGTGCACTTTTCCAATTTCCCGATTTTCTGTAGATTTATTTCTCCAGAGCCCCGTTCTCCCTCGTCCTAGCTCCGATTGACCCGATTCTTTTTCCTAAATTCATCTAAAATTGAGCTCTATCTTTTGGTTCTGGTTTTGCAGTTTTTGGAGTTTATTTGAATTTGTTTTGTCTTTTCGTTTCGTTTTCTCTCTCGTTAGATCACGTGTTCGAGGGAGCGGAAGTTGGATTTGAAGACCAAGAGCCCTCAGCTGAGCAAGGCCAAGGCAAGTCGTGTCCTTTGATCATGTTGAACCCAGTTTGCAATCTATTATTTAATTATTTTGTTTTAAATTATCTTGCATTGCTATTTTTATTCAAACCCTTGTATTGGTAGTTATCGTCCCAATTGGTTATTTCCCTCCTTGATATTTTGGAATACCTTGATGCCATTGTCACCTTAGGTTGGGAATTTAATTAGTGATGCTATGTTATTTGTCACATTGGGTTGGTATGATTAGAATGCTTAGCCTTGCTTATTTTGCGAAAGGTTTCATCATCATATGTGATTAATTAATTTGACCTAATGAGATATTGAATCGTGGTTGGTGCCACTGTTATAAAATTTGTGCCGTGACGTTGGTGCGTCATTGGCGGTGGTTATACAAAATTGGTTTTCACTCGGGCGAATGATCGTGCAGTAAAGGGGGAAGTGTTGGCGCGAATGATTGTGCGCCATTGATCTGAGTCTTACCGTGCAAACCACATGTCTGGTATGGGACAGACCTGGCTGATTAATTTGTGATGTTTCAATTCTGGTTCCGCCATTGGGATGTCAGTGGGTGTCGTATACATTCCACGGGGCGCAAGGGGGGGTGTGATGCGAAACCCTAGCGGGCGGGATTGGGTTGGAATTGAACATTGTAAAGGCCTTGTTGTGATTACCTTAAGCTGAGGCTAATCACATCGTGTGGGTACAGTTGTGCAACCTCTGCAGAGTGTAAAACTATTCGAATAGCCGCGTCCTCGGTCATGGACAATGCTCGGTGATTTCACACGAGGTATAGTTATTTCTAAAAAGTTTTGGACAGTGGATGGTTAATTCACTGTTGGTTGGGAGATCCATGAGTGGTTGGTTTAGCTTATGGATGGGAAATTCATAAGTGGTTACTTCAATTCCTTTGTTTATTGTTTATTATTGTTTTACTTCAATTCGCCTTCAATCTATTTATGGTAATTTCAAATGTTGTTTTATGCAAATTAACCCTTTCAGCCTTCCATTGGTAAGCCTTGCATTCTATATTGCATCATTTGTTACAAACGGCTTGCTGAGTACCAATGTACTCACGGCTTTACGCCTATGTTGCTCAGTTGAGGATGAGGAGTGCTACCAGCAGGAGGTTCCAGGAGGCGAGTACTTCGACGACTACGCGTTCTAGGCTTCGCTCCCCACTCGATTGCCTGTGGGCATGTCGATTGGCCACTACGTTTTACTTTGGATTTTCCGCTGCTAGCTTATTAGCCACTCAGGCTATTGAGATTGTAAGCTTGACCATAAGGTTGTACTCTGATATTTTATTTATATAGTTTGGATTTTCTTTAGAATATCGTGATGTGGATGATATTTATCTTTGTTTATGCTGTGTGCACTAGCGTGATCCTGGACTAGTGCAGAATACACAGGAGAGTCCGGATTTGTATATTCGGGTCTCGACAGCCGCCCTTCTAAAAGAAGACACGCCAGTAATGTACTCTTCACTCACACGGTTCTCAATATACATCCAGCTTCGGTCCATCTACGCTACACAAGTGACAAATGGGTGTCAAAAATGATTATTACCCCTACTACTAACCTCTGATCAGATCACTAAGAATGTTAAGTAATTGAGTACTAATCTCTGATCAGATCACTAAGAATGTTAAGTAATTAAGTATACTAACCTCTGATCAGATCACTAAGAAGACGGTGATATTTTTTCGCCCCCAACTCCCTAAAGCCGGCCGCCTTGCTCCACCGATGCAGCGCAATGAAGACAGATCGGTGTCGACATCCTTCAAGCAAGTACGCCAAGCAATTAATACTACGCAGAATATCACAGACGGTTCCAACCACAAATGGTCTGTGAAAATGATATATCACAGACGGTTCGTATTAATAACCGTCTGTGAATTATCACCGACGGTTATTAATATGAACCGTTTGTGATACAAGCAATATCACAGACGGTTCAACTTAATAACCGTCGGTGATTGTTGCCTATCATAGACGGTTCACATAAATAACCGTCTGTGATAGTCTACATTATCACAGACGGTTCTTAACACGAACCGTCTGTGATGCATACTATCACAGACGGTTTGTGTTAATAACCGTCTGTGATTGTTTTATCACAGACGGTTCGTTAATAGAACCGTCTGTGATACCCAGATTCTTCGGCAGTCGACATTGCCGACTTCTTCGCTGAGCGACTATCCATCTGCTTCTTCCCACTTCTTTTCTTCATCCGAGGCCTGCTGCTGTGCCTTGAGGAATGCCACATCTGAAGACCAGTTCTTGACCAGCTCTAGGCGTACGTGATCCAGAGACCAGAGATGAAGAAAAGAAGTGGGAAGAAACAGATGGATAGTCGCTCACCGAAGAAGTCGGCTATGTCGGCTGCTCACCGAAGAATCTGGAAATGTCTTTTTTTTGAACTTTTGTAATAAAATTGCCTTGAATTTTGCAGGAAAAAGAAGGATTGTCGGAGTGGATATCACATCTCGACAGTAGTCGGCATCGTCGAGGAACATGCAAATACAAAGGCAAGCACAAAAACTCAACAACACATTCAGATCGATCTATTACAGGATAACAAGCTAACAAACCCTTCGTGGCACGACGGTCACACTAAACAAGACACACTTACGGCAAGAGTGTGTTGTTTAGTATGAACCGTTCGTGCCGCGATGGAGGTGCTAGCTCACAGCGGAGGGTAGATGCATGCAGGAAGCTAGCTAGTGGATGAACTCACGCGTGACTAGTACCGGTGGAAAGGTTGATGGGGAGTTATTAATAAGGGCCTGACCGTGGGAGGAACTGGTGCCAGCCATTCGATGTGGAGAGAATAGACGGGTGAGATCGAAATCCTGTGTATACGCCAATTATTGGTGACATGTGATTATTACACACCAATTATCAGTGACATGGGATTATTACAGACGGTTCTTAACAGGAACCGTCTGTGTTATCTGGCTTTTAACAGACGGTTTGTGTTAATAACCGTCTGTGAACTTTCACAGACGGTTATTAACAGGACCCGTCTGTGTTACCTCGATTGGTATAGACGGTTCGTATTAAGAACCGTCTGTGAAAGTTCACAGACGGTTATTAACAAAAACCGTCTGTGATGTCTCAATTATCACAGACGGTTCATGTTATTAACCGTCTATGAAAATATCACAGACGGTTGCCAGTAAAACCGTCTGTGATGTACCCGTCCAGTATAGCCTCTTTTGTAGTAGTGTCAACAACCAGATTTTGCAGGGAAATCCACCCACTCCACTCTATTGCTTGAGTCAATTTACCAAATTGCCCTCAAGCACTTTCCCGGAAGCTTCCGCATCCGGTACCTTGACCGTCTAGACCTCGACTCCTCCCTGAGTCTAGTCCCGGTCAGCTCCGCTGCACACGATCGCACCCGGCATCCTGACCGTCTGGACATCCGACTCCTCCTTGAGTCTAGTCCCGGTCGACTCGCCGCTACCTGTCGCGTCCACACGACACCGACCGAGACCTCCGACTCCACCTGAGTCTAGTCCTGGTCTGTTCCGTCGCGCACGACTGCAACCGACATCCAACCGTTCTGGACCTCAGACTCCTCCCTGAGCCTAATCCCGGTTCTCTCGTCGTTAACCGTCGTGTCCGTCACTGGTAGCTCCAGCTCCGGTTCCTCGTCTCCCGACTCGCAACCACCTCACCAGCCTCGATTATCTTCGGCATCACCGACCGTCTGGACCTCAACACCTTCTGTGCCTAGTCCTGGTCCTTCTCGCCTCACCATGACCTAGCTCCGAAGTCCTGCAGTCACACAGACAAGCAAACCGTCACATAGCACCGCACGAAACAACATAATCAACATTAGCACAAGTAAAGGTACTCAACCCTAGAACACCCGAAACAAACTCAAACTCACTAATACAACCATAAATTACTCATCACAAACATGGGGATACCTCCACATGGTCTCTCAACACCATTTCGGACAATATCTACTTTGTTCTCATCCCTTTTATAAAAGTAATATTCTTTAGTTTCCTTAGGATACCCCATGAAGAAGTATTTATCATATTTAAGTGTGAGTTTGTCAGACATTAAACATTTTATTCTATACTTCACACCTCCATATTTAGGCAAAAGATAATCCATGATGCTTCCTAATCCATATCTCATATAGTGTCTTCTCTATGGCTTTTGATGGAACCCTATTTAATATGAACGTAGTTGTTTCTAGAGCATACCCCCAAAAAGACAATGGCAGATCAGGTTGGCTCATCATGGACCAACCATGTCTAACAGTGTCTGACTCCATTGTTTAGACACCACATTCCGTTGAGGCATTCCCAGTGGAGTTAGTTATGGATAATTCCGCATTACTTTAGATGATCACCAAACTCATGGCTCAAATATTCACCTCCACAATCTGATCTAGTCGTAGGTCTTTAATTGTTTGTCTTAGTCATTTTGCCAAGTAAACAAGACTCGCATGTTTCAAATGATTCAAAATCAAATGAGTTTAGAAGACCATCTTTATGGAGCCTCACCATGTGCTTCTCATTTATGTGACCCAAATAACGATTCCAAATATAAGTGGGATTCAAATCATTAGGCTGAAGATTCTTAGCATTAATGTTATAGACAGACACATAATCAAGATTTAAAACATATAATCCATTTATCAATGAAGTATGACCATAAAGCATATCATTCAAATAAATTAAATAACAATTGTTTTTTATTCTAAACTCATAACCTTCTGCTCCCAAACCTGAAGCAGAAATAATGTTTTTACTTAAGATAAGAATATAACAACAATTATTCAATTCCAAGACTAATCTTAAGGGTAAAGATAATGGTAAAGTGCCAATAGCCAATGTAGCAATTGTTGCTCCATTGCTCACATGAAGATCAACCTCACCTCTTGCTAAACTCCTATGCTTTATCAGCCTCTACATCGAATTGCAAATATGAGCAACCGATCCGATGTCAAATACCCAAGAACCAACATTAGAAGTAGTAAGATTTATTTATATAACATTTATACCTGAAGTAGAAGTCTTACTTCCCTTCTTTTTTTCTAGTTCTGCTAAGCATTTTTTCAGTTCCTTATCCAATGTCCAGTCTATTATTAATGGTAGCAAATAGTATCAGCTACAGGTTAATCTTGAGCTTCTGAATCTTAGATTTGATACTCAAGATCTCATCTTAAGTTTTTCCTATGCCCTTTCTTTTGCCCAAAGCCTTAGATTTTTTTCTTTTTAAAGTTGGTAGTCTCCTTAGCTACATGGTAGTTTTTAATGCTCTTCTCTGCTGACTTGTGTATCACATGCAACTCGATCATTGACTTCTCTATACCATTCATATAAAAGTTCAAAATGACTAGCTCAAAGCTCGGAGAGAGTGACTAAAGAATCACATCAGTAGCCAACTCTTGGCTAAGGGGAAAACCAGGCTTTTTCAAAATCTTGATGTAACTAATCATCTTGATCACATGAGAGCTGATAAGACTTTCTTCGGCTAATTTGCATGCAAATAATAACTTAGAGGTGTTGTACCCTTTAGCTCTTACCTGGTCCTCAAACATGCCTTTGAGACCATAATCATATTATAGGCATCCATGTTCTCATATTGCTTCTAAAGCTCTAAATTCATAGTGGTAAGCATGAGACAACTAACTTTAAGTGAGTTATTACAATATTTTTCATACGCATTCTTTTGAGCAAGAGTAGCATCTTCAGTTGATTTATCTGGATATGGAACCTTTAGAATATATTCCTTCTTTTATTATTTAAGAAAAATTCTCAAATTATGATACCAGTCAATGAAATTTATTCCATTTAGTTTTCTTTCTTAAGAATAGATCACAGGTTAAAAATGGATGCGGAAGAAGTAGATGATACCATTGTCTACAACATAAAAAGTATATGCAAAAATTCAATACCATTTTATGTAAAATCGTCCATTAAATAATTTAACAAAAAATGCTCCCACTATATGTTTAAAAATAATGTACCCTCTAATAACATATGGTGAGTTAAGATACTATTTCACTAAGTCCTAGTGAGTTTTGGTATCGTTGCTAGAAACCTAGCGACGTAGGTAAGCAACCTCTTGCTAATTATATCACATGTAGCTCTTATTTATTGAGTCCATCCATATATCCCGGCCTCCATACTATATCCCTAAGTCTAAAACTATTTTGATAGCCTAATCAAGTTAAACAAATATTACACATGAAGTATCCAACACTTACCCTGTCTTATTGAGATAATTAATGACACCCTATTTTGGTAGACCTACCAATTAATGATCAAAATCTTGATAGGTGCAACTATTGGAAGGGTATCAAGTTTTACTTAATTTTTCTGGAGAGATACTATTCTATGAAGTTAAAAACACCCATGATAATAATGATAATAATAACATGAATAATCGTATAACAAGAACATAAAAATATTCACAGTTCAATTATATTAAACTATGAGATAGTATGGCCCTTAGCACGGTAATCTCCATCACCACGCTTCTTGTCCATCGAGCCATTAATGCTTGAGGCCATCACATTTATCTACTCAGCTATTAGTCATAATAGTTAACAATGAATTACATATGAAAATATCAAGCATCACAAGTCGACACACAAGCCCTTATAAAATAATATGTAGCCTATGACTATAAATCCAATTCTATTCCGCGGTATGAACACATAACACTTATAATGCATTATACGATTACCTAGCACGGTGATCCCTGCACATCTAAAGATAAAGAAATCGTTTTCGGGTATAAGTTCTTCACAACTTGACTCACATTAGCAATAATATGTCTCATGCATCCTATAACAATTGATTTAGGTTACCAAATTATCCCACGACTCAATTTTCCCAAAAGCATTTATTTCTGTAAGCTATCCAAAATAGCTATAAATTTTAAATTTTTACTTCTCTAAACTTACAGTGGTGCATCACAATACAACTATGACCTCCGCACCTGCATGTTCTCCGTAGGAGTGGTATGGACCTTCTCACCTGCATGTTCTCCGTAGGAGTGGGATCTACAAAGAACAAGCAAAAAAAATCATTTGACAGCACTTCAGCTACCTTGGGAAGTGTGACGCATCACAATAAAGCCATCAGAAAACACTACGAAAACATCATAAATTTCAATCGACAATTTTGTAACTAACAGAAAATGCGATCTGGATGTTAAGAGTCCTTCATGTTTGGCAGAATTTAGACCAACGTCAAAATTCGAAATTACGGATTCTGCAGGAGGAGTTTGACTGTTTGGGTGTCACTGTTACGGTTTAAAACTTTTAATGTAATTGAAGAAAAGATAGTACCTTTGATGGAAACTAGGGTTGAGGGCAAGCCGTGCCTGTAATTCCCTCCCAAGGGAAGAGATGGATCTACTGTGCTGTGCAACCCCACATCACAGTAAAAGAGCTCAGTTCACAAGTGTTCTAGCTGTCTTCGCCACCTTGTTCAGTTGCTCGTATATTCCACATAGCAGGAATAATTCTGTGCTATCTTCTTAAGCTATCATCCAAGTCGATCATCAGTTCGACGGTAAATCTTCTAGGACGGCCGCAATGTTGTCATCGCAGCCGGTAGTTAGCAGAACTAATGCTTCAGCAGCCGCTGCAGATTGATTGCTCGGTTCGGCTGAAAAGCTCATGGCTTATGGCTGAAAACACTGTAGCTGGCTAAAAAAAGCACTGTAGCTGACAGAGGCTTATTTAACATAATTAAATTTAAAAAATGTAAAAATATAAAAAATATGTTAGCCCATTACGTATAATACAAATAAATACGGGAAAAAAAAGAACCGACAAAAAAGCTCAACAAAAAGCAAAAAATTCAGAAAAAGACGAAACTTATGAATAGTGCCAAATAAGCCCGCAGCACTGTAGCGCAGCCATGTTGATCGCTAGTGCCAAAAGTACATCTTCCAGATCAAGTGTTAGTATGACGTCCTGCACCCATCCTTCCGAAAATGGATATTCCAGAACAAGCTCTTCTATGACGGCCGACACTGGTGGCAACAAAATTTGTTCTTCCAGGATATGCTTTTCTACAATGAACGATTGAATTTGGCTCAGCTGCTTGCTGCTGGTGTACTCTAGAAGCAACACAATAGCGGCCACTTTAGGGATATTTGCATGTGGCGTCCTTGAAAGTAGACAATCCTTAAGCTTGTTGATGATCTTAGGCCAACTCCCGATCCCTATTTTTGCCCACTTATCCAGCGCTAAGCATGATATGACTCCGGTTGCTTCGCCATGCGCCAAGATCACACTGGCGTTGATCAGGAAGTCTACATTTTCTGATGTTTTGCGCCTGAACTCCATCCCAGCTTCATCAGGCGTGGCAACCATCTTGCTCATGACGTTAATTGACATCCCAACAAAAATTTCCTCGTCGATCTTCTGTTTGAAAGAAGCAGGAACCTCGTTTTGTTTTAGGAGCACAGGAATAACCTCGTCCTCAGTCCAAAGTCAGAGGTGGTCCTGTTACTCGTGCTGCCGTGACAACACAGGCAAGTAGCTGATCTGAGGGCGTGGTCCATGGTCCAAACGCCGAGTAGCTGGTCGTCGACGGAATCTGACACCGCCAGCTTCTTGGGAAATGGGACCAACGGCATGCTGAGGGTGGCACGCATGTTCCCAAGAAAGCTTTTCTATGGGGGTGGGCCTCCCGCTGAGGCCCATCCCTGCACCGTTGATTGCCCTCCCCCACGGATCGTCAATAGATCTGAGGAACGGGTTCAGCAGCGTGGCGCTGAAGGTGATGCCCAGGGCGAGCACAAGACTATAGAAGGCTAAACTAGTATAGATTAAAATTTTCTACCATATAAATTAGAAAGTCATGCGAGTAAGAGATCATAGATCGTTACCACTACACGCATAGTGTAGCATAAGTAAAGTTAAAGTGACCGGTTCAATAAAACGCACGTCGGTATAGTAGAAATAGTCGATCGTCCTTTGGCCAATCGTCTCCTCTCGATTGTCCCAACCAATGTCGCAGTCGCAACAGCGTCTCTACCAAGGTCTACATGTCCAGGGATGGAACGCCGTGCGTCGATGTGCTAGCATCAGCACACATGACAGGGGTTATGAGATGTGGTGGCAAGTGTTTCGATGTGTGTGTCTAGGGATCTCTCCATCAGCTCCACACCTCCCTTTATATAGCCTCCAGTCAAATCCTTATCCGATACGATCAGATATCGTATATATCCAACTCGGATAGCTGGATCTTTAACTCGAATCTGTAATGGATTACTCAGTTGTGATTGACTCATCAACCACGTTCTGCATGGCCATGCACTTCCATAATTCATTCACATCGAGGGTTCAGAGATATCTTTCCTGTTATGTATATAGAAGGGGTAAATTCTATCTTGATCGCTCATGTTCCTCCACATGTTTCACAGTAAACCTAAAATCTACCTTTATGACCACCCAGTTACGTAGTAGTGTTTGATAACCCCTAAGTAAATAATTACACATGTAGGAAACTGTGACGATCTCAAGTCTAAGAATCCTACATACACTATATATGAGATCAATTGATGATACTTAAGAATATAACAATTTCTTTAGTGTCTCATGGTAGGTTAATTCAACACCATATTATCTAACATGCGTTTAGATTATTGATTTAATATCATATATTATAATCCGTGACACATGATTATCAATCAATACATGTGCTGATATGTAAATAATAATTGTCCTATATCATTACTATCATAAAAGAATGAGTTGGTGATTGTACATCCATTCTCCTCCAACCACTCTATTCCCTCAATTTCTCACCATTCTCCATTTTCGAACCGATCAGAGCAACTCTCTTCTATAACATGATTCTCTATACATTTAATGAATTTCGTTGCAACACACGGGTACATAACTAGTAATGACATAAGATTAGAGATAATTTAGAATTATATGAAAACATGAGTAAAGAATTTCACGAGTAAGTCACATACTTGTTGATTAATATGAAAGATATTTCTTCAAAGGACAAAATAACATATTATTCAAAAGGTCATAAATATAGAAATGAAATAATCGTCTTTATGATTGACTCTAGAGCATATTATTACCAAGAAGATGTTCCTGTGTTCATCTTGCTTCAGGTACGGGTCGACGTAGTCGTGCTTGCTGATACGCCTGGACTGGAGGACAACACCATGCATGTGGATGTGGTGACTGCGGCGGCCTGCGCGCTGCGCCAACAAGAAGGCCAGATGCATGGTCCTTGACATCTAATTTCTGTAGATGGTGCATTGTCGGTGGAGTTAGAGAGAGTAGATAGAAAAAGGAAAGGTTGTTTCATCGAAAACAACGTGGCGAGAAAGGTGGACACGACCGGACTTGACATCTAAGCGCCTATAACCTTTGTGCTCGTGCGGGTTAGCCAAGAAAGATGCAAGGAATGGAACGGGCAGCAAGCTTATGAGGAGTTGTGGCTATGGTATTAGGGAAGCATAAGCAGCTAGCCAAAGACCCTTACGTGGTCATAGGATGGTGGCGTGGAGAAAAGGGCCCCGTGGAGTACGAAGATGCAAGAACTTTGTGGGATGAATGTTGAGGAGAAGAGAAGCCGTGTGCAGAGCCTCTGCGCAATAGATGGGTGGCATACATGCTTGTAGAAGGAGAGTTCGAATGATGTCGTTGAGAGTACGTAAAACATTCAGCATTCCTATTTTGTTAGGATGTATAGGGGCAAGAGAAGCGAGGAAGGATGCCGTGGGTGAGGAAGAAATCCCGATTGCATGTGTTTTCAAACTCCTTGCCATTGTCGCATTGAATGTTTTTGATTGGCAAGCCGAAGTGAGTAAGAACATAGCGCTGAAAATGGAGGAAGGAAGAGTGGACCTCGGTTTTGGAACGTAGAGGAAAAACCCAAACGTAATGAGTAAAATCGTCTAAGATGACGAGATAATATTTGTACCCGAAAACACTAACGATAGGTGATGTCCACAAATCACAATGGAGAAGTTCAAAAGGACAAAAAGTTGATGTTATTGATTTTGAGAAAGGAAGATGAACATGCTTCGCACAAAGGCGTGCCATGAGACCTTTTATTACAGGGAACAGAAAAGTTTGTAAGTAGATGAGAGAGGGCAGCAGAGCTTGGATGGCCCAAACGTCGATGCCAGAGGTCGAGGGAGGCATCAGAAGCAAGTAGACCCATCTGTGGTGAATAAGTGGCGCCATCACGGAGGAGATATAGATCACCTGTGCTATTCACCGAAGAATCACTTTCTTGGTGTGAAGATCCTTCATAGACAAGACAAACGGATCAAACTCAACAGAACAACGATTATCAGTGGTGAAACATCGGACAGATATGAGATTTTTAATGGGAGAAGGAGCTACAAGAATGTTATGAAGATGCAGATTTTTATGTTTAGTAGGAATGACGGAGGTTCCAAAGTGAGAGACAGCTAAAGAGGAGCCATTGCCAACTAAAATGGGAGGAAAAGAACCGATGGAATGGACAGATGAGAGCATACCCGAAAATGGGAGGAAAAGAACCGATGGAATGGACAGATGAGAGCATACCCGGATCCTGTGTAATGTGCGCGGACACGCCGGAATCGAAGACCCAGTCGGACCCGCCACCCCCTTGCACGGAGAGGTTGTGAAGCGCGTCCAAGAGGGTGGAGTGATCAAACATCATCGTATTTGTTAAAAAACGACCACTTGATTTTGTTACGACCACTCCATGTTTACTGTACACGTGCTCATCACTTTAGCTGGTAAAAGTTACAACCACGCTTCTGTGTGCTCTGCATGTACTTGTAACTGAGTTTCAGCAGTTTACGAGTATTCCAGACTTCGACTGTAAACAACAACGTCTTCGACCACGATCACCTCCGCCTACGAGGCTACGACCACGACCACTTTGCCACCTCTTCGAGTACTCCAGTTACTCATAATCTTCTGAGTACTTGAGTCTTCTCTGGTACTCATGTTTTCGAGTATGGTGGCGATAACACGAAAATAGGCCGAGAACACAAGTCGATATTACGGGACACAAAATCACTCCGCTTGTATGTATTTTCTCTTCCCACTCGTTACACCAATTACAAGCCTCTGCTACGCCTTATAAAGGCTAATTACAGGACTACTAAATAGACTCAACACCTGACTAAGTTTCCTACTCAGGCTTATACTTGGACATCGATTCGTATATTTGTCGTATACATATATGGTCACGGACTTGCAAACTTGTAAATAAGATTAGTTCCAACAATCACCCCTAATCTTGTTTCTTCACCTTTATTACGCCGATCTTCTCTCTATCTTTTGCTTCTTCTGATCTCATTCTTCCTTGCATGTTCACCTGGGCTGGAGCACCTGCCCCACAGTCGCCTTTGCTTCGTCATTACCTGAGCCTCCCGCTCCTCTCTCTTGGACCAAGTCTGTTCACTTTTTCATGTATATTTTAGCTGAGGCTACACCACCTCTAACTCCTGCTCGACCACTTTCTACTGTACTTCCACACCTGGTGCTCTTGTCGACTTGTATTTGCTCCTGAAGCTCTGCCTGCCTCTCTGCTTCCTTTGTCTTCCACTGTTGCCGCACCGGCATCCACACCTACCCACTCTTCCTCCACTGGCGCCATGTGTGACATCTTTCTCTCGAGCGTGAGATAGCTGCATGCTAGTGGGACCTTCCTCTACCATCTGCGTTCTTGTGGAACTCATCGCCTAGTCATCCCAAGCCACTGCAATTTGCCCCAGCTACATGCGCATGAACTTACGCGCCTGCAAGTGCTCTCGAGCTAGTGTTCATTGTGCGTGATGCACGCATGTGGGGCTTGCCTGGACTACTGTTTTCCAAGCCACATGCAACAAAATTTTCTCTTGCTGCTCTGTCACCTGTAGGGATGCGTCGTCCTTTTCCTTCGGTGAGACATGCTGGTCCAAATTATGTGTATTGCAAGTGGGGCCTACCTTGACCTGTGACAATGACGTCCCTGCTCCTTTCAACTCCGGCTACTTGCGCTACATACGCGCATCCTACTGCTGCATGGTCGAGACCTTCCAAGCGTATGTGCACCCCCTGTGCATCCGAGTTGCTCTCGATGCGCACTCCCTATGCGTGGGTTCCACGGCCTTGACTCGAGCTGCTGCGGACTGATGTCTGCATGTGGGGGCTACTGCCGTCTACAGCAAGCATGTCTCTGTTGCTCCCAGCTACATGCATGCCGCCTTGTGCGCCGACGCCTTGACCTCCAGTTGCATGCATGCTTTCTTGTGTGCTAGTTGCATGCCAGCCGTGCGGACCTCTCGAGTCGCTACCACCTGCCTCTTGTCCACCCGTGCTTCTCTTCCAACAAACCGGCTTATAAGTTTTCAAAGAAATTTTGTACATTCGGTTTGGGGATCTTTTCACCTTTATCAATAGATCTTCATTCTTGTTATAGACATGCAAGAATTCATCTTGCAGCACCACTCTGTATACTGTTTCTATCATCTGCCCGAGACTAAGTGTGTTGTTGCACAGACTTGGTATATAATAAATTTTAGATATCAACTTCTGATCGTCGTTCTTGCATTGCAACAACATCGATCCTTTGCCTTTTATCTATACTGTGGAGCCATCGCCAAACTTGACTTTGCTTGAAATCATCCCGTCGAGCTCATGGAACATGGAGTGATCTCCCATCATGTGATTACATGCTCTATTGTCCAAGTACTACAGATCAATGTGATCGTGGCTGCCTACCTCCGCGCGTAGTTTAGGAGTTACGTTCTTCTCATTCAACGTCACCATATCTGGTTTCTCTTCAACATATAAATAAAGTAGTGGTGGCACATCATCCTCTTCAACTCTAGGGAGGTTTACCTCCTCGTCCTTCTTCTTGGTTCGGTAATCTAAAGCATAGTGCCCATACTTGTTCAATTGCAACACTTTATGTGGCTACGGCACTCCAACACGTAGCGATACTTTATCACATTCAAAACACTTGATATGTGACTTGTCACAGGATCTGTCACCACCACCTTGTCCACATATCCTGCCACATCCATGCCAATTGCCAGATCCCCGGTCACCTCCTTGACTTGAATTTGATTCTCACCAAGTTTTATTTTCAATCTTTGCTTCATTTTTCACTAGCAATGCTTGATCAGTCCTAGCCTTACACCCTTTAAGCAATCCCTTATGAGCCTTGAGAGATCATGTTACCTCTTTTAGTTTGATGTTCTGAAGATCACTTGAATATAGAAGAGTTGTGACCACTGGCACGAACCTCTCAGGTAGGCCACGTAGGTACTTCTCGACCATTGTAGTTTCCTCCAATGTACCTCCAAGAGATTGAATCTTATTGACCACAGCAATTAATTTACCTGCAAACTCATCTACTAATCGAGTTTCACCCATATGCAGCACCTCATATTCTCCTCGAAGAGTTTGTAGTCGAACCTTCTTTACTCGATCCACTCCTTCATGCATAGTTCGAAGAGCAATCCGAGCTTCCCATGTATCTTTCCCGACAAGTTGACAGAGCATCGAGTCGGGTATGGCAGCATAGATGAGAGTCAAGGCAGTTTGATCAGTCCTCACGTCGACTTCCTTAGCCTTTCCTTTTGGATCAACATTTTCATTAGCATCGACCGGATCAGCTACAGCGTCCTAGATCCCCTAGGCACTCACATTCACACGCATCTTCATAGACCATGCTAGGTAGTTCTCTGAATTGAGAACTGGATATGGAAGGGAATTTGGTCCTTCCTTCATTATCAACGAAGATCCGCTCCTTGCCACATGCTGCTCCTTTTACGAGTCGATCGACACTGTGCTCTGATACCAGATGTTGAAAAAGACCACTTGATTTTGTTATGACCACTTGATGATGTGAGTACGAGCACTCAATGGTGTTGGTTAGATGAAGGTCACAACCACTCCAAGAGATGAGTGTTACGACCGTGCCTTCCCAACCTGCACGTCCTTGTAACATTGTTACGACCACTTCTTTGCTGCTGTGCGCATGCTCGTAACTTTAGCTAGTGGAAGTTCCGACCACGCTTCTAAGTGCTCTGCATATTCTCATAACTGAGTTGCAGCAGTTTACGAGTACTTGAGACTTCGATTGCAAACACCAGCGCCTTCGACCACGATCACCTCCGCCTGCAGCCACGACCACTTTGCCACCTCTTCAAGTACTCCAGTTACTCATAATCTTCCGAGTACTTCAGTCTCCTCTAGTACTCATGTCTTCAAGTATAGCGGTGACAACACGAAAACAAGCCGAGAACATAAGTCGATATTCCGGGGCACAAAAGCACACCACTTTTCTGTATTTTCTCTTCCCCCTCGTTAAACTGATTACAAGCCTCTACTATGCCTTATAAAGGCTAATTACAGGACTACTAAACGGACTCAACACCTGACTTGGTTTTCTACTTAGACTTTATAGACGGACACTGGTTCGTATTCTTGTCATATACGTATATGGTCACGGACTTGCAAACTTGTAAACAAGATTAATTCCAACAGTATTTGCGGTGGAGGGCACCGGCGGCTGAGCAGGCGCCTGCATCGGCGGGGTCTGGTACAGCGGCGCGTACGCTGTGTAGTGATCTGCGGTGGTCGAGTTCCAAGTACGCCGGGACCACTAGAGGGACGTGGCTCACCGGGCCACTGTGCATGCGGCCACACTGGAGGAGACCATGGCATGTTCCAAGCCTGGACCATGCTGGTCCAGGGCGCGCCTGATGGACGCCAGCCACCAGTGGCGGACACAGGAATTTTGGAATGGGTGTTCGAAGTTGTAAAAATATCTTGCAGTACAAAACATAAAGATCTACAGTAGTAATAGTTAACACATAATTGTTCATACTAGGGATAATATGTCAAATAATATAGAAAAATTACAAAATAATTACAAAAGTTCACAAATTAACTCGGCGATGCTTCATGCCTTGGAAGCGTGATATTATGTCATCATCCTTAACTTGCAGAAAAAATTCTCGCTCAAGAAATGTAACTAAGCAGTCATTCAAATATTGTTCTCCCATTCTATTTCGTAGCTTATTCTTCACATAATTCATTGAAGAAAATACTCTCTCCACACTAGCAGTTGCAACGGGAAGAATGAGCACTAATTTGAGAAGCTTGTAAACAATTGCATAATTGAGGCTCTTCTTTGTTTGAACAAGCATAATGGAGAGCTCAGAAAGGTTGTTCACTTTTCTAAACCTTTCATCTCTACGCACATCAGTGATGAAGAGTGCAAGTTGAAATGGAAGATGCATCAACTCTGTATTTGAGAAATCCTTAGGATAAAACTGAGCAAATCTAACCAAATTGTCCTTGTTATAAGCAGTAAATGAATCAGTTGGATTGAATGACGCCATGCAAAGAAGCAAATCTGTGTTTACCTCATCAAACCTATCATTAAGTTCTCGAAGCTGCCTGTCAATAACACTTAAGAACATTTCAACATGGAAGCGGTGGAGATTCTTGACTTTTTTTGAAGAATCTTCTGGATCTTGCAACAGCCTTATATAAATCGTCCATTTGAGCAACTTTGATGCCATGCTTCACACAAAAGGAAGTGACATCTTTAAGAAAAGAATCCCACCCATCATCCTCCCGCAATAACTGCAATTGAGTCTTTGTCAAATAAATGAGATCAATAGCATTGACAATATCTTGATCTCTCTTTTGCAAAGCATTGCTTAAGTCATTTGTGTATCCAAAAATGGTTAGCAACAAGTGTGCCATGAAAACAAACTCAAATGACTCAAATGATGTCAACATAGTTTGAGCATGTATATCCTCTGTGCTTGAAGAGTGATCTTCTCCAATCTTTATAAGAACTTGCCGGATTGAAGGTATAAATAGATAACATGCATAATAGTTTTGTAGTGAGATCCCCAACGAGTATCACCTGGCCGACCCAAGACAATCTCTTGATTCAAACCTCGGCCAGTTTCAATGTCACCCAATTCTAATGCTTCGACAATTTGTTGAGCTTGAGCTACTCGCAGCATTTGTATCTTCTTACAAGACATACTAAGAGCACTCAACAAATATGCAAGTTGCTGGAAGAACCAAACACAAACACAATCATGCAAAAGCAAATCAATATCATAAATGGCTTCATCATCTGATTCTGATCCATCATCTTCTTCTGTAATTGGAGACAATGAGCAATCCATTTGAGGTTCATTGTCAATAGAAGTGCCACTGTCATCGTGTGTATGCACTACCATCTGTAGCTCATTATCAATGGAAGGATAATTCGTCTCATTCTGAACTTGGCTTTCATTAGAAACCGGTTTTACCATCGAGGTGGACGCTATCTTCTGTGTCTTTTTAGCTCTCTCCCACAAAGATTTCAGATTTGTAGTCTTCTTCATTTTTTAAAAACTAAAAGATCTACAAAATCATAAAATACAAGTCAACAAGTGTTACAAGATTCAATAAAATTATCAATTGGACATTTGGACGGTGAACAATATGTGATCATTGATGACTAATATGATGCACATACCCACATTCACAGAATCACATACAAGTATACAACTATACAAGCATTGCTCATTCTTATTTTTATTTTTCAACACATAACCATTGTTGAGACATCTATCATCTAAAGTCAATATTTCTGATTCTGAAATTCAACAACAATTCAACATTTCATCTAAAAATGTAATCTTGATACAATGAGACATTGAGACATCACCATTCAACAATCACCAGTCTAAACTGCCATTTTCTCAACCGATTCAGTCATCTGTCATCATCATGCTCATTGCTCAACAATTCAACATTTCAATTTTCAACAATTCAACTCAACAAATCAACATCAATACTGCAATGCAATACATCATGCTCAACACCTCAAGTACTCACTGGACAGTGGACACTGGCCGACTGGGCAACTGGCGGAGGCGGCGAGGCGCGGTCACGCGGAGAGGAGGCCGGTCGGCTGGAGCGGCGGAGCGGAGACGCCGGAGAGCCGGGTGATGACGCGGTGCGGTGTCGCGGTCGGGCCCGCCGTCGAGGTGCCGCTCGCCCGCTCCGCCCGGCGGCGCGGAGGGCCGGACGGCCAGATCTAGAATCTGGCGCCCGGCGGCCGGCGGAGCGGAGAGCTGGAGCGGAGCGGCGGAGATTGGAGGGGCGGAGCGGGCGAGCGGCGGCGCGGAGGGCCGGACAGCCAGATCTGGAATCCGGCGCCTGGCGGAGCGGAGAGCTGGAGCGGCGGAGCGCCGGAGCGGAGGGGCGGAGCGCCGGAGCCCGGAGCGGAGCGGCGGAGACTGGAGGGGCGGAGCGGGCGAGCGGCGGCGCGGAGGACTGGAGCCGATTAGGGTTCGGGAAATGGGGTCGGGGACCGGGGGTTCGGGGGCCGGGGGAATTGGAGGGGGAGCAGGGAGCAGGCCGAATGGGGGCCGGGGTTCGAGGGAGCGCGGATTCGCTCGGGCTGGGCTGATTCCCTCGGACGTGCGCGCGAGCGGACGAATTCCCTCGGGCGGTCGCCGGTCGGGTTGGGCAGCGAACAGGTAAACATGCCTAGACGCCCAGTTATGTATGTATATATGTAATATACCCTACATATACTAGATTTTTTGTCAAAAATTTTGGGTGTTCAGCTGAACACCCTTGACCCACTGTAGATCCGCCCCTGCCAGCCACCCGTGCTGCCGCCGGGAGCGGAGGTGCCGTGCGCGGTGTTGGGCTTGCCTTTGCCCTTGTCCTTCTTGGTGCTGGTGTAGCCACGACCCACGATTTCCGCCGGAGTTTTTGACGCCGCTACCACCGGGACCGAAGGAACTGGCGCCGCCTGCCAGAGGTCGCCCCGTGGATAGCAGACCCTGAGGCTGGTTAACGCAGCTAGCCTAGTTGAGTTCCTCAAGCTGCAGGATGGAGCGAGCCTCGAGGAAGGTGGGGAACGGGTGAAGCAATGGTATCATCGATATCTGGACGACAAATTTGGAACTGAGCCCGCGCAAGAGGTTGAGCACCAATGTGCGGTCGGAGATCTTGTTGTCGAGCTCGCCCAGCTCATCAGCCTATGATTTCAGGCGCTGACAGAAGGCGGTCACGGACATGTCGCCCTTTACCTTCTTGTCAATGCTAACGAAGACTTCTTCACACACTGAACCATCGCCGAACTTAACCGAGCCCTTTACCTTCT